>CM077005.1:5993920-6618920 GCA_039090855.1 Macrothele yani
GCAAGCCCCATGTTTTACTTCTTTTTTGTTTGTTTGTTTGTTTTCAAGGGGAAATTACTTTTTCTAGTCATTTTTGGGGATAAAGTGGATGAGCATGATGGCAATGTTTTTTTCTGTCTCAGTGTATTTTCTGTCTCTCGGTCCATAGTTCCTTCCAAGATTTCTGCAGTCAAAACACAAATGCTGGGTCCAGTGGCTTTTAGTATTCATAGTTTTCATGAGTTATCTAATTGTACAGATGTAATCACATGTGCTAAAATATTTTCTGAAGTGTATCTGTGACTATAATCTGTCTGTGGTGACTATTTTGAATATTTTGAGTAAATAGTTCACACATTTTGAGCATTCTTTCTTAATTCTTTTTTTGCCTGCCTGAAACTTCTTGTGTAGCTGCAATAAAATAAACTTGCACAGAAACTTCTCTGTACCTAAACTTTAATGTCATAAGCACTTACATTAAATATTTTGAGTACTTGTTAAATTTTATTTGTTACTACTGTTCAAGTGATAGTTGAATGAAATGTGTGTGTTAATATTTATAGGCATGTAATTCTGCCTTCACGTCTTGCTGAATGTGTTCCCAAGACACATTTGATGTCAGAAACAGAATGGAGGAATCTTGGTGTTCAACAGTCCCCAGGGTGGGAACACTATATGGTTCATATGCCAGGTAGGACTTTTTCTTCTTCTTGCTTTCTTAAATGTTCCGTCTTTTGTGTCGCACACATATGTGATTACTTAAGCTTAAAGTTTTGCCTCAATTTTTTTTTTTTTTTTAATTTTTTTCTCAGCAGTCAGCCGAAATTTGTTGTTGTGCAGATACATTTGTAATGCACAAACATTGGCTATGTAAGTAGGCCTTCTCTTATCAGGAATTGAGGCCTTTGTTTCCAAGTAATTTATATGACTGCATGCTATAGACCTCACAGCCCTTCTGCTGTCAGAAATGAAAATTCCCTTGCTTAATCAGAAATTCTTTCAAGTGGCATACCACTTTTTCTATGGATGTATGCCATTTGGAAACAAGAGCCTTAACTTTGATTGCAGCAGAGCTGTGGTCTATTATCAACACTTTTTCACTGTATCTTTTGAAACGATTTTATTTTGTTTCATTTTATATTGTGAATACAGTAATGTGTTCCAGTTTAATATGTACATAAATAAATTACATTAAACAATTCCATCTTGCTCACGCTGCGTTATATTCACACTTTTTCACTGCATGTTCTGATTTTTCACCAAGTTAAAAAGTTCAACTTTTTTCTTTGTTAGTCTACAGTAAAGCACAAGAGAAATAGTGCTACAGCAAAGCACAAGAGAAATGAGATATAGTGCTACAGCAAAGCACAAGAGAAATAACTGAGAAACACATTTATATAGCACTTTTGTTATAATTAGAAATTATGGGATAAACATCCAATGCCTTTCATGGAGTGATAACATCATGGTGATTAATCAAATGTGCAGAACTGTCAACTTCAAATGAAAAAGATGCAAAATACTGACCACTGTTATAATTAATTAAAGATCCTTCATGATGATTCACTTCATATTGAAATATCACCAGTGAGAAAAATTTTAGACCTGCAAAATTCATCAAAGCAGGATTTGACCTGTGTTAATTTTTATGGTAAAAAAATTATTGTAGTTACGTTTTCATTTTCTATCAAATATTAGAGCTGACTTGTCAAAATGAGGACAGAGTCACAAAAAAAAAAAAAAAAATGCTTTCTTGCTCAAAGCCTTGATGCTTCAATGCTGTTGTCTGCTTGTGTGGTATGAAGTTCTGCATTTCATTGCATTTCTGTAGTTTGGAGACTCAGCTAACTGCCAACCATGAAGTCAGGATGCCAGTATTCCTTTTCCTGCTCAGGACATTGACTTCTTATTAAGTGCTTATATTGTATATGTGCTTCATTTCTAGAACCAAATGATGACACCATAGCCAGCAGATGCTATATCTGCTGGCAATTTGTTCTTTCTTCCATAAAGTATTATGCCTTGTTTCAATGCATAATGTTTACATGAATGATCTCACTGGAAATAACTTGTCACCTATGTGGAAATGTTTGCAATTGGTACCAATGATGATATGTTCATTCTTGTGTATGTAGGAATATCAAAGAAGTTCCTTCAGTCAGTACATAAATTCAGAGTTCTCCTTGCCTCTGGAATCCTGAAAAAGTCCTGGAATCTGATTTCCTTTTTTTCCAGACTTAGAAAATCCATTATTTTTAGCACATCTTTTGTAAAAAAGATCGTGCTTATGCTACCGGTTTGTCCATCCATCCATCTGTGGACACCATATCTCTGCAACTATTAGTTCGATTTGAAAAATTCTTTTTGCATTGGAAAGCTTAAAATGTGTGAATAATGTTTTTTCTGTTCTTCTTTTCTTTTCTTTTTTCTTTTCTTTTTCTTTTTTACAATGCACAATTTGGCCTCTAGAGAGCATAAATGCAAATGATATTGAATTCAAAATACATTTTATTCCATATATTTACTTCTAAACATCCGATTGAAAAAATTCTTTGACCTTTTGATTTCATTTATGGCGAAGATTATTTTAGGTATAGTAACTTTTTCAGTTACACATAGATTTTCCGCTAGGGGCCATAAAAGTAAACTGTGTTTTCCTCGATATCTCTGCTTTTAAAACTGATTTTCAAAATTCTGCAGAAGATACAGCTCCTAATGAGAAAACTTTTGTATATAATATCCAATTTCTGGTAAAAAAAAAACAGTTTGGGCATCAGGGGTGTAAGCGTTAATTTCTGCTTCTGATGTATTTCCAGCAAAATCTGAGCTCCTAAAATATCAATTGAAAAAATTTATTCGTGGGCTGATACCACTCACCTTGGTAAAACTTTTCGGAATATTTTCTTCTTCAAATAATGCTTAGTTTCTCTGCCAGGGGTCATAGATGTATATCTTATTTTTGACGACATCTCTGCTTCTAAGAGTCCGATTTGAAAAATCCCTTCTTTGTTTTTTTAGAGATTCCAGTGCGAAATGTTTGTCATATAGTTTCAAATTTTCCAAGTAAAGCATAGACTTTCAGCTTGGAGGCGTGAAGGAAAAATGTGTTTTCCCCGATATCTGTGCTTCTAAAACTCTGATTTAAAAAATTCTTCCAGCATCGGATACAGCTCCAGTGGGAAATATTTTGCGTATAACTTCTCATTTTTGGTAAGGAATGGTTTGGCCGCTGGAGGCGCAAGTGCTTATTTCTGCTTCTGATGTATTTGCAGCAAAATCTGAGCTGCTGAAAACGCAATTGAAAAAACTTTTGTGAACCGATACCGCTCACCTCAGAATACCTTTTGAAAATACTTTCTTAAAACAATGCATAGTTTTCCTGCCAGGGGATCGTAGATGTATATCTTATTTTTGTATTGGGTTTTCGGAAAATTCAGGACGTATTTTGGCACCGGATGGCAGTTGGGCAGTTTTCTAAGTATTAGATGCATGCGCAGCTCTGTTATCGCTATGGCATTCGACAGGTGCCAGTTCTAGCTGCAGCCTAAAAGGAATAGTGAGTGATTTGGTTGATTTGACATAGAGTTGAAGATGGAAGACCAAACTGTGCATTTTCCCCATATTTTACTGTTTTTCTTCCGTAAAGGGAAGAGCGAGCGTCAAGCTTGTGAAAAGTTGCGTAAAGTGTACGGTGATAATCATACATGAGATTCTTCCGCGAATTCGCGGAATTCCGCTTTTTTCGGCATCATTTTGGTCATTCTCGAGGTCATTGCAAAAATGAAGAGAAATTTTTCAGGATTTTTTAGGGGGGGGGGGGTCGTCGTTCTATGGAAAAATAAAAAAAAAGCGGAATTCCGCGATTCCGCTTTTTTGTGGAGTAAAAGAACTAAGCGCTTTCTAGCTTAAAGCGTTGTTTTTGGAGCAGATGCGGGGGCAGGAAGAAATGTTGGAGGGTGGAGTCAGGAGCTCAATTCGTTTACTGCTGTCAACAATGGATGGGATGTCAGTCACTTGAGCATCGCAGCGCAAAGGGTGGAAGCTCCGCCTACTTCGTGCGTTAGGGAAACTACTGCAGCCCTTTCCGTGTCTTGCGGGAAATCGCCACTCTGCATTCTATCAGGGCCAAACTATCTGCTTAATTCTATCCGTGACGTCATCGCCAGAAACTCTCTCTTGTAATTTGCAAATGTACCCGAATGCGTTCCCGCTTTTCTGAGATCGTTCGAGAATCGAAGCACTCGTGAATCCTCTTCCTACGGAGTATGCCAAAAATACGGAATCTCTGTAATTATTACGGATTTCCCCGGGATTACGGGTGACTAACAAAAAAATTATGGATATTCAGATTTTCGCTGTTATTAAGAAAGTTTTACTGATTTTGTAAATAATCGACGTAAAAGCCTCTGAACAAAGTTTGTAACACAGCCCTTTGTCTTTTTTTTTTTTTTTTTTTTTTTTCTCAGCTTCTCAGGTGGTGGAATTTGTTTTGCTTGTTTCAAAGTGTGAGAAAAAAATGCTCGTCATGCTTCTTTCGCCATGGCCCGGGATTACGTCGACCTGAAGCATCTGAATAAAGTTCGTGAAGCAGCTTTCTTTTCTTAAATTCGTTCTAACCCCCCCCCCCCCCCCCCGAAGAGAATGAATTTGTTTTGCTTGTTTGAAAGCTAAGTGGAAAGGAAGAATGGCGCCACGCCGGAATTATGTAGGCTTGGCGGGCTTCTTTTGCCGTGATCCGGAATTACGTTGGTTCGGACGTACTTCTTTTGCCGTGATCTGAAATTACGATGGTTCGGGCGTGCTTTCGCTGTTGCCCGGAATTGCGTCTGCCCGATGCCTCTGAACCATGTTCGTGACGAACCTTTTTGGTTTTTTTTTTCTAAGGAGGAGGAATGTGTTCTGCTTGTTTGAAAACTTAGTGGAAAGAAAGCACGGCGCCCGGCTAAGATAACGTCGGCCCGAAGCCGCTGAACAAAGTTCGTGACCCAACTCTGTTTCTTTCCTTTCTTTTTTTTTTTTTCTAAGGAAGAATGTGTTTGCATGTTTGAAAGCTAAGGGGGGGGGGGGGCACGACTTCGGGCCGTTATTACGTCGGGCCGAAGCCTCTAAAAAGTTTGTGACGCAGCTTTCCGTTTTTTTTTTTTTTTTGCTTTTTATTTTATTCTTTCTTTCTAAGAAGGAATTTGTTTTGCTTGTTTGAAAGCTAAGTGGAAAGAATGTGTCATGGGAGGCTCAAAAACAGGGTGAAAAACAAGAATTCGGCAGAGAAAATCTCCCCACAGCAGTTAATATATCGAAGAAAACATTTTCATAAGATTGAGAATTTAATAAAGGATAAAAATAATAGAAAAAAAAAAGAAAAAATACCTCAAGAAAACAAGCAAACGTACATCAATAAATCTAAAATTGAGTTGACGTCTTTGCAGGTCAAAGCACTCAACAGAGGTATTAGGTATGCATATGAGCAAAAAATACCAAAAACTGAGGTCTTAATTCCCTACAATGAAGATGTTATAAAAAAATTACCAAAGGAAAGACAAAATCCAACAAGATTTAAAATGGTTAAATGGAGATTCATGTCACCATATTCACAATGCAAGCAAAAAATTTTGCAAGCCATTTTATAAGGTTACATTGAGAAATACTTTATTGACTTCTTCAATGACTAAAAACTAAGCTGTGGTTATATGTTTCTAATTCTTGCAAGTTTCTAATTGCTTGACTAAATTCACAAACTTTCCTAGACAAATACTTTTCACCTCAGGATTTAGCTAGTAAAGATTCACATGTAAGTTTTAAATCTGATTTTTTAAAATATTTCATTTTATTTTGTTCTTAAATCCCTACTTTTCTATTGTGAATATAATAATGTGCTTCACTTTAATATTTACTTACATAATTTACAGAAAATAATTCCATATGGCTAGCATACTCTTAAATATTGTATATATGCTGTATTTGAATTTGCTCACCGCGCGTTCGCGTGTCCCAATTTTCCACCCAGTTAAAAAGTTCAGCTTTTTTTGTCATCGGCCGGTCTCATGTATGGATAATGCTCTACAAGAACGTCAGTGCTAGAGCGGTGGTTCGCAAAATTCTGTGCTGGTGATTTTGACCTCAACGATGCTCCTCGGTCCGGGAGGCCAACCAAGGTTGATGACGACCAAATCAAGGCATTGATCGTGTCAATCCCATGTTACACGACTTGATAGATTGCAGACACATTGCACATCCATCATTCAAGCTTATTATATTTGCACTTTTAAGGTATTAACCTCTTGCAAAGTGCGCATAGTTTACGTGCAATTCATAAATGAAAAAACCATGAGGAATAACCACTCACCATAAAGATCATGGTAACCTCCAATGGACCACACACTTCCAACACGTCATTCATCGTGATGTAACTGGCCTTCCACAGGTTTACAGACTTCTTGCTTACGCTTCTTATTTTCGGGTGTGAAACATCGTTTTTTTTTTTTTTTCCTTTGCCTTATAATATGTTACTATAATGCTTGTCAATTCGATAAAAATCACACATACAACTCATTCATACAATTCAAGTAAAAACTATGTACATAAACATTACATTCACAGGTGATTAAACCTTAGTCAACTCTAATTATGGAACTCCTCCTTCTGTTTCACAACCTCTGCTACTCCCACTGCAATTGTCACACCCATTCAGCCCCGCACATCCAATCCTCTAGTACTTTCGACAGGTCCCTGTCATCTTCAGGAGGCAGGTGTGTCTCATCCGCCCACCACAGCTCAAGTGAGCAGAGCCATCGAGGCCTGGGCTCCAGTCGCTATCTCTGAATCGTTGTATCTCTGGCGCCATCTATTGTCCCTGCTGCTCTTTTTTCCCTCTTTCTTTTTATGCTGCTGTTCAATTTTTATTAGGGCTTTCCATTGTTCGTTTAGGTTACTTGGCTCATTAATGTTGCATAATCGTGATCTGTTTTTTCAATTAACACTGATTCTGCAATTCTTAACTGCTTTTCGTTTTTACAGCTCTTAATAATTTTAATATCTTCAAACCTTGGACATTTTTGATTTTCCATACAGTATTGGGTCAATGCTGTCTTAGCCTCTTTTTTATTCCAATTATTAATATGCTGGTTCAATCTATACTTTAATTTATTCTTGGTGCTGCCTATATATGACACAGGTGGTTGCTGGTTTATTGGGATTTCATAAATTCCTGCTCTATGTAATTGGCTAATTTTTTCATTTTTAATCACTAAATTTTTTACAGTAAGTACCTGATTTCCTACCTGTATGCCATACTTGCCACAAACTTTATTAATTTCTGCTGAAACATTTTCTATATATGGTATTGCTCCCACATATTTTACAAGTTTTTTATCAGTCTTGACCTTATTGTAACCTTGAGTTACTTCATAAATCCATTTTTTAATACCTGTTTAGGGTATCCAAAAGCATATGCAATTTTTTCAATATATTCAATTTCTTCCTTTCTATACTGTTCAATTGATGAATGTGTTAAACTTCTTTTAATTAGTGTTTTAACACTATTTCTTTTATGTGTTAATGGATGTGATGACTGAAATGGTATAAGTACTGGGATATATGAAGATTTTCTATGCACTCTGAATTGTAAATTCTCCTCTGTTTTAATAATCAAAACGTCCAAAAATGCCAAAGTATTGTCATGTTCTTGTTCTACTGTCAGTTCTATAGATGGATAAATTTCACTATACTTTTTTGTCAAGTCCTCAAGTTCATCATTTTTTAGCCTGGATAACAGAAAATGTCATCAACATATCTGCAGTATATCAGTGGTGGATCCTCGAGTTTACTTATTATTTTTTCCTCAATGTCACTCATTATAATTTCAGCAAATAAAGTTGACAGTGGTGACCCCATAGGTCCACCATGATTTTGTTTGTACATCTTGTTGTTAAACTTAAAAATGTTATTTTCATATATGTACAATAAAATTTCTCTTAACTCCTCTATTTGTATTGCATTCATTGTCTGTAGCACATACAATTTTTCAATAATTATTTCTATTGCCTGAGGTACTGGTGTGCTAGGAAAAAGAGCTCTCACATCCATACTAGCCATATGATATTCACTTAAATCTTGTTTAATTACTTTAATTTTCTCAATAAATGTGTATGTATTCTTCACAGTGAACCTTGTCTTCATGAACACAGGTGCCAAAAATTTGTAGATATTCTTTTCTAGTTTTATTAGTGGGGAATTCCTTTTTGATACAATCACTCTCATAGGTGTATCAGGCTTATGAGTTTTTATTTTTGCAATCATTTTTGGTATTCCAGTACCCATTGGTGGGTATGCTTTCTTTATTTCATCAGGCAAGGTGCTGTGATTTCTTATTCTAGCTAAGTACCTTACTTGAGATTCGGTTGGGTCTTTTGTTAGAATGCTGCAATTTAGTTCTGCTATAGCTCTATGAATATGATCTAAAAATGAATAGAGCTATAGAAGAACTAAATTGCAGCATTCTAACAAAAGACCCAACCGAATCTCAAGTAAGGTACTTAGCTAGAATAAGAAATCACAGCACCTTGCCTGATGAAATAAAGAAAGCATACCCACCAATGGGTACTGGAATACCAAAAATGATTGCAAAAATAAAAACTCATAAGCCTGATACACCTATGAGAGTGATTGTATCAAAAAGGAATTCCCCACTAATAAAACTAGAAAAGAATATCTACAAATTTTTGGCACCTGTGTTCATGAAGACAAGGTTCACTGTGAAGAATACATACGAATTTATTGAGAAAATTAAAGTAATTAAACAAGATTTAAGTGAATATCATATGGCTAGTATGGATGTGAGAGCTCTTTTTCCTAGCACACTAGTACCTCAGGCAATAGAAATAATAATTGAAAAATTGTATGTGCTACAGACAATGAATGCAATACAAATAGAGGAGTTAAGAGAAATTTTATTGTACATATATGAAAATAACATTTTAAAGTTTAACAACAAGATGTACAAACAAAATCATGGTGGACCTATGGGGTCACCACTGTCAACTTTATTTGCTGAAATTATAATGAGTGACATTGAGGAAAAAATAATAAGTAAACTCGAGGATCCACCACTGATATACTGCAGATATGTTGATGACATTTTTCTGTTATCCAGGCTAAAAAATGATGAACTTGAGGACTTGACAAAAAGTATAGTGAAATTTATCCATCTATAGAACTGACAGTAGAACAAGAACATGACAATACTTTGGCATTTTTGGACGTTTTGATTATTAAAACAGAGGAGAATTTACAATTCAGAGTGCATAGAAAATCTTCATATATCCCAGTACTTATACCATTTCAGTCATCACATCCATTAACACATAAAAGAAATAGTGTTAAAACACTAATTAAAAGAAGTTTAACACATTCATCAATTGAACAGTATAGAAAGGAAGAAATTGAATATATTGAAAAAATTGCATATGCTTTTGGATACCCTAAACAGGTATTAAAAAAATGGATTTATGAAGTAACTCAAGGTTACAATAAGGTCAAGACTGATACAAAAACTTGTAAAATATGTGGGAGCAATACCATATATAGAAAATGTTTCAGCAGAAATTAATAAAGTTTGTGGCAAGTATGGCATACAGGTAGGAAATCAGGTACTTACTGTAAAAAATTTAGTGATTAAAAATGAAAAAATTAGCCAATTAGATAGAGCAGGAATTTATGAAATCCCAATAAACCAGCAACCACCTGTGTCATATATAGGCAGCACCAAGAATAAATTAAAGTATAGATTGAACCAGCATATTAATAATTGGAATAAAAAGAGGCTAAGACAGCATTGACCCAATACTGTATGGAAAATCAAAAATGTCCAAGGTTTGAAGATATTAAAATTATTAAGAGCTGTAAAAACGAAAAGCAGTTAAGAATTGCAGAATCAGTGTTAATTGAAAAAAACAGATCACGATTATGCAACATTAATGAGCCAAGTAACCTAAACGAACAATGGAAAGCCCTAATAAAAATTGAACAGCAGCATAAAAAGAAAGAGGGAAAAAAGAGCAGCAGGGACAATAGATGGCGCCAGAGACACAACGATTCAGAGATAGCGACTGGAGCCCAGGCCTCGATGGCTCTGCTCACTTGAGCTGTGGTGGGCGGATGAGACACACCTGCCTCCTGAAGATGACAGGGACCTGTCGAAAGTACTAGAGGATTGGATGTGCGGGGCTGAATGGGTGTGACAATTGCAGTGGGAGTAGCAGAGGTTGTGAAACAGAAGGAGGAGTTCCATAATTAGAGTTGACTAAGGTTTAATCACCTGTGAATGTAATGTTTATGTACATAGTTTTTACTTGAATTGTATGAATGAGTTGTATGTGTGATTTTTATCGAATTGACAAGCATTATAGTAACATATTATAAGGCAAAGGAAAAAAAAAAAAAAAACGATGTTTCACACCCGAAAATAAGAAGCGTAAGCAAGAAGTCTGTAAACCTGTGGAAGCCCAGTTACATCACGATGAATGACGTGTTGGAAGTGTGTGGTCCATTGGAGGTTACCATGATCTTTATGGTGAGTGGTTATTCCTCATGGTTTTTTCATCATTCAAGCGTTCGCGACCACCTGAAGATGCTGGGATACGTAAGCAAGCTCGATGTGTGGGTTTCTCATGAACTCGAAGCTCAATTGACGGCGCGTATAAACATTTGCGATATGCTCATTAAACGTGGGGAAAACGATCCTTTTTAAAGCGACTGATAACTAGTGATGAAAAGTGGATTGTTTACAACAATGTGCTGCGCAAACGGTCTTGGTCCCGACCTGCTGCTTCGCCTCAAACGACACCCAAAGCAGACATTCATCAGCGGGAGGTTCTGGTCTCAGTGTGGTGGGATTTTAAAGGTGTTGTGTTTTTCAAGCTCCTACCATGGAACCAAACAATCAATTCGAATGTGTACTGTCAGCAATTGGACAGTTTGAACGAATCCATCATCCAGAAACGTCCACAGCTCGTTCATCGTTAAGGTGTTGTGTTCCACCACGACAACGCGAGACCACACACAAGTTTGATCACCCGCCAAAAATTTTTGGAGCTTGGGTGGGATGTGTTGCCCCACCCAGCATACTCGCCTGACCTTGTGCTGTCAGAGTTCCACTTGTTTCGCTCTCTTCAACAGTCCTTGCGTGGTATAACGTTCAATTCAGATGAGGCTGTAAATCAGCACCTTGTACAGTTTTTCACCACGAAAGACAGGTCGTTCTATGAACGAAGTATTCTGCAGCTCACTGAAAGATGGCAAAAGGTTATCGAACAAGACGGGCATAATATCATCGATTGATCTTTGTTCTTTCTACCAATAAATGGCCTTTGCAAAACATGGCTAAAATACGTCATGACTTTTCCGACAACCCATTATGAAGCTCTGCTTCTGAGAGACCTATTTGGAAAATTCTTTCTTTGTTGGAGAGCGTTTCCACTGCGAAATGTTTCTCATATAATTTCAAAGTTTTCTTAATGCACAAGACTGCCACCAGAAGGCGTAAGCTCAAATTTCCATTTACAGCAAGATCTGCAGGACTAAAAAGCTGATTGAAAATCTTTTTCGGTCAGATGCTACTAAATATGCAAACTCTGTGTGTAAATTTTCTTCCCAAAATAATGGCCAACTAGACAAAACCCGTAGGAATCGATGGTTAGTTTTTTTTTTGGTTTTTTTTTTAAAGAATAAACTCATATGAAACAACAAATGTAAACTTTATTTGATTGACAAATTCATTCAACCACTTCAGTAAAGACAGTCCAGGTTCGAGATTTTTTTTTTTTTTTTTGACTGAAGGTTTAATGATCACCATGAACAACTCAATGGGCTATAAGCAGTCGCCCGTCCCTAATTTAGGGTCACTGGTTCCAGGGAAGGAAGAGAGCCAGTGCCGTAAGACAAACACAACATTCATGCCTCATCGGGATTCGGACCCGGACCCTCCACAGACGAATGATCATAAGCCAGCGCTTAGACCACTGCGCCACTGGGGACGCCAGGTTCGTGTTAAGCATCACGACTGCACCCTTTTTCAGTTGTAGAATGTGAGACGGAAGTCCATTCATGTCGATCGTGTGCAAAAATCAACTGGATAGCACACTCTTTCACTCTCATCTTGAGTCACAACTGTGTTTGTAAATGTTGTTGGAATGAGATTCGTGTTGCGAATACTCTTCATTTTCTCTTGTCTGAGACATATAGTTGCGACCCATTGATCGCTCACGCCTTCCAGTAGGGCTCTTATGTTTTCTTTTCTTTTTTTTTTTTTTTCTGCGGGAGAGACATTCTATTAAGGGTAAGTATGCAATAAAGTATTTACTTACTTTATGACTGCTCCTAGAACACCATGCACACACCAAGTCTCACATTGAACTGAGGGCCTGATGTAGATAAGGGCCGCATGCTTCTCCCATAGACTTTAAATGGGAACTATGCCGCCCTGCCACACCCAAACTGTTGCTCCAATCGCAGTTTTCTCTTTGACTGGCACATCTACATGGTAAGACCTTTATTTTGATACCTGAACCATATTTTTATGTTCAGCCGTTCTCTCAAAACAGGTCTCACAGTAAAAAACCTTATAGAATGAATATATAGATGGTGCAATTCAATATGTACATTCTAAATATTTTCACTAACAATGGTCAATGTAATGTTTATTTACATCTTTACATAATGGGAAACGTCTTACTTACGTGAATAAACTGGATTGAATAATATTAAATTGTATATATACATCACACAGTTCAACGGCATAATGCAAGCAGGTTTTCGAGAGTGTTCACTGTTCTGATGAGAAGAACTTTGATATGAATGCCTGTTAGCATTGCTTTGTGCAACGGTTCACTCAGAAGAGATTAGATTTCAGACTTTCTCAGTCGCTCCATACTTCCGCCTTCAGCAGCGCATGAGTCAACCACAGGCAATCGAATGTCAACCGCACGCTTCTCCCATAGACTTTGCATGGTAACTTTGCTGCCCCACAAAGCCCGAACCGCTGCCCCGATCTCATTTTTCTTTTCTACTGGCACATCTACATGGTAAGACCTTTATTTTGATACCTCAACCATATCTTTACGTTCAGCCGTTTTCTCAAAATAGGACTCACAGTAAAAAACCTTATAGAATTAATAAATAGATTTTGCCGCTAGGTGGCGCAAGTGCTTAATCTGTTTTTCTCAATATCTCTGCTTGTACATGTGCGATTTAAAAGAATTCTTTCAACACCAGATGCCATTTACCTTGTAGAACACTTTAGGTTAGCATA
This sequence comes from Macrothele yani, assembly GCA_039090855.1. Classification (NCBI taxonomy): domain Eukaryota; kingdom Metazoa; phylum Arthropoda; class Arachnida; order Araneae; family Macrothelidae; genus Macrothele; species Macrothele yani. Next base: position 6,007,203 of record CM077005.1, read on the forward strand.
TGAGTTTTTTAGTTCACAGTTCTGTTGCTAGGTGGTGTTTGTGTACTTCAGTTTGCAACTGCATCTGCTTCTAAAAACCCTATTGAGAAATTTCTCTTTTTATTGTATGCCATTTTGTACCATAGAGATGTGGAGTATTATCCTCTTTAAATAATGCAGAGATTTCCGGCTAGGTGGTGTTAAGGCCAAAACATATTTCTTGCTACCTCTGCTTCCTGGAGACGTCTTTGAAAAGTTATTTTCCCATGAAGAATATTTTTCGCCTATTTTCAACTTTCCCGTTATGCAAAATTCTTCTGCTAGAAGGTGTAGAGTTATATCATGTTTCCTTCTACGTGTATATTTCTTCTTTTAACAGTTTGATTTGAAAATCTATTTGTCTCCGTTATTCCTTCTGCTATGAGAAACTATTGTGTGTCATTTGTTAATTTTCGTAACATACTTTTTAGTAGCTGGTAGAAATAAGTAGCTGTTTCTATTTCTGGATGTTTTATTGATTGTAGAAACCCAGTTGATAGTTTCCCTAAGCAGTAACCAGTTCCATTTATTTTGAATAACTTTAATAAATTTAATTTGTGTCAGTAAAGATTCAAAAGACGTGCTCATTACAACCAAAGATTCGGTGTCATCTTTCTTGTTCATATTTTTGTTAAAGGTTGTAGAATAGCCCTCTAGATTTTTTTGCTATGAAAAAAAAAAAAAAAAAAAAAAAAGGTTACATTTGTAATTATTGCTTTGCTCTGTTCTAGTTTCCTGCAATGTTTGCTCATGATGATATCACTTCCTTTCATAGAATGTGGAGATGTAACGTCATTTCTTTCATCTCATGTGACACTACAGTGCAAGAAGTTTGAGTGCTAGATTTCCAGTGCCATTGGTTTGTGCTGTAGCAGTCATGTGCAGTTGGAGTCTTAATAGTGTGTGAAAACTTTTGCTTGGGTCCAAGATGGCCCTTCCTTGTAGTACATTCTGTCCTTACTGAAGGGGGTTGCATACTTGCCAAGTTTTACATTTTACCCATAAAATTTACGAAAATCATACTTGTCTTACAGTTATTTTACAGAGTGACATTTTACGGATTTTTTTTCCAGATAGATTAGGGCCATATATTTATTACCTAAAAATGTTTTGGAGAAAAGAATAATTAGCCCAAAGGCACCTAAATGTTGTGATTCCCCTGATCACCATTTCATCCCTTTCTGCTTCCTCAACCCTCTCTGATCTCAGCCTATCGGGAGAAACCCGGAAATAAACTTTGTAAGATTCAAATTGGCGCTATCAGCTAAAAAACAAGAGAAAAAATTGTGTTTTTTCTTTAGGTATTTTGCCATGCTGACACAAGCATTTAAGTTTAAAACCACTGATAACTGAAAGTCACTGCAATTAATCGCTTATAGCTACAATTTCACAGTTACAAATAAAAAAAAATCCATATATGTAACCTAATGATAGCATACTAAAGACTTAATTATGTATCGATTGCATTTTAATCGTTATGAGGGTGAAATACTGCCCAAACATCCTATTTGTGTAGCATATGAAATCGACATGTCATTCACACAATGAATCTGTTTTTAATCGATATACTAGATGCATTTACGATACATTAGTCTCTATCATATCGATTAAACGTTTACTGAACTTTTTTTACGGATTTCAGTTATTGAAAGTTGGCAGGTTTGGGATTGATATCTGGCCTCCCTGCCGCCAGTGTTGGTGGGAATAGATGACTATGGAACAGGGAATCTTTGGTGCCATGGCAAAATTGTTTTGTGTTGTTATCTCATTGTGCTAAGTTTCAGATTGTTTCATGTAAGTTTATACAAAGCAGTTTTTATATGGGGAAATTCAGCACTTTATTGAAGGTATTACACACACTGAAGAACACTTCGTAACTGCAGAACCAATAGGACTTCATAAGAATTCAAAATGCATAGTAATATAAAATAAAGCACTATGATTCTAGCAAAAATTTTAGCTCCAGGGATTTTTTGATGAACTAAAAAAACTGGAAAAGTCCTGGAATTTATTTTCTATAAATGTGTATGAAACGTGTAAATTAAGTATTAAATTATCTTAGAGCATTATTCAATAGTCCACACAGCAGCTAAATTATCTTAGAGCATTATTCAATAGTCCACACAGCAGCTAAATTATCTTAGAGCATTATTCAATAGTCCACACCCATCTACTTCAGTGGTCTCCCATTCTTGGAAGCACTCATCAAAAGCCTCCTAGGAAGGCCCGCTATTACATTCCATTGTGTCCTCTGCTGACCTAAACAACTTGATCTGAGGACCTCACTTTTGATTGAAGGAATTTTCAAAACTCCCAGACTGCAAGATCTAGCCAACCAAGTGGCAGTGATTTTCTCCTCCTATAACAGAGGTGATTGTACTTCGGATGTAGCCCACAAATCCGGGTTTTTGGCACATTCTGAACCTGGAGTTCTGGGTTTTTAAGTTTTGCAAGAATTTGGGAATCCTCAGTCATGTCATTTTTGAAAATGCTATAAAGTGGTAATTAACTGAAAGTGCATTTCCACGAGCAAGGGTGGGGAATGTGAATGTTGGGGCTGCAAACAGAGACAATAATGCAGTGTTGTGGCTGGGTGGGGACAAGTTGCAGATATAGACTTGACAGAGAAGGAGAAATGCGTAATGCTGGCAGATGGAGAAGGTTCTGTAGGAGGACTGGGAAGCAAGAGTTCAAAATCAACTTTTACAGCTTGATAAGAACTTTGGTCTGTTTTCTAAGTCTGCGGTGAGACCTATGGCAGTAAAACAATAACATACATTTTGCTAAGTGAAACCCAGGGGTTGACAAGCAGCAGTGAGTAGGGGGTGGAGGCCCCTGATGTAATATAATTTTTTTTTAAATATTTGAAGGATAATGATATAGTGGCCTATTACTGTGTAGTTAGTTAGTACATAGCACACTTACAAAAACTTCGAAACTTTCCATTTTTGAAGATTTCTAAACATGAAAATCCTTTAAAAATGGGATTTTTTTTTAATCAAATCTAACTGGGAAAAAAAAAATGATACAGAAAAGGTGCCAAGTTTAACTGAAAAGGTAGCAGTGGCCAATTAACTTATGTGTGTAATATGTAAATGATATGTATTATATGTATATTACACACACACACACACACATGTCACCGAAGTCAGCAATTCAGGGTTTTTTGTTTCACTTCACAGTCATCCCTGCTATAAATACTTCTTTCACTATCACAGTCTTGTAACTTGAAAAATCATTCTGGTAGAGGATCTTTCCAGCGTGCTACTTCTCCAGTTACTTTCTCACACTGTTCAGCAAGGACACAGGCTGCCTAACATAGCAAGTGCATTTTACAGTTGACCCTATGAACACAAATTTTTGGTATGAGGTGTGCCCAGATCAGGGGTAGACAAATCCATGGTGCCTGAAAAGTTTCACTTGGCTCCTGAATTTTCAAATTCTATTCTGAAAAATTCACTTTTCAAAATTTGAATTTCTATTATGAAGCTTCCATCCCACTCGAGGGCAATGAAATTTTCAAGTTTTCTGAAGGAATGGCTACATGGACACAGTGAAAATATGGCACATTTGTGCCAAAGATTACATTAACAAAGAAAGTGTATGGATTTTTTCTGTTTGTGTATTTTTGTAGACTGCTCGCCATAAAATCGGAATAATGAAGATACCAATACCTACTTTTGGCACTATTGTATGTGGGGCTATAAATCTGCACCAATATTGACAGTAATGATTTAAGATAAAGCTCCGCAATGCATCCAAGATATATGTGCACTCAGCAGTAGCACTGGCTTTTTTAAAGTTTTCACCAAATGAAAATTTTTTTTTCGCCAAATGTAATCTGAATTTGCCAGTTTTTTGTCACCTTCCATTGGAATTATAATAACCCTGGTGTTATAATAGGTTTTATGTCAGCAATTGTGTCACTCTTTTCATGTAACCGCTTCCCGTCTGATGTGCTATGTAAACAATGGAAAAAGTAACTAACATTCGAATTTCATTTTTCAAATACCAAATCGAATAAAAATCAAAGACTGTGTTTGTTCGGACATCATTAAAAAAGGTAATCAATATTTTTGCCAAAACTTTTTATTGGTCACCAAAATGACTTTTGCTTTGCAAACTGCGAAGAATGCATTCGACAGCTCAACCCCGTGTGTTCTCGTGCAGTGTAAACATCAAAGATGTCCTTAGCTATGGCATTGATTTTGCTTTGGGTACTTATAAGTGTATATATATATGAGTGGAAGACATCATGATCAGAGTTAAATCCCTGAAATGGCAGTGGGCTGGACATACTGCCAGAAGGACAGATCATCGATGGACAGCCGAAATTTTAGATTGGATTCCAAGGGACAGGAAAAGACCCAGAAGAAGACCACATGGGAGATAGGTGGATGAAATTCGAAAGTATGCAGGGGTGACATGGAGGAGACTGGCACAAGACAGACCGTTGTGGAGGAAACTTGGGGAGACCTTCGTCCAGCAGTGGATTGATAATGGTTGACAATGATGATGATGATGATGATGATGATGATGATGATGATATATATACAGGGTTCCCACTCAACCTGGAAAACAGGGAAAACCTGGAATTCTCAGGGAATTTGAAAATGGTTCCAAAAATCAGGGAAAACTCAGGGAAAATTACCCTTTTTTGTAAAAATCAGGGAAAACTCAGGGAAAATTGCCATTTTTTTGTAAAAATCAATGGATACTTTATTTTGACAAAAAAAACCCCTTGTTTTTTCAAGATTTCAAACTTTTTCTTGCAATTGCTGCCTGCCTAGAATTTGGTAGATCATACTTTCAGTTATATTAAGTATTTCCTTTATTCTCTAAAAAAAGATGCAAAATTGAATTTTTAAAATTGCCAGTTATTAAGCTTTTGTTCAATTTCTGCACGCAGTTGTTATAACATGGAGCAATTAGGCACGATGGCTCCTGCTTGAAGAAACATTTCACAAGAGAACCAACCAAATGATGGATCAAAGTCCTTTATCTGCTTGAAACATGTTTCTTTGAACAGAGCCATTCCATCATTAAGCTTAGCTGCATTGTGTTATAGAAAAACTGAAATTATTCAACTGACAGATTTTTCTTGCATATATATGACCTGTTTCTATGGGAATGTATTTACAAATTTCGTGTGGGTAGTATTCACAAAAGTTCACAGAACTTTGGTACAGAAAATAATGTGCACAGTTGTTATTAAATGAAAAGCAGGTAATTTTATAAAGACAAATTACGTAAATAATTTACAAGTGTGTGCTTTGGTGAGAAAAAATGAATGGAATGGAATGAAATGTAACAATTCTTTGCAACATGCCACTCTGGAAAACTTTAAAAACCACCTGGAAAACCTGGAAAAGTCAGGGAATTTTTTTATTACTTTTGAGTGGGAACCCTGATATATTTATCATCATCATTGTCAACCATTATCAATCCACTGCTGGACGAAGGTCTCCCCAAGTTTCTTCCGCAACAGTCTGTCAAACACTTTTCTTTTAAGACATAATGGCATGTGCCAATCTCCTCCATGTTACTCCCGCATACTTTCGAATTTCATCCACCCATCTCCCATGTGGTCGTCTTCTGGGTCTTTTCCTGTCCCTTGGAATCCAATCTAAAATTTTGGCTGTCCATCAATGGTCTGTCCTTCTGGCAGTATGTCCAGCCCATTGCCATTTCAGGGATTTAACTCTGATCATGATGTCTTCCACTCTTGTCATTTTTTGAATCCACAAGTTCCTCTTCTTATCTCTCCTGGTTACACCAAGCATGCACCTCTCCATGCTGCTTTGAGTTGTCTGCAACCTTTGTATGTATCTTTTAGTTAAGGTCCACGTCTCTGCACCATACGTAAGCACTGGAAGGATGCATTGATCAAACACTTTTCTTTTAAGACATAATGGCATATTGCTCTTGAAAATTATGCTGTTTCTTCCAAAAGCTCTCCAGGCAAGTTTTGAACACCGGTTAATTTCTTCATGAATGTGGCCTTCACTTGATATCTGCTGTCCAAGATAAACGTACGTGTCTGTTATCTCCAGCTTTTCTCAATCAATCGATAAATCTTCATTTCTTGTAAAAGCATTGAACATCACTTTTGTCTTCTGAAAGTTCATTTTTAACCCCTCTTCTTTACTCTTGTCAGCAAGTTCCGGGATCATACTCTGCAGCTCTTGTGGGGTAGTTGCAAAAATGACTATGTCACCAGCAAAACGAAGGTGGGTTAGATAATCTCCATTAATCTTTATCCCTTTGTTTTCCCAGTTCAGTGATTGAAAGACATTTTCCAATGTGGCATTAAAGAGCTTCAAAGATATGGTGTCACCTTGTCTCACTCCCTTTCCAATTTTTATGTGTGTTGTATTTTCAAACAGCCAAATCTTTGCACTTGCATTCTCATAAATGTTATTAATAATATTAATGTATGCATCTTCAATACCGCAGGATTTCATATATATGTATATTCATTAGTTGTTTTATTGAATGTTATTAGACCCCAGGAGACAATGCTGAAATTTCTGAAATGAAAACGCATTTTGAAATGCAGCTATTAATACAAGTGTACAATATATTCCCTAGTTTTAATTACTAATATTGAAAAACATTTAAGAAATAATGCATTAATTATGTGTGTTGGGTTTTTGTTTAGAGCAATCATGTTTTCTCATATGTTTTGTAAAAACTGTGCTGGCCCCTGAAGAAAAGGAGCTGATGCCTGAAAATTGTGTGTGGGGGGGAGTCTACCACCAGCCCAGATTATTCACAGTGATCAGAACTGTGTATTGAATTGTCTGTAGTTTGCTGGTTACCATGTATGTGACATTTCTTCATAAAACTTGAAAGTTACATCCCCTGGAGCAGGAATTAAACCACCATCTGCCAATTTCTGTTTGAGCATGCTAGCCCATTACACCACCCAGGACAATAAAATTGTGAGTTTCAAGTTTTCTGAGATGTAACTGGTAACCAGTAAACAACATGCAATTCAGTACACAATTCTGATTGCTTTGAATAATCTTGTGAATTCCCCATGCATTTCTGAGGGGATGTTGTATGGAGACCAATAAACTACAGGCAATTCAGTACACAATTCTGATTGTTTTGAATAATCTTCTTAATTTCCCATGTATTTCGGAGGAGATAGTACATGGCAACCAGTAGACTACAGACAATTCAGTGTACAATTCTGATTGCTTTGAATAATCTTGTGAATTTCCCATGTAGTTTTGAGATGTTACATTGCAACCAGTAAACTACAGGCAACTCAGTTTACAATTCTGATTGCTTTGAATAATCTTGTGAACTTCCCATGTATTTTGGAGGAGATAGTACATGGCAACCAGTAGACTACAGACAATTCAGTGTACAATTCTGATTGCTTTGAATAATCTTGTGAATTTCCCATGTATTTCTGAGGAGATGTTACATTGCAACCAGTAGACTGCAGGCAATTCAGTGTACAATTCTGATTGCTTTGAATAATCTTGTGAATTTCCCATGTATTTCGGAGGAGATAGTACATGGCAACCAGTAGACTACAGACAATTCAGTGTACAATTCTGATTGCTTTGAATAATCTTGTGAATTTCCCATGTATTTCGGAGGAGATAGTACATGGCAATCAGTAGACTACAGACAATTCAGTGTACAATTCTGATTGCTTTTAATAATCTTGTGAATGCCCCATGTATTTCTGAGGAGATGGTACATGGCGACCAGTAGACTACAGGTAATTCAGTGTACAATTCAGATTGCTTTTAATAATCTTGTGAATTCCCCGTGTATTTCTGAGGAGATGTTACATTGCGACCAGTAGACTACAGGCAATTCAGTATACAATTCTGTGATTTCTTTGAATAATCTTGTGAATGGCCCATGTATTTCAGAGGAGATGTTACATGGTGACCAGTAAACTACAGGCAATTCAGCACACAGTTCGCAATGTTGAGAATAATGCAGGGAATTTCCCATGTTATGAGGAATGTTTCTTCCTTAGTTTCTATACAGGATGTTCCATTCAAGTATGATTTGGCTTTAGAGTCTCAGGCAAATACCCAACTTGCATTTCCCATAACAACCTGGCCTGTGATGCTCATGTACTCAGATGATTTTTCGAACAGTCCACCAGCAATTGTTTTTTTGAATTGCATTTGATTGTCTGCAGACACTCAATAAATTAATTTTGTACATAATAACTGAATCCCCAGTTCTTGTCACACTGGTCTGGCCTGATCAGACCGAGATATTCATTCCCTTTGCTGCCTGATAGATGATTATCAGCATGCTTCAGTTGCTACACCTTGGTAATTATTTTTTCGCTTCAAGACTTCAAACGTCTCCCACTGTGGGGATCATCTTTCAGTTACTCCCATTCTCTAAGGAATGAGTTATATCAGTGATATATAGCTGATTTATATAGAGGTTTATCACAGCATACAATGTTCAATTCTTGTAGTATTTATGTAGTATTTTCCCCCAACTTGCTCAGAAATTACATGTTTTTCGATTGTCCAAATCCTGCCATTGCTCAAGATGGTTTGCACAGATCTTCACGCAACCACTTCTAATATGTAAGCCAACCTTTAAAATTTTCCTAATAAAATTGGGGGATTTATTATTTTAAGCAGTTCTTTTTTTTTTTTTTTTTTTTTTCTCCTAGGTATTCCAGTCTTCAAATATTTTCATCAAGAACGAACAAGTTACTTTCAGAAAGATCTACTGTATTACAGAAAAAAAAAATACTGGCCGTGGTGTTGTGTAATATGATAAAGATAAAGAAAAACTATTTAAAAAAAAAAAAAGAAAGACAGGGGACAAGCATCTTAATAAACTACGGATTTGAATTTTTACTCTATAGAAGATTGTTCCAAATTTTTAACTGCTTGTGCCTTCAATTTGACTTTGAAAAAGCCGTCCAGTAGAGTGTGTGAAAACTGTTATATTTATATAATGTTATATTAGTAAAACATACTTATATTGATTGTACATGTAAGCAAAATTGTGATACGTAAGGATGCTTTGCAGCGACAAACTGAATGTGGAGCACAGAATCTCTACATGTACACAGTAGATTCCAGTTAATTGGGACACATTGGGTCTAGAGCACTTTGCCCAATTACGCAAAGCTTCATCCAAAAGAGGAATTTTTGGATTGTTCTTCAAGAATTGTCTCAAATATATGGCTGCCCGATTAACCAATGCAGGGGTCGAAGTTGTCCTGAAATTCCTGATTTTTATTTTTTTGTGCTAAAATGTCCTTATTTTTGTTCTATATCCTGAAAATTTGAGTGTAATCCTGAAATTTTAAGAATAAATGGTAAACTATGTATAGTGATTCATCATCTAATGTTTACAAGTACTGCGTAAATAAAAAAAATAGAATGAAAGAGAGATTACTATCGTTGTGACGTCATCACCAAGAACTCTCACTCTTGTAATTTGTGATGTACTCGAATGCATTCCCGCTTTTGTGAGATCATTAGAGAATCGAAGCTGCAATGAAGCTGCTTCCTACAGAGGACGCACAGAGATGCCAATCATTACAGAATCTCCGTAATTATTACAGATTCCCCCCGTGATTATAGAATTAAAAAATTATGGATATTCAGATTTTTGCTGTTTTTAAGAAAGTTTTACTGGTTTTGTAATTAATCAATGTAAAAGCCTCTGAACAAAGTTCGTGACACAGCTCTTTGTTTCTTTTTTTTTTTTTCTGAGGAGGAGGAATTTGTTTTGCTTGTTTGAAAGAGTGCAAAAAATATCATCAGATCAGATGTAGAGGATTTTAGGAAGGGAGTGTTTGATCCCAGGTCTTAAACAACCCTTAGAAATAGGAAGTCAGGGTATTTGGGCTAGAGTGCCCAATAGAAAAGTGACACAGAAGCGAGGTAGAAAGGGGGAGGAAGACCGCTTTATTTATTACGGGGGGCAGTACCCGGGGTCCGACGGCTTAATGTGCCCATCCGACGCACGGTGAGTATTTAGTGGTTCGAACGTACGTACCTGCCCAGGATCGAACCTGAGGTTATTTCCATGGCAGTCACATACGCTGACCACTAAGCCACTCGCAGCCCCGCAAAAAATATCATGGCACCAGGGCGGGATTAAGTAGGCCCAGCGTGCTTCTTTAGCCGTGGCCCGGGATAACATCGTCCCAAAGCCTCTGAATAAAGTTTGTGACCCAGCTCTTTGTTTCTTTTCTTTTTCTTTCCGAGGAGCAGGAATTTGTTTTGCTTGTTCGAAAGCTAAGTGGAAAAAGAGCACGACCCTGCGTGCTTCTTTCGCCGTGACCCAGGATTACGTCGGCCCTACATGCTTCTTCCGCCTTGGCCAGGGATCACGTTGGCCGAGACGTACTTCTTTCGCTGTGGCCCGGGATTGCGTCGGCCCAATGCTTCTGAACCAAGTTTGTGATGCACCTCTGTGCTTCTTTTCTTTTTTCTTTTTTTATTCTTTTCTAAGGAGGAGGAATGTGTTTTGCTTATTTAAAAACTAAGTGAAAAGAAAGCACGGCGCCGGGCCATGTTCCTTTGAACAAAGTTTGTGACGCAGCTTTCTGTTTCTTCTTCTTCTTTTTTTTTTTTTCTGAGGAGGAGGAGGAATTTGTCTTGTTTGAAAGTTAAGTGGAAAGCATGCACGGTGTCGGGCTCCAGGATTACTTCAGCCGTTATCATTTGGGGCTTTCTTATGATCGATGCATCAACTGAACAGAAATCTTGGGGGAAGGGTCATTTTCCATTTGAGAACGGAATTCCATCTTCCGGAAACCGAAGTTAGTTGGAGTGAGGATTTCTCCCGTAATCCTAATATTTTCTCGAAATGTTCTTTCTGCCCAGTATTTTTCTTAAATATCCATTTATTCCATAAATACTTATATTTCAGTTTAAAAAGGGTGAAAACAGTTTCCCAAAACGGTAGGCGGACGAAGCGAAAATTTCTCTTGTAATCATAATTTTGTTCTTCCCGCGATGTTCTGACTATCCTGTGTTGTTGTTAAGTGTTACATATGACTATATTTTGAAGAAATTCTGACTGACAAGTGAATACCTGCTGCACGCAGAAGTTGCTGATATAGGAATTAGGATGGAAGAAGCTTCCTTTTCTTCAGTAATGTAGTTGGCAAATATTTTCTCAGCAGCTGTTGTTAGTGACAGTGATCTGGACAAGTTGGAATTGGAGTTTGCCTTATATCAAATTGATGAATTGGAAGAAGGTGCTTCGAATAGTCCTACAATTGATACCGCATGGTCAAACATTTGAAAATGACTGGTGTAATTGGCGCTAAAAAGTATGAAATTTTACCACACCTGATAATGCTATTATTCTTGTTGTGCCAAACAGTAATGCAACTGCGGAAAGAATTTTTAGCATTGTCCGTAAAAGTCAAACAGAATTTAGGTCAAACCCAGCCACCGAAACTTTAGAGGCGTTGTTAGCCTTAAAAGTGCAAAAATTTCTGCTAACAACTGGGCCATAATTTAGATAGCTTTTTTAGTAAAAGAATAACATTTCTGCATTTGTACCAATATTTGATTTAATGTACCTGCCAGGATCGCCAAAATATGTCCTGAAATTTAAGAAAAATTGTGTCCTGGTTTTTTTTTATCACTCCTAACCCTGACCAATGGCTCGATTAATTGGAATCTACTGTGTGTGTGTGTGTGTGTGTGTGTGTGTGTGTGTGTGTGTGTGTGTGTGTGTGTGTGTGTGTGTGTGTGTGTGTGTGTGTTTTAAACTACTACAGCTAATGTAATTAATGTCCTTGCTTAACCTGCAACACTTGATGAATCAGGCCTATGTTGTTTACACATAACTTTTGTCACTTTTTATAGTTATTTTAATTATTCATTGCAGAGTCCATATGTATGACATGCTATTTAGTGTATAACCCTCAGCAGCATTGATTCTATTTTGTTTTGCATTGTTTATAAAAGAGACTAGTTTTCTAAGGTGTTTAGCAGCTGAAAAAGTTTTTAAAACAAAGCAACTTCAGCATTTTCTACTGCCCCAGTAGCTGTGATGCTTATTTCTCACACTGATGACTAGTGATTAGTTCTGACTGTTGTGCTTGTGTCATAGTTCTGGCACTCTCTTTTCCCTGAATTATAAATCAGTAATTCCATATGGGCTCTGATGCTTGTGTCACTGTTAAACCACAAAAGAAAATGTCTCTTTAGTTTTTGCTTTCTTAATATAAAGTTTTTGGCAAATTTTAAACATTATCAAACATCTTAAAATATGTTGTAGGTGTAAAAACTGTCTTCAAAAGTTCAAAAAAATTATCTTTTTCATCCTTTCATTGAGTATTTGAAATAAAAAATATTTTTGTTAGGTTTTCACTTAATGTATTTTTATGTATTTTATTACAGAACCCCATATACTACTTTTCCGGAGACTCTTATCAAAGGCAAAGAAGTGACAAATCTGAAAGTTAAAATCATAGATCCTTCTTTTTATGAAAGTTTTATCATATAATATTATTTGCTTATCATCAAATATTACTACTGCTTTTCTACAGCAATATTTTATACCACAAGGAGCATGGAAATAAATTTTTCACAAAAACAATTTTTATGGTTTTTGACTTTGTATTATTTCTAGTTCATGTGTTTTACTTTAACAGTTTTTACTTGCCATGATGGTTGTACAGAAGCACAAAAATTAATACCAGCATTTCTAGTTGAAATGGTGTCATGAATATCTCAGGACATATCCAAATGAATCTTTTCCTGGCAGTTTGCATCATAGCATCTGATGTCATTCCAAACATTACATCTCTCTTGTCAGTTTCCATGGCAAAAGAGCAACTTTGCAATTTTTGTAGCTCAAATGTCACTTTTTTAAATTCGTATAACATTCATTACTCTAGTGGTATGAACATGAGCATGTTTTATATATATATATCATCATCATCATCATTGTCAACCATTATCAATCCACTGCTGGACAAAGGTCTCCCCAAGTTTCTTCCACAATGGTCTGTCTTGTGCCAGTCTCCTACATGTTACTCCCGCATACTTTCGAATTTCGTCCACCCATCTCCCATGTGGTCTTCTTCTGGGTCTTTTCCTGTCCCTTGGAATCCAATCTAAAATTTCAGCTGTCCATCAATGGTCTGTCCTTCTGGCAGTATGTCCAGCCCATTGCCATTTCAGGGATTTAACTCTGATCATGATGTCTTCCACTCTTGTCATTTTTCGGATCCACGAGTTCCTCTTCTTATCTCTCCTGGTTACACCAAGCATGCACCTCTCCCTGCTGCTTTGAGTTGTCTGCAGCCTTTGTATGTCTCTTTTAGTTAAGGTCCACGTCTCTGCCCCATACGTAAGCACTGGAAAGATGCATTGATCAAACACTTTTCTTTTAAGACATAATGGCATATTGCTCTTGAAAATTATGCTATTTCTTCCAAAAGCTCTCCAGGCAAGTTTTGTACGCCGATTAATTTCTTCATCAATGTGACCCTCACTTGATATCTGCTGTCCAAGATAAACGTATGTGTCTGTTATCTCCAGCTTTTCTCCATCAATCGATAAATCTTCATTTCTTGTAAAAGCATTGAACATCACTTTTGTCTTCTGAAAGTTCATTTTTAATCCCACTTCTTTACTCTTGTCAGCAAGTTCCTGAATCATACTCTGCAGCTCTGATGGGGTAGTTGCAAAAATGACTACGTCATCAGCAAAACAAAGGTGGGTTAGATAATCTCCATTAATCTTTATCCCTTTGTTTTCCCAGTTCAGTGATTGAAAGACATTTTCTAATGTGGCATTAAAGAGCTTTGGAGGTATGGTGTCACCTTGTCTCACTCCCTTTCCAATTTTTATGTGTGCTGTATTTTCAAACAGCCAAATCTTTGCACTTGCATTTTCATAGATGTTATTAATAATATTAATGTATGCATCTTCAATACCGCAGGATTTCAGAGCCATTGTAACTGCTGACGGTTTCACCGAATCAAAGCCTTTTTCATAATCGATAAAAGCCATGCACAATGGAAGTTCATATTCCCTCGCTCTTTCAATTAGTTCTCTCAGTACGTGGATATGATCTATTGTGCTGTAGCCACTCCTGAATCCAGCTTGTTCTCTCGGTTGAGCCATGTCCAGTGTTACCTTCAAACAGTGTGAAACAACTTTAGTGAAGATTTTGTAAACCACTGATAGGAGGCTGATAGGTCTGTAGTTCCTAAGATCCTCAATGTCACCCTTTTTATGTAGCAGGATCATTGTAGCATTGTTCCAATCCTTAAGAATCTTCCCTTCATTAAGGCATCGAGTGAAAATTTGGGCGAGTACTGTTTTGATTTCTCCACTTGCTTCTTGTATGATGTCCACAGTAATTCCATCTTCTCCTGGAGCTTTTCCCCGCTTCATGTTCTTGATTGCATGTGCAACTTCTGCTGGGAGGACTGGAAGAACTCTGGTACTGGTACCTTTCATGATGTCTGGAGTACATGTATCATCCCTTTCATATAATTTGAAGTAGAAATCTTTCACTCTTGTCAAAATTTCGCCTCTATTTCTTGGTACAGAACCATCTTCTTTTCTCAGTGCCATAATCTGTTTTCTTCCCTTGCTGAGATGTCCCTTTGCTATCTTAAGGCTTTGGTTGTTTTCAATTGCTTTCCTCACTAGTTCACAGTTGAATTTCCTTACGTCTTCAGTGATACTTTTTCGTACTGTCTTGCATAGCTCTATATATTCCACTTTGGAAGTCGCATCTTTTTCAGTTGTCCTCGTCTCTCTTCTTTTTTGCATCAACATTTTGGTTTTTCCTGATAATTTGTTCACATGCAACTTGTTCTTAGACCCAGCTAATTTTGTTGCTGTTTCCATAAGAGCTTTGGGTACATTTCTGTTAACTTCAGAAATATCCACGTTTTCCGATGTTAGGCCTTCTAAAGCAGAGCATATGTTCTTCAGTTCCAACTTGAAGGTATTATGATGTTTTTTAAGGTTGGTTACGTCAATACATTTTGTTTGTCTTATGAGCTTGCCATGTTCGAGTTTAGTGTTGGTGCATCTTACATCTCACCAATCTATGGTCACTACCTGTGTTGAACTTGTTTAGCACACTGCAGTCTTCTATGACGAATTTTTTGTTACACATAATAAAATAAATTTCACTTGTCGTCCCATTTGGATGTCTCCATGTCCATTTCCTGTGTGGCTTTTTCTTGAAAAAGGAGTTCAAGGTGGAAAAACCCTTCTGCCTCTGCAAACTCTACATACATACACTGCCAGAAAGTGAAAAAAGAACACCATTAAATATTACAGCTGCATATATAAGATTTGTCGTAGCAATAACTTCTTAAGAAAGGAAAGTGATTACACATGTGAAGTGATTCAATGTTTATTTTACCTTTTAATGCATATTACAGTGTACAGAAGGCACATTTTAATAAGGTGTTGTACCTCCTCCAGCAGCAATGCAAGCTTCCAATCTGGCATGTTATCGATCGTACAAATGCTAGATATCGCACTGGCGGATAGCCTTCCATGCACTTTCAACTTGGATGCGTAATTCAGAGATGGTCACTGCCTGCAGGAAACCGCGAAAGAGTCTTTATCCGATCCAGTCCCAGACATACTCGATTGGAGACAAGTCCGGATAGCGTGCTAGCCAAGGGAGTTGATGCACCAACTGAAGAGCATGTTGAGTTGCCTGGGTGGAGTGTGGGCAGGCATTATCCTGCTGGAATAACGCATCTGGGATCGCACTCAAAAATGGCAGGACAAGCAGCTGCACGATGGGGCTGACATATGTACTGCCATTCAGTGTACCCCGTACAAACACCAGATTTGTACAAAAGTGATAGCTAATCGCTCCCCACATCATGATGCCCGGCCTGGGGCCTGTGTCGTTGGCAGATGCATGATGGCAGGAGCCGCTCATCTTGTCACATTCAGACGCTCCCAAGCAGAATCGGCTTTCATCACTGAAGACCACTGACCACCATTCTTCCCTCCAATAAACTCATTCTCAACACCACTGCCAATGTGCTCGATGGTAACAGTTCCAGCAGCATGTGTGCCCATAGTCCTGCTTCCAACAAACAATTCCGTATTGTTCTGGTAGACACCCTTGGTATGACAGGAGATCGAATTTGTGACACCACCGCTGCCCTCCTGATACGCCGATCCTGTTGTGCGTTCATAACTCTTTCTGGCTCAGAACCACGTCTGCGAGTGTGCAAATGCTCCTCTGACCACCGATGGATGCCACCATCTTTCCACAGTGAATACCTCTCATCCCGCTCGATTTGCAGTTTGATGGAAGAACAAACCTCCTTCCCGCAGATCCACTATACGGCCTCGCTTGAAATCCGATAACTGAACAAATGTTGCGCCTCTGCGTCATGCAGGCATGGTAGCTTCTTCAACGAGCATTGAACAACACAACACCAGACAAATGTCTAATAAGCACTGCGTACATTTGCATGTTGCCGTCAGCAGTGACGTCATTATTTCATCCAATGACATTCCAACTTGGGTCACGGTTTCTGCTGCCCTGAACGATTAACATATTATAACATGACGTTCCTACTGGCATTCCTTCTGAGTGTTCTTTTTTCATTTTCTGGCAGTGTACATATATATATATATATATTCTATTAAGAAGAGAACGAAGCAAAAAAAAAAAATTTTTTTTTTGACTCATACCAAGTACAACATAGAAAAAGTTATGTATCTACTGGTGTGAGTAAAAAGAGAAAAAAATAAAAATAAAATAAAACAACTGATTGTAGAAAGTGTCGAGAATACTGAGCCTTGGCTTTATCAAGGACCAGCAAAAACTCTGCAATTTCTCTCTTAACTTATGTAAAACCAACCACAGTAATCAGGAACTTGAGTTCCTAGACTTAAGCATTAAGCTTAACAGAGGTAACCCATCTATTAGCCTCTTTGATAAAAGAGTTAATTTTCCTTTCAAAGTAATTAAATATCTACACTGGAATAATAACATATCAACCAAAGTAATTGAGAATGTACTAATTTCTCAGGTACAAAGAATTTCAAGAATTTGCAGCAACAATTTGGACTTCAATTACCACATTAATATACTATTAGACAGTTTTCTAGAGAACGAAATTCCTTCTTCTTTCATCAAAAGAACTTTAAGAAAAATTATTCTGAATAATAGAGTAAGGTTGGCAGATCTGCTTTAATTTTCTACACAGTTAATAATATGATTCTGACCAATGAAAGCCGTTTGGAAGTTGGCTAGAGGATGCCTATTAACTACTAAAAGGAACCGTAGTGCTATGGATATGAAGGTCCTATTAAAATAAAAAATTAAATAATATAGACAAAATCACAAAAAAAGCTTAAAAATCTGTTTATAAAAGAAAATAAAAACAAATAAAAAAGAAAACTAGTTATTCACTCACTAGAATAGCTATACTAAAAATAGTAAAACTAACATTAAAATTAATAGGATTCTGAATAATCTATAGAAGCTCACTAAGGTGATTAAATACATGCAAAGATTATTAAATACACTACTTGTGTATTTTATAATATTTCTCATGTATTCTGGAGAGTTAATTCTGCTCTTTCTGATCATACAGGTCCACAGTCTTAAGTATATATATTTTGTTCTCTGGTTAAAATCTCCGCGAGTTGGATTCTTTCAGTGTGTGGAGGCCTTCAGCCTCACCCACACTGCCCCCCAGCGACTAGGGAGTGGCAGAGGAGTTTGGGGAAAAGGTCGGCCATGTTTCCTCTTGTGTGGAGAAAGTTCAGTTGCATAAGAGGTAAGCTCTCTTCATTGTCTTTGGGTCTTTGGTTTTCCAAGTTCAATGATTGTACTTCTTGTACTTCTTTCTCTGTTTTTTTTTTTGCTTTTTAGCATTTAGGCACTGGCAATTCTGTTAACTTTTTTGCGGATTTTAACTCTTTCTTTTCTTGGTAACTTTGCGCGTTTTTAGGAAACTTAAGCCAAGCAGCTGGCCATTCATAGTTCTTGTACTTTACGCTGTGTTTTCAAAGTAGTTAAGTTCTTAACAACTACTTAATTATGCACTTAAAGCACTTCTGAAATACTTTGTACATATTGCAACTAATTGTTTATGTCATATAACCTTCACAAAGCATTTCTTTAGTTAATTATTGTCTTTAATTTATACTCGTTTTTGTGTTGTCAGAAGTTGTGGAGTAGGGGGTTTTAGAATCAAGTTTTCTTTCAAGAATCTGAGTTTTAAATAATTAATATTTCCTTTTTTAATTGCAATGTAAGAATTTGGAATACTTTTGCATTGCTATTCAGGTTTAAATTCTCTCTCAGGCGAACTTGGCATTTTGTTATTGCTGAACATTATTTCTAATTATTATGTCACTCACAACTTGAGTTTTCTATAATCTTCTTCTTTCTGTTAAATAGTAACAGATGAAGAGCATGGGTCGGGCCAGGAAAGTTATGGATGCAAGCTAAATTGTTAACTAAAGCTAGGTCATACAACTCTGCGGAGGTCATGACATATATATATAATTTTAAAAAAATATATATTTAAAAAAAAAATTTGGTGGGCTTATTACTTGCATCTATGGCTTTGCAGAAACCCATTTCCAACTAGGTCTTTGTGGAAGTGAGAAATTGCAGAGTTTTTGCTGGTCCTTGATAAAGCCAAGGCTCAGTATTCTCGACACTTTCTACAATCAGTTGTTTTATTTTATTTTTATTTTTTTCTCTTTTTACTCACACCGGTAGATACATAACTTTTTCTATGTTGTACTTGGTATGAGTCAAAAAAAAAAATTTTTTTTGCTTCGGTCTCTTCTTAATAGAATGTGAATTCTGAATTTTCATAACTGCTGCGTTGCGTGTTTTGATTTTCAGGTTATTTTGCAACTTTCGTTTTAAATTCAAAAGTTTTTCCTTTGTTTTCAGCTTTGCTCTTCGGTATATATATATATATATATATACAGTCGCACCCACTTATAATGAAGTCCAAGGGACCTGATGCAAACTTTGTTATTGAAAAACTGTTGATTAAATGCAGTAGTATTACATAGTATGTGTATAACAACAGTACATACATAGTTCATATAGACAGCAAAACTCACTTTAGTCTCTTACTTTTTTCATAACCATGAATCTAAAGAACTTTGCTTCTTTAAAACACAGGGCATTATTCAATTTTCTGTGTAATCATTTTTCTGCCACACTAGAAGTATACATGTTGTGTAACATCAAAAATCTTGCAACAGTGTTCAATGAAGATATTCTAGGTGCAACAGATAATGTTGCTCTTGTAATTGCATCCTCTTCCTCAGTGTCAGAGCATGAAATGTCAGTCCTTTTCTGCTGGATTTGATACATGATCTTAGCATTCTCTGGTAGTGGACTTACAACAATATCATCGTTGGCGGTGCAAAAGTCTTGGAATGTTGCTCCATCGTTTAGTTTGCTCTGCTTAATTTTGTTCCACATTTGAAAAAGTTCAGAATGTGCTTTCTCAAGAGCCATCTCTGCATGCTCAGCACTTTATGTGTGTTCCTTCTGCTGTCCTGGTCATCCCCTAACCGCATCGCTCCCACCACAACCCAATAAAAATGCCTTCTGGGGAAAGCAATTATAGATATCAGGAGTCTTCTTTTCCTTGCTTTATTTTTCTGATGTTCCTCATGTTCCTTTTTGCCATTTTGGGCAGCACATTAAAGGATTTTCAAAACTTTGTAATTTCTGTAACCAAGAATTTTGACTTTGTTATAAATAAATACTTTAGCCTGCAAATTTTCTTCCTAGATCAAGGGGAATGGCAGTTCCCATATCTGTAGACATGGATGCAATAATGATAATACATATGTAAGATAACAAAGCACTGTAGATCAAAGGGAAGCCTTGACTTGTTTATTAATTTACCACAGAAAAAAGGACTCTGTCACTTGGGTGAGCACTATTCTGCATTCTTGTGCATTCAGTAAAATAATTATAATACTTAAAAATTAAAAGAACCCCTAATATCCTCACAACAGGCGTGACACCTTTTTAGATACCTTTTATTTTGAAAGCTATTTTGAAATCTGGCAACAACTGATGCTAACACCACATGTTTCATTCCATGGCTGAGAAAGGTAGAAGCCAACTACCGAAATGTTCCACCATTTAGAGTTTCGTAATGTAACCAATGCGAGATAGGATATCAGCGATTCTTCTAATTTTTAGTGTGTTACATATTTTACTGCCAATCATTCTCACTATAATTATAATTTAGTTAAAATGAAGATTATCTACTCCCCTGGGGCATGCTCCTTTGACCACATAAATACATTCATTGAAATCATAATTAAGAGACAAGGGTAGAAAAAAATTGGGCTTTCTAACAAAAAAATTTTGGGCTCAAGTTTAACTTTCAAGTGCATAGTTTTGAGCTTGGTTGGGTCAATCAACCACTGAGAGTTTTTAGGCCAGGCCAAACCAAACTCTTAGCCTGCTATTATCAGGTTGGGTCAGGTCAAGAAATTCAGGCCCTCGCAGTTCTCTAGTTCAGTTCAGGACATGTTGACATCATTAAATATTAATCTTTTGAATGTACACCTTAGTTTTGTAGACGGCTTTAATTATATATGGTCCCTGTAAAGACTTATCTTTGTACTTACATGGTTCTGTCCATATAGGAGTGTAACATCATTTTTAAATGTCTGCTATGCACTGTATACTTTACAGCATTCAAATTACCCAGTGGTCTGCTGGCCATTGTCCAATAAAACTTCTGCCGGACCACTGAACTATTGATTTTTTATTGGCCTGCATGGTCAGTAATTTTTTTTTTTTTCTAATTTGTCACAAGTTAAAAAATGAATTTGTATTTATTTTAGCTTGCTCTATAGTTTTCTTTTTTAGGCTGCAAACTACTGATAGGTTCATGAAATGCTATTGGATAACATTTTTTTTTTATCCTTCATGATTTCTAAAGAGCAGAAGAAACAACAAATACAGTAAAAAGTTTCCCAGTCCTTGTCTTGCAATAGCAGCAGCTGTTTTTTGTTACATCTATCCACATCATTCATAATAAGCAGAAGTAAGCAAAATAAATGTCCTGATCTTCCTTGGATTCTCTCACCCTAGTGAAAGCTTCAGATACTGACACCAGACACAACCCGACTTTTGTTTCTGCCCCAAGAAATCACTGGCGTAGGAAGTCAATTTGGATGTGTGAATGTTATTTTTGCAAAAGAGCATTCACATGAAATAGTGTTCAATGGGGAACTAAAATTAACTTCGTGAGAAAGATGAGGGATGAGCAAATAAGGCTAAAATAAGGAAAAGGAAGCAAAACCCTAAACAATAAAACATATAAAAATGTGATTAATTCATGTGATTTAATTCATGTGTGAAACAGTAATTACAGTCAATTCGGCGATGTCCGATTGCTGTGTTAATTATCATGACGTATTTACCACGTATTATGAGAAGAATATTTCTTCAACTCTGAATATAAAAAAAGTCTGGTAATGTATGTGAATGTTTCTACCCTTGGAGTCTCCTCATTTCCTTCTTACTTAAAAATATATTGCAAATTTACTCTGCTATATCACCAATCCATTGGAATCTCATTCTGGAATCATTATTTGTCCTCTGAGTTACACTTTCAAATTAGATGTTAAAAAAATATTAGAGGTAATTTCATTGAAATACGTTATTTTCTACATATGTTGTAAATGTCTAAGGGATGGCTTCTGATCATTCGTTCGAGATGGGTCCGGTTTCAGATCCCTGCGAGGCATGGATGTTGTGTTTGTCTTACGGCACTAGCTCTCTCCCTTCCCTGGAATCAGTGGCCCTAAATTAGGGACAGGCGATTTCTCATAGCCCTTTGAGTTGCTCATGGTGGTCGTTAAACTCCCAATAATATATACTGTATATGTGTGTGTCTCAGTTTTTTTATGGACCACTCGGCATTTTGGTGGACCAGTGATTTGCAAATTCTAGTGGTGCACTGGGCCAGTAAAATATTTATTTCTAATTCTAACACTGCTTTAAATGTTTCCTGTACTCTGTATCTAGATAGGAGTACAAGGTCTACATTAGAGATCTGCTATGCACAGCTTTCATTAGTTTTGTGTGTTGTAAGACAGTTAGTTTTGACATTAGTTTTGTGTTGTAAATCGCGCTTGCTAGATTAGATGATTCAAACCTTGTTAGGTGAGCAGGATTTTTGTGCATATAACTGGTCCTGATCAACTGCCAAGAATTTGCTAACTGCTCTGAACTTAAAATTAATTTTGGTATGACATCCGTTCTGATAACTTCCGAGGCTCTTGACATCTGGCGGTATTTTTTAAAACTTTCTGTGCAGGGTAGAAAAGTTTAAAAATGCTGTACATTATCAAATATCAGCTTATTTTTGAAAACTTTCATTCAAGAAAAAGAAATAATGAAAAAAAATATTTTCAGTTGCTCCATAGTTTGTATACTAAAAATGCATAGCATGGTAGACCATCACCCCTATGCACACAAAAGTAATCCAGAAAACGTTTTTATGTTATAGGTAATTGAACGTAGAAGATAGAGTATATGTGTAAAAATTTTGTAAATCTGTAACTGTTCAGAATTTATATGATTTTTCTTGATATGTGAAGGCTGTAATTTTCATGGAAATTCTTTGACTAGTATGAAATACCCAAGTTATGATCTAGTAGAATAAATGAATTGACTAAGATATCTGTACTGTGCTTTCTCAGATGGGCACAGTATGTTTGCTAAACAACAGTATTTTTTTATACTGTTACAGAAAACTACAAAAAGTAGACAAGTACTAACTAACAAGTACTCTCCACATAAGTATTTTATACTTATGTGGTAATTCACAGCTGCAGCTGTTTTCTTATACAAAACTATAAGCATGAAGTTGATACGTGCACATTTGTTCATCAGGCAAACAACTCTTTTCTGCACAGCATTAAGAAGTTTCATCATTAACTGAAAGCACCATCTTCAGTGAAAAAAATTCTCTACAGTTAGGTGAACTTGTGACCTATGAGGTGTCATCAGAAGCCATACATATCACCAGGGGTGCAGAATATGTCCGAACGCGCAAACCAGGTTCGGGGGAAATTAAGGTAGCTCTGGGGAAATTTTTGCTCGGAGTTGCTCCGGCCACCCCGGAAGTTTTCTGAAAACTCCGGACAAAATGACCAATCTTGGTGTAGATATGATAAAATTTTTGTTTACTGCATTTTATTTCATAATTGTTGCGTATTGTTAAAAAATTCAAGGGTTGGCACAATTATTTTTCTCCTAAACTTAAAATCCGACAAAAAAGGGGGGGGAGAAAGAAGGAAATCGCGCTTTACATGCTGGCATTCTACCTGATGTTTTTGTTTAAGTTGCGTCACTCGGTCGGCTTGCAGCTGTTGGAAGCACGTTGCAATGTCCGTAGTAGATGAATGACCCCAAGATAAGAACTGAAGTGAGGGATCCCCACCCAGTGCAGGCAGCATGATGTCTTTACATACTGGGAAACAAAATTGCGGATTATATTTTTCCCGAATTTTCAGTTAAATGTACAGAACTGTTTACAGATGCCATCATTCATTAAAACAAAGTGGCCCTGAAAATTTCACCTTGATAACTTAAAAACTTTTTGAGTTAGAAATGCAATTTTTATTAATACTTCTTTCTTTAAGTGTCCAATTTGTGTGTGTGTGTGTGTGTGTGTGTGAGTATATAATTTAAAAAAGTTTTCACTGGATTCAGGCGAAATTTTCAGGGTAACTTTGTTTGACCAAGTTAGAGCATCTATAAAAAAAAATCAGCTTTTTTAAATGAAAATTCTGAAAATTAATTTTTCACATTTTTATCCTCAGTTAAGCAAAGATGCAATACAACAGCAGGTGGCAAATGTGGCTCAGAGTAAAGGGGGGGGAGGGGGATGGAATGTTGCAAGCCCGTAGTTCTCGGTCATCTGCGCTTTCCCGTGAAGTTGATCTTTCTTTCTCTGAACGTCTTAATAATAAAAAAGAAAAGTGCGTAATTTAAAAAGTTTCCATTGGATTCAACCGAAATTTGCAGGGTAATCATACATATAAGACCAAGTAATGGCATCTGTCAAAAATTCAGCTCTATTAAATGAAAATTCTGAATTTTTTTATTTATTTTTTTATTTTTTTTTATTTTTTTTTTTTTGACCTTAGTTAGGGATTAGGAATAACTCAGCAGGTTGCCAACGGGATTGTGAATGAAAGGGGAGACGCGACCCACACCGACATAATAGACTACGTGAGCAGGCAATGCCCCCGTGGATCTCGGATGCTACTGACGAATAGCGCACGCCTGTTGGTCCTTTTTACGCTGCTCTTCTCTTTAGTGAGAATAAAAAGTTGATGTTATTCGTATGTGTCCATTCGTTTTTTCATTTCCGTATTTTGGTTGCTTCTTATTTTCCTTAAAAAATTAGTCTGCTGTTTTTTTTTTTTTTTTTTTTTTTTTTTTTTTCTCATGTCTCTCTCTAAGGGAAAGAGAAAACATAACCAAGTTTTTAAAGATGCTTATGAGAAAACCTTGCCTGTTTTAAAAATATCGGAAGAATCAGCAAATGATGCCTATTGTACCTGTTGTGATATTTCCTTCTCAGTTGCACATGGTGGAAAAGACGACTGTAGACGTCATGTGGAATGTCGCCGTCATATTGAAAATGCAAAAAGAAAAGCATCAAACCAAACATTAACAAAAATGTTTGCACGATCTGATGACCTCTTTATTATTAGAGCAGAAGCATTATTTGCAATTTTTTAAATAGAGCACAACTTCCCAATTGCCATTTCTGACCATGCAAGTGCATTATTTAAAAAATGTTTCCAGATTCAGCAATTGCCGCAAAATATGAGTAACAAGTACGACGCAGCCACTAGTCATGCTAATAAATGTTTCAGAAACTAATGTGCCACCCCGGTGGCACAGTGGTCTAAGCGATGGCTTCTGATCATTTGTCCCAGATGGGTACGGGTTCGAATCCTGGTGAAGCATGGATGTTGTGTTTGTCTCGTGTCGTCCTAAATTAGGAGCGTGCGACTGCTTATAGCCCACTGAGTTGATCACAGTGATCATTAAACCTCCAATAATAATAATAAAACTAATGGCAGCGAATGTGTCATAGGCGCCGATTTGAATAATTATTGGGGGTTCCGGACATTTTAAAGCGAATGATAACCCATGCATTTTTCAAAGGATTTAAGTCTAATTTAAATTTCATTCGGTAAAATTATCTACCACAATTAGACTCTAGGAATGCTAGAATGAAATAAATTATAGTTAATTACAGAATGTTTTAGCTGTTTATTTTTCAGCCTCTCTTCCCCGCCACTGTTTTCCAGGACTGCATCACTTTTGTTTGGAATAACAGGGATGGGGGATCCACCCAGCCTTCTTTCTTTACCTGCATTGTCCGAGAGGAAGGGGAAGAATGCGAAAGAACAGATTAAAATACCGAACAGACTGTTCAGAACAGTGTCACCATTTGTAGACGGGGGGGGGGGGGGGGGCTATAAATCGCTCAGAGCTAAGCGGTTGGAAGGAAGGGGAGGTCAGAAATGTTGTGCCCCACTGTGTTGTTAAAAGGTTGACCCAAAGACCTTGTAAATACGAGCAAACTCTGTCCTTTGATCTAAAAGCCAGAACTATGGAATGATGAGATGGAAAGTAGAAACAAATCGTCCTCATCCGATCACATTGGAAATCCGAACTACCAGTGATCCCAATTAGTTCTGATTTTGGACGGTCTGCTGTATTTATATTTATAAGTTTAGATGTACAACTTCAAGCACATGCACAGTCAGTGAGTTCTATTGGCAGCCATTTACCTGGGACACACGCTGTTCTTCAGTTGCTGTTTATGTGCTATGCGTATTATTCGTACCTTTGTTTGCGTGCAGTTTATTATAAAGTGTGTGGTGCTCTATATTTCTACAGAATATTTCTCCTTGTTGTGTGTGCTCAAAAATACCGGGGTGATTTGTAATTATGTCAACCTTTAAAAGTAAACAAGAAGTGAACTGCGCTTATTGTGATTGGCATGGCAGGCGTGATAAGCTCATGAGTCATGTTTCGAATAAACATCCGGATGATAAACCTAGAACCAGGGATCAGTGTAGTATTTCCGGATTTTTTAAACATAAAACTCGTGATCTTGAAGTTAATGCAATTGAAAATGTTTTGCCTTGCAGTAGTAGTTGTGAACCTCCAAACAAACAAAGGAAACTTTATGAAATCCAACTTGATGGACCGCTTAGTCCAGAATTACAGTCAGTCTAATCAGAATTACAGTGAGTGGACAATGTTGGTGTTGATGCCAAAAAGTGTACTGATATCAATGAACAGTTATCAACTATATCTCAAGTGTTATCTGGTCTTTCCCATAAAGTTGATAAGTTATTGAAACCGAATCAATTTGTAACCAAGTCCAAGGTTCTTCCTTTTAATATAGAACATGCGTTAACTGTACCAGGCCCATCCAGTCCCAGCACTTTAGCACAGGAAGAAGAAGAATTTAAAGTAAAAATTAAGTTAATTAGAATCAGCAAATCAGTTCCAGAAATTTGTCAACTGATGCCATGTTTAGAAGGGGGAATAGAGACAGTGCAATGCTCTCCATGTGTAGAAAACTATAAAAACATTCCTAAGGAGGTGGCCATTCTTAAAACCAGCACTTTTGGTATTTTTCTCTTCCAAGTGAACAGCAGTTAGAGCAACCAATTCAAAGTATTGAATTTCGAAATTTTAAAACCCACGTCATTGATCATTTGCAGTCAAATGCACATAAATGGTGTATACAGTTTACTGAAGCCATGGAAAAGAAAAAGATCTTGGAAAAGAAAGAACATGACAAGGTGGGACTGCGGGTTGCCAGAGCTGCTTACAGTGCAGTTAAAGAAGGTAAGGGGGGGCAAGTTTTTTTAATGTTTATTAAGTTTAAACGTTTTAAATGATGCCAATGTTGGTGAACTTAATCACTCCAGAGAATTTAACACAGAATTTATAAAAAACATATTTTTTACTATGAACACCAAAATATGTGATTTTTTATGTACAAAAAATCCAGTGACAAACCATCTACCTCTCGTGTCAGTCACAGCTGACAAAATCACAAAATTGCACCGGACATACCAAATAACTTGTCTGATTATGCTTGTAGATGGGGTTCAGACATGTATTGTGATTGACATTTCACCATGTGGTACCTCACACACCGGTGATGTTCTTGTTCAACAACTGCAATGTGCCCTTGAAAATTTTAAAATTAAGTTAAAGAAACAGTTAAACGGAATGGCTTTTGATGGCCAATATTTTGATCTTGGTGTGGATAAAAAATTGGCAAGTCTTTGTGAAAATCTCAATCATGACTTCTTCCTTCCTATGTGGGACTTACATCATAGGTTAGAGTGTGTTTTAAATGATGTTTGTAAAGTTCAGTCATTATCATGGATTAACAATCAAGCTCAAATTGTAGGCAATCTAATGAAAAATTACAACTGGGGCATTGGCTATGAAGAATTGATTGCATTAGCAGATGAAACGCAAGTGGGTGTTTTGAATCCGAAATCATTCCAACAAACCCGTTTTGTTCACAGTGAACTAAGAGTATACAAAACATTCCAAAAAGATTTTAAGTTGTTTTTTATTGACTTACAAAAGAAGCGCACTGAATGCATCCGACGAGGCAACAATACTGATGCTAAAAATTACTCATTGGAACTCAAAAAAATTTCCAAACCTTGTTTTATATATCAACTCCTTGGGATGATTGACGTATTAGAGTTGATCACAAAATTCAGCTGTACCTCTCAGAACGTTAACGCTTGTATTTGGACAATCTTTGATTATTATGCTTCAGTGAAAAGCACACTTAATAACATGATAATCGAAATGAAAAGTGGAAAATTAACTGAAGAAAACTTTCCATCAGTTTTTAAGGAAATGGAGTCTTTAAGAAATTATGTTTACCAAGACTGTCTATTGGTTGATGAAGACTACCAAAGATCAAGCCGTTCCCAGACTCAGCAGCAGGCTGAGGATGAAGAAACAACCAATGAAGGTTTCAGAAGTTCAAGAAAAAATTAGAAAATCTTTGTGTAACATTACTGGAAAAACTAGCACTTAGAATTTCTGAACCACCAATTATAGAAGATATGCGGCAGTGTTTCAGTAGCAGATACATAGCGAGCCCTCCAGATACAACATATGAGCATACAATTAAGAAATCTTTAGAAACACTTACAACATGGGTCAACAAAAACCGAGGGTGCAAGTTGGATAGTAAAGTTCTTTTTTCCCAGTTGAAAATTATGAAAAACAACCTTTTAAACACAGCTTTTTTTTAAAAAGTACTTGATTCTTCTGAAGAAAAACCAAACTTTATCATCCAGGATAATGCAGTAATAAAAGAAACATTTACTAACCCTGAAGTGTATGCCCACATCCCTGAAATAATTTACGTACTCGAAAACTGTTTTAAAATCTGTAGTGAAGCTGTTTGTGAATCAGTTGGATCTGTAATTGACAACCACCTACACAATCGGAACATCCACTTCAACACACCCTTTTTAATGAAGTCTTCATTTCTTGGAATGGACCTCCTGTTCATAAGGCTTCATAACTTTTAAAAGAATCCTTGGACAGGCATTTCCATGGTGGAAGATACCATTTCACACGGTTTTCTTCAGCATCTCGTCTCAAGGTGTATAAGACGTCAAAGGTGATTGACAAGCTTCACAAAGAAATGGGAAGGCTGCCATTTCTTGGTGACAACTGATGTCACCCATCAATGTAAGATTGTTTTTTATTTAATCATTAGAATACACATTAGTTTTTTTTTTTTTAATTTATAAGTAGTAGGCTTTAAAGATAGTTCTTAATCGTCGACATATACTCAAATAATCGCTTAGACTTGTATGAAAATCCGCTACAGTTTTTGGGGAAATTTCAGACAAAAAATATTGTGTTCTGGGGAAATATTGGGCCCTGAACATTTTCTGCACCCCTGCAGATCACTAAGTTGTTCTCTGAGAAAGAGGTTAGTTCTTCAAAGGTAACTCATCTGCCAGGTTAAAGTTTAAAACTGATGGAACTAGATTTTACGTAGGTACTTTAAATGTACCAAACATCTCCATGTAATTCTATTATTGCTGTACAAAACTTCAGTTAAAATGTATGTTGAAAGAGGCTTAAGGAGAAGACGAGGACTTACATCCACAACAATCACATTTCAATCAGTCAAAGACCAGGCATAGATGGTCAGGAGTCGTTTAAGAAAATGAGTAAACCAGAATCTCCTTGAGTCACAAGCGGAATTCGCCAGGGTTGCCCTCTCTCGGGTCAACTTTTTGCACTAGCCTTCGAACCATTTCTACGCTCTGTTCATAAAGCTTTTACATCTACTCTACCTTCTCCAACTGCAAGCAATCGTCATTTTTCAATAGTTTACACTGCTTACGCCGACGATGCCACATTTTGTATTAGGTCAAATTCACAATTTGATCTCTTGCTCATCCTTTATAATCAGCACGCTTCATGTTCTGCTGCCTCGCTCAACACATCCAAAAGTACAGGTCTTTGGTGTGGGACCTGGATCTCCCGCCCTGATACCCCATGGGGGGCCTCTTGGTCATCTGCCTATAAAAAAATTCTAGGAATATATGTTGGCACTCCATTTACAGCACGTAACGCTACCTGGTCTTCTCTTCACCGCAGTTTAATTCAATCTGCAACCTTTTGGAAGAAAGCGCAATTTTGCACGTCATATCCTGCTCATGCCAAAATTGCAAGAGCCTATCTTCTCTCCAAGTGTTTGCACACTTGGACCACCTCCACGATGTCTTCGACTAATCTCTATCAAATCTCCAGCATCTGCATCTCAGTGATATGGCCACATCAACACTGGCTCAACAGAGAATCTATCACTCTTCCTCTCTCTCATGGAGGACTCAACTGCATCAACATTCACCTATACTATCGTGCACATAGAATCGCGACATTCCTACGCCTCTTGTGCTCATCCACAGATTCCATCAGCATCACACGTGACGTCATGGTCTCCTCCCGGAATCCAGGCTTCACGTTTTCTGCTCTCCTGTTAATGGATCGTTTTCCTTTCCAAAACACTCGCCTCTCCACGATGCTTTCTGAAGTACTTTCCTATCTTCTTGATCTTCCTCTTATTCGCTCACCACCTGCCTCTACGTCTGAGCTCTTAATTGAACCCCTTTTCTTTTCTACCATCATTCACCCCCTAACCTACCTTTCTTTGACGACCCTTCTTGGATCGCTGCCGGTATTGTCACAGTCCGTGATCTTGTTTTTCCTGACCTAACCTGGAAACCTTTCGCCGCTCTCTCCCCACTTCTTCCAAATACCCCTGCCTCAATTTCCAAACTTGCCTCCATCCGCTCTGCGATCATTACTCTTTTTCCCTCTCTTTCTACCTTTTCTGGACTTCTCTCAGTTTCTTCTGCTTCTCTTCCTCTTCCATACTTTCTTCTATTTCAAGGAACTGTTCAACCTCTCTATTCCTTTCCTATCCGATCTCTCTACCTTTTTCTCCGTGACTCTCAATCTATCAACCCTCTACCGATCCAGGGAGTTCCACCATCTGCTCTATGCTCAGTCTAGAATGCCGCTGCATCTCCACTTTCAGCTCCTTCTGAGCGAAATATACACTGGCAATTTCTCCATCAAAGATTACCAGTTCCTGTCACTCTCCATCGGATGACACTTCTCTCATCACCTGATTGTTGCTTCTGCGATTCTACAGCCGACGTTAATCATATCTACCTATACTGTCCAGTGCTGCTTCCTTTGCTGCACCTGACATTCACCGTTGCCAGTCACCTGTCTACCATTCCCCTCACATTTTCTGCTTATACAACTCTACTTTATAATGTTTCTTCACCTTCACCACTCTCACCACCATGTGCATTCATCTTTGTTCTTTCACGTCATGTTATCTACTGCTATCATCAGCAACTCCGCACTTCTTCAACCTCACCCACCTTGTTCCAAGCAGGGGAGGCCTTGTGCAGACAATTTTGAAACCGGCTCATCTCTCGACTTCGACTGGCCTATATTTCCCTTCCTGAATCCACTCATGATGTGACTTTCCTTCACACATGGGCACCAAATACCAGATGGTTCACCGAACCTTCTATAAACATCCAACTCTTATTTTAAGAGCTTGTCATCATTCAAATAACCTATGTTGTAAATTGTGTATATATATCGCTTGCATTTTCTTGGTTTTTTTTCTCTGTACAATTTTACAGACCACTGCGTTTTTCTTCTTATTGGCATATTGTAACGCCTCCTTTGTATATAACTGTATATATGTAAAAATATGTAATTTTATTCTATAATGCATCCTTTTTTTCTTTGTACATATTTTTGAAAGGCAAATTTTGCCTTTATGTTTCCTCGTTCTTGCAACCTATGATTTACTCAATAAATAATGAAACCCACAAAATTAACAAAAAAAAACAATTAGCTGTAAATACAGTGTTTATAGCACATAAAGATAAAAAAAATTACCATTAGAGAGTTGTCTATCTTTAGAATAGCTGTTGGCAGGATTGTTTGAACATGCCCTGTGTCTGTGTTTAATTAATTCCTTGACTTTTGACAAGCAAACTGTTATCTCTTGAGATCTTGTGTTAAAGAACAGGAAAAGACTGTTGCCAAACATTAAGGAGATGAATCATGAATTAGATTCTACAATCTTGAGATTAAGTCTCCCATTAGGTTTCTCTGACCTCAATTATGGCAAAGGGAAACAAAATCTCGTCTCTGTCAAAAAAATTCAAGTAAGACTGACCCTGTTTTCAGATTGTTGTCAGATAATTTACATGTGCACAGCACCACCAAATGTACAACTGTTACAGCATCTTATTATGAGTCATCAAAAAAAGCCTCACACACCACATCAGAACATGAGTTTCAGATGGTTATGTGTGTGTGGTGCTTTATCAAAACACCACCAAACCTTATTTAAATAAAGAATATCATTCAATTTATGACAAAGCAAAGAGATCCATTATATCTCCCACCCTATCTTCAGCCCAGATCTCGTGCTGTGACTTCTTTTTGTTTCCCGCATTAAAAATGATGTCAATGTACTCAATACTGCAAATAGTGATTTTACAGATGTCCAGAAATGGATTCAACTATGTATTTGATTAGTGGGAAGAAAAGAAAAAAAAAAAAAAAAAAAAAAAAGCAGACGAATAAGTGAATTGCATTTAGGGCGAGACTATTTGGAAATGGAATGGATTTGTAATGACTTAAGACTAAATACTATTATAAGTAATTATTCTTAATATTTATTGATCAATCTTCAGATATACGAGCACACAAAAAGTATTATAAAAATTAACCTTCACAAATGAATAGCAAGCACACAAGCTCTTTATTTTTGGAATAGAAATGTAATTGACTGTTTTCCATGAAGCCATCTCTATACCAAAAGCTTGGATTGTATCAATCTGAAATAGGATTCAAACTCCACTTATCAGCTTCCATCTGAGTAACAGTGATGCACTAAAATAAAAATTGGGTTGTGTACATTTGATTCCACCTCCAGAATGATACAGTTTTGAAGTTTTCCAAGGAACTTGCTTCATGAAGGGCAGTTAATGACAGCCTTTCTATTCCAAAAATAATGAGCAAGCAAAATGTATGTGGCTGATCTCATATGAAATATTTACACTGGGACTGCAAGTTTTGACAATCAAGTAGCACACAACAGATTTTCTTTCGCTCCACGTAACACCACTAGATGCACCAGAAGTAGCTCCAGTTATTTCTAGTCTTCCTAGATATGTATGAAATAACTGTTTCTTGAAATTCAAATATTCCGTAATAAGTGAGTCTTTAAAGCAAAGAATGGTTTTTCAAGTTTTGGATTGGCAATTTGATTTCTGCAGGATGGCCAAATGTGTGTTTAGTGACCAAAAGCAATCAGACGGTACCTTTTTCTTTAAAATAAATTTTTGAAATATTCTGTGGCTCTTCTGCAAAGCTTCTCAATCACTGGAAATCAAGTTGATTTTCATTGTTTGTTTCATGTGCAGTCATTAAGATAGTTTGCAATTAATGCACCATTGCATTTGCACCTCAACTGTGGGAAGAGCCAGTTTTATCTGTCACACTGGAGAGACGGTCTAAACAATCAGCAACTTCTTATGCTTCCATTGCTGTGGAGAACAATCTGGCTACTTTATCACATCACTCTTTCACACCTGATTTGACAGCGAACACATTAAAACACTTATGACATATCACAAATATTACAAAATGCAATTCCTTCCAATTTTTTCTTGAAATCTAGTAGTCTTGGATTGATTTCGTGTTATGGCACAATTTGCATATTTTTCGGTAGAGGAACATTCCTTTTTATTTTTTCTCTTCTGAGATGTTTGTGAAGTGATACCTATGCTGCTACATGCACTATGAGTTCTGAATGTAATTGCAGCATCTGCTTCTTTCTCACCATCTTGTTTTGTAGCAACCTCCTTCTCCAAAAGCTGAATGACATCTTTGTTGTTTATCTGATGAGCAACATCAAGGGCTGACATACCAGAATAATCAATTTTTGTCACACAACCTCCACATTTTATCAGAAGCTGAACCATTTTATCATTTCCACTTATAACTGCTTGCATCAGCCCTGATCTTCCGCTTTTTCCATCCTTAAATAGAAAAAAAAGCATCTCAGAAAAGTGAAATAGTCATGACAGAATATTTTAAATAATATTAAAAAACAATTGAAATCATAAAGGTTTACTATGGACTAGTTGAAAATTGTAGCTATGTTGTATCTTATTTAAAGATTTCCAGTTTAAAGACATTTGCATAACATATGAAACTATCTATAATAATTTTTTTTTGGTTTCTTATCATAGGTAACATTGCTGTTAGGTGTGCAACTTAATTCTCGGCCACAGGCAAGACATGTTAACAGCAAATTATAGCAAATCGAATACGTACCTAATCGGGGAAATAATCCCGTCGTGTTGGATACATTTGAGCCATCGGTCAGGGAGCTGCCGAATGCCACTGCAGAAAAAAGAGGGCTGTTTCGAGTTGATAAAGTTATCAATATTTGTGTGGTCCTCCTCGACAAAAGTGAAGTGCGTATCACTCAGGTGATGTTGCAGGGAGCGAAAGAGGTGATAATCCGATGGGGCAAAGTCTGGAGAATACGCCAGGTGGGACAAAACTCCCATCCCAGGTCGGTGATCGTGTTTAAAGTCGTTTTCGCAGTGTGAGGTCGCGCGTTATCCTGAAGTAACAGGACCGACCTTCTGCCCTTGCCGATGTATGGCCTTTTCGCCTCCATTGCGTCACTCACACAAAGGAGTTGCTGACAATAACGCTCAGCATTGACCGTTTCACCAGGTTCTACAATCTTGAGATTAAGTACGACACTGCGCTGATCCCACCATATGCACAGCAACAACTTCCTGGGATGGATATTCGGTTTGGCGGTACTGGTAGTAGGCTGACCTGGATAAATCCACGATTTGTGCTGCTTAGGATTATCGTAGAGGATCCACCTCATCACAGGTCAAAATCTTGTGGAGCAAATCCTTCTTGAATCTGGAGAGCAAGGACACAGCAACATCATAGCGCCTAGACTTATTCGCAGCTGTGAGTTGGTGGGGCACCCAACAGCCCTCCTTGTGAATCCGTCCAAGCTTGTGCAGGAGCTTTGCAATGGCTTGCCGTGTTACACCGAGTTCCTGGGCAAGCTCTGACTGTGTGTGACAGGGATCCGCATCCAACAGTTGTTCCAGTTCCTCATCGTCAACTCTCTGTGGCTGTCCCGGACATTCTGCATCACGGAGATAAAAATTTCCCTGCTTAAACCACTGGAACCACTTCTTACACGCACTGTAGGACACAGCAGCCTCACCCAAAGCAGCACAGATCATTTGCTGAATTTCCGCGGCACTTTTTTCAGCTGAAACGCGAACAGGAGGCAGTGCCTCAAATGTTGCTTCTCGAACGACATTGCTTTCACCGCCAACTTTCGTCCCTTCTGTCACTACAGCTGTGAGTGGTTACAGTTACCTGGAAAGCTGTTGGATGATGCTGCAATCAGCCATTATCGCACACAGCTATTTGCATTTGCCGACGTTCTATGATCCCTCGCGGTTAGGGGCTGAGAATTGAGTTGCACACCTAATAATTGTAATGTAGAATATTACAGTTAGCAGTGTTATCTCACTTGTACGGTGGCTTGGCCATTTGTTGGGAATTTAAAAAAAATAAAACATTGCACCACTGTGTCCAGCCTGAACTGCCAAGGGATCAGTACTTGACGCAGTCAGCTCCAAATGAGTATGCAGGGGTGGATGCTGCAGCTTCTATGCTGAAATGGTGACTCTATTTTGCTTGTCTTAAGTCTAACTCTATATAAGGGCATGTTCAGTCTAATAACACATATGTATCCCCATGAGTGCTGAGTAATTAAAATTGTACTGTAGTATTCAAGAGTATTCTGACCGCAAAATAGTGCTTTTTGTTTTTACTCTAGTGGACCACACCCCAAGTCAATTGGATAGGAAAAAGGGAGTTGGTCAAAATCTTCTTCCTACATATCTGGTAGCCATAATTTCACCTGCAGTTGTTGGCAGTAGCTCTAACAAAAGAATAAAATGAACAAGACCATCTTTTGGATGTTATGTATGCTCCCACCATCAAATTCTGTATGGTCAGAAGTGTGGCTGATAAAATAATATTAAGTAGTCCCAATCACAGAAAGGGAATGTGTAACAAAGCACAGATCTCTTAGAAATCATTGATTATCAATACAACTATATCAAGTTTCAATACATATAGATTTTGTAGACTGCAGAGAAAGAAGTCAATTTTGTTGATTTCAAGGTTCAGGACAAATGGGTTCAACTGATTATAAAAATCAAATTTTTATTATGCTATCAATATAAACAGTTGCTTAGCTATAGTAAATGAAGTTTCTGTAACACAATGATTGGTTAATGACATATGAGGCATTATTTTATTTTCAATAATATGAGGTAAGAGGGCATATTGGGGACTTTAACATGTTCATCAAGTGATGATATGCAAATGCATTTGCACAATTGCATGTATTTTGGGAAAAAGAATTACTATTGAAGCATAATTGTATCAGTTGCTTAGAGATGAATTTATAACAATGTCATCACTTGACTGTTATATTGGACACTGAATTAAAAGAGTAAAACTGAAATGAATAACACTTTGAAGTTATATCAGCAAACGTTCATAGACAAACATTCTTAGTGTGAAACCTGAACCATCTTGAATTGTTAAAGCTGAAAGTATAACAATATAATTTACAAGATGTAATGACATAATTCACAAGTTACAACAATACAGTTGTAACGTATACTCTATATTCACTTTCCTTTTGATTTTACTATCTCTGGTTATTTTATTTTACTATGTAAATTATCTTCTTACTGAACGAAATATTATTTCACCCGCTGAATGAGATCTGGCAATGAGTGTAAGTCATGACGTGGTGGTAGCCAGTATATATAGGCGCGTTCAACGATAGCCAAGGAGAGCGTTTGTTGTTATACTAGGAGAGAGTTTGTTGGTATAAGGAGAGCGTGTGTTGTTATACTAGGAGAGAGTTTGTTGGTATAAGGAGAGCGTGTGTTGTTATACGGAGAGAGCGTTTGTTTATGAGTATAGAGCTCCGTTCATGTGCAAGGAGCTACGTATTATTTGAGTAGCTGTGTGTGATGATACCAGTAGAAGGTCATAATAAATGGTTTATGTAAGTACGTCTTTCTCAGTTCATAGTACTGTCAGACCTCTGTCTGGCTGTTAGGTTTATGTCATTAGTTTATTACTATTAACAACCAGCATTAAGACTTTATTCATCCTAATTACTGCTACAACATTACTACCAGTTATAAGTTTGTTCAATACTATTACTACACTACTAGCAGGAGACTTTATTCATGATCTTAATTAACTAGTAACAACAACCATTTGAATTCACTATTTGAAGCTTAGTACAAGCATATCATTCAGTAGCAGAAGCATTATACTTAGCTCAGTAGGAAAGCTTCATTATTATCATTAGCTAGCTGGTAGAAAGAGCTTATTCATTATACAGTAACCAGATGGATTCATTATGTGATATCCAATTATACTGATAAGGTGACAAAAAAAAATGAAGGTCAATATAATTCTGTTTGACAACACAATTGTTTATAGAGTAAAACCGCCATTAACGGACACATGCGAACAACGATACCCTCTCAACAATGTCAACCTTTGGTTGGTACAGAATAGCTGCGGTAGGATTAATGCTAGCGATAACGTCCAAACAACATAACCTTAACAGTGATCAATGAACACCCCAGTCAGTCCGGAAGGAGGACTGACGGACACCTTCTTTCTTAGGGTTTTAGTTAACTCATTCGGCAAAGTAAGATGGAGACAAAGAATGTAGCTAAAAAAACTATGTCTCAGGAAGGTTTGCAATTTTTGATTGGGAAAATGATGTGCTTAATTAAAATGAAAGTTTAGTTCGATGTGTGATTATAATTACTTGAGGCAAGCTTCAGCTCCTGTGTATGTCTGAGCTCCACACCAAGGCCTCCAGGGGTGAGTGCTGGTGCCCCGAATATTGGCCATTCAGGGAGGTGTCTGTTGGTTTGGTCCCTGGGGGTTCTGTTCCTACTTTCCCACCCGTGACATCCAACTGAGCAGTTAAACTTATCTATCTCCAAAATTATTTTTTCTTTCCTATAAGTACCCTAATCCTAATCTCCTAGCTTGCTATTTCTATGAGCTGTTTAAGACTAAGTAAGGGTCAAACACTGTCTTCATAAAACCCTCTACACCAAGATTAATTGTTAAAAGTTTAACTGAATGTCGTCCAATTCTAGAGAACAATAGGTGGAGATAACGAGAAAACTTGCGTTTAAACTGCTATTTCTGGTTCAAACATTCAATTGAAAACAAGCAGTTGTAATTACTGTTCTACATTCAATAGGCAAAACATTAGAGATACCAATTTAATAGCATGTTGGTCCTCCTCTAGCATAAATAACAGCCTGGACACTCTGAGGCATCGACTCCACCAGACGCCAGAGGGTTTCTGGAGAAAACGCCAGCTATGCCTATTGCAGAAGTGTCCACAACTCTGCCCCTGTACCAGTCATAGCAAGTACTCTGTCCGATAATATCACCATCTAACGCGTTTTGCAATTTTCCAAGTTCTTCCATAACTTTTCAAGCCATTCAAATATTCCTAGAGCAATATTGCATGCACACCTTCTTTCGATATTATCATCGTGTCATCGCCATGTGCAACTTATCTTTACGACAAAAATGTACGTTCTGTGCTCAAAATCTATTCTTTCGTGCACAACACTCTGGGATGTTTACGTCACCGCAGTATCTTGCATTACACACTCCACATGCAAATTTTCCCGGAAACCTTCTTTACAACCTGATAAGTGATTCAATCTAAAACATTTATTGTAAATCATTCTTGCTATTTTTGCATTGGACCTCACATGAACTTAACATTCCAAAAATTGAAAGTTTTAGCAAAATTGAAATTGTACTTACAATGCCATTAACATCAGCCCCACAATGGTAAAGTAAATTGACTGCTGCCATATTTCCGTTTATGACTGCGTGGTGCATTGCAGATAAACCTGTGAATCAAGTAAACAATTTTTAAGCAAAGAGCTAATTGAGGTTTGACAAAAGAAACTGATATAACACAAATTTTGTGTTATAATAAAAGTGAAACTAATAAAACAATATGAAAGTGAAACTGATATAATGCAAATGGGTCATTCCCATGTCAATTCAACACAGAAAAATGGCATTTTCAACCTGACCCCTATCAATTTTTATAAAACTTTGTAGATTTGTTGACATACACAAGAAATGAAAATGTGGGAATTTTTGCACAATAGCTTTTAAATTTCCTGAGATATGAGGTCATAAACATTCAAGAAATTTGCCAAATTTCAGTGTTTTGTATGTTGTAAAAGTATGAGGGTTGTACCAAAAGTAATGCAAAAGTGGTACAACCCTCATACTTATTAACTGACAGAGGTCATTCAAATTGCACGTATTGGTTGAGTAACTCTTTCTCTATACAAAGGTACTATTTAACATAGTCTCCATCACAAGTGATGCATTTGTGCTATCGTTGAACCCAACTGGAATCTTCTTTGAAAAACTTCAGGTGTGGACTGTTGTACAAATTTCTTCACAGTCACTTTCACCTCATCTGTGTCATCAAATCGTTGTCCCCAGAGACTTCCCTCACTAGGCCAGACAGATGGAAGTCAGAGGGCACCAGATCTGGGCTGTATGGTGGATGGGGACCACCGACCAGCCTAATTTGCTGATCACCTGATTTGTTGCCAAAGATGTTTGCAGTCACGCATTGTC
The DNA here is from genome assembly GCA_039090855.1 of Macrothele yani. NCBI lineage: Eukaryota > Metazoa > Arthropoda > Arachnida > Araneae > Macrothelidae > Macrothele > Macrothele yani. The sequence continues at coordinate 6,046,662 of CM077005.1, forward strand.
ATCGTGAATGTGGATCCTTTTGAGATTTTTGTTTAGTCTCTGCCTCCTTATGGCTTCTTGAGTGTCTCAATGTACCGCTTACTGGTCACAATACGGCCACGTTCCAAAAAATCAAGGAGAATGACACCCCTGTCATCCCAAAAAACAGTAACCATGACTTTCTGTGCTATTTGCTGGCTCTTGAACTTCTTAGTCCTTGGTGAAGAGGTATGATGCCATTCCCTGGATTGATTCTTCATTTCCGGATTGTAAAGATACGCCGTTTCATCCCCTGTCACCAGATCAGAAAAAACGTGTCTTCGTTGGTTTCAAATGCTACCAGCAGATCAGAGCAGACTTCCACCCTTCTCTTCTTAAAATCTGGTGTCAACTGCCGAGGTACATACTTTCCGATAACCTAAGTTTTCCACCATCTTCTGTATGGCATTGTGACCGCAATCCAGTTGTGCAACATGCTCACAAATTGTGACTTGTCTTTCTGCGCGAATCAATTCATCCACTTGCTGACTGTTCCTGTCAGTGGTCACAGATGATGATCTCCCACTGCGTGATTTGTCTACATTGCTGGTTTCCCCTTCTTTAAACTTCTTCATCCATCTGTGCGTGCATTACTCTTGTCAATGGTGTCATCTCCATAAACATTCTGTAGCCTTCTGTGGATGTCAAACAGCCTGCACCATTCCTTCATCAAGAACTCAATCACTGCATGCTGCTTCTGCTTGGAATCCATTATTTACCTGCAATGAAGAAGAAGGGTTACTATAGAGGAAAAGTTACTCTATCAACATGTGCAATTTGAAAGACCTCTGTCAGTTAATAAAAAAGTTAAGCCCACTTTTGCATTACTTTCCGTACAACCCTCGTACTTAAAACTCAGGTTCCTTTCTTTCATCACAGAGTGATAACGTTTGGGTTTTTCAAAACCTCTTTTCAATGGCTTTAAAATGATATATTACTTATTGCAAATTTTGTTTTATTTCAAGGTCACACAATTTAAAATTTGACCTTGAATTTCTGAAGAAGTGACATTGATTTATTTTTTTTTTAATATGGGAAATTACATGACATAATAATGATATGTTATGCAGGGTGGCAATTGAAGGGCATCAAAAGTTACAAGGATTTGTTATATCTACATGCTCTTAAATTTACCATATGATGAAAATGTACATGTTCCACTGGTCAACAGAGAAGCTTTATAACCTAGCCAACTCACAACATAAAAAGAAACACATATGCACAGTGTCTGGTGATGGGTTACTCTCGTTTATAAATCATTTTATGTAATATTTATAAAAATATCAAAACTTTCATATTAATATCTTAGCAGTTCAGCTTTAAACAAGGATACGTGTTATTTGCTGAAAAGAGTTGACATAATGCATTTGAACTTGGCACTGATATCTAATTTTAAAATCTTCAAAAATTTATCCTCTTGTTCAGTGATGACAATTTTATATTGTAACCATTGAAGAAAACTATTTCCGTGTATTGGTGTAAATTATGATGAGAGAGTGGCAAGCAAATAATATCCAAAAACTTGAAAATTTCGTCGCCCTGGAATGGGAATCGAATCCGTGTCTCCCGGTTTGCACCTGAGTATTCTAACCACTACACCACTGTTCCAGGATGATGAAATTTTCAAGTTTTCAGATATTATTTTACTTACCACTCTCATCGTAATTTACACCAATAGACGGAATCACAATTTCAAATTTGTATTGTATACTGGTGTAATCCCATATTTCATGGAAAACATTTTATTTTATTTTGTAAAATAAAGAGCAAAGTTTGCATCACATAAACAAAATTTCTACATGATGCTTTGTTATTTTGCCGTTAGACTGCCGACTTCAAACTAAGAAACAATTGCGCTCTAATGTAAATGTCATAATCAGCATAAGCTTTCTCTGTCATTTTAACTGTGTTAGCAAAATTAAAATTTCTTGCTCTAGAAATGTTCCTGAGTTTTTCAGTATCTTCTTGTGAGATTTTGTAAATTCATCCAGTTCCTGTCTTTTTATCTACTTTTTGCAATATGTTGGAAGAGGAAGGGCTATGAAGATAATGAAACAAAATTTGTACTTCGTCCGCATCTTTTTCATTCATCGTCCTCTATTAAGTCATTCAATACAGCCAACCCACAAGTGTTCTGCACAGAAACATGTCACAAAGACAGAGATATATCTGCAAGTGCCATCTTACATTTATCAGAAATAACATATTCTATTTTGCTGACTGTAGAATTTGAATAAACTCGTGTTCTGCTTTTGTCCAGGATACAACAGTGAAGTCTAAGAGTGTTGGGCGTTATCCTTGATGTTTCAAAATGTGGTTGTAAAAGTTTTTTTTTTTTTTTTTCCAGCTTCGTACTGACTTTTACTGTGGTATTCAAAATCACAGGCAGGCATGTTTTTGGTTGTCCAATTATATAATTGCTAGGATGTCATAATCTGCATTATTATATGGCCTTCTTGAACTTGCTTTAGCTGCAACACTTAAAATTGCTAGTAACACCATCTCAAGTGCTATTACTGAAGGATGTTGCATAAAAGTTCCCCTAAGCAACAGTTCCAAAATCTATTCATTTTAGCAGAAATTGATCGAAAAAAATTTCTGTTCTTATATTGTGCTGCTGATCCATCTGAATAATAAAAAATGTTTCAATCTTTAAACTTTTATTAAGATATGCAGGCAATACTGAAAAAAAAAAAAAAGATGAACTGCTACTGTATTGTGTTGCAATCTATCCAAAATTATGTTGTAATTTGTGCATTCAGTTTTCCCTGTTTTTTTTTTGTTTTTTTTGTTTGAGAAAAAATCCAACCAGTTGTTAGGGACAGAAATGGATTATGAATTCTCAAGAATGAAGAAAATACCCAAGAACCGACTTCTAGACGATTCATCAACTCCAGATGTTTTTAATAATCGAGATTCCTTCATCACTCAAACTTTTTAGGTAATAGGTGACAATCTTGTTTCACAGTTGCAAACCAGAAAGAAGTCATATGAGGAATTGGACTTTAGATTTGGATTTGTCTACAAGAATGACCTAAGTGATGTGATGGAAGCAGCTGAATTGTTGCAAAAGCAGTATTCAAATGAACTTGAAGAAAACTTTGCTGAAGAGTTCCTTCAGTTTCGAATCCTGACGAAACAAGTCATTCACTGAGAGCACAGATCCCCTCACTTGCCTTGGGAAGTTAAGGGACTTGAATTTAGTTCATATTTTTCCCATTGTTGACACATGCCTCAGGATTTTTATACCAATACCAATTTCCAACTGTTCAAATGAACTCTCGTTTACCGTTCTGAAAAGAACAAAGCATAAAGTTTAAAAGAAGAGTCAATTGATGCTCTTCATATACTGTCCATTAAAAGTGATGTAACAGCAGATTTAAGTTTTGATGATATAATTGATGATTTTGCAGCCACAAAAGGTAGAAAAAAGCCATTTTTAATGCCCTGCTGCCAATTCAACAGTTAAAAATTATCAAGTATTTTTTTAATTTTTGTGTATTTATACATTTTTAATGGTTTGTTTAAAAATAGGGTGTGACTTATAATCAGGCTACTGTATAACATGTAGGTATGGTTTCTTTTTTCCTTGAGGTCTCATATCATGAGTGAAGCCTATATTCGGAGCAATGCAGTATATTATACATGAAAAGCATTTCAGCAAAACATGCAGAATTTACTAAAAATATCTTTATTAATATTAGTTTTGTGGGAACAAAATTTGTGAATCAATATTTATAATTATGTAGGGTTTATTTTCCCCTAAATGAAAATATGGAAAAAGATCAAATGACACTACTTTATTTAAAGACTTGGAATAATTTACATGGGCTGTTGCAATAATGTATCCCACAATGTGTGGTGTCAGCGTAACATTTTGTGAGAGATTACTAGTGCCTGTTCTGTTCCTAGTAGGATTTTCGTCCAGTAGTTCACGAGTTTCTTTTGAAGGACAATCATTTTCTAATAAGATTGATTTTAACTTATTTTTATGTTTTTTCTTAGCTTCTGAAGTTGAATTCAGCTTTTCCACTTTCTCTTTAAATTGTAAAGCTACATTTTTCTTTATATAATTAGGGTGATCTGATTTATAATTTAAAATTTTTTCTGTATTTGTAGGCTTCTTGTATAATTCTGTGGTAATATATTTTCCTTCCCACTTCAAAGTAATATCTAGGTAATTTAGCTTATTTTCGTTTTGCTCTTCTAAAGGGAATTTTAGGGATTCATCTTGGGCATTAAAACCTTCTAGGATTTTTGATGGGTATCCACTCGAATCTTGATCTATGATGAAAAGGATATCATCCATGTATCTAATATACATGCAGAAAATTGAAGGTTTCAATAGGAAGGGCTCTTCTATTTTACTTACATAATAATTTGCTAGGAGAGGTGCTAATGACGAACCCATTGCTAGCCCACTTCTTTGCTTATAGAAGCAGCCTTGGAATTGAAAAAAATTGTTGTTTAGAGCAAACACTGTAAGTTCATGAAGGCCTATTGCTTCTTCTTTATTGTATTCATGAAACACTACTAGGTCAGATAGGTCATCTGCTATGTAATCTATGAGTTTGTCCAGGTTTATATTCGTATACATGGACACAACATCTAAACTTGCCATGGAAGGGTTTTCTAATTCTGGAAGTTCTTCTATTTTCTTCAATAGCTCTTCAGTGTTCTTTATCAGTGCCTTAGGTTTAGGAAGCAACTGATAGACGAAACAGCAAATAATACTTCAAATTGGACAGAGGAGAATATTTTGAGTCAATAATAGGCCTGATAGATTGTCCTTCTTTATGCAGTTTTAACAAACCATACATCTGCGGAGTACGATGGGTAATCTTTGAATAATTTGTGAAGTTGTCACAAATCATATTTTTCTTCTTAAGTGAAAAGAGCAATTTTCTATAAATTTGCGATCGTCGTTTCTAGCGGATCGCTATCCAATTTTTCATATATTGGTTTGCTTAGTTCTTCTTCCATTTTTAACAAATAATCTGCTTTTTTAATTAGGGTTATTTTCTTGCTTTTATCTGCTCTTACTGCAACTGTTTCTGAGTTCTTTTTGAATTTTTCCAGGGCTATTCATTCTTCCTTCGAAAGATTTGTATCGGCATTCCGCTGAATGACCTTGAAATTCGAGAGGCAAGAAGTATATTCTTTCCTTAGCGCTAATGCTGCTTCAGGATTTTGCCTTCCCAGAGAATAACTTATGCATTCAAGTTCCATCATTATTTTCTTCTTATCTACCTTATTCTTGTGAACATTAAAGTTGCATCCTTTATCCAAAGCACTTAACAAATCTCTTTCAGCGCTATTAGTGAGATCTACCACATGTTTTAGTTCCGCTCTTTCACGTGGTATTTTTTAAAATTAGGTTAGCTCCAGGTTTGAATAACAAAATTAAAAAATACTTACCATCCCTAAAACAAAAAGAAGAAAATACTTTACTCCAGGAAGGAGTCATTTATAAAATAGTTTGTTCTTGTGGATTACCATATATAGGAGAAACAGGAAGAAGGTTAACCACCAGAATTAAAGAACACAAAGCAGCAATAAGGAACAGCTCAAATAAAACAGGATTAGACAGGCACATACAAGAAACTGGCCACAAAATGGACTGGGACTCCTTAAAAGTGATCAAACATCAATCCCATGCAATTATCCGGAAATTAGAGGAATCCCTGGAAATTTACAAGACACAAGGTTGCAACATCAATGACCATGCTGGATGGAAAATCCATCAGGCTTGGTCACCAGACCTGTGGAAGTAGAAGGAAGCAAGAACTCCTGACGAAGATCTAGTGTTTAGATCGAAAATTTGAGAGGTAATGTACCTACATCAGTTCATCATTTCCATTAAATTTACAAGGTGTGGTGTCACTTGTCAGCTGTAACATTTTGTGAGGGATTACTTCTTACAGCTTAAACTACCATCAGTTCATCATTTCCATTAAATTTATGGTAAACTAGAGGTTTTAAATTATGTCTCTGGGTTGATAGTTATTTGTTTTGTAAATGATACCATAAAACAAAAAAAGAATTCCAGAGTAATTAATGCTACAGCTGTAAGCTCTGCAGATGCAGGGAAGTACAAATGCTGTGAATGCTCGTCTATTACAATCCACATTGGCTGTAAAGGTGACTAACATGTGGGATGTATTTTATTGTTTTACTACTAGACAAATTACTTGCAAAAAAATATTTACCAGCAAATATTCTTCTCAACTGTTAGCTGATAATTTTAATTGAGGGGGCCCCAGACATAGGATGTACACAGGGCCTCCACTGACCTAAAGCGGGATCTGATTGTTGGCACAAATGTGTCGTATTTTCACTGTTTCATGTAGCAACACCTTCAGAAAACTTGAAAATTACATTCCCGCTCCAGGGCAACATAATTTTCAAGTTTTCTTCTGGAGTTGTCACATGGAAATACGGCACATTTTTGCCAACAATTACATTTGTCATCAATTACGATAGAATCAAACAAATCAATAGAATTAATTTTCAGTTCATGGGCATTTTTTTTTATTATATTCACCTAAATAGCAAGCTGAAAGTAAATCACATGTAAAGACTGTGTAGTCTTTACATGTTTGACTTTTTGACTTGCATCACTCTTTGCAGATACCTTTTCCATTTTGTATCCAATTAGCATTAATTTGACATGTTGAATAATACTACATAGATTATGCGAGTGCCACTTGCACCAACAAGAGCACAATTTTTAGGCCTTAATTCACAAAACTTGGAAAATCCAATTTTCAGAGTGGGATATTTTACCTTGCAAAGTATGCATGCTTCTTGCAAATTGGAGCGATGCAAAAAATGGAAGTTTTTGAAATCCACGAGGACAAAATAAAAGTCAATGGAAAATGGAAGAAAAAATTAAAGCATTTTTTTCCAATGTATAAAATGCAACTTATATATATAAGTTGCATTTTAACAAAAAAAATGGGGATAGCCCCCTCTAAATATGCTTCTGAACAGCTCTAAGTTTCTGATTTTTAAATCTGAACTCTAACTTTACACTAATCACAAATCTGATTGGCTTTTAGAAGGGAAGACCACTGTCACATTGGCTAAAGCAGTTTTTTTTTACTGTAAATAAAGCAATAATAAGGAATCTTATTTAACTATTATCAAGAAATTAAGCATTAAAAAGGTATTTTACATTGGTAAATATCAACCTCCCACCCAAATGTTTCATAATAAACTTTTAACCCATGTATTATATTTTTTTCTTTCTTTTGAGAATACAGGTAGGAATAGATGTGATACATTCTGAAACTTAGCTTACTAAGAACAAAATTTCTTTGCAATTTCAGAAATTGTTAGGTTGACACTCCCAAAATTTTATCATATGTCAAGAATATCAAAAAGTTCAACATATATTTTTTTGAAAAAATTAATCACTTTTTGAAAAATTTAAATTTGAATTTTTTTTAATTGGAAGGGAAATTTTATGATGAGTTTTTTATTATCTTAAACCCTGTTTGATAAGCTTTATATTAAAACCAGAATCAACTAGATAACACATTTTTATCTCAAGATATTGAAAGCTGAATTTCAGGTTACAAATTTTCAAAAAATGCAGAGAAATTCAAAATCTTGACTTTCATTATTTTCAAAACAATCCAAAGGAAAATTAAAAAAAAATATATTTTTACTTTATTATGTAAGGACTACCTTCTCACCAATTTTCGTTAAAATCGGAGATGTCAAGGTTGAGTGCTGTGTTGATTTGACATGAAATGACCCAAATGCATAATATATCTGCATTTACAAATGGCAAAAAATATTTTTACTTCCTAATTTTAGAAGCTCTTATTTAACAAATTAGGAAAACACTTGTTTGTCCAAAATTTCTGTTACTGGCTAATAGCATATGAACTGAATTATTGGGTTGTTGCAATTATGATGGTCAATTCCAGGGTATTACCACTTTATGCTGTTCTGCTCAGTTGGTGTTGTATAACAAATGCACAGGTGATACGTCACATAGCACTTTGTACTGCAGGCTATGCAATAGGATTATCAGTTGTGTGGTTTGCTGATGGTAGTGAAAGTGGGCCATGGACCCAAATTAAATTTGTATTATTTTTCTTTAGAAGTTTAAATTAAGACATTCCACATCCGAGGCAGCAAGAAACATGAATACAGCATTTGGTAAGGAAATCAGCAAAGGCACCATGTGTCATTGGTTCACGAAATTCCAGTCCGGCAATACAAGTTTCCAAACAACCATGTGGACACAACACTGCAACCATTAATCCACTTGAAGGAAATTATTGAACTGGATCCATGCCAAATGGTACAAGAGGTAGGACAGAAGTTAAATGCCCACTATTCAATAGTGTCCCAGCAGCTAGCAGTCATATGTAAAATGAAGAAACTTGATCAGTGGGTGCAGCATGCACTTACTAAGAAACACAAAGCATGCTGCCTCAAAAAGTGCTCTTCCATGCTTAACAGGTAAAAAGGGAAGGATTTTTGTAGCACATTGTGACTATTGATGAGAAGTAGATCCTGTATGATAATCCTGGACATTCTGCTGAATGGTTGGATACCTTTGAAGCTCCCAGGAACATGCTGAAGCCAGATCTACACCCAAAGAAAGTGAATGTCAGTGTGTGGTGGAAATCTGCAAGCGTGATTCACCATTCATTCTTGAGACCTGGTCACAATAGAACCCTACTCTGATGACCTATAACACATGCCATGAGAAACTGTGCAGAAAACAGCCAGTATTGGCCCGTAGACATAGTGCCCTGGTGGTTCTTGATAAAGCCCACCTTCAAGTGGCATGAATAACCAGGCAGAAACATCACCAGTTAGGAAATGAGACTCTGCCATCCCCCACTTACTCTCCAGACCTTGCACCAATGAATTACCACTTCTTTTAGCACCTGCACCATTTTCTGTCCAAGAGGACCTTCAGCAGTGATGCAGCTGTTTACTAGATGTTTGTAAACTTATTTGCCTCCAGAGAACCCCAGTTTTTCAAAGTTTGCATGAACACCCTTGAGGCCTGTTGGCAGAAGTATATTTATGCTGCTGGTGACTATTTGATTGATAAGGTACATTGCTTCTTCTTTTATGCTTGCTTCCACTAGTGTCCCAATGAAATTGGCCATTTCAACTGCAGCAACCCAATGTATAGCACAGTGACTGCTAACAACATACATGCTTTTATAGTCATTTTGCTTCACTTGATTATGTGAGTTCTTAAACATGGTTTTAATTATAGATCATTTTTGAATCAAAGATTATACTTATTAAAATGCCAGTAAGGAAAACTATAATAAGTATAATCTTTGATTCAAAAACGATCTATGTACAATGAAATGACATTAGCAACTTTTGCTCTGATTTGTTATATAATGGTTTTATTATTGTAAACTAACATATAACAACAAACTTGATGCACCCCTCCCTATGATATACAAATATGTATATCATCATAATTAAAACTGTTCTTAATCCATTGCTGGATAAATATATCACTAAGTCTTTTCCTATAATTATTTTACAGCAGTGTTTTCATTTTAATCTAGCATGCTTTCTAGACACATCTAACCAACCTACCACACAGCCTTCTTCTGGGACTTACTCAGTCTGACGATATCTGATCAAGTATTTCTGTTACTCCAGATTAAATGTCTGTTCATCAAGCAATATGTCCATTCCAGTTATATATCATATCATGCTTCCCTTCATTGTATGCAGGCTCTGTATAATATTTTAGTTAAGGTCTGGTGCATGTATCTGATCTACAATTCATGATTGGTAGGATGCTATAATCTGATTAAAATACTTTTCTCACATAAAAGTTTTCCCAAAGAAACTTTTTATTTTTAAAATGTATGCTGTCCAAGTTTTGTAACTCTCATTACAGGCAAAACTCCTATTTTATGTATTTGGCACAAATTAATTTTTTTAAGATCTGGCTAGACATAAACCATGATTATGGTAAGAATGAGGAATACTTTAAAAGTTCACATAACAGAATTTTTGTTGTCTATTGATAGAAGAGATTTTCAAACAATGGGAATGTTATAAAGGACATTCACACTGAAGAAACTGGTGTGGAAATTGTAGTTGTCATTTCCTAAAGTTTAATATTATACTATTTTGTTGTAAAATAACTTAGGATACCCTATTCCTCTTTTTCCCAGTTTGATATTTACTATCCATTTCAAGCCTGTGTTTTTTAATTTTTAATTTAATATAATAATATGCGAAAATGATACAAATACATGTCAAAATTTGTATGGACATTTACTGGCCTAATTTTAATCTTTTATTACTATACTTTCCTTTATATTAGTTTTGTGGGATTTTTCAATGCAATTAAAAGCACCTATTAACTATGATCATACTGCGCATTTTGTTGTCTGTATATATGTGAGTGATAATGGCTAGACGTTACTCAAGTAAATTAATACATAGGTCTCCATCCAAATGTCAAGCTTTAAATAATACATGCTAACTATAGCAGTCAATTAGAAAGAATCTTTTCAGGAAGTTTTAAGGAAAATAACAGCATCCACTAATGCATGAAAATTGTACATAACTTTAAAATGTAAAATGATAGTTATTTTTTGGTACAAGAATGCTATCAGTCGCTATGACCGCATTAAGAACTCATTCAGAATGGTACAATTTTCTCTCTTCAGATTTGTGCAGTTTTGAAGATTTACCAGTTCTGTGCATACGAGACAGTTGGCACCCTTTTCTTTTCTTTGGCACAGTAATATAATGTATCTGTGAATCAGCTTTGTGCTCTGAAAATAAATCAAAATTCACCTCTAGGATATTTCCATAAAATGTATTTCAATCGTGAGATTGCATGCACCAGCTATCAGAATTTAAAGAGCAGCAATGTACAAAATGTATTAAAACTGCACATTTGGATTCCTTTTGGAGATGTTGAGTCTACAGATAACACTTTTACATCAGGTATCCCACTTTCAACACACATCTGCCATAAACTAAGATGATGGCATAATATATTTATGCTATTTTTGCAAAATGAAATAGAGCAAAATAAATAATTAAAAATATAAGGTAGATAAGGTATCTTGCAGTCACCTTCATAGTCCAGAGAGTCCAATGCTGATCTTGAACTGGGGTCATCTAGCAAAACTTGGAAACATTCTTCTTGAAAAAATTTCACAGCAAGTTGAATAGAATTATTTCCATGTCTGTCCTGGACAGCTACAGATGCACCATTTTGTAATAAAACTTTAATAATTTGGGGATTTCTTACTACCACAGCTAAATGAAGAGGTGTCTACAAAAATGAAAAAAAAATTAAACTTATGTATATCTCATGGAAAATAGAAAGAACTCTGTATTTTAAACTATGCATTTGAAGGAAAATAGCACAAATATAACAACATTTAACTCTGTATCAACCGATACAGTCATGTTTCTGTGCATGTTTTAATATAGTAAAATTAATTGTAGAAATGTGACTGAAGTGTCTGGTTAGTTTTTATTTAGTCTCAAGTGCTAATTAGGTGTTTCATTCTTATTTTTCCAATTACTTGGAGCATAACTTTTCATGTATCTAATTTCAAAGCCACACCCAAAATTTTGACAAAGAGGGTGGTCCAAAAAATATAGTCTTTGATCATCATCATTGTCAACATTATCAGCCCACTACTGGATGAAGGTCTCCCCAAGTTTCATCCATAACTGTCTGTCTTGGGCCAGCTTCCTCCATGTCACTCCCGCATGCTTAGATATCAGTATATATACGTATAAACACCATGTTAGCACTTTTTTTCTGTCCACCTGCCAGTCAGCCCATATGTCAACCTGTTTTTGTTAGCTAACTCAGCTCTCAGAAACCATTTGTAAACTTGGGAACCACGTTAATTATCAACCTAGAGAAACTAAAGTTTTTCAAGGTATTCCAGCTGTATAAAGTACTACCAACAGCGTAGGTAAGAGGTCATAAAGCTCTGAAAGTGTAGGTCCTGGATGGTGCTTGTTTAAGGTTCTTTACTATGCATCCCAGATGTGCTCAATGGGATTCAGATAAAGAGAGCTTTGAGTTAGAGTTAAACATAGAATACTATGATAATCAAGATTGAGAATCATGATGTGAATTAAAAGAGGTTATGCATTATAATCCGTAAAGGTGGAACCATGTCCTTTTACACCACAGAAATAATCCATAAGGCAGAACTATGGAAAAAGTCACAGCACTCCTGATGATTTCATTTTAGTACATGCTAGTATTTATGCGCACCTGACCAATCTACAGATCTGTGTCACCATCAAAGTATATGAACCCCACACTATGAGTGAGTCACCACAGAATGGATGCATAGATGTATGTTCCTGAATTTCCCCAGATATGATGTTGCCAACTGTTATAATGTAAGCCAATTCTGGACTCATTGTAGAATAGGGTAGTGTTTTTGTTTGTTTGGGGTTTTAACAACCACTCTAAGCAACTTGATGTGCTATAAGCAATCACCTATTTGTAATTTAGGGTCACTGGCTCCAGAGAAGGAAGAGGCCAGTGGTATACCTGAAAAACTTGCGCCCCCCCCCCCAAATATCTTTGAGGCCCTTTTGCGAAAATCTATTTGCTTTCAATTACAGAAATTTAATTCCATGTGATTAATTAGGTTTTATGGGCATATAAATCATTCAAATTCTTTGGAACCTATAGGTATTTTCCATAAAACCAAAATTGTTACATGTTATTGCATGTAACACAGATGTACACATTGTAATTAAAATGATTGCCCTAGTTTTATACCAATACATTACAAAACACTTAATGCCAAAGTTAAACATATGCAAATTTTATTCTTTTAGAAAACTAAGGCCACCTCTTTGAAATACCTCATGATCGCACACACAAAACACATAACAGCTTTGTGACAGTGTTTAATAACCTTAAACATATAAAACAAGCGAAACACACAGTCACGTACTTTACCGTATGTGACTCTGTGTGTTTCGCTCGTTTTATATGTTTATGTGTTATTGTCGCGTGATGCCTGAGTTTTAAACCGTGTTTAATAACCTTTTCCGATTCATACGAAAATACAGAAAGTAACATTTAGGAATTGCGGCACAAAAAAAGGTAAAATTACTTAAACTACTTAGTCTTTAATATAGAAAAAACACACTTAATATAATGTGACAATGTTTTGCACATAGTAAAAGTCTTTTCTTTTGACTGTCATAAAAAAAAATGACACAGGTCTCTGTTTTTTCGTTCCTGCGAAGAGCACCTTTTAGCTCATTATTTTCTGAAGAATACGTAGTTATGTGTAAATAAGTGTAACACCTTATCACTGATATAAAAGTTTTATATATTAAACTGATATTTTATTCACGTTCTCTTGTTAATATACATACGTATGAGTACAGAGATGCCAAGTACTACGGATTGTCCGTAGTTTCTACGGATATCATGTTCAAACTACGGACTACTGAGAAGGTGTGAAAAACTATGGATTTTTCCAGAAATCTCGAATATTTCTGGAAAACTTTTTTTTTTATTATTATTATTTGAAAAAAAAAAGTCAAGCATAGTCAAATGTAGTGTTTTTTGCGGTAACGTCACGAAGCCGTTACCCAGCAAGCATGTTTGGCTGGCCGACAAGCAAGCAGAAATGTTGCAGCGGAGATCGTTCTGTGTGATCACGTGACTTTGTACCTGGCTTGCTGTGGAAAGGCGTTCGTAATGCACGACGTCTGTTAACTTCGGGAAAACTTTAACCACGTCCTGAACTAACGTAAGTTGTCGGAGGATGGAGGTAGACTAGAGTCGATTCCACGTTTTCTGTTCTTGATGATTAGTTGTGGTGTGACGTGAATTGCTGTAGTTATGAAGTGTGCTTCAGTGGCTTCCAGTTCCAGTGGTGTTAAAAAAAAAATTCGCAGCAGTACAAGGAATGTTATTCATTGGAATTTCCATGTTTGCAGCGGTCGCGTGTTTCCGTGAATTGTTTTTTTTGTTTGTTTTGTTTTGCCAAAATGTAATTTAAATAGTTAATTGCTATTGCATATTTGTTTCACCAAAGTAAGGGGCGGGCGGGGTATCAGAAAAAATGCTCTGAGCAAATAGTCATCAGATATCGGGAAACAGTTGTGGATCAAAGAAATCCTGAATGTTTGTTTTTTCCGGCAGAGCACATAACTAAGCTACCTGGATGTGTGGACGCTGTTATTGCCTGTTTTTATGTTACCTCCCCGGGAGTTTGTTCTTCGTGCGCAATATGTTCTGCCCAGAGCAAGAGAAAGTCTCTCCATGTGTCTTTGGCAACCAGCCAAGGGAAAACGTCTAGCAGCAGTTGCGACGAGACGTTTCTTAGCTGCTGGGTGTGTGCGCACAGTCATGACCTATTTTCCCACGCTCCTCGCTGTTGGTAGAGAGCTTAATTATTTATGTTACTTTGACAGATTTGCGAAGTGCAGTTCTTTTTTTTTTCTCTTGTAAAAATGTTCTGCTAAACAAAGGGATGTTTTATTTTATCCTTTTTTTTCCAGAATTGATTGATTTATGCAATTTAAAATACCTTTTTGATTAGTTTTTTCGTATCATAAGCATTTAATGCTAATTTTCTATTTATCCAGCATAATAAAGCTATGAAATCTTTCAAAGTTAATTTTTCTTTCTTTGCTCCCATTGTGTTTGTCGTGTACGAATTTACTTGCAATAGCCTCGGGTAAAGGGCCACCTGTCTCTACTAATATTCTTGGATCTAAAACGCAAAAAAGTTGTCAAAAATTCAAGGAGAGTTATTTGCAAAAATTTCCGTGTCTAAAATCGTCTCGGGTATCCGAAAACCATTGGTTTTGTTCCTTGTGTGCTGTTGATTTTTCAATCACACACGGCGGAAAAGACGATTGCGGTCGGCATTTTCACACTAAAAAACAGGAGGAATAACCATAAGTGTGTGGCATCACACATTTATGACATAACATATTTATTAACATAACATATTTATTAACATAACATATTTATTAAAAGGTGGAGTTGAAATGGTATGTATTTTTTGTGCATTTACTCAAGTTTTTTTTCCCCCATTTTAAGGGGACTTAAATATGTTGCAAAATTTATCCAAGTATTGTCCCCAATCGAGATTAATATATTGCTAAAAATGTAGCAGTATATTCTGGGAAATACGCATGCTACCCTGCAAATTTTAATGTGGGAACTTGACTTGACTTGACGTCACTACGGAAGAACTACGGGCGCCGCGCATATGGACTACTGATGACTTCCTTCAGATGTTGGCATCTCTGTGAGTACACTATTTCTGTGGCAGTGAAAAGGAACCTCAAGTCCTCTGGAATAGCTGCTTTCGCATCATCCAGTTTTTATAAAATAAAGCGAAAATGATTTCTTGAAGATTTTACTTATTTACTGAAAAAAAATGCCAAAATTGCTTTTCTTTTTATTACTTCATTCAAAGGTGCTGCAAAGATTCTTGGCTATTTCTTTAACCAGTTTCATATGAAGTTTCTGCAAAAATTTTGAAAAAACCTTCTGCTGAGGCTAGAGGCCCTCTTTGCTGTGAGCGACCTCCCCCCCACACACACACACTGCGAGGTTGCAGGGGCTATCAGTATTCCCATGCCAGTGTCGTAAGACAAACGCAACATCCATGCCTCACTAAACCTGAGCACATTTCAGGTAAATGGTCAGAAGCCAGCACTTAAGACCACTATGCCACTGGGGTGGCTAAGATGCTTTATCACTCTTCCTGCCATAACGGGTGTTGTGTCCATTCACATTTTTCATGCCAGGTTGCAGCAGGAAGTAGTATTTCACACAATGGAAGTCTTGGCCATACTATTTCCTGACACAGTCAATTATGAAACATTTGATCATTTACTGAGGCATCTGTGGTACTTAAGAAGTGCATGTCATATGTAGTGGCTGAATATTGTGGGGTTTCTGCAAGATTTTATCATAAGATACTGTTCTTTCTAGGCCATAGTTATCCTCAGATCATCACTTCTCAGTCATTATGCGCAGAATCGACTTACCACACTTTCAGATACATGAAAGCTGTTAAAACATCAGTCTGTCTGAGCCTGGATAGCTACTTTCTAATGGCCCTATTGCATTCTCCAGCTATCAAAGGTTTGATAGTAGTGTTTGCAGACATGCTTAAGACACCCATTAGCTTATTGACTATCTCGAAGACAGTTATTCGTGCACATCTTTCTTATGGCTGCACACACATTACTGCAATGCAAAACCTAAAATTTGCACACTGTTGCATTTCATACTCTCTCAGCTACCATTCTGACCTGACAATATTTGCATAAACATACACCCAGAGTTCTAAATTATAACATTTCTCACCTTTTTGAGCAGTTTATTTCATTTTGGTAGTGAAAGAGTTCATAAATACTAATTTTGTGTCTTGTAATATTAGACTGGCTTTAAGCTAACAAGTTTTTATTATGTTATGCTGTAAAAATCAGTTTATGAATGACACTGAATTTTGAAACAACTGTTGTTAATATATAAAATAACAGATATATAAAATGATGTACAAAAGGATACTTATATTACCAAAAATCTGAGTTACTACCTTTGAGTGGTTCAGTATATATTCATTTACACTGTCTTTTAAGAAAATGAATTATGTTCATGAACTGAGTGAAGAAATATAACTTTACTTTTGTACTGTGCAGTTTTTTTTTCTTTTTTTCTTTTTTTTTTTTTTTTTTGCTGACATGCTTTTTGCAATACTATGTTCTTTTGTGGAACCATATGGTTGGCACTAAGCACAACTAAGTGTACTTGAAAACAACAATGTGAAATTCATCTGATTCATCAGTTCTAATTTCTATACTTAGCAGTTGTAAAAAAAAAACTTTTGATATCCAAAGTTCCTGGACTATACTTGGTGCACCATAATTTTTTGCCTTACTAGCACCATCACCACCACAACAACAACAAAATTCCTATAACATGACCTTCAAGTTATAAAATTCTAGATATTTTTAGTATAGCCATATTAACTCACAACTAAGAGTTAAATATGAGTAGCATATAGTTCCTTCTGGAGTTCAAACTTTGGTCTATGGAGAAATTGAAAATTTTGAATTTTTTGTAACTAACACAGAATACCTAAACTGATGATTAAAAATGCTCTAAGGCAGGTTCAGTACAGTTACAGCTGCATAAGAATTTTTTTATGAAGGTTTTATGTAGCACTGTAAACAAAAGAAACTTCTATATAAGCAAATTCAGTTCTTAAAGCTTGTGTCTGACCATCATGACTTTCACGAAAACATGTGTGCAAACTGAATTAGTAAATTGCCCACTAAATGTATAAATATTTAAATGTATAATATTAAGTTAAAACAAAGGATAAAAGCATTATTACCTGTCTCAGATGATTGAAAATATCCAGTGATGCTCCAATGGACTTCATTAATATGCACAGTCGTTGGACTAAATTTATGTCTTCTTGGACAGCTGCTATGTGTATGGGCCTAAAAATGGTTTGAACTCATGAAAAATAAATTGATATATCCTATTTTTTTAACATGAAATAGTAAACTGGTGTTTCATTCACAAATATCTTAAGAATACCAGACAAAGTTGCACTGATAGTCACCTATTTGGTAGTTTTCATACAAATATAAAAATATCTTTACCACTAACAGATTTTCCATGGAAAAACTATGGTAATTATACATCATCATCATCCAATATCAATCCGCTGCTGGACGAAGGTCTCCCCAAGTTTCCTCCACAACGGTCTGTCTTGTGCCAGTCTCCTCCATATATATGTGTGTACAAAACTTGCCTGGAGAGCTTTTGGAAGAAACAGCATAATTTTCAAGAGCAATATGCCATTATGTCTTAAAAGAAAAGTGTTTGATCAATGCATCCTTCCAGTGCTTACGTATGGTGCAGAGACGTGGACCTTAACTAAAAGAGACATACAAAGGCTGCAGACAACTCAAAGAGGCATGGAGAGGTGCATACTTGGTGTAACCAGGAGAGATAAGAAGAGGAACTCGTGGATCCGAAAAATGACGAGAGTGGAAGACATCATGATCAGAGTTAAATCCCTGAAATGGCAATGGGCTGGACATACTGCCAGAAGGACAGATCATCGATGGACAGCCGAAATTTTAGATTGGATTCCAAGGGACAGGAAAAGACCCAGAAGAAGACCACATGGGAGATGGGTGGATGAAATTCGAAAGTATGCAGGGGTGACATGGAGGAGACTGGCACAAGACAGACCGTTGTGGAGGAAACTTGGGGAGACCTTCGTCCAGCAGTGGATTGATAATGGTTGACAATGATGATGATGATGATATATATTACAAAGATTTTTTTCTCAGTTAAAAGAAATCCTTACAATATCAGATTGTTATTGTTTTATCACAGAGAAACTGACAACAGAAAAATAGAAAGCATTTATTATTATTGTATTAGTTTTATGGGGAAAAAAGTTGTTCTACAGCATTTTAAACATATAAATCTTGCATTTTATCACTGTTTTTTGCTAATGGAAGTAAATTTCAGAAATGTATAAATTCACCACTGATGTATATTGTAGTAAAATGTTGATAAGGGATGGGGCTAATCTTTTCTGTGGAAAAGGCATGTAATAACCATTTGCTTCATAGAAAAGACTACTTAGTGCATTTTTGTGATTGTCTTTTCTGGCATTGGAAGTAACTTTTTTTTTTCTTATATATAAAATTTTAGTAAGAAATTTTTTTCTTGATTCTGCATTTCTTGTTTTGATATTTAAAAACAAAAAGGAAAGAAAAATCATGAAATATCTATGTCATCCAACATCAGATAAAACTAATTATTTGCTATTTTCCAGTTTATATAAACTTGTTCATTTATGGCATAGATATGTAACAACTGACTGTTGTCCATAAGATTAACTCCTCACAAAAAAAGTTGAAAATTGTTTTTGCTTGAATTTGGATTTCAAGTCAGGGCAATTTACATAATAATAATAATAGTAATAATAATAATAATAATTAGGGCAATTTACATAATAATAGTAATAATAATAATAATAATTAGGGCAATTTACATAATAATAATTGAAATTAATGACAGAAACATATTTTTCACTAATTATTTTTTACATATATAAAATGTTTTAAGAACTTTCGGCTGAACATCAACCTTGTGGTCAAGCAGATAGATGTTAATAGCAAGAGATTGCATAGTGTCTCGTGTTCACTTGTTAGTTCCTAAACAAGGGCTGAATGGAACTATAAAAATTGGCCCAGCTATTTTGAATTTTTATGGGTCCTGGCATTTTTAATATGTATTGGAGTGGTAAGGCAGAAATTAAAAAAAAATTATCTTAATATCATTTTATTACACAAATTATTTATAAAAAGTAAAACATGTGTAAAATATTTAAATCATAAAATATAAAAGTTTTCTTTGAATATGACTAATGATAGTGTAATGAAACCCAACTTTATAAAGCGAAATAGGTGAATGTATTATTTAAAGAAATAAGGAGTTGGCCCGGTTAGTTGCCCTTTTCATTTTCCAAAGCCAACTTTTATGACACACTGTATAACACAATTATTAAATTAATTTTATTTAAATAAATATTAAAGAATAGGCCTTCAACCAGCTCTGAATGAACCCCGTGATTACACAGGACTGTTTTATTGCCAGTCTGCTCCTTGTTGCAGCAAAGTTTTCCAAATAATCAGGATATTAGAGGTGCCTCCAAATTTCAAGAGTTAGTATTTCATTACTTGCTGTAGAACTCAAAGTGATCTTACGAGTAAAAGGAACAATCCATTTGATGCTCATGAACTTTAATGTAGCAGATTTATCTTTAACTGTGAGTAAGGAAAGAGCTGTTGAGGTGATGCTTTTCTTGACATTCCTTTTGCATCCAAGAAGTCTGGATTAGATTAAGTGGTACATCCAGCTTATATAACATTTTCTCTCCTGAGGATCAAAATTAGGATGTTGACATACCACGGCAGTCTAAAAAGTCCACTGAATATATGTCTTTAGTAATTGATTGGGTGGTAGCTGAATATTTGATGGCTAACCTGCACCCAAAATATTTGAAGATTTTAATTAGTTCGTAGGTGAAGGAATCATTACAAAACTCAGAAAATCCTAAATTTCAAAACATCAGTTTAGTTTCCTCTCTTTAGCTGCAGTACTACTACAGGAAACTAAACTGATGCTTTCTTTGGTTTACAAATTTTTTGATACATTTGATGACCATTTCAGGGGTGCAAAGATGATAAACTCTGATTTCTTGGATGTTAGTATACTCTTTTTAAAAAAAAATAGGTGCTGTATAAAATGGTTTAGGAGTAGTGCAATCTTACACCACCAGCAATATTTGTCTTGCTTCCAATGCCTGAAGAGAGAATTTTTACAATTATAGTATTTTTTGACATATTCCTTTTGCCTTAAATGCCAATAGGCAATTTGTGTAAATGCTAAAATATCCATTTTGAAAATATTAAATAACCACATTTCCAGTAAAATTCTGAATGCCTTACCATTTCTTTTCCTTATTCTTTAAAAAAGAGTGCAGGGTCTAGAAGGAACCATTATAGAGTTATAAAAGAGCAGTACAAAAACTTTTAAAACGTTATTTTTTAGCTTAAAAGGGTATGACTTATGAAAGTGCAGACTGAAAATGAAGGTTGTTTCATAATTTTAGTTTAAGGATGTGCTGGGTGGAAATTTTGAAACCTGAAGTTAACCATGATGCACATTCCATAAAAAATGCCTAGAATGAACTCCAAGTCACTAGGTAAATATACACCTCAGCAGTAATAATTTTTTGGTTGCTACTTTCATATTTAATATGAAACATTTTACAGTTTATATTTGATATGAAAATGATGTGAAACAAATGGCCTATCTCTGTGTGTGTCTGTTGGGCATATACAAAACCATCACTCTTGAAGTGAAGTTTGGCATAAACTTGCCCAAGCACCTGTATATGTGTAGTTTGGAGAAACCCCCCCCCATCCCCCTTCTTTTTCAAATTCCATTTTCTAAAATTTTGATTAATTTTTACATCATTTCCATAGAAACACTGAACAGCTAAGGCACTGTAGATGGCAGCACATTTATTTTGCTGGAAAGCAGGCTTAACTACTTAATTTCTAAGTGGAAAAGCTGATTACATTTTATTTTAATTTATTTCTTTTGCTTAAATTAAGACATAACTAAAGGTGTGTGCCAATTTTTAGAAGTCTGTTTAAACACAAATCCTGGGGGTTGCTGTGGTGAGTCATAGGGTGAGAACAAAATGTTTGTTTGTTTTTTGTTTTGTTTTTATGCAGCAGAAGTCAGAGAAGGTGCTTAGAGGCTTACATCTCAGTTAAAAAAACAACTCACTAATGAAGCTGCATGCAAAACCCCTGATGTAGGTAGTAAGAACACCCTAGTTACATTAAAAAAAAATTTAAATACAGAAGCACTTTCAACCCAGCTTAGGTCTTGGTTGCCTGTAAGCAATCAAGTCCTCTGATGCCAGGCCAATGTGCCAGAAAAAGCCTATACTTTATTTGCTTATTTATCTATATATCAGAAGACATTACAATTAAATGTTCAGGTAAAAAATGTCTAAGTGATACCTAAATAAGTAGGTTTACAAATAAAGAGTATATGAACCTCCATGGGCTTAACAAGTTACTATTTTTTTGTACGTTTAGCTTATTTACCTCATTTATTTATTTTTTTATCTTTATTTAATATTTGCTGTCATAAGGCTGTTTATGGATTTTAGTTTATAACTTGACATGGAATCTCTCTCTCTCTCTCTCTATCTGTCTATCTTTTTATTACAAAAAAAAATGGTGTCTTCTACTGCTCACTTAGACCTTCACTTTGAGGGCTTCCTCCATTTCACAGAATAATACATCACTAAATTTTACAAAAAAATCATTTTAGATTACAAATTTCAGTGAATTCAAAAAATTCATAAGCGTTTATCCAAGCTCCCCCAAATCTTAGATGGTTGCACTCGCCATGTTTTCTAACTGCTTCAATATTTGGAGGGGGGAGGGAGGTAAAGGAGGGGCTCAAAGAAAAATTGGGAGGGCTGAAGCCCACCCGTAACATCTCGCCTCTTAACCACCTGGCCAACTTGGTATTTTAATTATGTTTGCACTGAAAAGAACGCCAATGGTTCAGTTCCATAATGTTGAAAAATTGAGGTCATATGATGTCTTTGGGCTGCCCCGGTGGCGCAGTGGTCTAAACGATAGCCTCTGATCATTCGTCCGAAAGGGGTCCGGGTTCGAATCTCGGTGAGGCATGGATGTTGTGTTTGTCTTACCGCACTGGCTCTCTCCCTTCCCTGGAACCAGTGACCCTAAATTAGGGACGGGCGACTGCTTATAGCCCATTGAGTTGCTCACGGTGGTCGTTAAACCTCCAATCAAAAAAAAAAATGTCTATTTCAGCTGCGAAGGCAGACTGGTACTGTTACAACTGCATGAACTTTATGCAAACACATTTTGGTGGGCAAAAACTATAATCACTTTTAGAACAGAGATGCTTAATTTCTTCTGGGCCATGGACCCCTTCAGAAATTTAATGAAAGCTAAGAACCTCTCCCAGAAAAATGTCCATAATCTCAAAATATTAACTCACCATTCACAATAGAAAATCCAGCAGTAATTGAAGTTGAAAGAAAAATGATTTTCAATTTTAACTTGTAGTTACATAAACTTTTTTCCCCACCAAGTAATTGAAAGCAAGCCTGTGCCGTGGACCCAAATTAAGAATGCTTTAGAATGATCATAATTTACTA
Source organism: Macrothele yani (assembly GCA_039090855.1). NCBI lineage: Eukaryota > Metazoa > Arthropoda > Arachnida > Araneae > Macrothelidae > Macrothele > Macrothele yani. Next base: position 6,069,482 of record CM077005.1, read on the forward strand.
AGCACAGCTGCTTTTTCATAAAACGAAATACAGTGTGACCTTGGTTATACATTTTTCACTTTTATGCATAATTCTGCATTAGTCCCGACATTTTACTCTAGTTTCTATTCCTTTTTGCAACTCGGTTATACATAACTCATTTTTACACTTTTTTAGATTATATGTTAAAATTTGAATTTCAGGTTATGAAATATAAATTATTCTTTTATATGTAATCCGGTATGTTACAAATTTGAGAGAACTGAGGCAGTGTTGTTGTGTTCCTTCTCGGTGCAGCCAAAGTTGCACCTTGATCCCATCAGAGAAGGATATGTTGTTTACTTTTGGTTTGGATCAAAAATTAGTTTCACATTTCAAGACACACATACATATATACACTCTTTAAAAAGTGATAAATCTCTGGGACGTAACTTTGGGGCTCCACTATTTCGTGGTGTAGTAGAATAGAATCCCCTAAATGTAGCATCAATATTCAACATTCTGGTTTCAAATGGATGCATGTGAGTTCCATTCTGAAGTATCGTTCAGATTCTCACTTGTGAGGATCTCACTTAGATCAGATCAGATCATATGTAGAGGATTTTAGGAAGGGAGTGTCTGGCCTCAGGTCTTAGACAACCCTTAGAAACAGGAAGCTAGAAGATTTAAGCTAGAGTGCCCGATAGGAAAGTGACATGGAAGCGAGGTAAAAAGAGGGAGAGAGACGCCCTTATTTATTACCGGGGAGCCAGTGCCCATCCGACTCACGGTGGATATTTAGTGGTTCGAGCGATCGAACCTGAGGTTTCTCTGTGGTAGGATCTCAATCTGGAATCAGGATTATTATAGTCAGATAGAGTCGACAAGAAAGAAGTTCGATTTTCATAGGCTTTATATTATAATTTGTAACGCTTTTTTTTTTTTTTTTTTCGCCACCGATTCGACTTTAAATAAATCACTATTAAGAACATCCTACACTCCTTTAAAACGTAAGTTTTACAATAAAAGTTAGCATTTTGAAATTTCGTTTATGCTCTTTTTACATTTATACGTTGTTGTTTTTTTAAGGCCACCCCCTAAAAACACGTATAACCGAGGTTTCACTGTTCCGTGCGATACTGTATTACAACAAAAAAGAAAAATATATACTGTATATGAACTACTGAAGAATTAAATAATTATCTTAAAAATAATTGCATAAGGCTACAACATGCAATTTTGATAGCCATCAGTAGCAACAAAATATTTTCTTACTGTTACGTAATTGATTAAGAACTTATGGTTTGAACGTATCTCCAAAAAATGTTTGTCTTACCGATCTCCATCTTCATCTGCAATCATGGCCCTCTGTATCTGCAAGACATATCTCTCCTTTACCTTTCTTCTTTTTCCTTCGCTGTACTTGGGGACGCAGAATTTCCACTTTCGGAGTCCACAAACATCGGCACCACAGTTTCATCAACAGGAAGGGCATCAGCGAGCTTAGAATGTTCAACACGGTCATTTAACGAAAGCAACGAAGTGAAACCAATTTCAGAGAACTCTTTTAATCTTGAACACTTTCTTTTAATTCCTGGTATGTGAGATGTATCGGTGCTGTACGTGCGTTTCAAGCTGGACAACCTCTTATCAATTTCTGTAGTATTAGGAAAACTTGGGTGAGCTGCAGCTGTTGATGGGACATTTTCTGTACTCATAATCCACCTCATAATTAAAAACCTTTTGTCTATCTTTTCAGTGTTTCCACGATCCAACAACGTCCTCCTGCTTTCTGTAATTACTGCTTCTTCCAGCCTAATTAGTACTTTGCTTGATTAATCACAAAAATCCGATATTAGATTCTTTAACTATTCCGTACCTTTTTGCTTTTTTTCATTCCGAAAAATATTATTAAATTCTGAGAATTACTTCACAACCAGAAATCTTTTACAGAAACCGAAATGTTTGGTTGATCAGAAGTCTTACAAATATTTTCTGTTTATATAATCTAGGCTTGAAATTTTTCCCAGCAAGAAATTCTGTTAAAAATTTAAGTGCGATAACAAATGCATACTATTAAAATGCAAAATAAGCGTTTATTCCAATTAATTTTCCTGTTCCAATAAATTTCCCCTGCAAAAAAAGAAAACAATAAATCTTAAAACTGGATGGTTTTTTAAGTAATTTTTTGGTGACGAAAACAGAAAAAAATTGCTTTAAAAAAAGAAGGGAATCATCCGGCACACATATCGAATTATTTCGTAGGCAATTAATTGTTTCTAGTCATTAAAGGGTTTAAAAATAATTATTCCTAACTCAGATATATTATTTTGAAGTAATACAAAAGCAGTGCGTACTTAAAATATGATCAATGTATTCCACTGAGCACATGCAGCGACTGAGTATCTCGAAACACCCTTACCTCAGGTTTATCGTAAGACTGAAACACAAGTAGCTGAACCTCGCTTTAAAAACTGTTGTAAACAGAAGTAATAACACTGATTCCCCTTCATCCTGAACACAAACCTCGTGTGCCGGCCACTCAGAGCTTCGCCTTTGGTTTCGATTCGCGTAGGGGAAATTCCCTACTCAGCTCTAGCGGCGTTGATGGAATAAGCAATCACAATTGAGCGCAGCTGAGTTGGCAGGAAGCCAAACGAGTCGTCAAGACAGGGGAACTCCCCTCTTTCGATCAAAGCGCCTCTTCCAACTGGTGCCGCTCAAGAACAGCAACTGAGTTCTGTGGTTGATCATTATTATCCCTGAGTCACGCTGGGACTGTGTGTCGCCCCCGCAGGCACCTTTCTGTCTTTTGGTCAGAAAAGAAGCCCATGATCGAACGCTTACCCAAGATTACGACGCTGATTCATTCATTTGTGCGTCGTAAATCGAAGTATTCATTCCCTCCAAATACATATCTTTTGTTTCGAAACTCATTAGCTTTGATTTCAGCTGATTCACAATTTAGAAAATATTAGTTTCGGAAATGTTTTGAAAGATTAATGCAACTTTTCAGATGTTTTATAAATTTTTTCAACTATTTAACTTAATTTTAGACTGCTTTACGAGAGTTAGAAAAACAAATGGCCGAATTAGTTTTTGTCATCAGTTTATCACACATTTCTTCTCTGCGGTGAAACACTGCTAGGAATTTCAAAGTGGGAGGGAGGGGAGGGGCACATTTTTCAAAGGCTGAAAATTTTCAAAGTGAAATATTTAAGCTTTAAACCTAGGGTTTAAATTGAGGAAACTTTCAAAAATGGAGAACTATTAACAAGGGTTGCCGAAGCACTTTTCACAAATCTTGTGCATGCTGAATATTTCAGAAGGATCTGCAAAATTTGTAACATGTTGAAATGAAGAGATGCGTATATATTTAGCAAACTCAATACATCTACGACATTATTTCCTTTACCTTTTTCAGTTGATTTTAAAATGTTACTCCTATGTCAATGCATTGTCCGCTCTCCTTCAATGCAGAAGAAACCTTAATTTCAGAAATTTTCACTCGGTATCTATAGTTTATAAAATAATTAATCCTGATGCAGATTCCATGACTGTGGTTGAGCGGTTTGGATATTTTAATCTTACAACACTTGCTTAAGTTTTGAATTCTTATAAACACAGGGGTTGAGTTCTATCCTCCAGTTCTGCTTCGGTACCTTCTCTGGAGTCATAAACACCAAAGTTAAGGACTGGAACTATCCTGAAGATACTTACGATGTTGAACACAAATACTAAAGAACAGAGTAAACGCGATGAAACTACGGAGAGGAGGGAAAGGGGAACCCTCCCTCCTCTCTCGTATTTCTTTTTCTTTTGATTGGGGTTTTAACGATCACCGTGAGCAACTCAGCGGGCTATAAGCAGTCGCCCGTCCCTAATTTAGGCCCACTGACTCCAGGGAAGGGAGAGAGCCGGTGCCGTAAGACAAACACAACATCCATGCTTCACCGAGATTCGAACCCGGACCCATCTCGGACGAATGATCAGAAGTCGTCGCTTATACCACTGCGCCACCGGGAGGCTCTCTCAGATCAGATCTGATCATATGTAGAGGATTTTAGGAAGGGAATGTCTGACCCCAGGTCTTAAACAATCCTTAGAAATGGGAAGCTAGGAGATTTGGGCTAGAGGGCCCGATAGGAAAGTGACACGGAAGCGAGGTAAAAAGGAGAAGGAAGACGCCCTTATTTATTATACCGGGGGGCCAGGCCAGTACCCGGGGTCCGACGGCTTAACGTGTCCATCCGACGCACGGCGGATATTTAGTGGTTCGAGCGTTCGTACTTGCCTGGGATCGAACCCGAGGTATTATCCGTGGCAGTCACGAACGTTAACCACTAGGCCACCTGCGGCCCAAAGGGAGGCCCTCTCGTAGTTTAATGGCACATCATCATCATTGTCAACCATTATCAATCCACTGCTGGACGAAGGTCTCCCCAAGTTTCCTCCACAACGGTCTGTCTTGTGCCAGTCTCCTCCATGTCACTCCCGCATATTTACGAATTTCATCCACCCATCTCCCATGTGGTCTTTTTCTGGGTGTGCATCTAAGATCAGAAAGAATCATCCGTCACAAATTTAAGGAAACTGGCTCCAAGGAAAGGAGATAACTAGAACGAAATGCGCGAATGGGGCACACGTGACTTTCTTAAATTCAAAACTAATCTCTCAGTAGAAAAAGTTAGCCCAGCATTAACCCTTTAACCGGCTGGAACGAATTAACTCGGGGTTAGCAAAATGGACTGAAATCAGCTCTGACGAATATGTTCGTTGTTTAAGTGGACCGAATGCGGCTGGAAAGAGACACCGTGCGCATCCGAAAGCGTTGCTATTCAAAGTGGTAATTTAAGGGGATGATTAATATTAATCGTTTCTGGCTGAATATGCATTCTAAAAGGGCAATAACAATGTCATCTAACCTAAGAAAGGGGAGAAACGGTGTTTAATGGACTTGTTTCTAGCTAGTGGCGTAATGTCTGTTTCAGGGAGACTAACTTCCTGATCTTGGAGCATAGGAAAGAGGACTAGAAGCTAGTGCTTATTACCCTTAATAGGTTTATGGTCAGTACTTCTGAGATACAGAGGGAAATGAATTGTTTTGCCGTAGCTTCCGTAAACCCCGGCTGCTATGTAGACATTTCTGTTTCACGAGCGTAAAAAATTGAGGGCACCATTTGTTCCAGGTGCATGGGCAGCTTAAATGATTAAAACGGCACTGGAAATATCGTATGGCACTCGTTCTAAAACCCCCATAGTTGCTTATAATTTACTTTTCCGGGAAGCGTTTATGTCACATGAAAACTCAACTGCGTTAACGCTACCTATATATATCATCATCATCATCATCATGGTCAACCATTATCAATCCACTGCTGGACGAAGGTCTCCCCAAGTTTCCTCCACAACGGTCTGTCTTGTGCCAGTCTCCTCCATGTCACCCCTGCATACTTTCGAATTTCATCCACCCATCTCCTATTTGGTCTTCTTCTGGGTCTTTTCCTGTCCCTTGGAATCCAATCTAAAATTTCGGCTGTCCATCGATGATCTGTCCTTCTGGCAGTATGTCCAGCCCATTGCCATTTCAGGGATTTAACTCTGATCATGATGTCTTCCACTCTTGTCATTTTTCGGATCCACGAGTTCCTCTTCTTTTCTCTCCTGGTTACACCAAGCATGGATCTCTCCATGCTTCTTTGAGTTGTCTGCAGCCTTTGTATGTCTCTTTTAGTTAAGGTCCACGTCTCTGCACCATACGTAAGCACTGGAAGGATGCATTGATCAAACACTTTTCTTTTAAGACATAATGGCATATTGCTCTTGAAAATTATGCTGTTTCTTCCAAAAGCTCTCCAGGCAAGTTTTGTACGCCGATTAATTTCTTCATCAATGTGACCCTCACTTGATATCTGCTGTCCAAGATAAACGTACGTGTCTGTTAACTCCAGCTTTTCTCCATCAATCGATAAATCTTCATTTCTTGTAAAAGCATTGAACATCACTTTTGTCTTCTGAAAGTTCATTTTTAATCCCACTTCTTTACTCTTGTCAGCAAGTTCCTGGATCATACTCTGCAGCTCTGATGGGGTAGTTGCAAAAATGACTACGTCATCAGCAAAACGAAGGTGGGTTAGATAATCTCCATTAATCTTTATCCCCTTGTTTTCCCAGCTCAGCGACTGAAAAACACCCTCCAATGTGGCATTAAAGAGCTTCGGAGATATGGTGTCACCTTGTCTCACTCCCTTTCCAATTTTTACGTGTGTTGTATTTTCAAACAGCCGAATCTTTGCACTTGCATTTTCATAGATGTTATTAATATATATATATATATATATATATATATATATATTCTATAAAGAAGATACCTAAGCAAATATATATATATATATATCATCATCATCATCATTGTCAACCATTATCAATCCACTGCTGGACGAAGGTCTCCCCAAGTTTCCTCCACAACGGTCTGTCTTGTGCCAGTCTCCTCCATGTCACTCCCTGCATACTTTCGAATTTCATCCACCCATCTTCCATGTGGTCTTCTTCTGGGTCTTTTCCTGTCCCTTGGAATCCAATCTAAAATTTCGGCTGTCCATCGATGGTCTGTCCTTCTGGCAGTATGTCCAGCCCATTGCCATTTCAGGAATTTAACTCTGATCAGGATGTCTTCCACTCTTGTCATTTTTCGGATCCACGAGTTCCTCTTCTTATCTCTCCTGGTTACACCAAGCATGCACCTCTCCATGCTGCTTTGAGTTGTCTGCAGCCTTTGTATGTCTCTTTTAGTTAAGGTCCACGTCTCTGCACCATATGTAGGCACTGGAAGTATGCATTGATCAAACACTTTTCTTTTAAGACATAATGGCATATTGCTCTTGAAAATTATGCTGTTTCTTCCAAAAGCTCTCCAGGCAAGTTTTGTACGCCGATTAATTTCTTCATCAAGGTGACCCTCACTTGATATCTGCTGTCCAAGATAAACGTACGTGTCTGTTATCTCCAGCTTTTCTCCATCAATTGATAAATCTTCATTTCTTGTAAAAGCATTGAACATCACTTTTGTCTTCTGAAAGTTCATTTTTAATCCATACTTCTTTACTCTTGTCAGCAAGTTGCCGTGTAATTTACAAAGCTTTAGAACGGTGATGACGTATAACGGAGTGGAGCGTCGCCAAAATGAAATATCATATACGTCTGTTCGTTCCGAATCCACGACCATACGCCACTTATGCTATGAAATAGACTAAATGGAGCCAGCGAAACCCCAAGAGATGGGAACTGGCTTCTTTACCACCAGGGATTTCTACTCCGAACCCAACGAATTAATATGGCTTTCGAACCGCTGCAGGCGTTTCCAAAATACGAACCGGAAGACCTCCATCCACGAGCTGTGTGCTCTATAAACAACCACGTTAGTGTCTTAAATGTCGGATCATCCTATCTCTGGGCTTTCCTGTAATTACACAGTGTCATATTCCCAAAGACATATTTCTTTTCTTTTTAAAATCTACCTCGGTTTTCTGAATGGCTTCCAAAAGCCTTTCCTCAAGGGCCCTCGTCAGTAGTCAGGGAAGTTCAGTAAGATACATGGCGGCTCTGGTTTTTCTTCCCCTTCCCAATGGCGCCGGAACAACTTCTTGACAACACGAGCAAGATATCAGGATATGTATTTTTTGGTCAGTTCATAAAACTTATTGTGCTATGGTGAAACAAGATGTGATGGCGTCATCAGATCATGCCACAGAGGAAACGATTATGTCGATAAAAATTTTATATAAAACTCAAGTTTCATATCTATTTTACATGGTTTTTCGATATAAAATATTTTATTCATATTACAAACGTCTAATATTAATAAAATATTTAGTCTATGTTCATAATTTATGAATTGTCAATTTTTTTCCCACTCTTTTTTAGCACGTCTTTTGTAAAAAAAGATCGTGCTTATGTTATCGGTTTGTCCGTCAGTCCGTCCGTCTGTACCCACGGTATCTCTGCAACTATTAGTCCGATTTGAAAAATTCTTTTTGCATTCGAAAGCTTGAAATATGCAAATGATTATCCTTTATTTCGTTTTTTTTTTTACGATGTACAATTTCGCCGTTAGAGGGCGTAAATGCAGATGATGTCGAATTCAAAAATACGTTTTATTCCACATATTTGCTTCTAAACATCCGATTGAAAAAAATATTTTATCTTTCGATTCCATTTATGTCGAAGAGTATTTTGGATATAGTTTCTTTTTCAAATTACGCATAGATTTTCCGCTAGGGGGCGTAAAAGTAAATTGCATTTTTTTCGGATAACTTTTCTCCTAAAACTCTGATTTGAAATTTTTTTTTTCAGCGGGTACATCTCCTGATGCACAATCTTTTGCATATAATTTCAAATTTTTGGTAAAGAATACTTTGGCCACCAGGGGGCGTAAGTGTTAGTTTTCGCTTCTGGTGTATTTGCCATAAAATCTGAGCTTCTAAAATGTCGATTGAAAAAAATCTTTCGTGGACTGATGCCACTCACATCGATAAACCTTTTCGGAATATTTTCTTCCTAAAATATTCCACAGTTTCTCCGCCAGGGGCGTAGATGTATATCTTATTTTTGTCAATATCCCGACTTCTAGGAGACCGATTTGAAAAATCCCTTCTTTATTGGATAGTGTTTTACGTGTGACATGTTTTTCATATAATTTCAAAATTTTCAAGTAGTTTATAGACTTTCCGCTAGGGGGCGTAAAGGTATATTGCGTTTTCCCCTATATCTCTGCTTCTAAATCTCCGATCTGAAAAATTCTTTCTGCACCGGATACAGCTCCTGATGGGAAATCGTTTGCACATAATTTCTAATTTTTGTAAAAAATGGTTTGGCCACCAGGGGCGTAAACCTTAATTTCCGCTTATGATGTATTTGCAGCAAAATATGAGCTTCTAAATTCTCGATTGAAAATAACATCGTTTGTAGGCCGATACTACTCATGTCGACAAACCTTTTAGAAACGTTTTCTTTGTAAAATAGTGCACGGTTTCTACGCCAGGGGGCGTAGATGTATACCTTATTTTTGTCAATATCTCGACTTCTAAGAGCCCGATTTAAAAAATTCCTTCTTTGTTGGATACTGTTTCTAGTGTGACATGTTTTTCCTGTAAATTCAAAATTTTCAAGTAATTCATAGACTTTTCGCTAGGGGCGTAAAGGTAAATTGCGTTTTCCCCTATATCTCTGCTTCTAAATCTCCGATCTGAAAAATTCTTTCTGCACCGGATACAGCTCCTGATGGGAAATCGTTTGCACGTAATTTCAAATTTTTGTAAAAAATTGTTTGACCACCAGGTGGCGTAAGTCTTAATATCCGCTTCTGATGTATTTGCAGCAAAATATGAGCTTCTAAAACCTCGATTGAAAAAAAGTCTTTTGTTGACCGATACTACTCATGTCGACAAACACTTTAGGAACATTTTCTTCTTGAAATAATGCATGGTTTCTACTCCAGGGGCATAGATGTATATCTTATTTTTGCCAATATCTCTACTTCTAAAAGACCGATTTGAAAAATTCCTTCTTTGTTGGATAGTGTTTCCGATGCGAAATGTTTTTCCCATAAATTCAAAATTTTCAAGTAAATCATAAACTTTCCGCTAGGGCGCACAATCGTAAATTGCGTTTTCTGCTCCTAAAACTCCGATTTGAAAAATTCTTCCTGTATCGCATACAAAACCTGACGGAAAATATTTTTCACGTAATTTCTAATGTTTGGTAAAAAATGGTTTGGCCACCGGGGATCATAAGTGTTAATTTCTACTTCTGATGTATTTGTAGCAAAATCTGGGCTCCTGAAAACTCGACTAAAATTTTTTTCTTGGACCGATACCGCTCATATGGATAAACCTTTTGTGAATACTTTCTTCCTAAAATAATGCATGGTTTTCCCACCAAGGGACGTAAAGTCAGAACTTATTTTTGTCGATAACTCTGTTTCTAAGAGTTCGTAAGCTCACGATTCCGTTTACAGCAATATCTGAGGGATTAAAGACTCGATTGAAAAACTTCTTTCTTCCGTCAGATACTATTGTTTTCCCTACCGGTTCCATTGACTTTGAATAGCTTTGATAAATTTAATTTGCGTCAGAACGGATTCAAAAGACGTGCTTATTACACCCGAAAATTCGGTGTCATCTTTCTTGTTTTCTTTCTTCTAAGAGCATGTAACAACAAAAATGAATGAAATGAAATGATCATGCCACAGATAAAACGATTATGTCGATAAAAATTAAATTGATATAAAACTTGAGTTTCATATCTATTTTGTATAGTTTTTTGATATAAAATATTTTATTCATATTACATAATTTTACTTTAGGACGAATTACCCAAGAACCGTAGCCCTTACGTTATACATTAAATAACATACATACACTGTTGTGCAAAATTTAAGGACGAAGAGGAGAAATTAGCATAGCAGCGAAACAAGCAGGAAGAACGGACCGAAAGACCACTGAGGAGATAGACTATTACGGTAGGGCATGCGCATACATGCAGCATGATGTAGGAGGGGGAGTGTCGGAAGGGTATAAAACACACGGGCGGTGTACGCTCAGCAATTCTGTGAAAGCTGTTGCACGGTGTACATCGGTTTGAACGACGTCGAGTTGCTGCCACCATGTGATATGGCCACCAGGCAATCCAGTAGACGACATCTGGATGACTTTACCCGTGGTCGCGTCATTGGGAAGTTGGAAGAAGGTCGAAGTGTGGCCGAGGAGTTCGGGATCGCTCACAGCATCGTTTCACGAGCTTGGAGAGCATTTCAAACGACAGGAACAGCTGTCCGAGAGTTTAGCAGTGGTCGTCCACGAGCAACCACGGCGGCGAACGACCGATATATTGTCCTACAGGCGAGAAGAGACAGACGGCAGACAGCGAGAGAAATCACAAGGCACATGCTACAGACAACTGGACGTCCGTTATCGCGTTTTACCGTGGCTAGGAGGCTGCACAAAGGTGGTCTACTTGCACGACGACCAGTACGGTGTGTGCCATTAACGCCTGCTCATCGGAGACGGCAGTTTCTGTGGTGCCAGGAACACAAGAACTGGACACATCAGCAGTGGGGTCGAGTTCTCTTTACGAATGAGAGCCGATTTAGTCTGACGAGCGATTCTGGACGTGTACACATCTGGAGAGAGCAGGGAGCACGCAATCACACCTCCAGCATCATCGAAAAGGACCAGTCGCCCGTCCCTAATTTAAGGTCACTGGTTCCAGGGAAGGGGAGAGCCAGTGCCGTAAGACAAACACAACATCCATGCCTCACCGGGATTCGAACCCGGACCCCTTTCGGACGAATGATCAGAGGCCATCGCTTAGACCACTGCGCCACCGGGGCGGCGAAATCCAGATTGCTAATATAATAAAAAGAGAAACTAAATAAAAATGCGTACACTACAAAATTCAGGTAACTCCTTAATCCCTGTTTTTCTTTAGATACCTTCGTATACATACAGTGCTATCTTAATGGGTTGGTCTCGAGCCTCGCGTTAATCAAGGGACTCCAACTTAATGTTTTAATCTAATGGAAAACGGAAATTTCCTGAGAACTTTAAAGTGTAAAATCAATATTTCGGAATTTTCCATGTAAGTTAGTTTGACCCCACCCCCTCCCCCGCCCTCGGCTGTATGAAGGAAACATACCCCGTCGTCATTTCTGATATACATTCCACAGTCGGTTTTCAATATTTTATTTTTCTGTTGCCTGTTCTGAAAGTGTTTGGAGGTATTCCCATAGGAAGTATTTTTTCCTGATGTGTATTCTTACAGGATTCTCCCTCGAACTACTAACTGGCAATTTGTGCAGGTTTTCATTGAATTTTTAAAAGATAATTCCATAAATAATGCTATCACTATGTGGACTGCGTGTCTCAAGAAAAGTGTGTAGAGGGGGGGGGTGTATGTGTGTAGCAAAGCATCTTAATTTCTTAATTTCATCTAAAGGCGGCCAGACCTCCGCCTTGCCCACGCATGAACAATATCACCGGCCGGCCCTAAGTACATCCGGGTAGGGTATTGTGAGCAACTGGCGCAGTGTTTGGCGATTGATGAAAAATTTTTTTTTTTTTTTTTTTTTTTTTTTTTGAGCAGAACGTTAACATCAAGTTTTGTGTTCATTTGGGCAAAAGTCCGACTTACGACATGTCAAGTTTATGGCGAAAACACCCTGTCACGGTCGGAAACATTCGATTGGCATTGACGCTTCAGAGAAGGTAGACAGGAGGTTGAAGACGACTAACGAAGCGAGCGGCCACTGACTGTTCGCACGGGTGAAAACATTTCGAAGGTTGCGGCCATACGCGCCAACAGACAACAGACGATCAAGCAAATAAAAGAGGCTGCTGGGATATTGGAGACTATACGTGTCAACGGATACTAACAGATAATCTGAAGATGCACCGGGTGTGTCAACACATCGTCCCACGGATGTTAACTGAAGATCAGTTGGCCATACGGGTGGAAATGGCGGGTGATCTCCTAACCACCGCCTACCAAGACCCACAATTTCTCTGAAGAATCATAACGGGGGGTGAAAAATTGTGCATCTTCTTCGACCCGCAGACTAAGCGGGCATCAGCTACGTGAAAATCGACGCAAGCAGAAATTTCCACGCAAGCAGAAATTTCGCCGAGATCGTAGCAAAGGCAAGATCATACTACAGGTCTTATTCGACATTCAGGGTATTGTTCTTCTTGAATTTATCCCTGAAGGACGCACTGTCAACAAGCATCTAAACATCATGCGACGTCTACGTGAGTCGATCTGCAAGAACAAGGCTCAACTGTGCGGCGATCAATCGTGGGTGCTGTTGAACGACAATGCACCAGTACATAGGTCACTCCTCTTTCGAGAGTTTCTCGCCAAAAAAGAACTGTTTTCCTCCCACATCCACCGTACTCACCTGACCTCTCCCCCTGCGACTTCCACCTCTTCCCTGAGCTGACAGGTCGACTTCAGGGTAGTGAGTTTTTGAGCGCAGAAGAAGTGGAAAACGCATCACTGGTTGCACTGAAGGACGCTGCAAAGAATGGGTTCCAGAAGTGCTTCGACAAACTCTACGCAGGCGCTGGCAGAAGTGTGTTGTTGCAAGAGGGTCATATTTTGAAGGAGGGTGTGTTTCACCTTTGTAACTCTAACTGTCTATACAGACCCAGTCCAGGAACTTTTGGATCCTACCTCGCAGTGATAACCAGAGATGGAAACGGGTCACGGGTAAGTGGGTCAAGGTCAATGTGTCGACAGTTTCTTGCTGGTCAAACGGGTCGGGTCAAGGTGTTGGTGAAGGTTTTATTTTTGAAAAGAAAATAAATTGAAAGAAGAATGCATATTGTGGAATTTTGTGCTGGATATACGGGTGCCAGCGGTATGAAAAATGATTTGTCATACAAATATATTTTCGTCTCTATCTTAAAGCAACGAAGATTTCCACCGACCGACGATACCGTGCAGACGATATAGACTCACCGAGACCATATCGTAAAACGGTACTTCCTTTGCGTTTGTTATCAGTGCGATTGTCCGGAGCAGGATACAGACAAACGCCTGCTGCTCTGGCGATTCACTCTCTCACACGCCGCGTGTCACATTGTAAGACTGAGAGTTACTTTTCACATCGAATCTTTCACATTGAGCATTCAGAGGTTTTCGTTTGACGTGCTAACATTCCATTCCATTCCATGTCGTGTTGAAATTAATGCCTTATTTGTTAATATGGATGAATTTAATATTAAGGACTTTAAAAAAGGCGTCGAGGCCAACAAATACGCACTTGTTGAAAACCAAAAGGGGAAGAGTAAATGCTGCAAATTGTTTCGTCTCATTAAGAAACAGGAATATGCTTCATAGCAACACCAATTTTCACAAGTTTGTGATGAGTTGAAAGTTTCCAAAATATGAAGTTGATTTCATGAGTGTTCCTTCCTTCTGAGGGGCAATGACGAAATCAACATCCACATTTTGGAAACTGGTAAAAATTGGTGCTGCTGTGAAACATATTCTGAAGCTTGATATGTTATCAAGAAAATCCGCGGATGACGTATATAGGGGTCAACGTTCGTGACTGCCACGGAGGAACCTCAGGTTCGATCCCCGGCAGGTACGAACTCTCGAACCAGTAAATATCCGCCGTGCTTCGGATGGGCACGTTAAGCCGTCGGATCTCGGGTTTGGCCCCCGGTAATAAATAAGGGCGTCTTCCTCCCCCTTTCTACCTCGCTTCCATGTCACTTTCCTACAGAGCACTCTAGCCCAAATCTCTTAGCTTCCTATTTCTAAAGGTTGTTTAAGACCTGGGGTCAGACACTCCCTTCCTAAAATCCTCTACATATGATCTGATCTGTCATCAAGAAAACAGGAAAAACTGAAATTAAACATACAACAAGTTACTTAATTCAAAATTTTCGATTGTGTAGCACCAGCAAGATTAAGTGAAACAGCCTTAACATCACTGCGGAAGGACTTTTGACTCCCGCAGATGCATTTGAAAACATGTGTGAAGCAGTTAGGTTATGTGAAGAACGACAGTTTCAACACTTTGTGTGAGTAAATTATACGTTCCCGTAATGCATACATTTGTACGATTTCTATATAACCTACGATACCCACTGCGAAGACACTTCTTGAACGCCCAGTGTGTATGTGTGTTTAGTAAGGACATCCTGAAAGTAATGCCTCCTCCTTAATAACTTTAGAAATTTTGAAGTGATTTTAATGAAAATGCACTGGCATGTACAATGATATGTTACCAATGTGGGAACAATTTTTTTTCAGAATCGGAAATAGGGATCATGAATGACAGAGAAAAGCAACGAGCCATAATTGAATTCCTGGAAAAAGAGGGTTGTGAGGCTCCAAAAATCTACAGAAGACTCCTGGCGGCTTATGGAGGTGCAACACAATCGACATCAGTAATGTCCGAAGATGGATGAAGAGGTTTTGAGAGGGAGAAAGTTCAGTGTCGGACTAACAACGGAGTGCAAGGCCCGCAACTGCAGTGACAAGTGCCAACAGGCAACGAGTGAAAAACATCATCACAGCTGATCGTCGTGTCACCATCCAGGAGTTGTGTGATGCAATTCATTGTGGTCATAGTGCTATGGAAACATTAATTAGGGATCTGGGGTACAGAAAAATTTGTTCAAAGTGGATCCCAAGAAACCTAACCCGTGAACAATGTGAGCAAAGGGTGGACATGTGTCGGAACCTCTTGGACTGATATGAGAGGGAGAGTGAGGTGCTTTTCTCTAATGCTGTGACGGGGGATGAAACCTGGATGTTCTTTCATGACCCAGAAACAAAACGTGCGTCAATGGAATGACACCTCTCATCTTCACCTCGACAGAAAAAGGGGAAAACAACTCGTTCCGCAGGGAAAGTCATCGTGACAATTTTCTGGGACAAACGTGGTGTCATTTTGACTGTTTTCCTTGAACGGGGTGCAAAAATAAACAGTACTCATTATGTGCAGACATTGAAGAAGCTAAAGGAAGCTATTAAAAGGAAAAGATGTGACATTCCACTTCATAGTGTTGTTTTACACCATGATAACGCACGTCCCCACACCTCAATGGAGACCACAGGCTATTGCCAAAATGGGGTGGACGGTGATACCCCAACCCTCCTACACTTCTGATTTGGCTCCCTCAGACTTTTTCCTGTTTGCCCCTTTGAGAAACACCCTTCGTGCATGGGGAACGTTTCGATGATGTGACAGACGTTAAACTGGCTGTGAACTCATGGGTGGAACAACAGCCGCAGGAATTTTTCCAAAATGAATTTTACCAATGGGTTTAAAGATGGCGGAAATGTATAAAAAGTGATGGACAATACTTTGAATAAGCTAGCATTATTAAGAATATGTCCAAGTATTTTGCCTCCAAGTTTCCCATTTTTGCTGCTACAAATAAAAATCTTATGAGGGACGAGGCATTACTTTCATGATGCCCTTTGTACACTGTTAAAAATAAGTGGTGTGAATTCACGGAAAATTTCTGAAAATAGCGTGCAACAAATTTCTGAAAATAGCGTGCCGGTAGGTGTCCGTCTTTTTCAGAAATTTCCGTCATCAAAAGTGCCCGTTTATTTTAACTTCCGTATTTTCACAGATTTTCCGTAGCCAGAAATTTCGTTAATTTCAGAAAAAAATCCATTTTAGGTTTTCCCGCATAAACTGAAATTCCGCAACATTGAGGACCTTGTATTTCTTAGCCCTTACAACAGATAATCCTTCCGCTGCGTCAGAATCCAACTCCCGGCGTTTAACCGCCATGAGTCACATACGCTCGGAAATAAGATCAGATCATACGTAGAGCATTTTTTAAGAAGGGAGTGTCTGACCCCAGGTCTTAAACAACCGTTGGAAATAGGAAGCTATAGGAGATTTGGGCTAGAGTACCCGATAGGAAAGTGACACGGAAGCGAGGTAGAAAGGAGCAGGAAGACGCCCTTACTTATTACCGGGGGCCAAAACCCGAGATCCGACGACTTAACGTGCCCATCCGACGCACGGCGGATATTTAGTGGTTCGAGCATTCGTACCTGGCTGGGATCGAACCCGAGATCTTCTCCGTGGCAGTCACGAACGTTGACCACTAGGTCATTCGCGGCCCCGCTCGGAGATCGGAATCACGTACAGCGTAAAACAAATTGGGCGGCGTTGATTTTTTTTTTTTTTTTTTGTCATTAGTTCGAGTGATTTATTCATTTTATTTTCTGTTGGAGCTTATTATTTTCCTGAATAGATTTGTCAGAAATGAACCACGTGTGAATAAAAAATGTACTGAAAACTGTAATTCAAAAGGAAAGTTGTACTGTACCTCAGTATTTTCTTTCTTTTTTTTTTTTTTTTGTTTAAGGTTTAGGTTAGTCGCATACGGTATTCCGCGTAGCTAACTACTATACAGAGTAACCTACTCTGTGAGGTGTGAACCCCTCATATGCATGAAAGGAACAATCTGAAACAGCGGAGAGGCATGTAAAACAATATGCAGATTTGCCTTACCTCCGTGACCTTTGTGAATACCCCGTATGGACGAAGAGTTATTTAGTCACCTGTCTCTGTCGCAGAAAGGCCCTCTAAGTGTTTAACCTTGAGCGGAATTTTTCCAAGCCCTACACAGAAAGTATCTTTCTATTGTTACGTTCACTATCTGATACTCATTCGTTCTGTGCTTGGTCCTTTTTCATTCTGTAGAGTATACTATTTTGTTTTCGTTTATGTTTATACGTTTTACTTGATATCACAGAAGAAACATAGGAGTCGTTACTCGTTTGTGTGCTGGAGAAATGTGTTACTTACGGGGAGCTTGTGGCAAGACACGTTCTGATTGTGTGAGGAATGAAGATGTGTTGCAGTTGTTTAATGTGAAGCAAAATGTTGTTAGCAAGGTGGAGACTAATATGCTTCGGTGGTTTGGCCATGTTGAAAGAATGAGTGATGAGATGCTTACTAAGAAAATCTCTTTAGCCCAAGTGGCAGGAAGAAAAGGCAAAGGAAGTCATGGCAGGATCAGATTCAGGAGTGTCTGCATGAGAAAAAGATTATGAGTATGAAGCACAGAAGGTCTTGTGTACGGCGTGTGGTGGATGTCAGTGAAGCCCGAGTTGTATTTCAAGATCGCTGTAAATGGAGAAAATTGATGCGGCAACAGTAAATAAAAATTATCTGGTAGTTTGTATTTCTTTGTAGGCTTACCTCTGAACCTCAGAGAACAGCTTAGTGATATGTATGTATGTATGTATGTATACGTATGATATTTAACACCAACGGCTCTTGAGTATTTAACTAGTTTTCACATTTTTAATAGAATTATGTCAACAACCGGAGGTGCTGGTTTTGAGCGATCATAATTCTGTAATCCAATATGATTGTAACAAACTTCCAATGAATTTCCTGCCCTTAAATATAAAATGCAGTGGAAATGGTTTAATTTTATCGCCAGTCAGGGGTCATTCTAGGAGTTAATTTACTGAGAAGCCCATGAAGCCCAGGCGCGGGGCCTCGTGATGCATGAGACCTGCCCCCCAAAAAGATTTTTATTTTTATATTATTTTTTTCAATTTTTCTTCGTAGAAAAAAAAAAGCATAGAGAGAGGGATAAATTTGTTGTTCTGGGTTTTGTTAGCAGATATGTATAGAAGAGCCTTAGCACGACTTAGCGGCGCCAAGGTAACTTTCGTAGTTAAGTGGTTGCCAGAAGATGAGGAAAGAAATTTTTTAGATGATCATATATTCGAAAACAGCGAATTCTGTGTTTTATATGATCATAACCGAAATTATTGCAAGGATGAAATTATACACTGTAAAAAAAATTCTGAAATTCACTAGCACTTTCCGTCATTTCTTTCGTGAATTAACGAAGCATATTTCTCACAGTGGCGGCGGAACCGCCCGGGCCGACAGGGCCCAGGCCGGGTTAATAATTCCAGCCAAGATTTTTATTTTCATTTTTTTTTATTTGGCATATGTGCGATTGTTGTGATGGGCCTTAAAAAGTTCCTCTAGGTAAGTGGTCGGGGGGTCCTAATCCCCAACAAAGCTCCTTAAGCATTGATTTTCTTCTGTTTGTTCCGTGAAGCGGGAAGGGATGGGGTTCACCATGATTCGAAATTTCGGGCCCGGTCGACGAACTTCACTTTCCGCCGCCCCCTGATTTCTCATACAGCCTTTTCCGTGAAATGACGGAAAGGAACCTGAATTTCAAAGATTTTTCGTAACACGGGAAAATTCTGAATTGTCAGAAACCTCTCCACAATTTCTTTCTTATATTGACGATAAGTTTGCCGTTTTAGAGATGTGTTAACGGAAAATTCTGAATTTTCAGAAATCTTTCCGCAATTCCTTTCTTATATTAACGAAAAAACTCCGTTCTCACTCTTTTCGTATCCCTATAACGAAAAATTGCCAGTAATAGGAGCGATTGGTGAGAATGCTTGAAGTTTGATTAACTTTTAAATTCCAATGGTCTGTGGAATTTTGAAGTTCCGTAGCGAGATCGGATATTGTGGATAGCATATCACATGAATTTTGTTTATTGTGGCACAGGATAATTCTTCTTCTCTCCCCTATTCTGTACACCAGCTATTTATTATAATTGTGTTACTGAAAGAAACCGGGTACTTAACTTACTGTACAGGTGATTATACGATGTCTATGTATTAGTCTTTGGACAACTTAAGACAGAATCTATTATAGCTGTCAAGAGTAAATTTTATTTTTATGGGGTTTTTCTTGTGTGAAATAATACTATAAAAATATACATTTCCTCTTTTTTAAAGATAACTGAAAGTCATTGTCATTTAAAAAAATTTAAGTTGCAAAGCATTTTGTTACTTCGAAAAATCACAATAAAAATGCTTAATTTTTGAAAAGTCCTCCTACAGAATTTTTTTTTACAAACGTTCAGAAAAATAATAAGCTCCAACAGAAAATAAAATGACTGAATCACTCGCATTAATAACAAAAAAAAAAAAATAATAATCATCTAGAAGTTTGTTTTACGATGTACATAAAACATACCCACAGTTTGTTTTACGCGGTAATATACACTGAAGAGCAATTTAATTAGAGATACCTGTCTAGCAACGTGTAGCACCACCTTTCGCCCTGATGACAGCGGCGATTCGTCTCGGCATGGACTCGACAAGACACCGGAAGCGTTGGGAAGCCATACGGATCCACGACCCCTGAACAAGCTCCCACAGTTCACAAAGATTTGGTGGAGGGGGAAGGGGGTCAGAGCCTCGAACATCTCTCTGGTTGGTTCCCAGATGTGCTCGATGGGGTTGAGGTCAGGTGACCTAGCTGGCCAACAAAGCGAGGTCACGTCGGTGGAGTGTTCATCCAACCATTCGGATACAATTCGGGAGCGATGGCACGGTGCATTGTCTTGTTGCAGGATGAGGTCCCCAGTGGGATGTTGAAGACGCACAAACGGGAGCGATGGCACGGTGCATTGTCTTGTTGCAGGATGAGGTCCCCAGTGGGATGTTGAAGACGCACAAACGGGAGCAAATGGTCGTCCAGGATATCCCGGTAACGTTGACCTGTGAGGGACGATGTCACACGTACCAGGGGTCCCATTTCAGTCCATCACGTTAACAGTCCCCAGACGAGAATGCCACCCCCAATAGCTTGAAGAGTACCCTGCTGGCAAGAAGGATCCATCGCTTCATGTGGTTTGCGCAGAACTCGTATCCTGCCATCCGCATGTACCAACGTGAATCTCGACTCATCAGTCCAGGCAACATTTTTCCATATGTCTAAGGTCCAGTGGCGATGTTCCCGCGCCAATGCTGATCTTTGCACCCTGTGATGTGCGGTCAGCAGCGGTACCCTCGTGGGATGATGGCTTCTGTACACGTTTTTGTGCACCAGCGTTAAATTGCCGAATGATTTCTTGCACTGTGGCCCGTCTATCTGCTATTACAATGCGAGCTAGCCGACGATGACCCCGCTCATCCACACGCTGTTGTCCACGGCTGTTGGCCCTTTCAGGGATGGTTTTACCAAATTCGATGTACTCACGTTGCACTTGTGACACAGTGGCTCGTGAAAATCCCAGTGCCTGCACGACTTCCGAGATGGAGTGACCCATTCGTCGGGCCCCGACAATTTGCGCACGATCAAATGCGGTTAGATCATTCGTCTTACCCGTACTGCGTCCGACTCGTACTGATTCCCGTCGCATCACTCCTTATATTGTCGGATTGCTGCATACGTCATGTTGTTTTCGTTTACAGGGCCGCCCCCGGCGCCACATTTGCATAACGCCAGCTGTCTCTAATTCAATTGCTCTTCAGTGTATAATATGTGGGTTACCAAGCGTTTGTGGCTCAGTGGGTAAAGGCGTGTGTTACCTGTTGAACCAACCCAAGCGACGGGGGTTCAATTCTGGCTGCAGCGGAAGAATTATCTGGGGTAAGGGCTGAAAAATGCAGGGTCGTCGATTTTGCGGAATTTCAGTTTAAATACGGAAAAACCTGAAAAGGATTTTTCTGAAATAAACGGAATTTCTGACTACGGAAAATCTGAAAATACTAAAGTTAAATTAAACGGGCACTTTTTAAAACGGAATTTCTGAAAAAGACGGACACCTACCGGCAACTTTGTAAAGACAATGTAGCTTCTGTCTGGGTATAATTTTCGCCGTGAGCTACTGTCAGGGCTATTTGCCGTTGGCAATCCCTGATTTGGGGAAGGAAAGCGCAACACCCAGGCTTCATGCGGAGTCCAGACCACTAACCAGAAACTTACACCTCTCACTGCTTGGGCACCAGGACGGCGTAAAGATAATATAAAATCCTAGACTGCAGTCCTAAAAATTATTTTATTACTCTGAGAAAAAACTGTAGAGAGAAATTATGTAGCCATTAAGGCTATAAGTAATAAGAGTTTTATGCGTGTGAAAAATATTTTTACTAAGCTACTCTTTCTTTGATTCTTTAAGGATAACGCAGCATATATATCTCCTTCATTTACCTCATAATCTTAGAAAAAGGCGTATTAGTCATACTGAACAGATGTTATGTGACGTACTAAAGAGGTAAAGCACGTGTCAAGACGACAAATCTACAGCGATACATTCTGTCCGTGTAGCTTAGTTGGGAGAGCAACTTACTCCGGAATCAGTGTTTTCACATTGGCGCCCGAAACCGTAATAATGGATGTAGTGGCCGTTGGGTTCTTCGAAAAATGTTTGATGTTTGTTCCACACATCGTCTGGAATTAATGAAGAAAGTCCTACTTCGCTTCAAATAAAAAAAAAGAAAGTAAGAAGGAGTTGATGTGACGTACTACGGAGGTAAAGCACATGTCAAGACGACAAATCTGCAGCGATGCATTGTGTCTATGTTGCTTACTTGGGAGAGCAACTTACTCGAGAGTGAGGAGGAGGCGCGGACAAATTTGAATTTTCACAATGACAATATTAGTTACATTTATTCAGTGTGACTATTATATTACGTAGTCACATCTATTCAGTGTGACTCAAATAATAATCACAATGAACATTTGAAATCGTGTGAAGTGACATAGCGTTACTTAAAAAACTTTGCATATCTTTATGATGTGACTAACAAACAACACTTCTCTCCTTTATGAAAAACTGCTCAAATTAAGAAGATCAGATCAGACCATGTGTAGAGGATTTTAAGAAGGGAGTGTCTTACCCCAGGTTTTAAACAACCCTTACAAATAGGAAGCTAGGAGATTTGGGCTAGAGTGCCCGACAGGAAAGTGACACGGAAGCGAGGTATAGAAAGGGGGAGGAAGACGCCCTTATTTATTACCAAGGGCCAGTACCCGGGGCTCCGACGGCTTAACGTGCCCATCCGACGCACGGCGGATATTTAGTAGTTCGAGCGTTCTTACCTACCTGGGATCGAACCTGAGGTTTTCTCCGTGGCAGTCACGAACGTTTCAAAATAAGCAATTTAAATAAAAGTAATTAGTAATAACAGTTTCATAAAATATACTGGACACGAGAAAAATAGCAAATAAAATTTCACAATATATTTAAAAACTTTGAGTCTCCTTTCCGAATCTTTTTCACCTGATCAATTTACCGCTAAGGCACTTTTTTTAATTAGAACTACATCAGTGCTCTCCAGGATGGGGTGTTTGTTTGATGGCACTGGCTCTCTCACCTCCCTGGAACAAGTGGTTCTAAATATACCACGGCGACTGCATTTAGCCCCCAGATTTGCTCGTGGTGCTTGTTAAACACCAAAGCAAACAAGAGAGCTGCATTTACTCAACATATTTTAAGGATATTGTACTTCGAAGTGTATAATGAGTACTCATTGATTATTAGATGTATATTTCTGAACAAAATGGAAAATCAGAAGATAATCATTTCTTTCTCTCCCTGCGAGCGATATAATAAAGCACCAGCACACTGTGATTTTTTATTGAACAGCTTGTAGGTGGAGGAACAATTTCTCCAGATTCAGTGAAAGGATATCTTTACCTCCACATTTCGACAAATGTGTGTCCCGTTACGATTTCACTACTTTTGTTATGTGATCTTTCTTTTTAAATAGTAAATATACATATGCTGCAGTAGAAAGGCTATAAGGAAAACAAAAAAGATGACACCGAATTTTCGGTTGTAATGAGCACATCTTCTCAATCCTTTCCGACGTGCATAAAATTTTTCAAAGTAATTCATAGTTAGTGGAGCCCTTTAGAAAAAGAATCAAACGGATTTCGAAAATCGATGAAACATTCCAAAATAGGAATACTGTACCTACCTACTTCTACTAGTGAATGAAAAGTTACGAAAACTGATAAACTGCGCACAAAACGTTTCTCATAGCACAAGGAATATATCCAAGACAAAGGGATTTTCATGTCGAACAGTTAGAAAAAGCAATAAAGAGGGAAACATGATATACACTGCGGTGCCAAAAAACTGGGAAGGGCGCTACCATTTCCATTGCATTCCACCACACCCATGCGGTGAATGGTATCCTCCGCAAATGACGTATACATGGTGATTCAGCTAAGCTTGTACAAACTCCTGGGAGGTGTAGGTTGCACAAAGGCAAATCGGAATCACATAGGAATGCAGGGTCGGAAACGCGATCTTCATGCGGTTGATGGCGTTGTTCGGCCGAGAGACTTCTCATACGTTCTTTCAGGATACCGTCATTTGTATACCGCCCGTAGAGGTAGTAGGATGGCTGAGTTCACGAACGCAGAAATGGCTGATATGCACCTCGCATACGGAGCAGCGGACTGCAACGGACGAGCCGCCGTGCGACTGTACCAGGAACGGTACCCGATGAGACGAGTGCCAAACTACCAAGTGTTTGCACGGCTGCGTCAGAAGTTATGCGACACTGGTTCTTTCCAGGGGCCTGCCAGGTGTCGGGAACGATGGGTACGCACTCCTGCCATCGAAGAGAATGTGGTAAGTCATGCAGCAGACACTCCAAGTGCCAGCAAACGAGCAATTGCCCATCGGCTCGGTCTGTCCCAATCCACCGTATGGAGGGTTCTGCGCGAAGACCAATTGCATCCATATCATACGCAGCGCGTTCAGACACTAAGCCCTGAGGATTACCCTCAGCGCATTGCATTTGCGCAATGGTACCTGCAGAAGGTGCGGCAGAACCCCGATTTCCTGCTTCAGTGCTGTTCACAGACGAAGCCTGCTTTACACGGGAAGGTTGCTTCAATACACATAACGCGCATGTATGGGCAGTGGAAAACCCCCATGCTGTACGACCACTTGCAGCACAACACCGTTTTGCTGTTAATGTTTGGGCCGGCATTGACGGGGACCACTTAATCGGCCCGTACCTCGTGCCTCCTCCTCTGGACGGAAGGAGTTACCGGATATTTCTGGAGGACATTTTGCCATAGCTGTTGAACGAACAACAGGTCCCTCAGTCGTTGCGCAGTGCAATGTGATTTCATTGGCCTGCAAGATCGCCGGACTTAACATGCCTTGATTACTTCTTCTGGGGTTACATCAAAGGGCTAGTGTATGACACCCCCTTTGACAGGGTTGAGGACCTTGTAGCTGCTTCGGAAGTCCGAGACACGCCAGGAATTTTCCAAAATGTACGTGATTCCATGTATGTCAAGCGTGTGTTACAGCTCATGGTCGCAACTTTGAACACCTGTAACCTCAATGCATTTCGCAAATGTCTTGTGAGTAATAAAATGCATTTTGTTCTCTTACGTGCTGCTCTTTCATTTCTCGCCCTTTCTGTTCACTAACACATGAAAATGGCGTTTCCGACCCTGCATTGCTATGTGATTCCGATTTGTCTTTGTGCAACCTACCCCTTCCATAAGTTTGTACACGCTTAGCTGAATCACCCTGTTTATAGAGGTAGATATCTCTGCATGTTCAAGTAGCAGCATTCGCAATTCAGATGGCAGCTTATCAGGATTTAAGCGATTTCGAACGTGGTACGTTAGTCGGCGCACGGAAAATGGGTAACTCCATCTCGAAAATTACCACGTAATTTATATTTACACGATCAACAATTTCGAGGGTGTACCTGGAGTGCACAAACTAAAGGAAAAAATATGGAGTGCTATACCGGTGTGGCCGTAGAGCAGCCATGGACGATCGTGAACAGCGGCGTTTGGTACGCATCGTAACATCCGCCCGGGGTGCAACATTGCCGCAAGTCACAGCGTAATTCAATGCTGGGTCCACTAGTAGCATCAGCGTTTGGACAGTGCAACTCTCCATGTGTTCTATGGGAGGGGGGGGTCCGGAGCCGACGGCCCACCCGGGTGGTAATGCTGACCCGAAGACACAAGGCTGTGCGTGCGCCTCTCCTGGGATCAAAATCACCGCAATTGGACGCAAGATTACTGGAAACGTGTAGCTTGGTCCGACAAATGGCGGTACCAACTGTTGCGGGCAGTGACAACCCCACGATGCAATGGATCCAGCCTGCCTACAAGGGGCAGTGCAGGCCAGTGGTGGCTCTGTGAAGGTGTGGGGTATTTTCAGCTGGCACCCTTTAGGACCCCTCATACGTCTGCATACCGCTTTGACCGGTGGAGACTACGTAACCATCCTTGGGGATATTTGCACCCGTTCAAGTCATGCAAACACTTCGATGGGTGCGACCCCTTTCAACACGAAAATGCGCCACATCACGCGACTAAACACATATGGGATGCTGTCGTCGAACACATTTGGATGCTGTTCAACGTGCCTTCAATGCCACGAATCCTTCACCGGAGAATATTATGGAAATGTGGGAAGCTCTTCAGGAAGCGTGGTGTGCACTGTTTCTGCCGTGCTACAGAGAGCCCGTGTAGTCCATGCCTTGTCGCATTGTTGGTGTTATCCCATCGTGAAGAGGACCAACGCAGTATTAGAGAGTTTATCAGTTTTTCGGCCCTTCAGTGTAAATCCACTCCTTATAGCGGAATAATTGTACACAATGGAAAAGTTGATAATATGCGAAAAGTATTCTCCATAGCAAAAGCTATGCTAAGGAAAACGAATTTTTCAAATACATCTCCTGAAAGCAGAGATAGCGGGAAAATGGTTTTGACATTCACGCTTCCTACCAGGAAAGCTGAGTATTATTTAAAGAGGATAATGTTCTCTGTCTTTATTGTAGCGAATGTGACACACTAAAAAAAGAAAATATTCAGTAGGGGTTCTTAGAAGCGGAGATACAGCAACAAAAATAAGCACACAGACTCTGCGTAGTGGCAGAACTGTGAACTACAAAATATTAAACAAGCATAGGCAAAGTTCCATAAGGTAAATGGTATACAGCGTTGAAAGATTTGGACATTAAGAAGCAGCGATATGGAGAAAAAAAAATAAAAAATATTAACATATGGGCCAGTAGTAGGGATATTGTGCACACTTTTGAGCCAGAAATGCACAGAAAATGCTTTCGTAGTAAGTAGCATCTGACCAAAAAGGATTTTTTCAATTGAGTTTTTAAACGCACCGATATTGGTGAAAATAGGCTGTAAATGGAAACGTTAGCTTATGCCCTCTAGTGGCACACTTGTGCGTTAAGAACAATTTAAAATTATATGCAAAACATTTCACACTAGAAAAGATCGCCGACAATGAAAGTTTACAAATAGGTATCTTAGACATAACGCTGAAGTTCGGATAGATTACGTCAAAAGATTAACAAGAAAAGGAAATAACATCCGTTTATTGACTATGGGACTCGTTACGCACAAATTAGCCATTTTCAGACACAGGGCTAAACGTGCCTTTACTCTCTCCTCGGACACTGCTTCCAGACTTGAAGAAGTCGACAACCTAAGAGATCTGGCCTCTTCCGCCGGCTACAGTGTGCAAGTGATCGAGGACATTATTAAGAATGCCGACGCTGTCTTCTTCAACCCGGGTAGCCGCCATACTAAGCCTTCTCTGCAATATATTGGGCTTGCCCTTATGTACCCGGCCTGACCTACACCTGAAAGAAACTCGGGCTTAGCTTTAGGATACGCTCACCGAGATCGATATTACGCCACCTGCAGTCATCCCGGAACACATATACCTCACTGACTGATGCGGGAGTGTACTCCATGCCATTGGAATACATGGATGGTACCACCAAGCATTACATAGGAATGACAAAACGCTCTTTCGCTCTTCGACTAATCGAACACAAGCGGGACGTTTCTCACGGAATATTGACAACCGCCTTATCCAGAGAAGTGGATACCCATTCCGCCATCCCGAAGTGGAACCAGAAAAATCGAGTTGCTCCTTATACTACCGCCAGGGGCACTGCCATCAGGGAAACCATGGAGATATTGACTAACCCTGTGGTTTGCAATGATGACATATCACTTGAGCTTCCCCAAATATGGCGCACATTTCTTCACGTTTATCACGCATCTGATGACATATCACTTGAGCTTCCCCAAATATGGCGCACATTTCTTCACGTTTAGCACGCATCTGATGACATCTCACGTTGTCGCATGCACGTGATGCAACGTATCACGTTCTCAAATTCTGTTCATGTTTATTTTAAAAATTTCTATTGTTTATTTCTCTTGTCTTGCCAAACGACGAATAAGTCTGAAGAAGGCACCCGTTGGTGTTGGAAGCTTACGCTTTAATAATAATATTTGTACGTCAATAAACGGATATTTTATTTCCTTTTCTTAGGACTCTTAGAAATAGAGAGATGACAAAATATCTACACCCCCTGCAAGAAACACTATGCACTATTTTAAGCAGAAGATATTCTCAAAAGGATTGTCATGTTGAGTGACATCTAACCACAAAAGAATTTTTTAAATGGAGTTTTCAGGTCCATCAGAGTATCTTTTCGATTCTGATAAACTTTTTCATATTACTGCATAAATACAACAGAACCAAAAATATACTCTCATGCCACCTACTGGCAAAACTGTTCATATTGACTGTTTTTTATTAGAAATTATAAGTATATGCCGAACGTTTTCTTCCATGAGCTTCATCCGATGTAAAAGAAATTTCCAAACAGGGCTTTTAGAAGAAGAAATATGGGGAAATCCCTATTTAACTTTACGCCCCCTAGCACGAAAACTGTGCATCTTTTTTTTATTGGAGGGTTAACAACCACCGTGAGCAACTCAATGAGCTGTAAACAGTCGCCCGTCCCTAATGTAGGGCCACTGGTTCCAGGGAACGGAAAGAGCCAGTACTGTAAGACAACTGCCAAGTAAAACATCCATGCCTTACCGGGATTTGAACCCGGACGCATCTCGGGTGAATGGTCACAAGCCAGCGCTTAGACCACTGAGTTGGCAAAACTATGCATCACTTGAAAATGAAACAATACCTAAAATAGTGTTTGTTACAAATGATTTCGAAAGGAAGCAAGAATTTTTTTCAATCTGACATTTAGAAGCAATAACATATATACACTATATCGACAAAAGTCACTGAACGCCCCTTCAAAAGCAAATGAACGAATCCGCTGCTTTGTTAAGATGCGCGGTACAGCTACAAACGGTATAAAAACAAGCCTGCAGCTGACCGCGATCATATCGAACTGTGAGGTTGAGTGAAAATGTCGCGGCGGGAGAGAACTGGCTTTGAGAAAGGAAAGATCGTTGGGTGTTATATTAATGGGTTGTCCATAAGAGAAACCGAAAGGCGTTTAAACATACCCAAGTCAACTGTTTTGGATGTACTGAATAAGTGGAAGACACATGGCATGCCTGAAGCAGCAAAACGTACCGGCAGACCAAAGAAAATCTGTGATAGAGGACGTCGAAGCCTCAGGAGAGTCGTTACAGCTAATCGACGGAGTACTGCACAAGACCTCAGCGTACAGGTGAGTAAAAATGCTGAAACCTCGGTATGTGCACGATCCATTCGCAGGGAACTTCATTCCATGTGTTACCGTGGTGGTGCAGCTGCTCATAAGTCTTTCATCTCCACTCGAAATGCTACTCATCATTTAGCATGGTGTAAAGAGCATTTATCGTGGACCGTGGATCAATGGAAACGGGTCCTATGGGCTGGTGAATTCAGATACACGATCCATTAGTTTGATGGCCGTGTGTGTGGGTATGGCGGCAGCCGGGGGAATGCTATTTACCACAGTGTACTGTTCCTACGGTTAAGTTTGGAGCTGGCAGTGTACCCGTGTGATGGTGTTTTTCGTTGTATGGTCTCGGCCCATTGGTTATCGTGGACAAACCTGTTAACCAGCACGTCTATCTCGTTATTCTGGACAATTATGTACTACCAACTCTGTGGCAATATTATGGTACCGAGCCTTGTTGGTACCAGAAGGATAATGCACAGAGCCATAAAACAAGAACTGTTACGGCGTGGTTTGACGATAATTCCGTATCGTGAGTCGACTGGCCAGCACAGAGCCCTGATCTTAATCTCATAGAGCGCCTATGGGATGAACTAGAGCGCCTATGGGATGAATTAGAGCGCCGCATAAGAAGTTTGGAACCAAGGCCTACTACTAAGCAACAGTTAGCGGCAGCATTATGTACTGAATGGAAGCGCATACCTATAGCTGTGTTCCAAAACCTTGTCGAAAGCATGTCTCGAAGGATCAGTGCGTGCATGAAGGCCAAAGGTGGACCGACACCGTACTAATGTATGTCAATAAGTGCTATGTTGTATTTCTGTTCTAGGTGTGCTGTGACTTTTGTCAATATAGTGTATGATCATATAGTGTATACGTATAATGGAGAGGGAGGGGAGCTGTTAACGGCCACCATGAACAATTCAATGGGCTGTAGCAGTCTGCTGCCTCTAATGTAGGGCCACTGGTTCCAGTGAGTCACCCCTCCCTGGGACAAGTGGCGTAAGACAAACAGAACATCCACGCCTCACCGGGATTCGTACACGGACCCACCTCTGACGAATAATCAGAAGCCAGCGCTTAGACCATGCGTCACAGGGGCGGCGCAACTATATTGATAAACATTTTTTTAATTCAAAAGCATCTGCTTTTAGTGGTGAAGTTATGCCTCATAACAAAAAACAACCGGAAAGCAAGAATAATCGTTCAAACATTACAAGTTTCCCAATGCAAGAAGAATTTCTCAAATCGGACTAATAATTGCAAAAATATGGTGTCGACAGGCGGACGGATGGATGGAAAAAGTGATACCATGAGCACGTCATTTTTTTTGCAAAAGAAGTGGTAAAAATGGTTATCCATTTGGCAGGCTTGAAATGTAAGACAAGTCAGGCACGTGAATAGGGTAAGAATCAGGAAAACTCCAAATCAGCCCCTTTTCCAACCAATAACGCTTCAGGAAATATGTAATTTGATGCATTATATATTGCTACTCTCCGGGGCTCCAGATTATCGAATAAAAATAGCTTTAAGGATTTAGATGTGAGGATGTCAGGCAATGGCTGACGACCCGGAGGTAAACATTAGAATTTCGCATAATTACTTGTGAGATCTTTATCGCCGAACCCTTTGGTACTGGTGAAAAGAATTTCGCCTGTAATTTCGCCAATCGAAACCAAGAAATTCTGACACTCATAACATATCCATGCAACTTCAGGACTGGCACGAGACAACAGACATTTAATCAATTAAAAATAAAACATAAAGATAATGATGAAGACGTTTATATACAAAGGATGGTGAAGGGGGCGTCAAATAGACTCGCCCCTTTTGGGATATCTCATAGCCCGAATTTGTCATTAAATTTCAATGATTATTCATTGGCATCTACAGTTCCGGCTTTAAACAGTTCTCAGCCGACGGAAGTCTATTAGCTTACCGGAGCCAATTTATTCACAACTGGCATGCATAAAAAATATACAGTACTTACGGATATGCAGCTTTGATAAGTTTCCATATTTGATGCACTCATTTATGTTTGATGCACTCACTAATATTTGATGTACTTTGTTTTGGCTCTGAAGCGCACCTGTGTGACGGCACATCTGCTTCGAGGCGCGCACTATGACCGACGGAGAGGGAAGTCGAACCTCGTCTCCCACTTACTCACGTGCACAGTATTCACCTCGACGATTCACCTGTATGAAGCCACGTACGCATTTAGGCACATTAATGTCGAGATCGAATGAGGCCGTTGACTTGATAACAGGATTCGTCCGCCCGCTCGTCCCAGGTGTTCGGGGCTGCAATTCCGTCACTTCATCCGACCTCCGGGATGCTGCTTGCTTTCCCGGTAGAAAATTACATCCAGGACTTACGTGCAATCTATAACCAAGAAAAGAGATATCTTTCTCCCTCCTATTTCCTCGCGGTAACGTCAACAGCCCGGCTGCTCTTAGCTTATCTAGCCGACTTCTTCTGGCAGAATCTTTTCTACTCCCGCAAAAATACTGGGCCGCAGGATCTCCCCTGGTCCCGCTTTCTGAGCCCAGTCCTTTTCCTTCACGGATTTTCACTGGACTAAACCTTTTCAGTCTTTCACATTTTGCCTAAGAGTTCTTTGCTCAGTTGCTAGGGGTCTGTTTTAACTCTTGTCAATTTTATTGCTTCCTAAAAGCATTCGGCACGATGAAGATGTAAGAATTGCATGTCTCTGCATTCGGAATATGTGGGCAAACACATAACTAAACTAAAACTTCTTTGTCCTGTCAAGTCTCGGATCAGCAAACTCCATAAGTTTTCCAATCCTTCATACTGGTAAAAAGCATCACCTACGCAATTACAGCCAAAGACATGATGAACAACAATGAGCAAAACATTTAACTTACTTTTGAAAATACCCGTTTTTTATATCGGCCATTATGTTGTATCCATGTCTAAAACAGTACCTGACCCAAACCTTGCAACGCTCCCCACCAGAATTTACTTTGCCAAGCTACTATCTCTCTGGGTACGAACCCACGACTTGGACGTAATGTGCAGTAGACAGATATTCAAATAAATTTACAGTGACAAATAAACAAATCATACACAAATTACTCTTCTAAAACCTTTTATATAATTCAACAGTTTTAGTGCAACCACAAGTCAATTACTTCAGAACGCATGTTACTAAATTGAATTCAATTCTAACATACTGCAGTTTTTCACCCCTTTTGCTTCAATTTTTATCACGCAAGACAGGCAATACAATACTAATAACATTAGGTATTTAAACCCCATTAATCATTAGCCTGTCATTTCTTGAGACAACATTCAAGATTAATTAAAGCATATAAGCACACTAAAACACAAGTGACAATCAACTCTGGGTATGTAAACACTATTAATTTTAAACTCCTAATAGTACAACATGCATCAATGAACACCACATGAAAATAAACCAATTTCAAATAACTTTCAATTATCCTACAACCCTACTTTAAACTCTGGCAGCAACTATTAATTTTACAAAGAAAAAGACTTTTGCACTCACGTACTAGGATTTAGTGGTATTCCTCTGACGGCTCCGGCACACACACAACAGGCTCAATGAGAAGAAGGTGGCGCAGTGGTCTAAGGCGTTGGCCTCTGATCATTCGTCCGAACGGGGTCCGGGTTCGAATCCCGGTGAGGCATGGATGTTGTGTTTGTCTTACGGCACTGGCTCTCTCCCTTCCCTGGAACCAGTGACCCTAAATTAATGACGGGCGACTGCTTATAGCCCATTGAGTTGCTCACGGTGGTCGTTAAACCTCCAATAAAAAAATTAAAAAAAAATGAGAAGAAAAGTTCACACACAAAAAAACTTCAAGTGAATCACTGGATGATGAGTATTCCATGTAAAAAAAATAATTCCGGTACGCCAAATTTTTCACAACAAAGCACTCGTCCAGGCGTTAAGAGAACCATCCACCACTCATAACTCTTAGACATAATTGGACGGAAACTCCATACTCTCTCGGCATAAAAAAGACGTGACGAAAACTTTTACTGCTTCCGACACCCAGGAGCACTTAAGCAGAAACTTCGAGCTCTCACGACATGGAAGGGCGTAAAGCAACTTTACTGTGCCGCCCCGGTGGCGCAGTGGTCTAAGGCGCTGGCCTCTGATCATTCGTCCGTAAGGGGTCCGGGTTCGAATCCCGGTCAGGCATGGATGTTGTGTTTGTCTTACGGCACTGGCTCTCTCTCTTCCCTGGAACCAGTGACCCTAAATTAGAGACGGGCGACTACTTATAGCCCATTGAGTTGCTCACGGTGGTCGTTAAACCTTTAATAAAAAAAAACAAAAAAAACCAACGACAAATTCCCACAGTTGGCGGCTTCACGGTTAAGAGACTCAGGGCATCTCCAGAACTACTATTATAACCTCCTTGGGCCGCCCCGGTGGCGCAGTGGTCTAAGGCGCTGGCCTCTGATCTTTCGTCCGTAAGGGGTCCGGGTTCGAATCCCGGTCAGGCATGGATGTTGTGTTTGTCTTACGGCACTGGCTCTCTCCCTTCCCTGGAACCAGTGACCCTAAATTAGGGACGGGTGACTGCTTATAGCCCATTGAGTTGCTCACGGTGGTCGTTTAACCTCCAATCAAAAAAAAAAAAAATAACCTCCTTGGATATGACCTTGTGCTTAGCCACTGTGATTGGTGCCTTCCGTAATTTTAAAAACGCTGCCCTGGTGGCTTAGTGGTCTAAGCGCTGGCTTCTGACCATTCGTACGTGAAGGGTCCGAGTTCGAATCCCGATGAGGCATGGATGTTGTGTTTGTCTTACGGCACTGGCTCTCTCCCTTCCCTGGAACCAGTGGTCTTAAATTAGCGACGGGCGACTGCTTATAGCCATAGACGTCGCTAAGCTACGAAATCAGGATGGGCGACGTGTGGGCGAGCATCATTTTTGGTGGAACAAGCTTGATAGCAATTCTCTCTTTTTTTTTTTTTTTTTTTTTTTTTTTTTTTGCGAAACACTGAAAGAACGAACCTTTAATGTTTTTTTCTTCTTCTTTTGATTGGAGGTTTGCTCGTGCCGTACAACAGCCATGCCGGTTTACCATAAACAGTAGTTGTGAATGAATCATGACACCCATCGAGGTTGTGAACATTTAACTTACATAACCTCCTTGATCACAACAGGGCCGCCCCGGTGGCGCAGTGGTCTAAGGCGTTTGGCCTCTGATCATTCGTCCGTAAGGGTCCGGGTTCGAATCCCGGTCAGGCATGGATGTTGTGTTTGTCTTACGGCACTGGCTCTCTCCCTTCCCTGGAACCAGTGACTCTAAATTAGGGACGGGCGACTGCTTATAGCCCATTGAGTTGCTCATGGTGGTCGTTAAACCTCCAATCAAAAAAAAAAAAAAAAAATCACGACAGGTACCTCCATGGGCGTATCCGAAAGTTTACAGTTGTGGTTTGGCGTTCTTGCAGAATATTTAACTTACATGACTTTGACTTGTATGGCAACGCTAATTGAGTGAGCTTTTTTGTTTGTTTTGTTGTCCTCGACCACTGCGTGGAAAAATTGTTGCATCGATGGATCGTGATTCATTGGTATCAGAATTATGTGACAGTATTCTGGATTTTGCTTTTAGAAGTGGGTATTCTAGTTAAAAATTATTATTTTTGTGAAAGTCATTTGTCAAAAATGTTTGATGTAAATGTTCCGATGTTTGTAATGTTCAGATTTGTAAGAAAATAGAGGGGGAAACAAAGAGCACATGTTTCTCTTGATCATTAGATGATGTAGATGGTAAACTGCAAACTTTGCGGTTTGGGGCACAGTTCATCTTTTTTTTTTTTATTATTAATCGTGAACAATATTTTAATACATTCAAGTTTTACTTTTTTTTTTTTTGCTTCCACCCTCTGAAATACACTAAAATAAGCGTATATCGGAACAACACAGAACAGGGACCCTATATCCTGAATCTTAGACATATATTTGAATATCTTTACTTTTCGGAAAATATCCGTTGTGACTCCCTGTGATCGAAAACACGTTTATTTCAAGCCTATTTTATACGAGGTCTCCGTTGAAGGGCTGATCGTACGTGCAGTGCCGCACCCACAGGAAGGGGGTGGCCCCCTTGGGTTGACAGAGCAAAAAATTATTACGTCGAAGTTTGTAACAAAAAATCACGATACGCGATCTACATAAACTTCTTAATCATGAAACGTTTAATTATAACATACAATAATTAGAAGGGAATAGTTCTGTTAAATAAATTTAGAAAAATCTAACCAGAAAAAGAATTTCATCTACTGCTTCTAATCGTTTACTTTCTGGTACGGTAACATTACTAGTAACCGGATAAGAGTAAGTGTACAAAAGTCAACCTCCTTAATTGTTATGGCATCTGACTGTTTTCCCCTATAAAGTTAGGGGGGGATCACCCCCACCTTGGGAAAATTCTCTGTGCCATGTCCCCCTGGGGGGATTTTTGGGTGTGCTATTGCGTATGTGTAACAAATTTGAGACTAAGCACAATTTAATCATGTTTCTGCCGTGACGTGACGATAGATCTGGTGCTCTATCAAACCATCCGAGGTTATTCATTTTATGAGAAGCCAATATCTTAGAAGCGTGTTATCATATTTGCATTGTGTATTATCCATATTTTGCCAAAACAGGATGACCAGTGTGTTTATGACATTTTTAGTGTAGTAATGGGCTGCTGTCTTTAAACACAAGAGTTGTTTTCTTATATCTGATGCGCCACAACCCCCCCCCCCTCGAAAACAAAAATACTGCTCCATTTGAAAATTCAGTGTTTTTAAGGGCATATTTTAATCATCAAAATTTATGGAATCATTATGCATTTTTTTTAGTTCTGGGAAAATGATTTATTTTGCATTTCATTTAATTCTCAATTTACAGTTAAAAAGACCAAATCACAAATCATACATGTTTTGGAACAGGTGTCTTCTATCCCTGCTTACCTGCTATACTACCCATGATATTTGAGTCTAGCTATGTCACTGTGACCAAATCATCATGCAGTGATGAATATCCATGATACAGCACTCTCTCATTTCTGGGCTTCTGAATCTCATTTGTTTATTTCTCACTGCAAGACAGAAATAGTTCTCAATAGTAATTCCTACTAACACTTTTCAAGCCCCCAATAAGCCTACACACATGATGATAAATTGGAGTTAGAAGCAAGGAGTATGTTGGTGATTTAAGATAACCCCAGTCTTAGCAAATGGTTGTGAACTATGTGAGAGGTAACATGTATAAAGTGACCAGATGTCCTAATTTTCAAGGGACCGTCCTCAATTTCAATGCTTCATCCTCAAATTCTGTAAAAATTGACTGAGGACGTCAAATGTCCTCAATTTCATATTTTTTTGCCCTCAATTTTAAATTTCCCCCCAAAATTAAAATAGTGGAAATTGAAAAAAATTCTAACTTTTGGAATGCTTAGAGAAGTCGGAACATCATGATCACCAGCATCATAACACGTAATATTCATGAGAGGCATTCCGAAGCATCGAACAAAGTCGTCTCAATAATAGTGTTATTTTGTTTCTGTTTTAACTGGATTTTACTAAAATATGTATAAGATGAAAAGTAAATCTCTTATTTTTAGCATCCACTTCCTTGCAATTAAATAAGCAATTGATGCTAAATCAGATTGCATTTAGTAGATTCCATTGAGAGCTCCATAACTTTTGTACACTGCAGTTTTTTCATGGATCTGTTTCTTCAAGTGAAGTTCAGGGGCGGATTAGCAGTCACAAAAGGGCCTGGGAAATTTTTTGCAAATAGGCTCGTTCAGTTGTAGTTCTGCGGTACTATTGTATTACAACTGAAAATAACTTTATTTAAGAAACAAAACAAAAAGTACAGTTGCTCTAGAAACAGTGGCAAGCATAGTATGGGGGGGGGTTAAAAAGTACACCGTCATCCTTAAATTGAAGTGGGTGTTGCAAAAAAAATTTCATCGGCCCATGCCAAGATTTTACTGCAATTTTTTTGTTGTGGACAGTCACCGTTAGAAATTTCAAGATATTTAAATATCGTGGCAAACTCATTTAATCGATGTGAAAAAAGCGAAAAACCAGTTTTAAACCACTAGTTTAGTTAGTTATGTATGTAATTTTGGACACACTCAATATTTATATTTGTTTAAAATTTTCTCTTAAGAACGCTGAAGTAAGAACATTATTATTTTTTTTTAAATTGCTTATACAGCATAACCTTTCCGTGTTTGACAGATTGTAAAATAATCTTGATTTTCATACCTTTGAACTTCCAGTTCTTAAATTTGCAACGAAGTGGGCTGAAATTCCAGTAAATATTTGAGAGAGAGAGAGAGAGAGAACTGCTACTACCAAAATTATGTTGGAATTGTACCAAAAATCCTATTGCATAAGACATGATTTTTAAATTTAAATAAATGAAAAAAAATACAAAACTTTTACACTGTGAAATTTTCTATTTGTACTGCAATTTTTGTAATTTTTCTATTGTGGACAATCACAGTTTGAAATTTAAAAGATTTTTAAATATTGCGGCGAACAGATTCTTCATTTAGTGATCATATATTCATATGTGTTGCAGTTACAAAATGTGCTTTTATGCTGCAGTTATGTATTGTAAAGACATCTTTCTAAGTAATGTAAGAAAACATTTTGTAACTGTTGAAATGATATCTCCGTAAATGCCTTCATCTGCAGCATTTGTCAGTTATCACAATGAGCGTAGGCTGCATAGGTAGAGCATTTCGGGGGAAAGGGATCGTATATGAACACCCCCGCAAATAATTTTACAGTTATTTCAAAATAAGTTCTCGATATTATTAGCATTCACTCTGAATTATAATTATGTGTTGGCATATAGTGGATAGTACATCCTATAATGACCATTATCTAGCATTGTACTGCAACTTTATCAAACATGGGTGAGTATTTTCACTAATTTAATTAAAGTAGTGAAAAAAATTTAGCCCTGTTCAGCTCCCACCCTAATGCTGTTAACATACGTAGATTGTTGTGCCTCACGATTTTTCCTGATGCTGGGCCCCTCGAAACATTTCAGGATGAAATGAATAGTCAAAGAAACTATAGAAATCGGTAGACATCCCTTCCCCACTCTGTAGTTCAGAAAGACATCGGTTAATTGCACGGGGAGGAAGGAGTGGAAGTTTGGAAAAGGAAATTTTTTTAATGCCTAAACATATTAATCATAGTTTTTGGGCCCAGGCTCTATTTTGCAATATAAAATTCGGGCACAGGCGGGCTAGGACTGACACACTTCGGGCTCGGGCTCTTAAAATTGAGCCCAAACTCGGCTCTTATGAGCACAGCACTAATGCCTCCTGCAACCAATGGAAGTAAAATCAACTATACCCCCTTCCTTGGGGAATATATAGAACATCTTGTACACACACACACACACCCCCTCTCCCACAACATACGGTACATACATTCTTCTTCCTCAGCTACTAAGTGAACCCAGATGTTCACAAATACACATGGCCCATCTATTATAGAGTTGGAATTCTAGCAGTTGCCTGGTGAGGGAATCCCCCCCCTCCCCGCTTGTTATAATTACATTATGTGTATTTCGTTTATAAGAAAAAGTGTTGTGGCTCAGTTGTGTGTTTAAAACAACTGAACTGAAAACACTTTTAAGAAAGAAAGAGACAAAGTATACGGAAGGGGCCCACCGGGAAATGTCCTGGTGGGCCAATCCGCCCCTGATGAAGTTAATAGACTTTGAATATTCCTTTTCATAGAGATAACATTCAGATAATCCCATGGTTTCTATCTGTCTGCTCAGTGTATAGTAATTTTCTGGTTTCAGATATTTTTTGTTGTACAGGATCACCATGAAATTTCAGTACAAAATCAAAATGTAGCTTAAATTGCATGTGCTGCCCCCTATGAGCAACATTTAAAATTTATCAGAATATTCAGCATGATAGTATTTTATTGCTATTTTCTACTTATTTCACATGAAAATCATCCTTCAGTTTCGTCGTATGTTTTCTCATGAAACTGGACAATTATGGTACATTTCATAACATCCTTTGCTAATCTTAGGCTTTGCTATGTGTCAGATGTTATCCTCAATCATGGCCTCATTTTGAAATGTCTTCAATTTTGCATTGAAATTGACAACCTGTCATTTTGTCCTCTGTGTCATTTTAAAAAATCTGGTCAC
Organism: Macrothele yani; assembly: GCA_039090855.1. Classification (NCBI taxonomy): domain Eukaryota; kingdom Metazoa; phylum Arthropoda; class Arachnida; order Araneae; family Macrothelidae; genus Macrothele; species Macrothele yani. The sequence continues at coordinate 6,108,475 of CM077005.1, forward strand.
CCTAAACATGTAACGTAATTCTCCTAATTGTTGCATTAGTTGCTGACATGCTCACAAAAACTTTAAGATGTAATTTGCTTTTGCATCCTAAATTTTTTGGCGGAAATTCATTTTATCGCAAAACACGTGAGACACACTTTTTTGATAAATGTAAATTTATGTAAGAAAATCTGAAAATTAATTTTTTTCAAAGATTTTTGGTAAAGTTTACCTGCAAGTATGACAGTGTTAGTAAAGTGTGCTTCCCTGTACTGCATGGGATGGTGTGACTAACTTTCATGTGGCATCTGCCTACTTTCAGAAAGTATGCAGACAGGTATCTGCATACTTTTTATTTCGTATCTGGGAATCGTGCGTGTAAGATTGAAGCAATTGTCGCCATGTGTTTTGACAAACTGCGACAGAAATGAAGAACTATTTTTTGTCAGGTAGCACTACAAATTGGAACGCTCCCCTGGCAAAAACGCTCCCCATTCCTCTTGTATTCTTCCTTCAGCAAAATGGCAACCGGAATGAGACCTCCATTTCAGCGGAGCGAAGCTTGACGTGGTCCCTACGGCGTTGTGTTAGGCCTGCCACAGCGCTTTTCACGTAAATATTACGCTAAAAATCTTTAAAAATGCACTATACAGTTGACATTTTCTCACCATTTGCAATGCAATTACATGCTTCAAAATCTGTATACCTCTCACTTTTTCTTAATCCTTCAACATTTCCAACGAAATAATTTAGGACACTAAACTACACATTTACCATTAATTTGAATAATTATAGATTAATCCATATTCTGTTATGTCAACCAAGGACTTAGTCCAAAAAATAACTATCCATTGATGCTCAAGATACTATGTACACCTTTGATGCTGAACAGTTATTTCCTTGAGTGCCATTCTTTGGTACCTACATACTCCTGATCAAGAAACTCATGGAGCTTCAAAATCTCTAAAGTGTATTAAGCAAGGACCCATAATGACTGTTTTTGAAGCCTTACAAAATTATTGCTATTTTGTTTATTGTGGTATTTACTACCAACAAAAACAAAGTTTACCAACGGGCTCTTCACTTTTCCTCTTGTTTGCTAAAATTTATATGCAAAATTTGAATTCTTTTTATTGCCCCATCCACTTTTAAACCCACCATTTAACTATGGTGCATAGATGATATTTTCATTATCTGGTCACATCAGAAAAATTCGTTAATGGCATTTACATCATGTTTTTCTTCCAGATTTGCAGATACTGAACAAGTAATAATACTTAACATTAATAACACTATAAACATTTTTGATGTTAACACAAACTCTGTTCTCTTAGCATTTCTGTTTACAGGGAACCTACTGCTATTTATAATATCCCTTACCATTTATATACTGTTGAGAAAAACAAATTTGCAGCCTTCAAATCTTATATATACAAAGCTAGCCTTATTTCCAATTGTCCTCTTTTATTCCAAGAATATATTAATATTTTAAACATTGCTAAACCACATAACTTTGCACTTTCCTTGATCCACAGTTTAGTTAAAAAACAAAAAAAGGACACTTGTTTACTTTCTGAATTTTTAACCACCTATCAATTGGCCCCATTCCTTTCAACCTATCCTTTCCATATATGCTGTGCTTCATCTTCAAATCCTATGGTTTCAGTGTTGAAGTTAAGCATCCTTCTGAACTTATTAATCTTATTTTCAAATGCATATTGAAACATACCCCTTGATTTACCTCCTTTAGTGTGGTCAGCACCTCAGCAGGTGTTATCTACTACATTGGAAATACTTACCGTAATACCAAGCAATGTCTGGCAGAACACCGTTTCTGGTGTTAAGAAAGAAAGCTCATCTGCTCTTTTGTTATTAGCCTTGTCAGTTTTCTTTCTGCTGTTCCCAATCAGAAAAATACGAAATGCATTGTCCGCTCATTCACAGGAAATATCTTGGTTATCGTGAAAGTATAGAAATTTGCCTTGCCCTAATACCTATAATACAAACTCGCCTCATCAAATTCCTATTATTTGGAAATCCATATTCAAATTTAACATCTCATTCACATCCTTTGCTGAAGATTTTTGTTCCATGGTTGAAGAAGGTAAAAGTAGCTGCTGAGATCATCAAAAGAAAAAAAAAAAGAATAATTAGAAAAAAATGTGTACATTAATGAATGAAATACGTGATTACACTATTGTACAATACAAATTTGGAAGATGTGAATCTGTTGATTGGTGTAAATATGTCATGGATGTCAAGTCAGATAATATCTGAAAACTTGAAAATATTGTTGTCCTGGAGCGGGAATCAAACCTGTGTCTCCCGGATATTTACACCAATCAATGAATTCACATCTTCCAAATTTGTATTGTACAATAAGGTAATCCCGTATTTCATTCATTGGTATTCTGGGCCTCTGGCCAATCACGAGAATGAATTCTAAACTTCCAGATTTGCAATATATGAATGCCGGTTGCTTCGACTAATGAATCCTGTGATGGTTATATATTCAAATTAATCGGAAACTTGGTCGTTCTGGGTGGTGTAGTGGTTAGCATACTCAGGCGCTATCCAGGAGTTGCAGGTTCAATTCTTGCTCCAGGACGACAAAATTTTCAAGTTTTCGGATATTATCTGACTTAACATCCATGTCATGTTTACACCAATCAACGGATTCACATCTTCCAAATGTGTACGTTGTTTACATTCAACTTAACATGTGTTGTATTTATAATCGTTATTGTGTGCATTCTGTGTGTTTTGAGGGTGTGAAATATGTTTTTCTTTTTTATGTATAACCAGCTTGGTTAATAATTTAATGGTATTTTTGCTAAGCTGATTTTCAGTTTTCTTTTCCAGATGTACAGTCTCAAATAGAACATCTCACTAACAGCCCAGATATTATAATAAATAATTCAGGTATTCCAGAAAAACAATATATCATGAATACATCTAAAGTACAAAACCTGGGTGGAACTTTGGATGCAGTTATTACCAACAATGCTCCTCTAGCAGAAAAACAAACCATTGACATGCAATCCCAGAACCCTAGTTCCAGAGAATTTTCATGTGATGCCAGAACGGAAGAAATGACTTCGTTGTTTCGCAACTTGAGTGCTGATGATCCTGATCCTGAGGTTACAGAAATTGAAAGCTTATGTGTCCAGTGTGGAGGAAATGTAATTAAACTTTTGTTTTTAACTATTTCATATAGTATCTCAGAATAAGAATTATCAATCAAATTCATAAAGTTTATCAAATTTCTGATAATGTTTTTACCATTGTCAAATATACTAGTTCAAAGTTATAGGCTGCAAATAATAATTTTGGTTAATATGGTGGATGAAGAACTCTGCTTTGCAGCTGTTTCAGTTTTTATTGTGTTGTGTGAGATAGAAGATTTAGCATTGGTATTTATCTGTTTTGATTCCCTCTGATTCAAGGTGTGAGATTTATTTCATCTGTTTTATAGATACTCTGTGTTGATTGGTCTTGTTATATAGGCATATACCTGTATATGAGCAGCACTATATCAATGTTGCTAAAACAAAGTCAGTGTGGCATACTTATTGTAATGAAGATCCTTCATTTTGCAAATTAAAATAAATATAATGAGCTTAGTACTAGGTATACTCATCATGTAGTAACGTACATTCAGTAAGATAAATTACATTCAAGGTTAGTCACTTGTACTTACCTAATTCTTAACATATGTGTAGTACATTTTAAACTTTGAGTCAGCCGCTCCCTCAGTAAATAAAAATGATATTTACATATTAAGACCAAAAGACTAAAAAATACAGTAACTCTTATTATTCCACCTATGATTAAAAAACATTAAGCTAAAATATAAATTAATTTAAAGTAAAAAATCATATCTAAACTAACACATATACAACTAATACCTAAGGGAATGGTCGAAACTCGAACCTGATACGTGTTGCAAGTACTTTCTGAGAGCCAGGCAAAAACATTTGATCAAGTCAGCTTCGTCACAAGAAGTGAGCTCTTCCTAAGCATTTGGAATGAACCTAAAGTCAGGCGTGGTCAAATGGTAATGAACCTGAAAAGTAATAAATGGTAATGAACCTGTGGTTGTGGTAATGAACCTGAAGTCAGAGGGGTGGGGGGACCTATAGTTACGGCATGCATGTTCTAATCAGTAAGATTGCACATCACTCTTGTGCTGCCATCTACAGGACTAAAGAGGGACTATTGAAAAAAGGAGGAATTCATTGTCTTTTTAAACATCAGATTAATTATATATATTATTTTAACATTTTCTGCATTACACTCTATACCTAGGTTGTTGTTTTTTCATTTTTTTTCGGTATCTATTATAGTTTTCCATAAGTTATCGATGCCTGCAGGATCTTGAATAGTACAAATGTTTTCTTTATCATCATCATCATCGTCAACCATTATCAATCCACTGCTGGACGAAGGTCTCCCAAGTTTCCTCCACAACGGTCTGTCTTGTGCCAGTCTCCTCCATGTCACTCCCGCATATTTACGAATTTCATCCACCCATCTCCCATGTGGTCTTTTTCTGGGTCTTTTCCTGTCCCTTGGAATCCAATCTAAAATTTCGGCTGTCCATCTATGGTCTGTCCTTCTGGCAGTATGTCCAGCCCATTGCCATTTCAGGGATTTAACTCTGATCATGATGTCTTCCACTCTCGTCATTTTTCGGATCCACGAGTTCCTCTTCTTATCTCTCCTGGTTATACCAAGCATGCACCTCTCCATGCTTCTTTGAGTTGTCTGCAGCCTTTGTATGTCTCTTTTAGTTAAGGTCCACGTCTCTGCACCATACGTAAGCACTGGAAGGATGCATTGATCAAACACTTTTCTTTTAAGACATAATGGCATATTGCTCTCGAAAATTATGCTGTTTCTTCCAAAAGCTCTCCAGGCAAGTTTTGTACGCCGATTAATTTCTTCATCAATGTGACCCTCACTTGATATCTGCTGTCCAAGATAAACGTACGTATCTGTTATCTCCAGTTTTTCTCCATCAATCGATAAATCTTCATTTCTTGTAAAAGCATTGAACATCACTTTTGTCTTCTGAAAGTTCATTTTTAATCCCACTTCTTTACTCTTGTCAGCAAGTTCCTGGATCATACTCTGCAGCTCTGATGGGGTAGTTGCAAAAATGACTACGTCATCAGCAAAACGAAGGTGGGTTAGATAATCTCCATTAATCTTTATCCCTTTGTTTTCCCAGTTCAGTGATTGAAAGACATTTTCCAATGTGGCATTAAAGAGCTTCGGAGATACGGTGTCACCTTGTCTTTCTTTATACTTTTCAATTATTATGTTTTCAGAAGTCTTAGCACTTTTTCATTAGAATGTTTTGTTAATAATTTAATATCTTTAAATTTTGGAAATTTCTTATTATTTACACAATATTGTATTATAGCAGTTTTTTTCTTTATTGTTCCAATTTTAAATATTTTGTCTACATTTTTTAAAACAATTTCTAGTACTGCCTATGTGTATTATTTTTGAAGGATTAGGATGTATTGGAATTTGGAATACCCCTGCTGATTCTATTTATTGTTAATTACCAAATTTCCAATATTAGTAACTGAATGGCCAGATTGAAAATAAAAATTTTCTCCCATCCTTATAAATTGTCCTGGTATCTTTTTAATATATGGGAAATAGCCTCTATATTTCTGTTTCTGCTTTTCATTTTTATTAATAGTTTTCTTTTGTATTTTATTTTTTGTTTCAACTATTAATTTTTTGATTAATTTATTACTGTAACCATATTGATTTGCAATATCTATAATCCATTTTATTTTTTCTTCTTTAAATTTTTTGGTTGTAAGTTCCAATATGACTTACATAATTTCATTTTTCATTGTGTTCCAGCTGTTAATTTTGCTTTTTTCTTCCCATTTAAACTAAATTCCTGAGAAACTTATACATGCCTTTTCACTCTGTGCGAGCAGTAGGTAGATGTTTAAAGGTTACTGTGTCTGTATGAAGTTCTTTTGCAAAGTTCTGTGTGATTTGTTGTGGATTCACTTCACTAATGTTTTCAGGTGCTTGCTAGCTGTGCTGAATAGATACATCCCCCCTGTAAGCTTATACCAATTGAATAGAATTTTTGGAACTGCTATTTTGCTAACATTCAGTTATAGTGCCTCATGTTGTGTTTTTTAATATTGCAAGTAGTTATTATTCTGCTGATTGAGTTTAAACTCTTATAGTGAAATCACATAAAAGTTCTAATTTGTGTTTCTGTCTGATGACTGGAAAAAATAGTTAAGCTTATGAAACAGTAAACAGCACACAGAATTGGAAGTCTAAGAGTACTCTATTTAATGCCATAAATTAAGACTAAAACAGTAGTGATTTTGGAAGCATTCTGGAAAGTTAAACATAAAGCAATTAGCAAATGATTTGTTGACACAAATTTTAAGTATGTATAGTAGGCTGTGTTGTAATGCATCATTACATTCCTTTTATTCGACTGATTTATACTGAATTTGTAGAAGAGATGAATAAGTGCAGATGTCACACAAGAATAGTTCTGTGTAGTGCAGTTTGTTAGAAAATTTTGGTGATATACATTTTGGTTACTTATAACATTTAATTTGGGGTGTTTGTTTTCTACTTGAATTGTACATGTGACCTGTTTTTCAGGTGTTATGGATGTAGTTATTGTGATTTTTATTCAATTTGTACAGAGAACTAATTGGGTATTGTAATGTCTTACATTAATGCAATTTTTGAGGGTTTCTTCACAGTGATTTTGGAATAGGACAGTAGTTGTGGCTGTCCATGGGTGTGAAGTCTCCTATTCTTGTGATCAATGAATTGATGGTACTATTCATTTAGTGTGATGCTGATTGAAACTTAATTGTCCCACTGCTCACTTAGCTGACCTTGTCCTTTGTGCCATGTCCTATTCTTGTAATCAATGAATTGATGGTACTGTTGATTTAGTGTGACACTAATTGAATCTTAATTGTTCCACTGTTTACTTCTAGCTGACCAACTCCCTATTGTCTTGTCTTAGTCCTATTCTTGTACTCAATGAATTGATGGTACTGTTGATTTAATGTAACACTAATTGAAACTTAATTGTTCCACTGATCACTTAGCTGACCAGCTAACTCCCATTTGTCTTGTCCTAGTTCTATTCTTGTAATCAATGAATTGATGGTACTGTTCATGTAGTGACACTGATTGAGACTTAAGTGTTCCACTGTTCACCTAGCTGACCAACTCCCATGCGTCATATCTTGCCCAGGATATTGCAGAGTAATAAGCTGAACTCTGTAGCTAAACTGTTAATTGCTATTTTTACACCGTGTACGCTGTGCAATGGCATGTCTTTAAATATGCTGTTAAGATTTGGTTTTTGCTGTGATTTGTACATATCTAGTTTGTGTAGTGAAGCATCTGGATTGGATTGCATACTGATAATTGCATGAAAAGTCTGTTATGAAGCCAATGATACTGAGTTTTTCAATCAAAAACTGTATGTGGCACAATAATGAAACTTACATGGAAGATACATACTTTCGAAAACATGAGGCATTTTTTATCTCATGAAATCCATCATGCTGAGCACTTTGTTGTGTTTAATATTAGGTGCCATATACTACTGATGTAAATTATCTTGTCAAGACTTTTTCAGTTCATGAACAATTCTGTTGTGCGCATCATCTAAAAAAATTCATCCTTGTTTCTTACTCTAAGAGAGTCAAAGAAAGCAATCTGACACTGTGCCAGATCTGGACTTTGAGCAAAAAAGAGAACAACCCAAGTGTGTTTGTAGTAGCCTCATTCGTGTGCAGAATGCTGTATGCCTGCACATTGTCATAGAGGAGGACATCATTCATGTTTAGTCTGGGCTGTACACATACATTTTTTGTTGTATTTCCATGTACCTTTCTTAGCTGAAGGCCATATATTCTTTTAGAACTTTATGGGGAAGTAAAGACAGATGAGTGCTGTAATTTTACAATGTAAGGTTGCTGTTTTAACTTCTTGTGTAGTGATATGCTATTGTGTACTGTATATCACATATTAGTTCTTAATTTCAGAGACACAGTTGTTTTAATGAATTCATGTTTCATCAGTTGTGAAAATGTGAGACAGAAAATCATAACTGTCAGTCCTTCCTGCGGTATTGAAGGGGTTCCTCACATATAATTTTTTTGGGGGGGGGGAGGGATTGATGGTGGTGTCTTATCTGTTCCCCTAATCGGGTGGTTCGTTGAGGCCCATTCTCCCTATGCATACATATTATCCCGGTTCCCCTAATATTGCTACTGCAATTCCCGTTTCCCCTAATATAGTTGGGTCACAAGTTACGATTCTCTTGACTCACTACATCTTGCATAAATAATAATCAGACTTGCATCGGAACTCTTCTTTTCGATATTTTTTTCGTACAAATATCCATTTATAACATACATAGATTGGCCTCTTTTTGACTGAACAATTTCAACAGCAAAATCCATTATTTTTTATAAATAACCAAGAAAACTTAAATTTTAATAAACCAACATTAACTGCCGCCTGAAATTCTTGTCCAGAATGGTATTGTACGACGTTACTTGTTTGAAACTGTCCAAAGTTGTTGCACGATGTTGTCTACAAGTAACCAAAATCATAGATTTGCCATTTTCTCACCCCACCCTCAAACAAAGGATTGATGGAAAATTAGTAAGCCAGATAAGGGAAGGCAAAGGAATCGTAGGGCAAGATTATGCATTAGGGGAAATGGAGGGGAACCGTGATGGTGGCTTTCTTGTGCCACCTATCTTTGAGATTCCTAACATAGCATCCTATGGAGCTCACATTGACAGTGCTCTCACCACATGTATTTCCCAGGGGATGAGTTTCAGTAGGACAAAAAAGAGATCAGTTGAAAAGATTTTTTTTTATATTTTTTTTTTTTGCCATTTATATTGATCTTATAGTTTTACTGATTTTAACATGATAAAATATGGACATAAGCATGTAACTGTTAATAAAAAGTGTAAAAACTTTAAAACATGCTTAAGTTGTTCGTAGGAAGGTTTAAGGGAGCTTTCAACTGATAACAATTCGGATTTTCCTTTCATCACACCATTAAAATGGAAGTCAATTTTAAAAAGGAAATAATGTTTACTACTTAACGGATCTGGCAACTACAACCATCGTCATTGTCCATCTGTCACAAGGCTGACGAAGACTGAAGTTATCAGTTGAAAGCTCCCTTAAATTAAATCTTTTTACGAAAGTTAAGTGTATTTTAAACTTTTTATACTTATTTTTACTAATTTTATTTTATCTCTTGCTGTCAGTGTCTTGAAGCACATTTAACTAAGTTTTTTTATGAAATTGAGATGAAACTCATAAAAATGTATGCAATTCAGAAATGATTTTCTTTACCGGAAGTAATTCTATTTATTTTTAAGAAGTGAAATATAAAAATGTAAGTTGACAAATCCTCAAAGTTAAGTTTTTCTAACCTTGAAAAATTCATTTCTTTGCTCACTCTTTTTTTTTTTTTTTTTTTTTTTTTTTTTTTTTGTAGGGTGTGACGAAGTTAATGTTGACAAAAATTCCTTTCTATAAGGAAGTTGTCTTAATGTCATTCAAATGTAATGACTGTGAGTGGGAAAACAATGAACTCCAGTCAGCAGCCAAAATACAAGACAGAGGAGTGCAATTTAAGCTTAATGTCCGAACTGTTAAAGTAAGTGGATAGTTGCTTTGCTTGTTTTCTAGCGTCTGTTGATCTTGATAATCATAACTTATTTGAGTTATTTAGTATTTATCTTTTGATTTCTCATCATCCTCTCACCCTTGCATACTGAAATGTTGTTTGGGTATTAGTCACCAAGAAAAGAAGAAAGGGAGACTAAAGAAGAAAGTAAGAAAAAAAGTGTTGGTTTATAATAAACTTTCTGCATCATCTCACATTAGCAGTTCATATTCCGATTTAGAAATAGATCGGAAAAGGCTACTATTCAATTTTACGTGCATTGTTTAAAAAATACTTGGAAATATTCTAGTTGGATAATGCTTGCCTAGGCATTCCGTTTCTAGCGATGATTCACATTTCTCACACATTTTCCGGTCTAACCCCAAGAACAGAAGAGTACATTCCAATATTAGAAGATATTGTACATTAAGTACCTGCAGAGCATGCTATTGATCTGAGGTTTAAATTATTCAGAATTAGGCTAAAAAATATAACTCTAAGCATAAAAAACAAAAAAACTACCAGGTCAATAAGTTGCAGTATGACAGACAACAACTGCTAAGTTTATGTAAAGACCCTGCGATTAAATTTTGTGAAGCGGACAAGACAGGGCAAATTGTTATTATGGACACGGTTGAATTTAATGATAAAATGCAAGCAGCGATCTCGGAGTTACAGTGTGAACTTGTCAACAAAGATCCCACAGACAAACAATTAACTTTCCTTGCCAAGTAAGGAACCGTAGTAGTTTACCAGCAGAAATAAAAATGCGAACCCACCAATGGGTGCAGGGATGCCAAAAATATTCTTGAAAATTAAAACCCATAAAAAAAAAAAAACACTCCATTAAGACTGATTCTCTCAAAAAAAAAAAAAAAAAAAAAAAAAAAAATTCCCCACTCACCAATCTTGAAAAAAAGATATACAGCTATCTATCCCCAATTTTTATGAAGAATTAATATACATTAAAGAATAGCTACGAATTTATCAAAAAGATCAGCGAACTTCACGATGGCATCTATGGACGTTAAGGCTTTACACCCAAATACTCCTGTCAAGCTAGCCATAGAGTTGATTATGCAACAATTAAATGTAAATAAAGATCTAAATAAGACAACTGAAAGAATTAAAGAATACATTATACTTCATCAAAGAAAACAATATCTTCCAATTTGAAGGAAATCTGTATGAACAAATACAAGGCGGCCCTATGGGATCCCCATTATCGGCATTATACACAGAAGTGATAATGGCGCACATCGAAGGAAAAATTATTCAAACTCTACCTGAAAAACCACTACTATATGCTCGGTATGTAGATGACATCATTATTATTTCAAAACTCGACAAAACCGAGCTACAAGATCTAGCTCATTGATTCAACGAAATTTGTAACACCATTGAACTGACTCTTGAATTGGAAGTGAATAATAGTCTGTCATTTTTAGACATTCTACTTAAGAAAAATAAAAATAATTTTGAATACACTGTTTTCAGGAAAGTAACATACATTCCGGTTCTTATTCCATACTATTCGCACCACCCTGTTATCCATAAAAAGAAATAGCATAGTAAACTTGATTCGAAGAGCGTATACGCACACTTCTAATAACAGGCTAAAGAATCAACAGCTGGATTTTATCTTGAAAATATTACAAGATTATGGTTACCCTAATAAGCTTATTAAAAAATGGATATATGAGAGTAAAAAAACATATGGCTAAGAGAAATGAAGGTCAAGAAGTTTACAATCAAGGAAAGGTGGGAAAAAATAAATTGAAATATATTGGTGCATTCCCATACTTGGAAGGTGTTAGTAAAGAAATTAATAGGCAATGTGTGCTAAATTTGACTTACAACTAGGAAGTTCTGTTGACACCTTGAAAAATCTAACTATTAAAAAAAGAAAAACTGAGAACAAAATATTAGAGGAATCAGGGTCTTACGAAATTCCCATTGCACCCATGCCCCCAATATTGTACATTGGAAGTACTAAAAACATGTAAAACAAAAAGGCTAAAACAACACATCTAACTGTGAAAAAAAGAAGCAAAAACTGCATTAGTGCAATGCTGTATTGGCAACCAAACATTCCCAAAATTCGAAGAAATTAAAATGCTAAAAAGGAATAAAAAATCAGAGAAACAAATGAGAATGGAGGAATCGATCTTAATTTGTAAAAATAAAACAAGGGTGTGTAACCAGAATGACCTTAATACATTATCTAGCCTTTGGAAAGAGCTAATAAGACAAGAAAAATAACAAAAGAAAACCCGGCAAAAAACAACAACAAGGGAACAGAGATAGGAAAAGGAAAGAAGAAGAAGAAGAAAACGGAAAGACGGCATCAACGACCATTTGAGGGGGGGGGTATATATATATATATATATAGAATTAGTGAAACATAGATGGCACCAGCTAAATTTTTGGGTCAAGAAACATATGTAATACAGCGTATCTGACGAATGACAACGTGGGGAATCGGACTCCATTGGAGAGAAGTAAACCACGAACATCAGTGGAAAAGTCGCTACACTTCTAAGGATGCCCAAAGACTGGGCGAAAAATTTAGATCATTAATAACGGTAAAGAATTTATGTTTTTGAATCCTAAAGTGAAGATCTGCTGACTCAATCCAAAAGTAAACAGTGTGTTTGATGTGAATGGTTGTTTCACATACAACGGACAATAGGGCAATAAATTCAACGAAGACCGGAAAACATGTGAGAAATGTGAATCATTGCTAGAAACGGAATGCCTAGGTAAGCATTATCCAACTAGAATATTTCCAAACTTTCTTCATCATGTTGAGTTCATTGCAGAATTTTCTGCCTCTTTGATCATCAGTGGCTGAATTTACATCCTCAATTCACCCTTGGTCTGAGACCTACCACAAAATGTAGCACCGATGTTGATAAGTTTTCCTCTTCCGTGAGATATAGATCCAAGCTACTTTAGTATAACTAATACAGACATTTAACGTGGACCAGGAACATCAAACAAAGATCTTCGCTCTTTCCACGTTTATAAGTGAGTCACAGAAAAATTCTCATTGGCCGCCACCGGGAGTCGAACCCAGGTTGAGAATTTTTCCGTGACTCACTTATAAACGTGGAAAGAGCGAAGATCTTTGTTTGATGTTCCTGGTCCATGTTAAATGTCTGTATTAATTATTCATTTGCCTTCTAATTATTTCTTCAGTTGCTGCTTACCATCTTTGGTTAATCCCCAGCATTGTGCGGGGCTCCAAGAAGCAACCTGCCAAATTGGCTTGGCAGTTAGTGTGTGTGAGTCTGGAGGAATTCTAGGCCGCTGTGGTGTAGCGGAAGCATATCCAGGGCGTAACTGGAAGACCCTGGGTTCGACTCCCGGTGGCGGCCAATGAGAATTTTTCCGTGACTCACTTATAAACATGGAAAGAGCGAAGATCTTTGTTTGATACTTTAGTATATTCTCATTCACATTTTTTGTTGTTTTTTCCAAGCAAAGAAAATGTTGTTTTTTGGAATAGAAATGCTGCTATTTATTATTTAGCTATGTAGAACTGCTGTTATTTATACGACAGACGTGCCAACTCTCTGGATTTAGACGGAAGACTCAGCATTTTCAGCCCTTCCTCCCGCTCTTCGAATGAATGTCAAATTCTCCTGATTTTCACTGAGAGTTAGCCATTAGGATGATTGAAATTCCATCAACCACAGTGATTTCGAACCGCCTGTGAAATGTTTTTCTTTCTGGGTCGACACAAGGCGGCATTGCACTCATCAGATTCATACTTTTCCTCTTCTCCTATCTGCAAAAAGAAAGCAGCCCCGGTGGTGGCTTCCGACCAGTCATCCAAGATGGGTTGGAAAACATTTCTCTCAATCTGATTGTCATACGACACCTTCAACAAAGAACTCACCCGGTCTGGCTCACCCAGTCTGGCACGAGAATGCTGGGGAGGGTCAGTAATTGATTGACAGATGGGAGCTGCCCTGCCTTCTCCTTGCAGTTCAGTCTTTCTCATCTCCTCGCCTCAACAGAGCCGCACGCATTCTAAGTGATGATAGACAGTTGAGTTGCAGCGAATTCACTTAACGACAAAAAGGAGTAGTTACAGTTGGCCTCGTCTTGTAACGAAAGGCAATGCCAATACGATGCTTATTGTCATCTTAGCCTTCGCGCACAACCTAAAGAAGGAACGAAACACAGTTGGCTGCAATTTTATTCATAAAAAACAACAACATTTGAGCCATTTCACATTTTCATTATCTTGTGGAATCAACATACCTTAAAACGAATTTCAGTAGGAGAACGTGTTGATTTTCGCGCTGTTTTCTTTTTTCTTTTTTTCTCCAGAACTTCTAGTGGACCAATACTACTACTTCTGGAAAATTGTTCCTACGTCTGGGAAATGTCGATAAAAAATAGCGCTGGTGTAATTTCATGAGTTGTAAAAATCTCCTGATTTTAAGATTTTAAAGGTTGACATGTCTGATACAAGAGTATGGACGAAAGAAAATGCTATTTTTGGAATAAGAGTGCTGCTATTTATTATTTAGCTATGTAGAAATGCTGCTATTTATACAAGTGTATGGATGAAAGAAAATGTTATGTTTGGATTAGAAATGCTGCTATTTATTGTTTAGCCTTGTAGTCATCCCTTCAGAAAACTTGAAACTGTGTCATCATGGAATAAAAAATGAACCTGCATTTCTCAATATGCATCCAAGTTTGCTACTGTTACACCACCCAGGGAAACACATTATCTAGCATCTGAATTGTAGGATTCTAACAACTATCCAGCTTTAGCTAGTGAAACATCTGTTCCTTCTGCAGTTATCATTGCATCTGGATAACAGGATACAAGACAGAAATCATCATTTCTGCAGATATCAAAGAAACTAATAAGTGTATGGTGGCCAAAGAAGCTTATTTTTGGCTAAGCAATTGTATTTCCCTGAAGTGGTGTTATTCAATTTTCAAGTTATTTGGAAATTTGTCCTTCATTAATTCCTATGCTATTTTCTGAAGAAGTGGTGATGTATGACTGGGATCCTCTTATCAGTGTCCATGGTAGTTGGTAGGAGATAGTGTGGATGATTCAACTAGTTCAGCCTAAATATTAGTTCATATCAGTAGTGTATTTTGTGTCCATGACCTTAGAGGTATTTTCTCCCACCACCATCTCGTGGAGCAAACAGTATATATATATATATTTTTTTATTTTATTTTTGATTGCAGTAGCTAAGGTTTTGAGTAGCAAACTGGTTAATACACCAAATATATGAGACTGAAGTGATAATCTGTTTTTATTGGCATAAGTCAAAATTACAATTTGTCAAGTTTTCACTCATCAACGTATGGTATTTTAAAATCTGATAGCATAAAAAAAACTGAAATACTAGAACAATTACAATTTAAATATGAGAATGGCTACACGAAACACATAAATAAAGAATGATTAAATACACAGGGCTGTGTGTTCTGAATGTGAAGTCATGAAATGTGTTAATTCGGCATGTGGCGGTTTTGAAGGGAAAAATCATTTATGCCCTGGATCAAAATTTTTGGCAACTCCAGGGAGACACTGTTGTTTCAGGCTCCACTGCTGGTGATAATTTCCAGAGATTCTCAGAATGCTGTTGCTTTTGGGTTAGTGTAGGGAGCTAGTTTTTTAATACCTTCCCATATATATGAACAGTGGTTAAGTGAATAGACATGCTTGGCCGAATTAGATTGTTTCATGGAATTGCAAAATTTCATTTTTTTGTCGTTTTGGTTATTCTCGAGATGGATGCTATACTGATAAAACGGGGGGTCGTTTTCCATCAGGGGACCAAATTCCATCCATCAAAGTTAGACAGAGTGAAGATTTCTCCCGTAATATATATTTTTTTAATTCCTGATAGTGCTTCTGTAAAGCATTGGTGTTAAATATAATTTTTTGCATAAATGTTTGCATTGCAGCTTGAAAATATCGGTGACAACCATAAAAACGGGAAGTTAGATGGAACGATAATGTCCCTCTAATTTGTAAAATCTGCTTCTCGTGATTTTCCTTCTGCCCTCTAATATTAAATACAATTTTATGCCATAAATATGTGTATTTCAGCTGGAAAATGGAGGGAAAATTCCCCAAACTAGAAGTCTGATGGAACATGAATTTCTCCTGTAATCATAACTTTTTTTTTTTCTCAATGTTTCTACTGTCCTGAATTGTAAAAGAGCCCCTCCCCATGAATGTTTGCATTTCGGCTTGATAAGGGAGAGGAAAGTTTTTCCAGAATGGAGGTCTGAAGTTAGAAAATTTGTAAGAATTGATGCATGGTGTTCAAAAATATTTATATTCTCAAAGGCACACACACCATTTATCTAAAGTTGGTAAACTTTTTATTATGCATTCATGGTCCTCAGGCTGAAAATTCTTTCAGCATGATGGATGAAATTATAATCATAAAGTCAGGAAGAATGAACATCAAAAACTATTTGGCTATACAAACTGTGAACTACAAACATAAAACACAGTAAATATGCAGTTCAGTTCTTCAGTAAAATGACTATATAGGAGAAGCAGTTGATTCCAACTCTGCCAAAATCTGAGGTCATTAAAACAGAGAGCAAAAGAAAAGAATCTAAAAGATTACTGAAGGTAATCTTTTAGATTTTTTCTGTAGACAGCAATTTTAATTTTACTACTAGCAAATTATTGTTTAATGTATTTATTCTTTTTTTCCCCCTGTAATATGTGTTGTGGCAGACTGGAATTTGTTGCCATGCTAGATACACAAATTTGCCACAGTATGCTAGATTACTGGAAATTACTGGAAACAACTTCCTGGGGTTGGCATCTATATCTTAGGTGCTTGATCCATGTTTCAAGTTTTGTCAAAAAGATTGTATAAGATTTTCATCACTCTGCTGTACCAGCGATGAAAATTTTATGAACTCAAATCCTTTTGACAAACATTTTTCATAACACGATGGCCACTGGTCTTATGAATCAGTGGAAGCTCTGTCAATCTTGAGAGCTTCAAAGGAGATCATCAATTAACATGGCCGCTCTCATTCCTTAGAATAAGCTATTATAGCAAAGTAAATTTACTTGTAGTTTATTATTCGAAGTAGGAAAATTGTTTCTGTTCACAGAAATTTTGTTTTAACTGCAGCTAAAACATATAATAAATACATTTTTCACGAAAAGTACAGGGTTATTACCGATAGAATAGTTTAAACATTTTATAAAACCATAACTATGTGAGATATTGACATGATGCACTGTTCTATCACCAGTAGCAACAATTTTGTTATATAGTGGTGTCACTAAAAGATTGTATGTTTTCACAGTCACGTGACTAGTCAGGCAAGATGGCCCCAAATGCTGTGAAGAAAGTGTTCTGTGTGTTCTTGAATGAATTCTGTTACTGTTCTGCAACAGCATTTTAGAACACTTTTCAAGAAATCACTGCAGAATAGACAATCCATCTACGATTGACACAAGAAATTTGAAACAACAGGATGTTCGTGTGAAGGTAAAAGTCCAGTGAGACCACGCATATCTGATGAACAAGTGGAGCGAGTTCGTGCCATTTGCCAATGCAGCCCAAGAAAATCCACAACAATGATGGATCAGGATTTATAAATTCCACAACCAACTGTTTGGATAATTTTGAGAAAGTGGATGAAAATGACTCCCTGCAAACTGCCGTTATTGCAAAGTTTATGTGACAATGACAAAACCTCATGTTACAATTTCTGTACAGAAATGCAGAAACATTTCGAAAAAGATGATTTTAGTGAACAACTAATTTTTAGCGATGAATCAACATTTCACATAAGTGATAAGTGGGAAAGTTAGCAAACATAACATTCACATGTGGGGGACTGAAAATTGTAGAGCAAGAGTGGAACACGTGTGGGGTTCCCCTAAGGTCAATGTGTTCTGTGCTATATCCAGTAAAAAGTGTATGCCCCCTTCTTTTTCCAAGAAAACACTGTAACGGGAAGTTCTTATCTCGATATGTTCATTATTTGGTTGATGCCTCGACTGCACGAAGACAGTGACAATTTCATTTTCCAATTAGATGGAGCCCCACCCCATTGACATCAGGAAGTTAGAAATTACCTTGAAAATCTTCCACAGTGCTAGATTGGCCACACAACAGGTGACAGCATGTTACTCATGTCTTGGCCCAGATCTAACACCTTGTTACTTTTTTTATGGAGCTGTGTAAAAGACAAGGTCTTCCATCCCTTCCCTTCCTGTTAATTTAGCTGATCTAAAATATGTATCACAACAGCTATTGCTGGAGTTGATGGAGATATGTTAATTCATGTTTAGCAAGAATTTGGCTAACTACATTGATAAACGCCATGTGACTGCAGGTGTACACATCGAACATCTGTAAGTTGCTGTAACGAACTTCAAGAGTTTCCCTACAAAACAGTGCAATGTGAGTGTCACTATCTTAAATAGTTTTGGACATGTAGCAGTACAGATCAATGGTAATATGTTTGCTACTTTACGTGAGTAAATCCTGTTAATACTTAATTTTGATTTTGATTTCACTGGATAGTGTTATCATATAATGATTATTTTCAAAATACCTGTGGCTTAATGTGTTTATATCTTGCAGCATCCACTATATCTGTGTTTATGCATTAAAATACTGTGAATCTCTGTTGCAAAAACATGTATTTGGAACAAACTCACATTTCTAATATGCTATTCTGAAGCACTTCATTGGGCCTACCCATTTAGATGACCCTTAGACTAAGCAGTCTATGTCAGTGTCTGTTATGTATAGACTTATAAATCAGGATGTGTATGTGTGTATTCTTTCATAGGGCAGTGTAATGTGCTATGTGCTTACCAGTCTATTTCACAGCATAAGCTAACAAAAGCAGTTGTTTCATTACCTTTTGCTATTCTTTTGGGGATGTCTTTCCACGTCAGTCCTATATTTTTGCCATTAGGTTCTTCATGGGTAATCTCTTTTATTCTGTGATAACATGAACCAGCAAACCAACACCCAGACAGACTGCATGGTTTACTGACTGTGAATCAAGTTGCTTATATGAATAAGCTTAAGAAGGGCCTTCCAGTGCTATACTTCAGAACAGGCACAGAATCTGAAAAGCAGAGCAAGTAATGTGAATTTTTTATCATTATTATTGAGCCTATGGGCTTATTCCACTTGTGTTTTGAGCCTTTTCTCACTTAACCTGCCCAAGCCATTCATTTAGTAGATTCACAACATATATTTGTGTGACTATTCTATTACCAGTATATTGTAATGCTGGGGCTTATTTTTTTATTCCTTTATAGAAAGTTACTTGCAAGGGTACAAGGACAATTAATGGAGCAATGGTTAAATTACCTAGTGCTTGCAAAATTGTACTGACACAAGGCTACAACATAACAAAATAGTATAGGGAGATACACATATAAGTGGAATAAGAAAGTGAGATGACCATAAAGCTATTTTTGTAAAAAAAAAAAAAAAAGTCCTTTGTTAGTGAATGAGAATCTTAAAAACCTTTCTTCAGACTTACCATATATCTTTACACTAAAATGTTTCTCAGATCATGAAAAAGAAGTGCATATTTTGTGAGAATTTTATTTCAAAGATATGTTACTTTTGAAGCTGTAGAAAATATTCAATGTTGACATACAGTATATTGTTGCAGTTGTTAGATGAACAATACAAAAAGATTACTGAGAACTCTTAAGTTCAATCTTTGAAGTATTCAAGTGCAGTCTGATATTAATGAAATTATATGTAAAGATATAATCATCAGCATTCATGTAGATCCTTGGACTTGACGTAAATTAGCTCACAGCTCGTGTTGCATCATTGCCGCTCACCAGCATTTTCAGTAACATAAGCTTAAGAAATTACAGTCTACAGTGCTGCTTAATAGGTCTGGTCTTGCACTGCCCATCATCACATTTAAAATTCAGTAAGTTGTGTATTTTGTCTGTTTTTGAAGTTTCTGTAAGAGCAAATAAGGACACAAAATAAGAAAATTAAATGATTGTAATTAAAGTATTGGTTCCTGACTGTGTAGATCATGTTCTGCATAAGACATAAGACACTTGCACTAGTGTTGTGTATGATATACATAGCAGTATATTGCTGTGCGATAGAGTACTGTAGGAATTTATGAGTGTAATTCAAAAAGTTCCCAAATTTTTATTTAAATAAAAAACATCGTGCCAAGTTAAACATCATGGTGGGATTCAATCTCATATTAGCTTTGCTTTTCCACTTAGTCATCAAATCTGTTCAGACACTTATCATAGCGATAAATCAACTTGTCAAGACCTTCAGGGGGGGGGGGTGCCTCCAGAGCATGAAACTCTTTCCTAAGTTTGTTTTGAAAATCTTCATCAGAAGGGAGGCCCTGACCTCAGCTTTTTAAAGAGAAAGTAGTCTGGTGGTGCCAAATCAGGACTGTATGTGAAATAATCAGGACAGCCTATTGGTGGACATTGATGTCTGACCTCTCCTTTGTTCATCCACAGTATTCACTTAACCATCGTCGAACTTCCTGCACCACGCATGTTGTACTCGCATCATGTTAGCACCATACATTGTCACTAACTCATGAATTTCAACAGGTAGAACTCACATGCTAGAAATGTTGTATATGCACATTTAAGTGGAAATGAACCTCTTAAAAAGGTAACCTTCCCTTAATAGTATTCTTTATATGTGCAAATGGTGAATTTAATATTTCACACGCCAATATTGTTTACAAAGATAGAACTATTTTTTGCTCCTAAAAATTTATTACAAAACAAACATCTTCCTTTGTCTACTCTTTCAAGACTGTTGTCGTCATCTTTAACTGCTGAGTGGGTTCACATCATCTGAGGTGTTATCTGATGGTGAATACGCTCATCATCAAAAAAATAGTTGCACCCAGACAAACGTATCGGAATGCAATGCTTTTCGGGAGAAGGTAAAGGTTACCAGGAACAATAAATGATTAAACATTGAGACTGATATGGGCAATATTTATTGAGCTACACGCCAATAAATAGTTCTTTCAGTATGGCATCGAGCCTCCATGTTTGCTCACACAGCATGGCAGACGTTTTGGCATGGAGTTGTACAGGCTCCTAATGGTGTTCTGCGAAAAGCCATCTCATGCAGCTTGAATCTTCATACGCAGTTCCTGCAGATTGTGCGGTAGGGGTGGAGTATGGATAGCGTATCCAATAGCATCCCACACATTTTCAATCGTTGATAGGTCTGGCGATGCGGCTGGCCTTGGCAGAGTGTCAGTGCCTTGAAGGCAAGTACTCAAGACAGCAGCAGTATGCGTACGAGCATTGTCCTGTTGGAAAACTGCACCGAAGTGAGCGTTCAGAAAAGGTAGGGCCACAGGTTGCAGGTCCCCGTTAATGTAACGTTGGGCTATAAAAGTGCCTACAATGAACACTAAAGGTGATCTGGCATCATAGGAAATTGCACCCCACACCATAACACCAGGCCTTCTGGATGTATGACACTCGACAACAAACTCTTCATCTTGGCTCTGAGCATGGTGCCTCCACACACGGATTTGGTGGTTGTCTTCTCCGAGACAAAAGTGGGACTCGTCACTGAAGATCACACGTTGCCATTCTGAGTGACTCCTTGACAGTCTGGCACAACACCATTGCAGTATTTGGTGGCGATGCAATGGTGTTAAGGGCAGTTGTCGTAACGGTCTGCGTGCATGTAGTCCTACGTCGTGCAGCCGTCTGCCAATGGTGCTGGCACTAATCGGATGTCACATGCGCAGCTGAGCGTGATACTTGAATCATTTGTATGTCTCACGATGTCAAACCTACCCACCAAGTTTCATTCGTGTTGGTTTCTTCCTTCTGGGTGAAACTATTTTTTGACAATGAGTGTACATGTGCTAACTGAATCCATGCTTGCCAACTCAGTGCAGGAATTTTTTCATACGAATAAAATTAGGTACCTTACATTTTTGGAGTTGCCCTTGCATTTCAATGGAACTTTATATTAGTTCTTCATCAAGCTTCCATTTGTCCTTTATGTTTTTCACCAGATGTGGTGCTTCTTGATATCAGTAATTTGAAAACCAAATACCATGTTACCACACATGATTTTCTGCACAAACTGATTTTTTTCTTTTATGAAATTTCCTTTATAAGTTTCATGTGATTTGCATATTTCATTCTCAGTCCTCTTGAAACAACATCACTTGATGCAGACTTCCCAATGTACATTTAATATATAAATTTTGTGAGGCTCTTAATGAAAATTTGGTCAAACGTCACATGTGGCTCCTGTGTATGTAATGAAAATATATTTTTATGTAAAATAAAATGCAGTAACCTCTAGTCTTACCGCTATTAGTATGAGTAATATATTTATTTGTATCTTGCGATCTCTTGAAATAATATCAAACTAACAATGTACTTAAGGTAACTAACTGCAAGACAAGCATTCAGGTTTAAGTGGAGCTTTCCTTCCTGGAGGATTTATGATTTAGAATAAAAGCTGCCAGCTCAGCATATTTCTGCCAATGAATTACAAGATTATTTTTAGCAACCAAAAGAATTCAAGATTGTTGTCATCTGTATAAGTTATTGTGCATTAAGTTGATCAGAGAGAGCTTCTTCCTATAAAGTCATTCAAATGGGACTAATTATCAGTTAGTCTACAAGTGGAAAAAGGCAGAATTTAATTTACTTTATCCCAGAGCTGGAAAATTATCACATGCCTAGAAATTAGGTGCTGGCACCCATTTTTTTTATGCTTGAAATTTCGTAATTTATAGTGAATACCATAATTTCTGTCCAATTATCTGCTAGAAATTACAGTATTTACTGTTGTAAAGTTTTGATTTTAGGTTCTGCAAATTACACACTGCATAAAAAAGAATTTTTGCAACATTTTAATTTTTAAACATTCTGCATGGTTTCAGTAGAGTTGATAGTATTGAAAAAGTATTGAAAATGCATTAACAATACAGAAAATGTAATGTAATACAAAGGTAGATAGTCACAAAGAGATAGAAATGTTTTTTTTTTTTTTTTACTTACAAGCATTTTGACATAAAATATGATGCAACAAATTACTGTTTGTTCTCACGGAAAGCTAAGTGCTGTGAGAGCATGCTGAGCTATTCCACAACACCTAATCGTTTCTGTCTTGGCAGCATTTGCAAAATGAGGTTGTTACTTTCGCTGTGTGCCAATTTCACTAGTTAAGGTTTTTGTATGTTCTTCAGTTTTTTCTTCAGTTTTTTTAGAAATGCTGAATACTAAGTATTGTCCATAGTTTCTACAGACTTTTAGGGTCTAATTAATAAACAGTGGTAATGCTGGAAAAAAAGAATCTAAGGGGTTTTAACTTTTTTACAGGTCTTATAGAGGTTATTATTCAAAAAAGTTGGTGGTCAAATTTTCGAACTAAAGCCTAGTTCATCAGGACTACGTCACTGGAGTAGTTGCTGCCACTCAGTCAGAAGTGTCCAACCACAATTATCGTCAACTGTGGTACTTCTCGCTATTTCAATCCCTTCTTCTAGTTTCCACTTTACTAAGTTTGACTGGTGGGCAATTATTCTTACTGAGTCCCAATTTATGGAGTGTCTACTTGCTTGTATATGTCTGTCTAGCACTGTTTTGTTACTAATGTTCCTAATAGCTGCTTGGTGTTCTTTCATTCAGACTTTAATACTTCTCCCTGTTTCTCCTGTACAGCTGTGCCTGCAGTTACAGTCGATGCAATATATTACTCCTTGCAATTGGATGTCCATTTCTTTCTGCTTTAAAGCTGGCAGGAATTTCTTTAATTTGTTATTTATATCTAAAGCAAGCCTGATATTATATTTTGCTCCGATTCTTTTAACTTTTTTGAAAAGTCCCTTGTGGTACACAATTTTCCTGGCAAAAAGAAGCAGGAAATAAACAACTTCAAATTCACCAGCAAAATTACGTACCACAAGGGACTTTTCAAAAAACTGTAAAGGATCGGAGCAAAATATAATATCAGGCTTGCTCCAGATCTAAATAACAAAGTAAAGAAATTCCTGCCAGCTTTAAAGCAGAAAGAAATGGGCATCCAATTGCAAGAAGGAGTAATATATTGCATTGACTGTAACTGCTTGCTCAGCTGTACAGGAGAAACAGGGAGAAGAATTAAAGTCCAAATGAAAGAACATCAAGCAGCTATTAGGAACATTAGTAACAAAACAGGGATAGACAGACATATACAAGCAAGTGGGCACTCCATAAATTGGGACTCAGTAAGAATAATCGCCTACCAGTCAAACTTAGTAAAGAGGAAACTAGAAGAAGGGATTGAAATAGCGAGAAGTACCACAGTTGACGATAATTGTGGTTGGACACTTCTGACTGAGTGGCAACAACTATTCCAGTGATGTAGTCCTGATGATGAACTAGGCTTTAGTTCGAAAATTTGACCATCAACTTTTTGAATAATAACCTCTATAAGACCCGTAAAAAAGTTATTCCGCAGTAAACTATGAATAGAGGTGCCATAAATTCATTTACAAATAAGGGTTTTTGTTTTTGATATTCACTTGAAGATAGCACAAAAGTATTTAAAAAATGACAGTTGCTTTTTTTAATAACAAGATCATTTCTTTCTTTCTTCTTTGGACTTTGACCGTGATTCGCGACTTTTCTGTCGGAAATTGCATTTTTCTTCTTCTGATTTTCATGGTCTACAGATATGTTGCAATGGATTATACAAAGGAAAAATTAGCTTTTTTGTTGTTGTTGTCGTCGTCATTTTTCGAATTTTCAGTTTTTTTATTTATATGCTGCTGCAGATTATATGGAGGGAAATACAACAATATTTTGAGTTTGTGTGGGCAAAGTTTAACTTCAACAAATTGTATTTTAATAAAACCAAAATCCAAAATTTAAAATTTTTGAAAGCAACAACTGGAAGAATGGGAAAGGAAAATAACAGACCAAATTTTAAGATTTTTTTTAGCAGTAAGAATGGTTTGAGTAAAAAATAAAAAAATGACAGCAAATGTGTTAGGATTGGTTAGCCGAATACGTAATAATCTTACTAATATAGTGTTCTCCCTAGATTTTTTTACAGCTGGGTGGCAAATTTTTTTAGCTGGATGATACTTTTAACAACCCCTTCCCCAATCTAGAAAAACAAGTTAGTAAAATCATGCAATGCATTGATTATGATACGCTTTCCAACATACCAGAAATCATTACTCAAGTTATGAGGATAATGGCTGTGGAATAAATCTCACTTTTTGTCCTGACCTTTGACCCCATTTTGATGATATTAAACAGAACTTGTTCTGTATACCTCCAGAACAACATGATAAAGTTATGACGCATAAGGGCGATGGAATGAATCGCACTCCTATGTTCTGACCTTTGACTCCATTTCGCCCATTTTCAATAGGGTTTGTCCGCGGGTTGTCCGCTACCACATACTAAAATTTCATCGAAATCAAGCCATTTTTACGTGAGTTATCATGCGGACAGAGCTGGAGCATATGCACTTCTTCAACCTACGGTTAGAAAGCGTAAAAAAGGATGTTGTTTTGCTTAACATTATTATACTTATCAAACATCTTAAGTGGTGATGTAGGCATTAATGTAACATAACATGATTAAAAAACATTGGAATTGTACATATAATTGATTAAAAAAATGAGTACTTAACTAATAAATCATATTCAACACAGATTTCAGCCAATTTTCATCAATATTTATTATGTATGTGGAAGTAAGTTTTCCACTCTTACTATTATGTGTGTTGTGAAGACGTTCATTAAAGGAAATTTAGCTCTGCGGCAAAGAAAATTAGCTGGATGGGCCACCTAGTAAAAAGTCTCTAGGGAAAACACTTTAATAAAACCCTTAAATTGTTGTGTACTATACTCTTGTGTGTACACACTTTAACTACACTGGCGGAAAGTGAAAAAGAACACCAAGAAGGAAATGTCTGATACCAACGAAATTTATACAGCATAATAACGGAATACAGAGGATAACGTGATCAAAACATTATGGCAAAATACAGCTATATTTGCTGGTAAACTGAAAAATAACATTTCCATGTAACATAGTTAGTACGAGGTTGAACCGCCATGAACTGCGTCACACTGTGCAATTCTGGCAGGGAGTCTGTCGTACAGATGTTGGATGTAAGTTTGGGGTATTGAGTTCCAAGCATCTTCAACCTGGACGCGTAAATCGGGGATGGTCGTGGCTGGCCGTGGAGACCGGATAAGTCGTTGTCCCATAAAATCCCACACGTGCTCAATGGGGGACAAATCCGGTGAACGTGCATGCCATGGAAGTTGTTTCACACCCTGAAGTGCATGTTGCGTTGCACGTGCTGTGTGTGGGCGTGCGTTATCTTGCTGGAAAACACCACGATGGACCGACCTTACAAATGGCACAACAACGGGCTGAATGATGTTGATGTAGGAGGTGCTGTTTAACATACCCGGTACAAACACTAGTTGTGTACGGGAGTGATAGCTGATCGCTCCCCACACCAGGAGACCAGGTGTAGGCCCTGTGTGTCGCTGGCGAACGCAAGAAGGGTGGAGACGCTCCCCTGGGCGTTTGCGAACACGCATAAGGCCATCGGAGGCTCCCAAGCAGAATCTGCTTTCATCGCCGAACACGACAGATCACCATTGCGTTCTCCAGTGCAGACATTGGCGACACTACTGCGGCCGTTCCTGACGGTGGGCTGGAGTCAGAGGCACATGTGCACGTAGTCCTGCATCCAGTAGACGGTTGCGGATTGTTCACACAGTCACCTCAGGTGCAACGGCAGCTCGGATATGCGTCACAGTGGATGTTCTGCTTGACAACGCCGCTCTTCTTATGCGTCGATCGGTCCGCTCATCAGTCCGTCTGTGACTCCCGGTTTCACATCTTCTCGTGTGGGAATGTTCCTCGGACCATCTACGCCACCATCGTACCACCACCGATACTTCCCGTCCAATATGACGATACGACCACCCAGCCTCGCGGAGTCCGACTAGACGACCTCGCTCAAAGTCCGATAACTGCTGAAATCGTACACGTCTTCCATGTCCAGGCATTGCAGCTTCTTCAGAGTCTTCGCACGTGTCCGTACACCGACGACTGATTGCATTCATTTCGCCGTACTCCTTAAATACCACCAACGATAATTTGCATATTATGCCATGCTGTGGCATAAGCGCTCACCGGTTGGTCCCGAAATTAAAATCACACCTACGTAAACTCGACCTCATTAACATATATAAATTTCATGATCGTCTGCCAATTCCTTCTTGGTGTTCTTTTTCACTTTCTGCCAGTGTATTATCTATCCCGTTGGGGACAGACAACACAAACTAACATTTAAAAACTCCCAAGTACTCCAGAATAAATTTATTAAATTACTAGACCTTAAATTAAATACTAATACTAATAATACACCTCATCTTAATATTTACAGTTATATGTGAGTAGATGTTAACAAACACAACATTCTAAATATAAAACAATTAATATCAATATGCTTTGGGATTGAATATGTTTGAAAGGATTAAACAAAACATCAATTCAATTACTAATCAAAAACTACTTTTATGGGAATTTTTACTAGGATTTTTTTTTATTTTAATTGCAAATTTTCGGAGAAAACTCTTCTCCTTCTTCAGGCTGTCTTTTTGTTGACACTTATTCTCATTACTATCGCGGTTACAGTTAACCTTAACAGTTAAGGTAATGTTCATCAAATCCTGCCAGATGTTAGGCAGGGAAAATCCTCTGCAGTCATTGATGATGGAATTTTGATTTTTCTTAATTTCTATTCCTTCTTTTAGCTTTCTTTTTGAAAATTGCTTTGGAAACTAATGACTTTAAGGGAATTCCAATCCGTGCTGTGACTAGTTTCTCTAACATGCCTATCTAAACCAGTCTGGATTGGAATTCCCTTAAAGTCTTCAGTTTCCAAAGCAATTTTCAGAAAAGAAAGCTAAAAGAAGGAATAGAGATTGGAAAAAATCAAAATTCCATCATCAATGACTGCAGAGGATTTTCTCTGCCTAACATCTGGCAGGATTTAATGAAAAATAACCGTAACTGCCAAGATTAACCATAACCGCGATAGTAACGGGAATAAGTGTCAACAAAAAGACAGCCTGAAGAAGGAGAAGAGTTTTTTTTTCGAAAATTTGCAACTAAAATAAAAAAAAATTCCTAGTAATAATTCCCATAAAAGTAATTTTTGATTAGCAATTGAATTAAGAAACTAGGAAGCCAATTCTCAACATGAGCTTTATTCAAAGAATAAGAATATTGATATCATAGATATAAATTCTGATGTTCATAATTATGAAACTAAAAATAGATTTCAGATAAATCCATGCCTGCCTAAAACACAACAAATTAAACAAAGTATCACCTATCAGGGACCAACTCTTTGGAATCTTTTACCTGATGAACTAAAACACATTAATAATTACAACTTGTTTTAAAAAAGATTAAAAACATATTTGCTTAATTTAATCCCCTTCTGATTGCTACTAATATCTACTAACAACTGCTGATCTACTGCATGACTTGCCTACTGTTTACTTTAATTGTACAGTAGCTTTTCCATGACTTGTATTCATCATATATAGAGAGATCAGGGCTTACTCAGGTCATTAAATACCTTTTCCCTGATTTTCTTGGTTGTTATAATAATTACTCTTTGTTACACTAAAATGTAAATATAAACTGGATGTAAGGTATGATGTAACAGCTAAAACAATAAAAAATTTTTTAAAAATATTACTCTTTGTTCCAGCATTATGACCAAGCATTATATTTTTGTGTTTTTTTTAAAACTTGAATTTGTTTCACCAGACTCCTAAATTTTGGATCTGACTTCTAGATCTGGAGTGTATTTTTCCAGTCTTGTTTTACACATTATGCTGCAACTGTGTTAATTAATAATTTTTGTAGTACTAAGACATGAACTTAATCATCATTGTGAAGTTCTTAGCTCCATATCAGTTAAATTTGCATGAGAAAAAGATAACTTGAGTATGAAGTACAAAAGGTCTTTTGTGCGTTGTGTGATGGATGTTAGTGAAGCTCGAGCTGTGTGCTGAGATCGCTGTAAATGGAGACGTTTGATACAACAACAGTAAGTTCTTTTTGTGAGGAGCTAACCTCTGAATATCAGAGAACAGCTTGTGGTATGTATGTATGTATGCATGTGTACATGCAGCTGTACTTCATAAAGGATTAGGCAAGTTTGGATGTTCTAAGCTTACTGGTCTATCCATCTCTTCCTTGGTGACCTCTGTATCTTCATTTGTTTTATAAATGAAAAAAGTCCTTGGTTGTCTTTCCTCTGTCATTCTGTCAACATGGTTCAACCATCTTTTCCTTGTAGTTAGTAATTTTGTTGTTTAAGGTATAAATTTTTTCCTAATGTCTTCATATCTGATCTGATCTAATCTTGCACATCTCATGACTGATCACAAAAATCTCCTTTCTGCTGCCTTAGTTCTGCTTTGGTCTGCTTTCTATAGTCCAGGTTTCAGATTCATATATCAGAGTGGGCATGCCCATTATGTTTTGAAACTTTAACTGAGGGTGTTATAACTTTTTTTTTTGTTTTTTTGTAATTTACAGCAGTAGTTATAGCAGTAGTCAGGTGATCTGATGTCTATTAAGCTTAACACAACATATGAAAATGGGGAAATACATATATGAGGGGTATATCGAGAAGTCTTAGCAACATTTTTTATGTGACATTGTATTGCTACAAGATTTTAAGATATATGGGAAAATATTGATCTTCAATGTCTTTTTAATAATTTTTCTTGCAGATGCCTAGGCTAAACTTGCTATTTTGCCATTTTAGACATAGTATCTCTTCTGTCATTGTTTATGTCAGACTGATAATGAAACATTGTGTAGTGTTAGTGGTTTTCACCTATATTAGGCTTGAAAAAGAGAAAACAGGTGTAAACCATAAAAATTATCTGACATTTAATTTTTAGTGTAGCTGTTGACAGGAGACACACTATGTTTTGAATGACTGTTGCAACAGGTGTATTGTTGTAATATGTCAGCAAAAGTTTATGCATTTTTTCTTTTGTTATCCAGGAATGCTTATGGTAATTAGCAAGATGTCAAGTAAAAAATCTTGCCATTTTGGTTTATCAGTTTATGAATGATTTATTAAAATGATGAGGTAAGGGTAAATCTTTAAAACACTTATATTAATATGTTGCACAGTGCTATCATGAAATGAAGTTACCAGCTGCTTTCATTTCTTTAGTCCATGAGTGACCTGCTCCTATAATGTAAGCACATAACCACCACTATCAACATACGATGAACAGGAGCAATCATTACCCCCCCCTCTCTTCCATATTTTGATTCTTCTTTTTCAGCATATGGATTATATCCAGAATCTTATCATTCCATACCAGCTGTAAAACCAGTTCTTCACCCCATCTTGCCCACTGTGCATTCTGACTTGGGATGTACTGTGTAGATCTTATTGTAGCTGATAGTGTTTTATTCACCTCATTAATGGCTTCTACAAAAGCAGAGCTTGAAGGGGGCAGGGTTATGGTAACCCAAACTTTATTGAGAATGTCACATCTCATGAAACATCTTCCCAGGCCTTCATCCTAGATGATATCATTCAAACCACCAACAAATACAGAAGTAGTCTTATTTTGTCTGAATCCTTCATGTAAACTTTAAACTTTTAGGAATCAGACTTGATCACTGGGGAATAATGAAGTCATGTTCTCAGGACAGTGGTGTAGAGAGAGACATTTTGGGTGACATTCTGTGTTGTGGTGGTTCCATCAACTTTTAGGAATATTTAGTGTGTTGCAGCTGCTGCTTATTGTCAGACACAGGTGATTTTATAGGGTGGTGACATGGCATAATGTCTCCACCAGGGTTTCTCAAGAAGTCATGTGAATTTTCAGATAGATTTGTGCAAAACTTTGTCTTTTGTCAGATAAATAAATAATGAATCTTAAGAAATGCACGACAGTCATACAAGTGCATTATTTTTTGTCATAGAAGTTTCATATTCAACTATTACGATAAATCAAATCTTCAGAAAACTTAAAAACTACACTGCCGTGAAGAAAGAATCAGATTGCAAGAATAAATCTTTTTTTTTTTTTTTAATCACATCATGTAATACTGTTTGAAATGAGTTGTTTTTGTTATGCATATTAAGTTTTCTCCCTTTTTCATAATGTTTTAAATAATGACTGGTGTTTATAGTTTTTGTAATGTTTGCTACTGCATTTCTTTTAAATTATATTTTTGTGTGAACATCCATGGGCTGAATTTTTATGCTGGCATTTTCATGTTAGAGTGGGTGCTCAAGTATGTTGAAAATCATGAGCATTTTTTTTCTTTTCTTTGTGTGTATGTGTCAGGTGGGGTTTGGGGGTGGTTCTTTCTCCGCCCCCAGAGCCATGGGCTTTAAAATAGGAATGAAAAATTCCTAACCTGTGTTGCTCATGGATCTTTAAATTGTCAGTAAAAATATTTTGCTGTTTTAACATGCTGTTTACAATAATCATTATCTCCATTTTTTTTTAATTTTTTTTTTTTAATTTCTACTACAAATAGGATTTAGCACGGCAGGTAGTGAAAACAGAGTGGGCATCTGTTACTGTGCCTGAGCTACAGTTTGAAGTTCCTCCATGTACACAAGATGGAAGTAAGTTGTAAGGCATAATACAATGAAGCATTTTGAAGTTTCATTTAGAATGTTTGGAGTTCAACATTAATAAAAATTTCAATTATGTGTTATTTCATCTATACTAATAATCAAATCAGCCTGGAAATTTTATTTTCTCACAAGGGTGTGGTAATAAAATTGTGATACCTGGACAGTATTTCATGGAGAGATTTCAGAGGATATGCAATTTTTGAATGACTTTTGAGAGTACAGCAGATTTCGGTTATATACTATATATAACTAACTGAATTGCCCGGACTGCACTGGTGGCGCAGTGGTCTAAGTGATGGTTACTGACCATTCGTCCGAGATGGGTCCGGGTTCGAATCTCAGTGAGGCATGGGTGTTGTGTACAGAGTTCGCGAAAATGCGTAATTACGCGGCTAGTACGCATCAAAATTTTACCAAAGTGTAAAAATATGCATCAGGAATTTTTCTCAACGCGTAAATCAGGAATTTTTCTCAGCGCGTAAAAATACGTATCGAGAATTTTTCTCGACGTGTAAAAATGCACATCAGGAATTTTTCT
Source organism: Macrothele yani (assembly GCA_039090855.1). Lineage (NCBI taxonomy): Eukaryota > Metazoa > Arthropoda > Arachnida > Araneae > Macrothelidae > Macrothele > Macrothele yani. The sequence continues at coordinate 6,140,429 of CM077005.1, forward strand.
GGGAGCGTAAAATTACTTGTCGAAGAATTTTACCAATTCGTAAAAATACGCATTCCGGGACGGTATTTCGTCTTTCAGAAACGGAAGTAAACGAAATGAAGGTTTTTTTTCGTAATCGTAATTTTTTTTTTCCTGTGATGTTGCCTCTGTCCAGTATTATTGTTATATATAATTTTATTCCATAAATATTTGTATTTCAGTTAAAAAAATGGAAGAAACGTTTCCAAAAACGGAAATTCGATGGCAAATTTTTTTTTACTGTAATCTTTATGCACGAGAGTGCAACGGCTTCGAGGAATTTGTCCTTTTCTGTCATAATTTGGGTTATCCTCGAGATTGATGCATAACTGAACATAATTTTTTTGGCAATTAGTAGTGGTAGAGGATGTTTTCCGCCTGAAACTTTCAAAAGCGGAAGTGTCGTCTTTCAAAACTTTCGAAAACGGAAGTTAGACGCAGTGAAGATTTCTCCCGTAATCGTAATTTTATTTTTCACGTGATGTTTCCTCTGCCTAGTATTGTTGTTAAATATCATTTTATTTCATAAATAATTGTTTTTAACTTGAAAATGGCAGGAAAATGTCCGAAAACGGAAAACGAACGGAGCAAAGATTTCCCCCGTAACTGGGATTTTTTTTTTTTCCCAACGATGATCAGAGCATGTATCATGTATTCTTAAATATTCTCCCCAAAAAAGATTTGCATTTCAGCTGGAGAAAGGGGCGGGGCAAAAACGAAAGTGACGAAGCTGGAAAATTTGTAAAAATTGATGCATGGTGTTCAAAAGTATATATATTTTCAAAGTTACACTATTAATCTTTTATCTGAAATAGTGAAAGCTATCATGATAGCATTCATGATGGATAAAATTATCATCCCAGGGCATAAAAAACAAAAAAACGACAAAGAAATGAGAAGGGAAACAAAGATATCAGCAAAATAAACATTCTAGCACTGGATGCTGTGCAGCTGCAGAAAAACAAATGTGTCTGTGGAACTTGCTGAGAAGTTTATTAGATATTTTTAGATGCCTATAAGAACCTCAAAAGTGCAATGCTTTCACTTCTTAAACACATTGCTGTTCCATGTGGCCATTACAAAACATGATAAATTTAATGTTATTGTTTTAAAATACGAATATTATATTTATTTCTAAAACAAGAGGGTCAGACTGTCTGGTGAGCACGAGCACTAATCCTTTTTCCAGCAATTTTGGCCACTTACCTGGGGTACATAGCACTTAGCACCTTAAACTTTACTAAGCCTCGGGAACAAAACGGTTAAGATGGAGAATGAGAAAGGATAAAATAACGAAAAGGAAAAATCTTGCGAGTTTGGGCGAATCACACCCCTAGGAATTCATAGAATTCAAAGCAAATTGTCCGTTATATTGTACTATAAGTGTGCCCGCGTCCGTTATTTAGAATGTTCGCTATTAAGAAGTGAATGTCCCATAAAAAGCCATGAATTTCTGCAGGAGAATTAAAAATTGCCTGTTATAGATAGATGTCAACTAAGAAGTGTCTGTTAATGGAAGTTTCACTGTACTTCATGATTATTTCGCTTGTTTGAAATTGATTCCAGAGCCTTGAGAGCACAGAATGATAAGAATCAAGTTGCTTGTGAGATCAGTTGGCCAGGGTAAAACCTCCCAACTTCTCTTTATCATTATGGATTTTCTAGATGTCTTCTTCTTTGCAACATGGCAATTAAAATGACTATTTCCAATTTTACACCAAAACATTCCACCTTATACTAACAGCCTCCTATGGAAAATAGTCCTTCTCGTTTGTTTATTACTCCATGTACAAATTGCTATCCATCATATGTTTTGATATTTACATATTTTAATGTAACATCATAGTGAAAATTTTGTGTCTCTTCAACTTCATGCATTATTCATGCCTTTGTGTTTCTTGTTAAACTTCTGGCAGGCAGTGTATGTGTTACATAGTGGACAGTGTAATTAGAAGTTAAAAAATTGTAAGGTTGATGTAATGTTGCTGTAGTGAAATTATAATAAAATAAGTGCAAGGTGTAACATACCATTTGACTTCTTTGTAAAAGGAGTATGTTATACTTATGTATAAGTATAACAACACTTTTTAGTGCTTTTTTTTTTTTTTCAAATGTGAGTGTTTGATATTCAAGATTTTTAATCTTATATCAGAATGATGTTTTAGCAGTGGTGTGAGGATTGGTAATTTCACAGTTCTGATTCAGTATTTGTATTGAACTTTCAAATTTTTTTTTATTTTTTTTTTTGCTGTCTCTCATCTCTGATTTTTATTTTCAGCTGTAACTACTATTGAAGGAATATTACAGAGAGCCCTTGATGGTCTTAAAACAAAGCTGGATGACCCAGAGGTACAAATATTAAAGTTTTCCATTTAGAAAATTGTAATTTTACTGTCTATTACAGTCTTTAAAAAGAACAAATGGTATAACTGTGTACTAATCTTTTCAAGAGCTAGCTAGATATTTGAATGTAAGTAGTACTATGTACTATTTTACATAGTGCACTTACATTCAAATATCTAGCTAGCTCTTGTAAAACTATGTCTCAAAAATAGTACTATGTACTATTTTGGGGTGTCCATATTTAATTTCTACCTGTACAACTGAATCAAAAACTCTTAACTTTCAAATTTTGTGAAAGAATAATTGTAAAGTAAAATGTAGATTAAATTGTATATGGATTATCAAGTTGAGGTGAACTGCTTAATTGTTTGCATCTTCATTCCTTCGAATGTATATTCATTTCTTTTGAAAAAATAAGTTTGTATTCTAAATCTATGTAATAAGGCCAAAATCCGGCATCCAAAAAACTGGCAACTTCAGAAATCCGGCCTTTTCTGATTTCGTGAGAACATCCGATGTTTCATCAATAACCATGGATATCTCCTGATGTACTGTCTCAACAACACATTGCAAAATCATCCGATCTCAGCGTGTGAATTGCTGATAGACATCTACGTGTAACATTGGGAGGTTTCTAAAATTCGTCATCTCATTGGGCCGCACTGAAGTGACGCGAACCAATGAGATGACGAATCGACGTGTACATTTGAAATGTGTGTCGAATGTGTGATGCTGATTTTTGCTTGGTAGTGGCAGTATGTGGATTTGATCGTGTAATGACATCTACATTGGCCTTCATGATGCATCCTGGTAATCACCTTCACAATATATTGTAGTTTCGTTAGTCGACAAACCGTAACATCGATGTAAAATTCCAATCAAGTTTTCGCAATGTATCGATACCTATCACCCAGCCCTAGCAGTTGTTCTGGATTTTTCAAGTTTTTGTGTAATCATGCACCAAGTTCAACTTTTTTAGGCAGAGCTTTATAATAAATAGTACAAAAAAGTAATCGCCAATATTTTCGCCAAAACGATTTTTTTCCTCTGCAAATTGCGAAGAAAGCGATTGGCAGTGCGACCCCAGCATATTTATAAGGTGTAGACGCACAAATTTTTGTTAAAGTGACCTGTTACATGTAAGTGTGTGTTTTACGTAATGCCTGTTACACAATTTTTGGATAGCTACATAAATCTGGCACTTGTCCGGTCCTGTTGATGCCGGATTTTCGAGGTTTTACTGTATTCAATAGTTCAGGGGGGGGGGGGTTCATTCACACACAACATACATACTTGCTTATTTCCAAAAAAATAAGCTGATGCACTAACCTCATGTACCAGATATCTTATTCAACAAGTCAAATTTGCACTTACAGCAACTTGAAAAATAAATTTACATGTGGGAAGAAATGATATAATTAATATTGAGAAATGAGATTTGTTTGATAGTATGAATATCAGTAGATAAAATCAGTATGAATATCAAAATTGTGGTATTGATTTCAAAGAAACATGAAAATTGAGAAAGTCTGTTCCAGAATAGTATATATATAATATATATATATAATAGCCTCAGATATTCTGTTATACTAAAAGAAATCTATTACAGTATATTTTTGCTCACAGGGCTTTCATACAGCATTTTTTTTTTGACAAAATATAATCTCCTCTTCATGCCTTTTTTTATATCTCCCAAACTCAAAAATTTCTTAAAATAAATTTCATTTTGTATCAGTTATATTTCATAATAGTGTGCAGAATGGGTATATTGTAAAAGTGATGATCTCCAGCAGTATTTCAAAACTGAGACAGGTATGACCACATTCACAAAACATGATTTTTTTTCAAGTCTGGATGCATTATTTTGTGGCTTTTATATGTTTGTGCAGCCATTGGGCTTTGATTGTTTAACTACGTGTGTAGGTTTGAGTTGACCTGTTTATACAGAACGCTCTGTATTCGAGAGAGAGAGTGAGAAATCTTGAGAACTGTGATAATGAAGCTAGCATACATTTGTAGCTGCCAAAAAACATAATAAAAATAATGTTACTTATAAAAATTAGGTTACTTAGATAATATTACTGGAAATATGCAGTTATTCTTAGTAACATTATGCTGGCATATGTGGGATGTTAGCTGCTGTCATTCATGAGGAAAACTCATCAAAAGACTTGGAAGTTCTGTTGTTCTGAGCAGAAACTGAACCTGGATACTGACTTTCAAGTATTCTAGTCATTATACGTAGATGCATACCACTAAGCTGTTCTCTGGGATTCAGAGGTTAGCTCCACAAAGAATACAAACCACTAAATTAATTTTTAACTGATTATTTACTTACTGTTGCGGTATCAAACTTCTCCATTTACAGTGACCTTGACACACAACTCGGGCTTCACCGACATCCATCACTCGACATACACAAGACCTTCTATACTTCATACAAATAATCTTTTTCTGATGCAGATGCTCCTGAATCTGATCCTCCCATGACTTCCTTGGCCTGCTTCTGCCTTTCCTTCCTGCCACTTGGGTGAAAAAAAAATGTCTTAGTAAGCATCTCATCACTCATTCTTTCAACATGGCCAAACCACCTAAGAATATTAATCTCCACCTTGCTAACACCAGTTTGCTTCACATTACACAACTGTAGCACATCTTCATTCCTCACACAATCAGAACGTGTCTTGCCACCCCACCCCCTTCCCCGTAAGTAATGCATTTCTCCAGCACACAAACGACTTCTATGTTTTTTCTGTAGTGCCCAGGTTTCACTGCGATACATTAAAGTAGGGACAATTACACTCTCATACATAGCCATGCGGGACTCTCTTGAGAACCCACCATTCCTGTGAAATCCTTCCAAAGCCACTCTGACTTTCAATGAAGAATTCACTCGCCTACTAATTTCACCAGCCAATTTGTTCTCTCTGTCAAACATGCTTCCTAAATGCACAAACTCATTCACCTGGTGCCATTTAAACTTATATTCAGTACTACCAGTTCCTCACTCAAAATTTATAACTTTGGTTTCCCCCTTATTTGCACTCAGTTTGAATTTCATGCAAAGTCATGGACACTATTAATATCTAGTTTTGAAACATCACGGGCAATATTTTATGCCTAATCAATAGATTAATTATTATTGACATACATGCCTGTTCTCATGATGGACTTTGCCTCCATTGGTGCATTCTTGCTGACTCATCAGTGTAGAAACATTTCATTTGCTTAGATACACATTGCCCAATGTGTTGTATATCTAGAAAACTCGAACAGAAATAGGGGAGAAGTGAGTTTTTCTGTCTCTCTACAAGACAGTTATCTTTTTTTTCAGGACCTCCTCATGGATGGCAGTTGCTGATATCACATCTTATCTAGTACTTGTTAGATTACCATGTTATGTTAGCAATTCATAAACCTGATAAGTTATTTATTATCTTTTTTTTTTTTTTTTTTTTACTTTTATTCAAAATATACAAAACACAGCACAGCCTATGACAAACAAAAATAAACAAAAAAAAATTATATGATGTCCTAAGTAAAGCTGTTTTTTGCAGTTCTGTGCATGGTATATCAAAGAGCTGCAATTTTCTGAAATAATACATAACATTTTTTGAAATTGTCCTAAGTGCCCCGATGACAACGGGGACTACTGCTGTGTGTTTAGGCCATAATCAGGTAACTATATTATTATTATTATTATTATTATTATTATTATTACATTACACATACACATCATTAAGCTGTTCTCTGATATTCAGAGGTTAGCTTTTCAAAGAAAGACCATCTGATAAATAAACATTTAACAGATAATACAAACCACTAGATAAAATTTTTAACTGATTATTTACTTACTGGTGCTGTATCAAAACTTCTCCATTTACAGTGAACTTTAATTATATTATTATAGTGAAACCTCTAAATAGCAGACATTCTGGGACTTCAACGTTTATCCACAATTCAGGAGGTTGACTTCTGAGCCCAACTAGGCTCAAAATTCAAAAACTTTATATATATAATAAAAACTATGTTTGTGTACAATATATATATGTATAACTGTAAATTGAAATGCTTGATACAGCAACAGTAAGTAAATACTCAGTTAAACATTTATCTGGCAGATTTTCTTTCTTTGTGGAGCTAACCTGAATCTCAGAGAACAGCTTCTTAGTGTGCTATGTATGTATGTAACAATACAATATGTGTGGATACATGCTATGTGCATATTTCGATGCACGTTTAGGCATATGTATTGAACAATAAGATATGTTACACCATGAATATGAAAGGAATATTAAAATGTACATTCTTACCATTCATTATTTACTTAAATCGGTCAGCAATTTTTGGCTGCAAAAAATTTGAGAAGCTTTTTTTTTACAATTGATAGTGTCAGCAGAAAGGGCATTTCACATAATATAATGAATACAATAGTGAAGAAAATTTTTTTGTGCATGATTTATTATGTATTTAACATTAAAGATTAGTAAGATCTTTTGCACGCAGCTGAACAAGACTGATGTTTCAGTCAAAAGATCTTACAAATATTTAATGTTAAATTCGTAATAAATCATGCATGAAAATTTTTCTTCATTATTGAATTGATAACATGTTTTTCAAAATGTATTTTTAAATTCTTCCCTTGTATCCCCTTTGTTTACAAAGAACTTTTGTAACTCTTTATAACACCTTTAAAAAAGTTCACACCTCTTCTACAACTGTGTTAGATATTTCCTCAATCAAATAATTTTCTTCCAATGTTTTCAAAGCAACAAAATCGCACACATTGTTCGTAGCCTCTTTGGTCACCATTGACCATAATGAAAACCTTTTGCATTTCCATCACTTTTTTCAGACATTTAATTAGTTCACAAATGGCTCTAAATCATCTTCTGGGTTGAGAAAGAATACACAATCTGTTTGAAAAAAGCTGTTGTCCACTTTTTAAAAAACATCGATGTATTGATATAATATTATGATTATATACTTATGATTACTGTATAAGTCAGTAGTTTTTGTAATGGGAACTACAGACCTATCAGCCTCCTATCAGTGGTTTATAAAATCTTCACTAAAGTTCTTTCACACCACTTGAAGGTGACACTGGACATGGCTCAACCGAGAGAACAAGCTGGATTCAGGAGTGGCTACAGCACTAAAGATCATATCCACGTACTGAGAGAACTAATTGAAAGAGCGAGGGAATATGAACTTCCATTATGCATGGCTTTTATTGACTATGAAAAGGCCTTTGATTCGGTGAAACCATCAGCAGTTGTAATGGCTTTGAAATCCTGTGGTGTTGAAGATGCATACATTAATATTATTCATAACATCTATGAAAATGCAAGTGCAAAGATTCATCTATTTGAGAATACAGCACCCATAAAGATTGGAAAGGGAGTGAGACAAGGTGACACTATATCTCCCAAACTCTTTAATGCAACATTGGAAAATGTCTTTCAATCACTGAACTGGGAAAACAAAGGGATGCAGATTAATGGAGATTATCTAACCCACCTTCGTTTTGCTGATGACTTAGTCATTTTTGCAACTACCCCATCAGAGCTGCAGAGTACGATCCAGGAACTTGCTGCCAAGAGTAAAGAAGTGGGATTAAAAATGAACTTTCAGAAGACAAAAGTGATGTACAATGCTTTTTCAAGAAATGAAGATTTATCGATTGATGGGGAAAAGCTGGAGTTAACCAATACCTACATTTATCTTGGACAGCAGATATCAAGTGAGGGTCACATTGATGAAGAAATTAATCGGCGTACAAAACTTGCCTGGAGAGCTTTTGGAAGAAACAGTATAATTTTCAAGAGCAATATGCCATTATGTCTTAAAAGAAAGTTTAAACAAAAAGAAAAAAACTTGCTACTACACGAAGAAGTTATCTATAATGTAAACTGCAATTGTGGTAACATATGTAGGAGAAACTGGAAGACAACTCCGCACTCGTGTAGCTGAACACAAAGCCACAATTAAGAACATTACAAGCAAAACAGGCTTAGATAAGCATGTACAAAGTACTGGACATTCAATGAACTGGGATTCTTTAAAAATTCTTGCACACCAACAACGCTATCTAAAACGGAAATTTGAAGAAAGTCTACACATTGAGAGAAGAAGATTTTCCACGATTAACATACATAGTGGTATGACATTACCATTTGAGTGGCAGCACCTTCTATCTTAGTCAGTCCTGAAGAAGGGTTGGGGTACAACCCGAAAATTTGACATAGTGAAAACTTATATCCTAGTAATCCCCATAATGCACAATTAACTGCAATAATTCTTCACTAGGATTTGCCATGTCTTCATTAATTCACAAGATAAAAGAGACATACAAATACTGCAGACAACTCAAAGAAGCATGGAGAGATGCATGCTTGGTGTAACCAGGAGAGATAAGAAGAGGAACTCGTGGATCAGAAAAATGACGAGTGGAAGACATCATGATCAGAGTAAAATCCCTGAAATGGCAATGGGTTGGACATATTGCCAGAAGGACAGACCATCGATGGTCAGCTGAAATTTTAGACTGGATTCCAAGGGATAGGAAAAAGACCCAGAAGAAGACCACATGGGAGATGGGCAGATGAAATTCGAAAGTATGCGGGAGTGACATGGAAGAGACTGGCACAAGACAGACCGTTGTGGAGGAAACTTGGGGAGACCTTCGTCCAGCAGTGGATTGATAATGGTTGACAATGATGACTATGAAGTTAAACAAATTCTTTGCAGCAAAAAATTGCTGACATTTTTCTTTGAATGTTCATGTTTTTCACTGTCTATTACTTGGAGGTTCCTATATTTGGAGGTAAATATACAGAATCACATGTTCTTGAGGATTATGGATTACAAAACTGTCCACTATTCGGAACTGTTAAGAAGGTTTTATTATTATTATTATTATTATTATTATTATTATTATTAACTGCCAATTATGTTTTGGCACCAGATTTCAGATCTGTCAATATACTGTTTTGGTCTAAAAGGTATATAAATAACAGCAAACAACTAATCTCTCTGTAGTGTTATGGCTCCTGCAGGTTTTTGAATCATGCAGTTATGAACTCTCCATAAAGCTAATGCAAAAATATGTATTGATTTCCAACATTAACTGAGTTTTTGTTAATGCAGTCAGTAACAGAAAAGATAAATTAAGGCTTTGTCTTCCTTTTTTTTTTTTTTTTTGTAAACTGCATTTCAGCTACTGTTGATGGAGGAGTAAAAAATTACTATAACCATAATGATTTCATTTGGTATTGGACATTTCAGGTGTCTTGATATCCTTCAAGGATTGTCATGAATGATAAACCAACAATTAAAAAAAGTAACAGAAAATTAAATAACTCAGAGTTTATCAATAGTGCTTTTCTACTCTTGCGTATTTCAGACCTGCCAACTGTTACGATTATATAGTATTTAGTACGATAAATCATGCTGCAGTACGCTAATACAATTTTGCAGCCAAAAATACAATTTTTTTAAATAGTGATGCTTTCCCCCAAGTTTTCCCTTTTCAGACAGAAGCCTTATAGCAGAATCGCGGCGACGGGAGACGTACGTCGCAGATTTATTTTGGTCCTGCAGACAAAAACGACATCTTCAGAACCTATTAAACCATCTTGCAGATTCCCTATCATAGATGCAAGTTTTCCACCTTTCAAAATTTCCAAAAATGGAAGTTAGGCGTAGTTAGGATTTCTTCTGTAATCGTAATATTTTTTTTTCTCGCGGACGACGTACGTTGCAGAATTATTTTGTACTCATCCCTGTAGCAGAATCGCGTCAACGGCCGATATACATCACAGGTTTATTTTGTGCTCATCCCCGTAGAAGAATTGAGACGACGGCTGACGTACATCGCAGATTTATTTTGTACTCATCCCCGTAGAAGAATCGCGGTGGTGTACATCGCAGGTTTATTTTATACTCATCCCCGTAGTAGAGTGGCGGCGACAGGCGATGTACACCGTAGGTTTATTTTGTACTCATCCCTGCAGCAGAATAACGGCGATGGCTGACGTACATCGCAGATTTATTTTGTACTCGTCCCCGTAGAAGAATTGCCGCAACGTACATCACATATTTATTTTGTATTAATTCCCATAGCAGAATTGCGGCGATGGCCGACGTATATCGCAGATTTATTTTGTACTCATCCCCGTAGCAGAATCACGGCAATGGCTGACGTACATCGCAGATTTATTTTGTACTCATCCCCGTAGAAGAATTGCGGCAACATACATCGCAGGTTTATTTTGTACTCATCCCTGTAGAAGAATCGCAGCAACATACATCACAGGTCTATTTTGTACTCATCCCCGTAGCAGAATCGCTGCGATGGCCGACGTACATCGCAGATTCATTTTCTACAAATCCTCGTAGCAGAATCACGGCGACAGCTGATGCACATCGCAAATTTATTTTGGTCCTGCAGACAAAAACAACATCCCCAGAACCCGATTAAACCATCTTGCAGATCTCCTAAGATGCAAGTTTTCCGCCTCTCAAAATTTCCGAAAACGGAAGTTAGGCGGATTGAAGATTTCACCCGTAATCATAATTTTTTTCTAATAATTAACAACATAAAAGTGTTTGCTGATTAGATTTAATTAGTTTCTCAATAAAATTTTGATGTAGGGAAAAATCCCTACATTCTCATCATCAAGAATTTATATAGCTGAAATAGGCTTCAAAAATTGTCATCATGCGTCGTGTTACGGTTTTTCTATCTGAGTGTTATGTTTTTTGGTTCTGAGAGGTTGGCAGGTCCGGTATTTGTTTGAACATGTAGAGTTAAACTCATTTATAATGAGCACTTTTATAATGAGGTTTCAGCTATTACGAACAAACAGAAGTGTTGGTTAGGAATGTTGTGTTTTATAAGCAAAATTTCAAGGTTAAAGTGATCATGATAGTGTTACAAGCTTTATGGGTATAATAAGCAAATCTTTAAGCCATTGATGTTATTTATGGTAAGAAAAGGGGCAAATCTGGGGATGTAAACCAAGTGAGTAAGGACTGGATTGAAAATGTGTGACCAGACAGTGGTTGTTGTGGCTTTTTATAAGTTTTCACCAAACCATTTGCCAAATTCAATTTTTTTCACCAAATATATTCTAAAGTCGCCATTTCTTTTCACTCTCCATTGGAATTATAAAAACTATAAAAACAAAGTATTTTAATAAAAATTTTTTCGCTAATTGTGAAGAATGCAATCAGCAGCGTGACTCCCTGCGACCAGATATAAAAAAGGTTTCTGGCAAAGTGGCATTTTTAATGCAGATGAAGCCACTGTCTTTTATCAATTTCCCCCTGCATGGCCAACAAGTTTAAAGATGAAAAGTGCACAGGTGAAAAAATACCCAAAGATCAGCTAGCTTGTTTTGATTTGTTAAAAAAAATGAGTAGTATTGTAAAAAAAAAAAAAAAAAATCTTTCAGACAATGGAAAAATCAAAAGTGTTTTAAAAACATTTTAGTCATACAAAAAAGCTTAGATCCTACCTGTCCTACATCAAACTTGTAATTTTGCTACCAAACTCAACTTCTATTCTTCAGTCTATGAATCAAGATGTTATTAGGTGGAAGAATGTAAATAAATTTTCATGACACTCACAGGATTGACATGTTTAAAAGTTATACCATATTACATTGAAGAACAACCTGATATTTCTACAACAGCCCTGTTAGTGAAGAAAAGCAGAGGCAAGGAATCTTGTAGCCGAGAAATGATCAGGTTTTATGTCATGATGAATTAATTCATTTTCCAAGATAATTTATTTATAGTAGTGTGACATAACATGAATCAAAACTATTGTATGTGTATGTGTACAAAATTATGTATTTTTTCCCCTCCTGATTTTATATAGCATTAATTTTTTTTTTATCTGAAGTCTTATTTCATTCAGCTCAAATTATCAAGACTGTAACTAATTTTATAGTCTCTGTTTTTATAGAAATGCATTGGAGTATTTAATATTTGTGTTTCATGTACATTTGAAAGGTTAATTGGGATTCTCAAGGCTATGCATGTGTTTATTACTATTGTTTTTATTTAAAGGTCAAGGGTACAGAGCGTGCATCACAGTTGGTGACTTTCCTTTTTAATATGAGAAATTTACTGAAAGGCAATGTTCCTTTTACTTTTGTAAGTATCTTCAATTGTGTGCATACATCTGTGAATTTTGTGTCTGCTTATGAGTGTCTTGAATCACGTTTTCAAAAGAAAATCCATCATGTTTTAGATTTGAATGTTACAAATGTGTATTGTATGAATACAGGAAAACAATTATAAGGGATATGATATTTCCTTTGAAGATTTCCTTCATTTGTTTTCATCTCTGATGCTGTTGTAAGATTTTTTTTTTTTTTTTTTTTTTTTTTGCTAATTCTTTGAAGTCATTCAAACAATCCTTTATGATAAGAAAACCAGCCATTAAATATAGATTTTTCTGTTCTCTTCTTACTCGTACTGAAAACTTTTTTAATTACCCGAGGAGGGTAGTTGTTATCTGACACACAAAGATAACTTAGTTCTGTTTGGAATTTGTTTTAATTCTTTTGAGGAATTCAATTTTTCTAAAAATTGTTTTGAAACTTTTATTATTATTTAGGAATAATTATAAGAATAATAATCCAAAATTTTATTTGTGTATGTAGATTTTTCAGAAATTTGAAAATTTTTGTTACAGCTTTTGAATTACTTGCTGAACATAGAAATAATTCTTGGTAATTTAGTTTGCTTTCCTGTTATTGTTCTGAGGTAAGTAATTTGTTAGAAGTGGTACTAATGGATACAAAATTGTTCAGAAAAAAACCAAAGTTCATAAAGCTGTCCGTATCAGTTCATTTTTATCAAAACCATTGCGGAAATGTGTTTTTGTCGTGCTGTTTTGTAGAAATTTTGTTAACCTGACTGATGTCTCTTGAAACTGCATAAAGGTTACCCATAATGGAACAATAAAGGAAAGTTCTTATTTATTTTCAAGTTTTTGTTAATTTTCTATGAATGCTGGAGGAACTGATATGTTCTTTAAATGATAAAGAAAATACAACGTTAAGTTGGAAAGTGAAGAATTTTTCAAGTCAGTAAGTTGCTGCTCATTAGATTTTTTCTTTTCATTAAAAAATTGAGTAAGAGGAAAGCTGAAAAAAATTAATAGTCAGATTTCATATAGTAAAGCATTGTTTGAACAACTACAAAAAAATTAGCAACACATTCCATATAAAACTTGCACCCTGCCTAAACTATAAACGAAAGAAATTTTATGAATAAATTACTTCCGTATTTAGGTGTAACTAATTATTTATATTTCCATTAGCCCAGCTTTCGCACCTCAACAGAGGGCTTTTTCAAGGCTCATACAAATGCAGTTGTAACTTCAAAACTACTTAGTTGCAAACAATTGCAAAGTATATTTCATAATACTTTGCAATTATAGAAGTATCCAGCAAATATGCTGATTATTGCAGAAAACACATTGAACTGGATAAAAATTAGTTTAGCATTTCCCCATTTATCAAAAAAGTGAGCTGCTACATGATTATTTCATAAATTGCCATTAAAATTGTTACAAATATATGTAAAAATTGACATAAAGATAAGGAAATGCAACTTATTTGGTCTTTTAGATATGTTGGAGATAGTTTCCACGTTGAAAGAAGCATTTTAGAAGCAATGATTGACATGAAGCAAAAACTTTAAATAATTCAGAATGTAATTTATTAGTATTAAAATGCATTTGTACTATCTTTATATTCAGTCAAGATGACAATTGATAAATGGCCTTGTCAGTGACATTTAGCGGTGCTTTCAGTGGAAAGGAGTACAGTAGATTCCTGTTAATTGGGGCATATCGAAGTATCCAGCAAAGATGCATCAAGGCTAGAACACTGGCCCTGTTAAGCAGTTGCTAAAATTATGTGAAGCTTTATCCCAGAGATCTAATTTGGAATGTTCTTCAAGAATTGTCCTAAATAAATGGCTGCCCCAATTAACTGATAACCCAATTTACTGGAATCTACTGTATTTAAATTTATACTTACTTTATGAGTTGACTGAACAGAAAGTGATTTTTTGTTGTTGTTAACACAGAAGCAGCAAGAATGTTGTCATTTTGTTGGAGTACTTAAAACAATTTTCAAAATAATCAACAAAATTCATGTTATCCTTTAAACAACTGGAAATGGAAATAGAAAGTTGGTTCACTGGCTTTTTGTTTTTTGGCATGAAGATATTAGCCCTATTCAGGTGATGCCATCAGATCTGAAGTTCATGTCTCATCTTGAGACTGCCAGTTCACAGTCTCCTGAAAATAAGCTGGCTGCTGACAAAGGTCTTCTAGTGAAATGAGAAGCCAGTCATACTGAAAGAGATGTATATCAACCAAATTAAAAATGTACACCTACTTTAAGTTTCCTTTTTTTTTTTTTTTAATGATTTTAAACATTCCATCCACTTTTGTTGAAGCAGAACATAAATTTTCAGCAACAGTATATTTATTACAAAATCAAAATAATGATTCATAAGTCGTGCTAAATCTGATCCATTAGGAAAACAGCCGTCTTATGCACAACAAAATCGTTACTAGTTAAAAACACATAGGTTAAAACATACTGTGAACATGAGATCTTTCGAATTGGCTACCAATTTGTCTTCAGATGTAATCACATGTGACGGAAGGGCAAGAAACCCATGAGTATAAATACAAAACGAAACACAGCGTGACGTAAGTATTGTGTGGAACAGACTGACCAATGAATTCACAAAGGTACACTAATGTGACACACAATTAAAATCATCATCATCATCATCATTGTCAACCATTATCAATCCACTGCTGGACGAAGGTCTCCCCAAGTTTCCTCCACAACGGTCTGTCTTGTGCCAGTCTCCTCCATGTCACTCCCGCATATTTACGAATTTCATCCACCCATCTCCCATGTGGTCTTTTTCTGGGTCTTTTCCTGTCCCTTGGAATCCAATCTAAAATTTCGGCTGTCCATCTATGGTCTGTCCTTCTGGCAGTATGTCCAGCCCATTGCCATTTCAGGGATTTAACTCTGATCATGATGTCTTCCACTCTCGTCATTTTTCGGATCCACGAGTTCCTCTTCTTATCTCTCCTGGTTACACCAAGCATGCACCTCTCCATGCTTCTTTGAGTTGTCTGCAGCCTTTGTATGTCTCTTTTAGTTAAGGTCCACGTCTCTGCACCATACGTAAGCACTGGAAGGATGCATTGATCAAACACTTTTCTTTTAAGACATAATGGCATATTGCTCTTGAAAATTATGTTGTTTCTTCCAAAAGCTCTCCAGGCAAGTTTTGTACGCCGATTAATTTCTTCATCAATGTGACCCTCATTTGATATCTGCTGTCCAAGATAAACATACGTATCTGTTATCTCCAGTTTTTCTCCATCAATCGATAAATCTTCATTTCTTATAAAAGCATTGAACATCACTTTTGTCTTCTGAAAGTTCATTTTTAATCCCACTTCTTTACTCTTGTCAGCAAGTTCCTGGATCATACTCTGCAGCTCTGATGGGGTAGTTGCAAAAATGACTACGTCATCAGCAAAACGAAGGTGGGTTAGATAATCTCCATTAATCTTTATCCCTTTGTTTTCCCAGTTCAGTGATTGAAAGACATTTTCCAATGTGGCATTAAAGAGCTTCGGAGATATGGTGTCACCTTGTCTCACTCCCTTTCCAATTTTTATGTGTGTTGTATTTTCAAACAGCCGAATCTTTGCACTTGCATTTTCATAGATGTTATTAATAATATTAATGTATGCATCTTCAATACCGCAGGATTTCAGAGCCGTGGTAACTGCTGATGGTTTCACCGAATCAAAGGCTTTTTCATAATCGATAAAAGCCATGCACAATGGAAGTTCATATTCCCTCGCTCTTTCAATTAGTTCTCTCAGTACGTGGATATGATCTATTGTGCTGTAGCCACTCCTGAATCCAGCTTGTTCTCTCGGTTGAGCCATGTCCAGTGTTACCTTCAAGCGGTGTGAAAGAACTTTAGTGAAGATTTTATAAACCACTGATAGGAGACTGATAGGTCTGTAGTTCCTGAGATCCTCAATGTCACCTTTTTTATGTAGCAGGATCATTGTAGCATTGTTCCAATCCTCAGGAATCTTCCCTTCATTAAGGCATCGAGTGAAAATTTGGGCGAGTACTGTTTCAATTTCTCCACTTGCTTCTTGTATGATGTCTATAGTAATTCCATCTTCTCCTGGAGCTTTCCCCCGCTTCATGTTCTTGATTGCATGAGCAACTTCTGCTGGGAGGACTGGAAGAACTCTGGTACCTTTCATGATGTCTGGAGTACATGTATCATCCCTTTCATATAATTTGGAGTAGAAATCTTTCACTCTTGTCAAAATTTCGCCTCTATTTCTTGTTATAGAACCATCTTCTTTTCTCAGAGCCATAATCTGTTTTCTTCCCTTACTGAGATGTCCCTTTGCTATCTTTAGGCTTTGGTTGTTTTCAATTGCTTTCCTCACTAGCTCACAGTTGAATTTCCTTACGTCTTCAGTGATACTTTTTCGTGTTGTCTTGCATAGCTCTATATATTCCACTTTGGAAGTCACATCTTCTTTAGTTGTCCTCATCTCTCTTCTTTTGCATCAACATTTTGGTTTTTCCTGATAATTTGTTCACATGCAACTTGTTCTTAGACCCAGCTAATTTTGTTGCTGTTTCCATTAGAGCTTTGGTTACTTTTCTGTTAACTTCCGAAATATCCACTTCTTCCGATGTTAGGCCTTCTAAAGCAGAGAATCTGTTCTTCAGTTCCAACTTGAAAGTATTATGGTGTTTTTTAAGGTTGGTTATGTCAATACATTTTGTTTGTCTTATGAGCTTGCCACGTTCCAGTTTAGTGTTGAGGTGCATCTTACATCTCACCAATCTATGGTCACTACCTGTGTTGAACTTGTTCAGCACACTGCAGTCTTCGATGACGAATTTTTTGTTACACATAATAAAATCAATTTCACTTGTCGTCCCAATTGGATGTCTCCATGTCCATTTACAATTAAAATAAGTATACCTTAATCATAATTAATGTTCAGATTGCCACACCCCTTCTTCCACCAAACACTTCCAGGGGGGGATTACCGAAGGGTAATCGTCATTATAACATATGTGTTTGAATTTATGCATCATAAGGCTCTCCACAAACAGCAAACACGATTTAAGTCTAGGTACACATTGTCCCTAGCCCTTGCCAAAATCTTGTTACAGACCCTAGAAGAGGACATCCTACATTCAGCTCCGGTAAAACCCTTGTTGTATCTCCGATACGTTGACGACATTTTGCTTTTTGGACTCCCCGCCCCCTTTCACAACTCAATGGTTTTGTTAATTGCCTTTCAGCCAAATATCCGTCCATTTCCTTCACTGTTGAACATGAAAAGGATTTATCTTTACCCTTCCTGGATTTCCTGCTTCGACGGGATGCCGATACCAATGTAATATTGTGTGCTGTATTCTCAAAACCGTCCTCTGAAACTATGTTGATCCCCTTCAGTTCGTCTCACCCTAATAGTCAGAAATACTCGTCTTTATATTTTCTGATCCGAAGAGCCGTTACCCTTTCTTCGTCACCACAACTTCATCATACAAAATTCTGCAGGATTAGACAACTGGCTTCACTGTATGGTTACTCCTCTTTGGAGGTTGACAGGTTATTTAACCATTTATTGACTCCCTGTGGTTCAACCTTAGTTAGGAAACACAGTTCCATTAGTTATGTCACTTCTTTACGGTGTATCCCATGTACATCACACATACATACACATCACTAAGCTGTTCTCTGAGATTCAGAGGTTAGCTCCAAAAAGAAATACAAACTTCTAGATATTTTTACTTATTGTTGTCATATCAAACTTCTCCATTTACAGCGATCTTGACATACAACTCGTGCTTCACTGATATCCATTACACGCCGTACACAAGATCTTTTATACTTCATACTCATAATCTTTTTCTCATGCAGACACTCCTGTTAACAACATTTTGAAGAATATCTGTTAAAAACATGGAGTTGGTTTTGGTGTTAAAGCTAACAATATTTTGTCTATTATCAAAACCAACAGGGGTACTACACCTTTGGAAACTTGTTATGGGTGTATTCCATTCCTCTAAAATCCCTTGAACCATGCGAAAACGATTTGATTTATGTGGGCTCTACACCCCACAATCTTGGTTGCAGGATTACTGAACATAAGTATAATGTGAAGTCATGTTCTGCTACTACAGCTTTGTCAAGATTATGCCTAAGCGGCACTCATTTGCTGCTCTGGAACGAGGCCAAGATCCTTTGTGTACCTAGACTTAAATCGTGTTTACTGTTTGCGGAGAGCCTTATGATACATAAATTCAAACCCATATGTTGTAATGATGATTACCCTTCAGTAATCCCCTCCCCTGGAAGTGTTTGGTGGAAGAAGGGGTGTGGCAATCTGAACATTAATTATGATTAGGGTATACTTATTTTAATTGTGTGTCACGTTAGTGTATCTTTGTGAATTCATTGCTCAGTCTGAAGATGAATTAATTGGTAGTCAATTCGAAAGATCGCATGTTCATAGTATGTTTTAACCTATGTGTTTTTAACTAGTAAAGATTGTATCGTGCATAAGATGGTTTTTTTTTGTAATGGATTACAAAATCGCACGCACAAATTTATCTAATTCCAGCATGAATAATTTGTGTTTCTAAAAAAATTATTTCACAAACAATAATGAATGATGTATGGGTATTAAAATGTTTTGCTATTTCACTGTGGTCTTATATTTTGTATACAGTATTTACTTTTGAAATTTAATAAATTAATTTACAAATTATGTTTACAAATTTTCTATTTTGTTAAGGCATTCACAAAATCGAATTATCATGTTATTTTTACGGAATAAAGCTAAATCTGAGTAAGTCATTTTAAACTCTGTGAGCAAGCAAAATTTTGATATTCATCCTTTTTTTTTGTTATTATTGCAGTGCTGTGTAAAAAATGTAATGAATGAATTCCATTGTGTAATAGTTTTTATGTGTTTCAGATTCTGCGAGATTGTTCAGGGAATAGCTTCTTAGAAAATATGTATCCTTTTTTTAATATGTAAATTAATCTTTTATGTGTTACATAGTCTAACATACTAAAAATATACAATATATATGTATTATATGTTTTTTTGAGGGCTTGCAGTACCTTTTGGAAGTTGACAGTCACATTATTTTTGTACAGCAAATAGAAAGCACAACAGGATAAGTACAAATGTTACTTTTGCGGGTGATGGTTTGATCTGAGAAAAGTCCACGTAAAAGCTCAGGAAAAAGATCAATGGGGGCTATATGTCAATGAAGCCACTTTTGTGTAAAAATAACTGCTGAAATTTAACTTTTTGAAAATGATGTTTTGCAACTTCAGACTGTTTCCAGATTCTCACACAAGATTCATGTAAGAAAATGGGAACTTAACCTTCTTTATGAATCACAATTGTTCATTTCTTTTCAGTCTTTCGAAATTGGTTATTGGTATGTTCCTCTGTACAGCTTTTCTGCACATTTTTGGTTGTGCAATTACAATAATGGAAAAAGTTTTTCACCTTAGAAAGAATTTTTCTCTGGCTTGCTGAGATCTAGAAATTGAAATTAAATTTATTAAAACCCAAAATTTTTTTTTTTAAAACTTCTTGGTATTATGCTAGTTTTAAATAAAAGAAAAGCCTGAAAACTGTAAAAAAAACCTTATCTGTAGTTCGGGGGGGGTCTGTTCAAGGTCAATTTCCCATGTTTATTCATTTCTCCCACCTTTAAGGGGAATGAAAAGTAAACAATTGATGACATCCAAACTGCCCAGTCAAGTAAAACTTTCTGGATTATAATTGCAAAACCAAAAATTTGCCGAAAAGCTGTGGAGAGGAACATATCAAGTAACTGATTCTGTCCCCAAGTACAGGGTGTGGCAGAAAAATGGACGTTTTTACTTTCTTCACGAAAGTTTCCCTAATGATGTTGGCAACATGTATGGATTGTCATTCATTTCACCAAACAACACCATTTTGAGTGTAGCTCAATGTGCTGTAGCTGTTAAGGCATTTCACAGAAATGGTGACGTTACTGCTAGATGAGAATATCAGTGTTATTTTAATCTCAGGAGGCATGATCCTATTCCATCAAAACATGCCATCAGGTTATGGGTGAAGACTTTTGAAACTACGGGAAGTACATTGAAGCAAAAACCTACAGGTAGGCCTTGGAGTATTCGAACATGAGAAATAATACAGGAAGTGCAAAATGTTGTAATACAAAGTCCAAAACATTCTGTGAGACAAATTTCTTCAGCAGTGGGTATCTCAAGTCATAGTGTCCCTAGAATCTTACGGGATGAGTTAAAGTTACAAACCTACAAGATTCATGTTGTGCAGCAGTTAAATGAAAATGATTATGAACACCGAATGACTCTGTGTGTTGAGCTTTTGGCTAAAGTGCAAGGCAGTGGAGCGCTCTTGCGTTTATTGTGGATGAGTGACTAGGCCCACTTTCATCTTAGTGGTTTTGTGAAAGAACAAAACTCACAACTGGTCAGAGGATAATCACCGTCAACTGCATCAATGGCCGTTACACAGTTGGTGAGTTACAGTGGGGTGTGCGGCGGTCTCTTCAGTGGGAATAATCGGCCCTTACTTTTTCAAGCATGAGCAAGGACAAGCAATAACGGTAACATCTCACAGGTATGCCGACATGATAGACACATTTGTCGCACAGCAACTTGCACGCATTTCTTCAGATGAGCCATTTTGGTTTCAGCAAGATGGTGCTATGCCTCACTGCACAAATTTCCATGGAATCCATATACCAATTTTTCGGAAACTGTATCATATCTCGGAATGTTGACGTTTCATGGCTCCTCAGGTCACCAGGCTTATCAGTTTGTAATTACGGTACTTCCTGTGGGGGTATCTTAAAACTAAGGTGTGTACAGGGTGCCCATACACCATTGCTGAGCTGAAACACTACATCCATACAGAAGTCACAAACATTCCTATTGAGATGTTGAAACGTGCCATGGACGATTTCTGTTGTAGAATGTCTTGAGTGTAGACGTCAAAATGATAATCACCTGCTGGACATAATATTCAAAACCTGAACATGACTTTGCATATTTCACAGATGGCAATGTGTCAGGGTGCAATGGATGTGTTTGCTATTTTTTCTCGTGAAACGATGCATCAGTTTTGTTGCATTCAAAAACGGCTGTTTTTCTGCCACACCCTATATTTGCAGGAAAATGTGCCGAAGTGGGTTTAAAGGTGAAGTCAGAGGAAACTGGGGTACAGCTTGTAATAAAACATACAAAAGCCATATATACATACACTATATTGACAAAAGTCACTGGACACCTAAAAGAGAAACACAACATAGCATTTATTGACATACATTAGTGACGATTATGGGCAAAACACGTAACAATATTAACAAAGAAAGGTAACTTGATCACGCTAGTTACGTTAACTGAAAACTTTTACAAAAGTTCGTAAGTTGGAAGCTTTCGACCTTATCTTAGGTCTTCATCACGCCAATGGAGGACTAAGATTGTTGCCAGATTCTACATTTGAATTTTTCCTATTTTTGTTGCCAAAACTTAGAATTGATCTCCAGATCAACAGAATGTAGAGAGGAGATTCAGAGTTGCAAGTCATTGAGTTGAAAATAATTTCTATGCTTTCACGGTAACGGAGGGCAAAACGATTGTCAAAAGAAGCAATTCGTTTTGCTTCGTTCCAGTGGGGAACTGCAGATGTGTCTTCCATTGTCAAAATAGACAAGGCAGTATTGGGATTGGCTTTCGAAACATCTTTTCTATGTTCTAAAATTCTATGGCTAATGCTCCTGTATGTGCTTCCAATGTATAAGTTATCCCCAGTAGAAGAAGATATAGGAATGCAGTAAACTCCTGGGAGGTTCAGGCTTTCAACTTTGTCCCTATCCCTTTGTAAAAGTTTCAAGATGTTTGGGGTAGATTTAATGGCAAGATGGTAACCAAAACTTCTAAAAGAATCTGTAACTTATAAGCATAGGAAGGATGGTAAGGAACAGAACCACAGAATTTCAGGTCTTCTTTCTTGTGAGGAAGGAGGCATTCGATTTTCGAATGGTTTTCATATTTCTTTATGAGGGAGTTGACTGTAACAGCAGGGAAACCATGAGAGAGGGCTATTGTAGAAATTTTGGAGAGTTCTTCTTGAAGAGAGAGTTGGTTGTTGCAAATGATATGAGCCCTGTGGATGTAGGACTTCAATGCTGCAAGCTTGTAGAGATGCAGGGTGCAAGATTTGTAGGGAATGATGTTAGTGGCTGCAGAAGGTTTTCGATAGACGGAACGAGTAATGGAGAGATCAGCGTTTCTGCAGATAGATACATCCAGGAAATCAATTTTGTGATTTACTTCCTTAGATATAGTGAGCTTAATGGAAGGAAATTTTTCTGTAATAGAGTTCCTTCCATTAAGCTCACTATATCTAAGGAAGTAAATCACAAAATTGATTTCCTGGATGTATCTATCTGCAGAAACGCTGATCTCTCCATTACTCGTTCCGTCTATCGAAAACCTTCTGCAGCCACTAACATCATTCCCTACAAATCTTGCACCCTGCATCTCTACAAGCTTGCAGCATTGAAGTCCTACATCCACAGGGCTCATATCATTTGCAACAACCAACTCTCTCTTCAAGAAGAACTCTCCAAAATTTCTACAATAGCCCTCTCTCATGGTTTCCCTGCTGTTACAGTCAACTCCCTCATAAAGAAATATGAAAACCATTCGAAAATCGAATGCCTCCTTCCTCACAAGAAAGAAGACCTGAAATTCTGTGGTTCTGTTCCTTACCATCCTTCCTATGCTTATAAGTTACAGATTCTTTTAGAAGTTTTGGTTACCATCTTGCCATTAAATCTACCCCAAACATCTTGAAACTTCTACAAAGGGATAGGGACAAAGTTGAAAGCCTGAACCTCCCAGGAGTTTACTGCATTCCTATCTCTTCTTCTACTGGGGATAACTTATACATTGGAAGCACATACAGGAGCATTAGCCATAGAATTTTAGAACATAGAAAAGATGTTTCGAAAGCCAATCCCAATACTGCCTTGTCTATTTTGACAATGGAAGACACATCTGCAGTTCCCCACTGG
Organism: Macrothele yani; assembly: GCA_039090855.1. Lineage (NCBI taxonomy): Eukaryota > Metazoa > Arthropoda > Arachnida > Araneae > Macrothelidae > Macrothele > Macrothele yani. The sequence continues at coordinate 6,164,023 of CM077005.1, forward strand.
AACGAAGCAAAACGAATTGCTTCTTTTGACAATCGTTTTGCCCTCCATTACCGTGAAAGCATAGAAATTATTTTCAACTCAATGACTTGCAACTCTGAATCTCCTCTCTACATTCCGTTGATCTGGAGATCAATTCTAAGTTTTGGCAACAAAAATAGGAAAAATTCAAATGTAGAATCTGGCAACAATCTTAGTCCTCCATTGGCGTGATGAAGACCTAAGATAAGGTCGAAAGCTTCCAACTTACGAACTTTTGTAAAAGTTTTCAGTTAACGTAACTAGCGTGATCAAGTTACCTTTCTTTGACATACATTAGTATGGTGTCGGTCCACCTTTGACCTTAATGCGTGCACTGACCCTTTGAGACATGCTTTCAACACGATTTTGGAACACGGCGATAGGTATGCACTTCCATTCAGTGCATAATGCTGCCATTAACTGTTGCTTAGTAATAGGCCTTGGTTCCAAACATTTTATGTGGCACTCTAATTCATCCCATAGGCGCTCTGTGGGATTAAGGTCAGGGCTCTGTGCTGGCCAGTCCACACACGATATGGAATTATCGTCAAACCACGCCGTAACAGTCCTTGCTTTATGGCTCGGTGCATTATCCTGCTGGTACCATCAAGGCTCGGTTCCACAGTATTGCCACAGACTTGGTAGGGCATAATTGTCTAGAATATCAGGGTAGATGTGCTGGTTAATAGATTTGTCTACAATAGCCAATGGGCCAGGACCATACCACAAAAAACACTCCCACACGAGTACACTGCCTGCTCCAAACTTGACCGTAGGAACCGTACACTGTGCTAAATAGCTTTCCCCTGGCTGCCGCCATACCCACACACGGCCATCAGACTGATGGATCGTGTAACTGGATTCATCAATCCATAGGACCCGTTTCCATTGATCTACGGTCCACAATAAATGTTTTTTACACCATGCTAAACGATGAATAGCATTCCGAGTGGAGATGAAAGGCTTATGAGCATCCACACGACCACAGTAACCCATGGAATGAAGTTCTCTGCAAATGGTATGTGGCCGCCCCGGTGGCGCAGTGGTCTAAGGCGCTGGCCTCTGATCATTCGTCCGTAAGGGGTCCGGGTTCGAATCTCGGTCAGGCATGAATGTTGTGTTTGTCTTACGGCACTGGCTCTCTCCCTTCCCTGGAACCAGTGACCCTAAATTAGGGACGGACGACTGCTTATAGCCCATTGAGTTGCTCACAGTGGTTGTTAAACCTCCAATTAAAAAAAATGGTATGTGTACATACTGAGGTTCCAGCATTTTTACTCACCTGTATCCTGAGGTATTGTGCAGTACTCCGTCGATTAGCTGTAACAACTCTCCTGAGGCTTCGACGTCCTCTATCACTGATTTTCTTTGATCTGCCGGTATGTTTTGCTGCTTCAGGCATGCCATGTGTGTTCCACTTATTCAGTACATCCAAAACAGTTGACTTGGGTATGTTTAAACTCCTCACGGTTTCTCTTGTGAACAATCCACTAATATAACATCCAGCAATCTTTCTTTTTCAAAGTCAGTTGTCTCCCACTGCAACATTTTCACTCAACCTCACAGTGCGATATGATCGCAGTCAACTGCAGGAATAGATTATGTAATTATAACGACCCGAATATACTAAATGATAACTGGATGGCCCTGATAAAAATAGAACGGGGGGGGGGGGGATTCCAGTACCATATTTTGACCAAATTAAAGAACAGATGGTGCCACAAGCAAACATCATGAGATACAGTGACGGGACAGAAGACCGGAGACGAATGCATTTCTTGCTCTGCGGCTGCAGAAAGAAACGGTAGTTTTTCAACAGGCCTCCTGATGACAGCCAGGGATCGGCAGAAAGTACTAGAGGCAGACAAAGTCATGGGGGTGAGGCTTACAATATCTGCAGTTAAGCATATTGTGTTTCCCATCGAAAAATTAGGTAGGATTGAAGGAGGAAGGCTGAGCCATGGTGTAAATGAATTGAGTTGAGAGAATAGAGCTTCTATAAATAGTGTATATAGATAGCGTTTTAATATGAATGTATGTATAAATGTTGCAAATATTAGGACGTGGCTGGCAATTAACGACCAAAAGAGTTAGGGTTAAAGTTTCTGATGCATAGTATGGAAGTTTTGTATAGTGTTTTAGATTTTTAAATGTATGTTGAAGATAATGAAAGTTGTGTGTATGTGAGGAAATGTGAATGTAATAGTGAAAAGTGGGCTCAAAAACAACTGGCAAGAATATATATGAAGACACAGGGAAGAGATACGACGACCACGAAAAGTGCATCATGCAGTATGACGAGTCAGCCGAAATATATGTGCGGTAAACGTTGAAAAAGGAACAACAACCTTTTAGGTGAGTTTCCATTCATGAATTTTTTTAAAGATGCAAAGGAAAGGAACGAACGGCTTACTTTGTCTTCAGCGGCAACCACACAGGAAAGTTCTGTTCCTGTGACCAGCTGCCATGGTGATGCAGCTATTTTTAGAGCTCTGTTCTCGCTGGGTGAAAGGACAGTGTACAATCAAACTGGTAATGATGCAATGCTTAATGACATAATGACGCTTTTAAAGTTCAGCATTTTCTGCCTACATGAAATAAAATAAAACTAAAACTAGTGGCTATGGAACATTTCTCTGCTTGAAATTTATGCAAATTGTTCGACCACTTCTATATGACCTGGAGATTTGAAAACTGTCATGTTGATAGGTCTTAACGTCCGAATACTTAGAAGAGTCCAAAAACGGGGGGAGTAAATGGTGGCTTTGGAAAATTGTTTGAATTTTTTGCAAATTGTTTGACTATTTCTCAATAACCTTGAGATCTGAAAATTGGCATGCTGATAGTCCTTAAGGTCCGGATACCTAAAAAAGTCTAAAAACCAAAGAGTTCAAAGGGGTGGCTTAGCTTTATTGTTCAAAGTGCTGATAGGTTTAAAGATAATTATGCCAGAGACGTTGAAATGCTGTAAAAATTACATGAAATTTTTATTTAAAATGATGCGGCGCCAAATTCTGATCCTTTTTACGTCAAACGGTATGCATTAGCATCATGACCCCGTTCTAAATCATGCAACAGTTGTAGATCTGAAATTACTTTTCTTTCCTTTAATTTATTTTCCTTTCTTTAATTTTATGTTAAAAAAATTATAAATTAACCGTTCGAAGAATGGGTATAACTGCAAGTATCTAAAAATCTTTTTCTTTTCAAGTGGTATTTGATTTTTGGAAGAGAAAAAATTGCAGGGAGTAAGATCTGCTGAACAGGGTGGCGGTCAGACCTGTACATTGTGGTGCTTAGCAAGAAACTGCCGCACAAATTGCAGTGAACGGACAGGTGTGTTGCCATGGTGGAGTTGCTACTCGCTCCTGTCATGCAATGGGAGTAGAGAGTAGCAACATGAACTGTATCCCTAAAATGCCACAAAACGTACTCGTTCTTGATTGTCTCGCCCGATGGAGCATATTCATGGTGCAAAACTCCCTCGTGATTTAAAACAGTCAGCATCGTCTTGACATTGCTGCAGATCTATCATGCTTCTTTTGTTCTGAGAAATCTTGGGGTCTTCCACTGTGAAAGCTGGGCCTTAGTTTTGGGGTCATATCACCCACAATTCATCACCAGTTTTGGTAGGTTTTTTAAAGTTCTCTTCATTTTCAATGCATTCAAGAAGGTTACTAGCAGCTAAAACACTGGCTGTTTTTGCTCAGCTAAGAGTAATTGTGGCAGAAATTTGGCTCAGATGTGTGTGATGCCCAAACTGTGAGTAAGAATTGATTGAACTGAACTGAAACTAATGTTGAAGTCTTCAGATAACTCATGAATAGTGATTCGGTGGTTTTCTCACACATCTGTATGCATAAGCTCGACATTGTTTTCACTTTTCCTGGTTGCAGGCCTCCCAGACTATTCATTGCTCTCAACGCTTTCACAACCATCTTTAAAGTGTTTAAACCACTCATAAATGTGTGCACGACTCATACACTGGCATGCAAAAATTAAGGACGAGACTGTTTTTCGAATGTAACGTCATGCAGAAGTGCTCCACATCGACTCAATTCATACCATACAATCCCCAAGATGTAAGAATATGGGACACATGAGCAAAACCGTCCAAACAAGGAATACAAAGAATACAAAGGCACTTTATTGAAAAGTGTTGCTTCAAGCACAACTGGACAGAAGGCAGAAACGTCCATGTGACAGGCGGCTGCCAAGAAAAATCCAGAGTTTAGTAGGGGATATGAGCACCCCTGACTGCGTTGCAGGATTTACACAGGGTGCGCACGCGTGCTTGAAAACCTGGAAAGTCCTGGAAAATCATGATTACGTTTTCAAGGCCTGGAATATCCTGGAAAAACGGTATTTTTTTAATGCTGTCTTGAAAAGCCTTGAAATTTGAAATTAGTGCTTAAAAAAAATGCCCTTTTAGGAAATCGTGTTACTGACTGTTACCCCTTCATTTTTTTAAGTTCCTCTCCTCTGTTCTCAAAGAAACCGCCGGCAACAGTGGTGTTTTGGATGTGTCCAAATCCTAATTTGGCTGGGGGGGGGGGTGAAGCACTACTTCCAGTGCAATAAAATTGGATGATTACTAGCAGGTCTGTTAGGGAAGGGGAGCTTGATGCATTCTCTAGCCCTGAGCTTGATGTCCGTCCGACAACTACTGAGAACAACAGAAGGGGAAAGAAGAGACATTTAGCATTTGCAAGGGGGTCGCGTGTTTACCAAGTCAGCTGGCACCCACCAGTGAAGAGTATGCCTGAACAACACATTCATCTGCTCCTTGTTTATTGCATTAAGACGCTTGCTTCCGGCCCACCCCTCAAGAGACTTCGGCTACTTATGATAAAAAATAAGAAAACTATCTTTGCGAATTTTTCACAAAAGTGGCTGAAATTTTTACATTTACTATAATTGGATTACAGAAGCTCACTCCCAAAATTCCATTTGAATCCGTTTAAAACTTAAAAAGTTAGCATTGGAAATTTTTATTATGTGTGCCTCTTTAGACAGTGAGCCTTGAGCAGAAAGTGTGTTACCATAGCAACGGTTGATTGACAGCTGGGAGCGCTGATCCGAAGCCCTTGGTTGGGAAGAAAGCAAACACCTGTTTATCACTTCCACGGCTCAAAAGGACTAAGAGATATTTTTCAGAAATCCATTTTCCCGAATTTTGAAAATAACACAGTAAAATTTTTACAGTGGTTAAAATACATCACAATAAAGTTCTAGTGCAAATTTCGCCAAATTCCGTTTGAAACTTCAGCAGATGCAAAAAAAAAAAAAAAAAAAAAAAAATCTTCCGTTGCAAAATCGGATTGAAAAAAAGAAACGGCAATTATAAATTACGGGAAAAGCAAGCAAATTATTTTTTTTTAGATGCCATGGTTTATTTAAACAGAGTGATCCTTAAATTTTGTTTCTGTGATGATATGGACTCTATTTTAATTACAAACATGCATTTTTATTCAGATGTCTGAGTTACTGTTTTAATAAAAAAATCTATAATTAAAAAGTTTTCAATGGATTTAGGCGAAATTCAGCAGATAAACGTATTTTAGTAAATTGCAACGTTATGACGTAAATTTTGTTCATTTTGTCAAAAATTGGGCAGCATTTTTTTTTTTTTTTTTTTTTTACGTTTTCTCCTATAGTTAGGGTGAAGGAGGAAGACACTTCAGTGAGCTGCAGGTGGTGATTTATGGCGATGTGCCAAATGAAAAGAAGGACATTCCAGAGGCTGAGTGTGCGTGGACGCGTGTTCCTGCTGTTTGAACTTAATCGGAATGTTTTCGGGAGGGGAGAAATATCCGTTTCAGCTTTACAGCTTTCAGGCTCCTTTTTTTTCTTGGTAATAAATAAAAACCATAGTTGCTGCATTCACCATTGATCCATATTCGCATTTCTTGAATATAAACAGCAGACAATCGGAAACATGGTGTTGGGTGGGTCTTGATGTTCTTCATTTGTATCTGCTGAATTTTGTTCTGTGGGAATACGGAATGAGTTATACTGTGAATACATACAAAACTACATATTTTTGAGCTGAAAAAATAGGTCTACTTGTACACAGTAGCTAACGTGTGAACTCAGACGAAGACAATCAGACATATGGACGTCTGATTCCATAAAAAAATCAACCCACTTTTATTATACACGACAGATAAAAAAGAAAAAACATTACATGTTTTTAAACATTATAAAGGAAAGCGGATTTTTGAAACACCATGACTTGATGATATTAATTTCTGAAAGTTTTTTTTTCCGATTTTAATTTCTGAAACCTTTTTTTTTTTTTTTTAATTACAATACATTGTAACAGGATACCTGTGTGTTGTATCCCTTAGTTGTATGGCAGATTTTGAGTTGGCCGATATCCGCGATCGTAAGTGGTAGTTACATTGCTATTGTTGATGATGACAAGATAAATACTGGAGTAATGTAGAATGTTGCATAAAGTAAAAAAAAATCGCCCCCTCCTCCCCTTCGAACTTTTATGCGGTTATCATAGCTGATCAACCATTTCATTCCATGAACATCAGCACATTTCAATCATTTGACCATTGGGGTCTGACGGAATTCAGCAGTGCTAAGCGCCTAGCGCAACGAGAACATGCTAATTATGGACAGTTCTATTCCCTTCCCCTATCATCCCTAATAATTGAGAGCGCATACTGTAGTTTCAAATATTCTGTGTATGAGCTAGTTTTCACGCTGTTCGTTATGTTTTTATTTTAGAAATTACTAACCCTTTCGAACTGTAGGTTGCAGAAACGTTTATGCTTTTGGTTTTTTCCGTAAAAGGAGTTGGATTTTGGCGAAATTTTAGTATGCTGTTAGGTACAACCTAGGAACCTACCCTGTTGAAAATGGTCGAAATTAAATTCAAAGGCATAGATATAAGAGCAGTATTCATTCTCCAAGCTTGAAGCCCTACGTCCACTCTCCAGCTGGGTAAGTATGAAAGATTTGAGACTTGAATCCACCTGTGGGCATAACAAGCACATGCCCCATTTCAAAAAAGGGGGGAGGTTGAGTAAGTAGATAAGTGCTTTGCTTTGTCTCACGTTTCTTGTTTTCAGACATCACACTTTTTCACTTATGGATTTGCAACTCCACGTTTTGTCTTACATTTGCCCGAACTTTTCAGTGATCCACACAGCAGTACTTCAGAACTGCTGTTTGTGATGTATTCTGAGAGGCAAGCACCCCATCTCCCCTTTATGGGTCCTCCATGTTTTACCACCGTGTTTTTTTGGAGGAAATAAATCTCAGAGATTTTTTTACCAGTCCTCTGTTAGACGTGCGCCCTCCCATTCTTAAATTCTGAATCTGCCCTCACTTTATTTTATAATAATTTCAGTTGTTATCAATAATAGTCTGATTACATGGAAGATAGTGCAGAATAGTGATGCAGCTAAAATGACTGATTGAATTAATCATTTTCTGATTGAGGGAAAGGATTTTCTGAATAGCCTTGTGGTAATTGCATCATGATTCAATTTAGCATTATTGGGTAATTCGCCAATTAAAAACATTAAAAAGAAATGTAATGGGTAAAAAAGCACACTCATTCATTTGCATCTTTCATCATTTTTATTACTTAAAACTGAAATTGCTTTTAAAAAATAATTTGAGCATGATACTGTAAAGCGTAATATTCATCCTGGAATTTTTTGTATATGGCCTGGAAAAGGCCTGGAAAGTCCTTGAATTTTTTCCCCAAAAAGAGTACGAACCCTGTTTACAACGTCTGTCCATGCTGAGGACAAGGTTGTCAAGGAGCTGTTGAAGCATCGCGACCCATTCCTCTTGTAGCGCCTATTGCAGTTGCGGAATCGTTGCTGGCGGCTGGTGACGTGCTGCCAAGCATCTCCCGAGAAGGTCCCACACGTGTTCGATTGGCTTTAGGTCCGGGGACCTTGTGGGCCAATCCATGCGTTGAATATCTTTACTCTCCAACAGCTCTGCGACAGCCACTGTACGATGAGGTGTAGCGTTGTTGTCCATGAAGACGAACTCAGGACCCACAGCACCTCTAAACAGACGCACGTGAGGCAGGAGAACCTCGGTACAATAGCGGACACCAGTGACTGAACCTCCTTGGAAGATGTGGAGGTCAGTAAGGCTACTAAGCATGATACCGCCCCAAACGAGAACTCCGCCACCTCCAAACCGTTTTTTTTTTTTTTTATGATGTTGGAGGTGTGATTGCGTGTTCCCTGCTCTCTCCAGATGTGTATACGTCCAGAATCGCTCGTCAGACTAAATCGGCTCTCATCCGTAAAGAGAACTCGGCCCCATTGCTGATGTGTCCAGTTCTTGTGTTCCTGGCACCACAGAAACCACTGTCTCCGATGAGCAGGCGTTAATGGCACACACCGTACTGGTTGTCGTGCAAATAGACCACCTTTGTGCAACCTCCTGGCCACGGTAGAACGCGATAACGGACGTGCAGTTGTCTGTTGCATGTGCCTTGCGATTTCTCCCGCTGTCTGCCGTCTGTCTCTTCTCGCCTGTAGGACAATATACCGGTCGTCTGCCGCTGTGGTTGCTCGTGTACGACCACTGCTAAACTCTCGGACAGCTGTTCCTGTTGTTTGAAATTCTCTCCAAGCTCGTGAAACGATGCTGTGAGCGATCCCGAACTCCTTGGCCACACTAGTCACACTTCGACCTTCTTCCAACTTCCCAATGATATACTGGATTGCCTGTTGGCCATATCACACGGTGGCAGTACACCGCCGGTGTGCGTTATACCCTTCCGACACTGCCCCCTCCCGGTCATGCTGCATATATACGCATGCCCTACCGTACCGGACCCTAGTCTATCTCCTGAGTGGTCTTTTGGTCCGTTCTGCCTGCTCGTTCCGCTGTTATGCTAATTTCTCCTCTTCGTCCTTAATTTTTGCACACCAGTGTACAATCCTCCCCATAGACTTTCTGTAGCTTGAAGTATGTGTCTGCAATTTTCACCAAGTTTTTGACCAAATGTAATGCAAATTTGTTGATCAATTTTTTTCTGACGAGACAAAAATGACGAACATGTTCACACACGTCAGAACAAAGCTGTACTTAAAAAAAAAAACAGATGAGCAGAGGAGACTTGATTCACTGCACATGCGTAGTGGGTTCCAAGGTCAACCTGTTCCAAACAGCTTCCTGCTGTGTCATGCGATTCGGAACTTATTCAACCAGTGTGGGTATTTTTTTTTTTTTATCACATTTTGTAAGTAAAGCTATCAAGGGAAAAAAAGAGCCTTGAGGAAGTATTTAAGCAATGTGTCACAGGCCAACAAGAAAAATTACAAAAAGGCTTGTTGAAGGATAAAGCAGTGTGTTAGGAATGAACAGGGTTGCCACTCAACCTGGAAAACAGGGGAAAAAGTGGAATTCTCAGGGAATTTGAAAATGGTTCCAAAAATCAGGGAAAACTCTGGGAAAATTACCCTTTTTTGTAAAAGTCTGAAAACTTGGTGAAAATTGCCCTCCCCCCTTTTGTAAAAATCAATGGATACTTTATTTTGCCAAAAAAACTTATTTTTTCAAGATTTCAAACTTTTGCTTGCAATTCCTGCCTGCCTAGAGTTTGGTAGATCTTACTCTCAGTTATATTAAGTATTTCCTTTATTCTCTAAAAGAAGATGCAAAATTGAATTTTTTTAAATTGCCAGTTATTACGCTTTTGTTCAATTTCTGCAGGCAGTTGTTATAACATGGAACAAATAGGCACAATGGCTCCTGCTTGAAGAAACACTTCACAAGAGAACCAACCAAATGATGGATCAAAGTCCTTTGTCTGTTAGCTCTCTTGAAACATGTTTCTTTGAACAGAGCCATTCCATCATTAAGCTTAACTGCATTGTGTTATAGAAAAACTGAAACTATTCAACTGGCAGATTTTTTCTTACATATGACCTGTTTCTATGGGAATGTATTTACAAATTCCATGTGGGTAGTATTCACAAAAGTTCACAGAACTTTGGTACAGAAAATAATGTGCACAGTTAGTTGTTATTAATGAAAAGCAGGTAATTTTATAAAGACAAATTACGTAAAGAATTTACAAGTGTCTGCTTTGGTGAGAAAAATGAATGGAATGGAATGAAATGTAACAATTCTTTGCAACATGCCACTGGAAAACTTTAAAAACCACCTGGAGAACCTGGAAAAGTCAGGAGGGAATTTTTTCATTACTTTTGAGTGGGAACCCTGATGAAGAGGGAAGGCATCGGTAGAATGGGGAAATATTTTCAAAAAAATGTCCCAAGTTGCTGTGAAAGTCTTTTGGAGCTTTAGTAAATGTATGAGGAAAGAGTCTGTTTCTCAGGAATTACTTGACAAAGAAGAGCATGTATTATATGTTTATTAGATTCACTGAATTTTTGGAAAACCTGTTAAATGAAATCCAGGGACAATGGAGCAAATAAATATTGATGATAATGATGTTGAAGATGATTAATTAAAGGACCCTAGGTATTCATGGAGTAAGAGATGTTATTTAAAACGTAATAAAACTGCAGGTGAGGATAAAATTAGTGCAGATTTGATTAAACATGGTACTTGAACAGATGCTCATTTATTACATAGGATCATTGAAGCAGCATGGCAAAGGGTTTGATTCTCCTGGGGACTGGCAAACATCAGTCATTTTGATAATAAATAGGAAAGATTACTGTTGATGTTTCAAACAGCTCCATCTGCAGTGAACTTGGCACTCAACTCGAGCTTCACTGGCATCTGTCATACGTCTCAAGTGAGACCCTTTGTACTTCGAACTAATTACCTTTTCCTCTGTGAGACATTCCTGAATGTGGTTCTCCCGTGATTTCCCTGGCTGTCATCTACCTTGCTTACCTGCTACTTGGATAAATAAAGCCTTGTCATTCATTCATCATGGCCAAACTGCCACAGAATGTTTGTCTCCATCCTTCAGACAACATTCTGCTTCACATTGCATGTGCAACACATCTTAATTCCTCATGCGATTAGAATGAGCATTGCCACGAAGCCCCCAAAAGTAATGCATTTTTCCAGCGTACAAATGATTTCTGTGTCTTCTGCAGCACTCAGGTTTCACTACTCTGCATCAAAGCAGGAACAGTTATACTTTCATACACAGCCATTCAGGACCCTGTCAAGAACCCATCAGTCCTGTGAAATTGTCTTAAAGCAGCTGTGACTACCAAAGCTGAATTCACCACCCCGACACACACACCACCACCACTACCACCACTCATCCCCACTAGTAATTTCACCATGTATTTACAGTAATCTGTTTACGTTCTGTAGGAACAGCTGGTCAGAAAGACACTGCTTTCGGTTAAACCAAAGATTAAACGTTGGCCATCAAACATTCATTGAGAGAAAGTTGCATTGTTAGGTCTCTTCATTGCTCATCTTGTTTGTTGTGTGGCAGCACTATCATTGTGTAGGTCATGTAATTGACCAGTCACTGTTGTCCACATCATTTGTGAGTAGACCCAAACAAGGTAGATTGAAGGTGTGAAATTAGCCATTAATGATAAAGGAAGCCATATGATAGAGACAGAAAAACTTGTGGCTGACAGAAAGTGATGGAGAAAGTTTTTTGTGAAGAACAAATTATTTTTTCATACAGTGATCTGTGCTGAGCTTTTGCCTAGATGCTTTATTGGTGCACAGGTGAGATGATTATGATAATGAATGCTAATTTTTATCATGATCATGTGTGTATTTTGTTTATCTGTTATCCATCCAAGTGTGCATAGTGAGTCAGTCACTCCAAATATAATTTTCAAGGCTGTGGAGTCCAGTAAACTCCAACATTCAACTGACCAATCTTTGTTACATCCCATGTCTGTAAAACAGGGTTAAGCTGTACTTAGAAATCTGTGACACACTGGGTTTGTATGTTGCATTTTATTTGTGTATTTAATTTTGTTTCCTTCTTTCATTTCTAAACCTTAACATTTCCTAGTTTTGCTCCTCATAATGATTCAGAGATGGAAATTACACATTTTGAAAGGTGTGAAGAAGAAACCACAATGCTTGGGCTTATGGTATGTTTTGCATTTTTATGTTGTCTACCTTCTCCCCCTCCCCTCTCACTGTGTGTGTGTGTGTGTGTGTGTGTGTGTGTGTGTGTGTTCTGTGTGCTGTCAGCAGTGTTAAACTGTGTTACATATTTTAATTTTTCCCATGTTGTGAATGAGCATCCTTATTGTTATTTTTTTTATTTGTTATATAAAAACCTCCTTTCCAAATACATGGTATTAGGAAAATTTTGTGCTTGTGCAGCAGAAAAAAAGAAGACTGATTGATTAAAAATTCATAACAAGATGGCATATGGAGTCCTGTAATAGGTATTTCAGACTTCTGAAGTTACTGCAGTGGTTGTTACATAGCATTGTAGAAAAGAAGATGATGATGACATGATACTTCTAAAAGACTTAGCTGTAAAAAACAATTATAATAAGGGTCATTCCATGACACTTAACCAAGTCATGCCACCACCCATCCCAGAGTTTCATGAAATTTTGGCAGGGAAGTATCTCAGTGAAAATTTAACTTTGTTCACTGCATAGTTTCTGTTGTACAGCTGTTGAAAGTCTTAATGCGGCAATTTGTATAAATGGAATGCAGCCATTGCATTTTTTGAAAATGCTTATTTACTCACATCTGATTGTGGCTAATATTTTCACCACTTGTAAAATGTTATATGAAGATTTCAAATCAGCTCTCCATTTTGTTTTGAGCACATTAAAACTTAGTAAAATAAATTGAAATACATAAAAAATTTCATTTAAAAAATGCTATAGATTTTCTTAAACATAATGTATCGAAAATGGCAAAGGTCAATGTAACTAAAAATGTTGTTAAACGTGAGCCTTGGTGTATGGCCTAATGTGCCAAGACAAAAAACTAGTGATTTTGGGACTTCTTCCTGGAATAAAATAAAAATCTACCATATTTACATCAAAAGTTTGCAGTTGTTTTCCTAGCCTGCAATATTGTTTAAGAACATGTCTTATCTGAATAATAATTCAGTAGATATGTTATTATTCTAATTACAAAAAAATATATAAAATGGCGGTAACACTCTAGATGTAGTATATAACAGTTCACTTGATAAGTTCTGTACTAATGAAAAAGAAATATAATGAATGACAATGACAATTTAATTAAAATAATCTTATGAAAAATGTTCTCTTTGAAACACAGAGTATGTCTGAGTAAACATTTGAAGGAACTTGTCAACAGTTCAGTGAGCCTATTAACTACTGTGAAACAAAGATTAATTATTGGAAATGTATTCCCCATCTTAAAGCACCCCAAACATACTTGATATTGTGACAATACAACATTTGACATTATTGTAGTAATTTTCATGCCATTGGAGATTTAGATTTTCTCAGCACACTAAAGGTTTTTAATATCTGCATGCATTCCCAAAATATTTCGAAAAGAACATTAAAAACACTGTGGAAACTTCTATAATATTCCAGAATGTTTTGCTTTGTGTCTGTAACACATAAAAGAAATAACCATTGCTGTATCTTCAAGCATTTCTAAGATATTTCTAGAATATTCTTAATCATACCAAGCAAAATGTTCAAGAACTTTCTGGAAATGTCAAGTAACTTCCACAACATTCTAGAATGATTCGGTCAGAATATATACAAGAATAGCAATCAGTAATTTGTTTCAGTTAATTTCTAGTTATGGTATAGCTAGCAGTGTTGATACAGCAAATTAAATCTCAATACCACAGGAAAAGTTAAACTTTTATTAGTGTGATACAATGAACATGTTAGAGTTTCTTGAAGTTGATAGCATTGAGGTGTGATTTGCCAGTTTCTTCTTTATGAATTGTGTGTCTTTGTCATAAGTTGTATTATGTACAGAAATTTGAAGGATATGAAGTTGCTGTGCCCCTTTCTTTGTACATAAAAAGAGCATTCTCCCATTCCTGCAGAACAACTTCTAATTAACAATGTACTGCACACATACACACATTTCAGATAACTGTTCAGTAACAATTTCATCACTGAACCATACTTCAACATCTTGCTATTATACTATATGTTCCAGATGGCTTACCATTTTGCAGAGATCATACAATATCACCCCCCCCCCCCTCATGTTTATTTTTCATATCTGTTGCATCATCTGCTTGCACTCTGAAATCACCTTTGTTTTATGTTCTAATAATTTGCAGAGGTACTCCATTTTTCGTTAAAACTTCCCTTCTTCATCAGACTCTCAGTTTATCCCTTAGCCATACGCCTCACAGAATTTACAGTTTTACTTTCTTGTTTTTTTTTTTGTTTTTTTTGACTTGCTTCCTGAACAGTTTTATGTCTTCTTAAAGTGCCAGCAACCTGGTTGTTCTTCTATTGGCCATGTTCTGGTCAGTTAGATTTGTGGCTGTATTGTTTTGTAACCTAATAATCTTCCTTAGAAAATTTACTTTGTGGCATACATAAATGTGTTTTTCTCTTACTCTGCTGTTTCTCTGGTCTCAATGTTCCACCAAGTATCACCTTTAACTCCACCCATCTTTGCAGTGCCACATATCTATCTTCAGTGTGACAGTGCTAACTCAGCTCTTACAGCACACACAGTTCTTTTGAATGATATTCTCATACAGATTCAAATAATTCAATCTTTCACTGTACATCTGAGAGTGATGCTGATGTTTATCCATGTATTGCTTTTTAACTTTTATTCTTTTCTTTACAGGTATATTCCTGTTTGTCTTCTCCATCCAATATTCAAAATAATGTTTAGATCAATACTTTTTAGAGCAACATGTTCAGACTCTCATCAGACAGATGCCAATAACTAAATGTTTCATACACAGATCTGTAAATGATAAAATATATTACATTTTTGGCCCCCATGTATGATTCTGCCACATGTAAGTTGAATGCGGTTGTGTTTGAAAACATGTAACAGACAAACACAATTTTAATTTAGACTTCACCATCATCTTTTAGACTAGTATCATTAAACTTTTGCAGAGCATTCTAAGACACTCATTTTTGGCATCAACTCAAAAACTATTCTTAGCTCATTCCAAAAAGCATCCTTCTTGCCAGAATATTCAGAATCACAAGGATCATGCTCTGCTACAATTAATATTCTGTAAAACTTCACTTTGAAATGCAAGACACAAAATTTTTTCACTTTCACAATTTGTTGTAAGTTTCATGGTTTTTCTTTTCACTCAAAATCACTTTTTCTTTTCACTCAAAATCTGGCTGCATTGTCCTCTTTTATTTCAATTTCATTCCACTTACGCACGGCATACTTCTTTATTTCATCAGGTAGCTCATTCAACTTTATATTTATTCTTACATCCACACTGCTGTGATTTCTTTCTTTTTTGCTGTTTATTATGAGCAGGTTGTTTCAGTCATAGATAAGCTTTCTTGGGAACATATTAATACACTGCCGGACAATTGCTAAGGACGGATGACAATAGTAACGATAGCAACCATAAAATGGAAGGCAGGAAAATGTGGAAATTAGCATAAGTGCGGGATACAGTAAGACGTGTTGTGCGTACGCAAATTTTGGATTGCCGAACTTGTTCGTGACGTCATAACGCTGATAAGAGATATAAAGGATTTGACGCGTATTGACCGTTGTTGTTCAAACGCAAAGTTGAAAGGGAAAGAAACAATTGACGAACTTGCAATTTTCAGTATGTCTTCCCGACATCACCTAGATGATTTTACGCGTGGCCGTATTATTGGCAAGATTGAAGAAGGGCGAAAAATAACAGATGTTGCCAGGGAGTTCGACGTCAGCCACAGTGTTGTTTCAAGGCTTTGGAAATCATTTCAAACAAATGGAGAGTGTAGCAAGCGTCATGGGGGAGGTCGTGTTCGCAGTACGACACCTGCAGAAGATCAGTACATAGTGCTATCAACAAAAAGACACTGGCGCAGCACAGCTAGTAAGGTAGCAAATCAGTTTATGGCTGCTACTGGCAAGCGGATCTCCCGAAAAACTGTCGCCAGACGTTTGCATGAAGGAGGACTATACGACCGCCGTCCTGTTGTGTGTATCCCATTGTCCAGACGTCACCATACCGCCCGTTTGCAATGGTGCCATCAACATCGCAATTGGACTGATAACGACTGGTCTGCTGTCCTCTTCTCAGATGAGAGTAGATACAGTCTATCGTCTGATTGTCGATGACAACTGATCTGGCGTGATAGTGGTACTGCATATTGTCCAGCAAACATACAGAAAAGGGACCGATATCCGACATGTAGTGTCATGGTATAGGCTGGCATCATGATCAATGGCCGTACGTCCCTCTATATGCTTCCAACTGGGACTATGACTGGCCAACGATACATTAATGATGTTCTGCTACCTCATGTTCGCATGTTCCGTGGTGCTGTCGGTGATAGATTCATTTTCATGGACGACAACTCAACATGTCATCGAACAGTCGCTGTCCAGGAGTGTCTTGAGAGGATATTCAACGCCTCGTATGGCCAGCACGTTCTCCAGATCTGAATCCCATTGAAAATGTGTGGGATGCTTTGGGGAGGAGTCTTGCTGGTCGCCAATGCCCTCCAATAAACAAGGACACCCTCATCTGTGCACTGACAGAGGAATGGGATAAATTACCCCAACAGCTGCTTGATAGTGTTGTGCAAAGCATGACACGATGTGTGGAATCTTGCATCGCTCTCCATGGTGGCCATATCCCGTATTGACATCTTACGCCGGAACGCCTGCGGACGGTAATTGCATTTTTTTCACGTTTACGTATTCTGCACAAAATGGCCTGTTTGTCCCTTGAACACGTTCCAAAGCCTTCTGGATTTCAGAGCACAATAAATTGTCTTTCTTGTAATGTCCTGACATTCTGACATTATTTTATTTCACTTGGCATCCAACCACACTTACTTTTTTATGCGCTATATAGCCATTTATGATCCGTCCTTAGCAATTGTCCAGCAGTGTATATATAACGTATATATGTTTTTAACATAACATATTAGGGGAACGTATTGCCAAACTTAAGTCCCTTTTTGTGTTTCATTGAGTCTTAAAAATCGTTTGAATACATCTTTGTAGGGGTTAAGACCACAACTGATGCTTCCATTCGACCAAAATATTCATGAATAAAACCCACTGAGTTAGAATCTTTCTGCTAATTTCACACAGGACCAGCTGGTACTGTAGCAAACAGCACATTTGCTGAAGCTAAATTGGTCTTTGTCCCATTGTCTTGAATTCATCGAGGCCTAAGTTGTCAGTCATATGTTGCATTCTTACCCGTGGAGGTTCCCCCTCCCACACACCCACACCTAGAAGTCTAAAAGTGATCTGTTTAGAAATGGAAAAATGTAATAGAATTCCAATTCAATTATTTTTACCACAAGTATGTGTTTTGGTAAAAAAAATCCTATGTATTTTAACATGAGTGTTTCATAAATCCATCTTGGCACATAATGTCACTATTCCTTTTTTAATATTCACATTTTCAACTTCTTTTGGATATGACACTATGGTAAGTGATATTTTGCATACTTATTATTGAAATTGCTGATTGTTACTAGATTTAAAAAACCAATAAAAACCTAATGTACAAAAATAAAAAAATATATTATATTTACAGTTGCTAAAAATTTTTTTACAAAGTGTCTTCATAGGATTCATTTAAAAGTTCAAATGTTCTTTAAAACTGTAAAGCAATTATTGAAGTCACGCATATCTGCCTCATTTGATGATCCAGTATCATTAATTTAGTACTGCCAGAATAATAATTATGAACCTAATTTTACCAATACAGTAGAGTCTCGAAAACTCGGCCAAATGTGGACCGAAGGGTGGCCGAGTTTGTGAAAATGCCGGGCTATCGGGAATGGGGTTATAAAGAATAAGTAAGAGTGTTTTCTCAGAAAATACAGTGTATACTGTACTGTACTTGTATGTATTGGTTGCTTGAGAATACAACAGAGAACATAAACTGCCCAAATACCCTTAAACAAAGGAAAAGTACATACTTTATGAAGGCATAGAGCCTTTACTACGTGAAAGTAAAAATTAATGAATATGTACACAATGTACAGTAATTTACCTGATATGTAAGACAGACCTCAGAAAAAACTGGCTACTTTTTGTTAAAGAAATGCGTAATGTCTTGTTGTTTTCCGCACTGCACTCTGTGTTTTGCTGCTTCATCACAAAGACGACGAAGGAACAGTAAGTCCATTACCGACGCACCTTGTTGTTCAAAATACTGAAGGGCAGTTTCGACAGCCTTTAGTCCCTCACTATGTGATATTCTAGGGGCTTGTACGGTGGAGTTCTCAACGTCAACGTCTTCATCATTTTCCGGCATTTCTTCTGTAACTGTGACAGCAGCAATAATTTCTGCATCGGACATAATGTCTTGCTCGGTATCATTGTGGAACCACTGTTCGACGTCATTTTCATCGGCTGTAGCACATCCAGGAACTCTTTTCAGGAGGTCGAGTAAGTTTACATTTTCTGCATCTTCATGTTCAACGAACTCATTTCCCTCGTTATCAAGCAGTTTTCGCCACGAAAGAACTAGTGTTAATGACTCTAACTCGTTCCAGGCTTCCGCCACTCATCCAACAACATCCAATAGGTTAATTTTCTTTAAGTTCTGGATAAGACCTCGACCATCATCGTTTGCAGAAAGAAGGAAGGATAACAGCTTGTGCCTATATCTTCTCTTGAGACTAACAAAAACTCCTTGGTCCATTGGCTGGCCTAACGCTGTGACATTGGGTGGTAAAAACATTACTCGTATGTCCCCATTTTTTAATTCTTCAATGTCTGGGTGCGAAGACGCGTTGTCCAAAATCAGAATAGCCTTCCTTGGCAGGTTTTTAGATTTTAAAAAGTGCTGAACCAATGGAACAAATACTTCATGGAACCATTCTTTGAAAATTGCACAGCTCATCCAGGCATGTGACTGGTTTCGGTACCAAACGGAAAGTTTATCCATTTCAATTTGCTTAAACGCACGTGGTTTCTTTGATTTTCCTATGAGACCAAGTTTTAATTTGTGGTCACCTGTTGCATTACTGCATGCTAGGATTGTTACCCTCTCCTTGCTCCTTTTAAAACCTGGGGCTGACTGTTCTTCCTTGAAAGCAAGACTTTTCGCTGGTAACAGTTTATAATTTAACCCTGTTTCATCACAATTGTACAATTGCTCCCTGGTCAAACCTTCAACTTCGATAAATTTCTGCAAGTTTTCCTTAAACTGAGACAGACCTCCGTGTCCCCAGATAGTTTTTCCCCAGAAATACTAAGCTGCCTGACTCTATAGCGTTTCTTCCAGCGATCAAGCCAGCCAGTGCTTGCGACAAATTTAGGATCGTTGTCTTTTTTTAATGCTCGATAAAATTTCAAGGCCTTCTCTTGCACGATTGGCCCACTAATCGGGATGCCCTTCTCTCTTGTTTGGCGAAACCAAATGTAAAGTGCTTCATTTACCTCATTAAACTCACTTTTCTTCATACTTTTCCTTTCTTTCAATGTTTCTGTACACATTCTCTTAACACACCACGGCTCAATTTCCGTCCGTACTTTTGCCGACTCCCAAGTCCTTAGCCACTGCATTGACACTTTCTCCCTTATCCAGTCTCTTTAATGCCCCCAACTTTTGCTCCATAGACAAGTTCACTTGTTTTCTTTTAAAGGAAGATGCCATCACAGAGTACTACTGTCTAGCACCTACAAACTTTGAAACAGCTCTGAACAATACAGAGTACTACTGTTTAGCACCCACAAACTTTGAAACAGCTCTGAACTCACTCACATCGAGTTATGCAACGCGATTAAGAAATCGACTAACCCTGGCAAAGGCTGCAGGTAGACTGACGGCTAAGCGCGCGCCGGCGAGAAAAAGGAATGCGGGAAGAGGAGGACACCCGCACGCGGGCAATGACCTTGAACGGGTCTGCACGCACGCGGGCAATGACCTTGAACGGGTCTGCACGCACGCGGGTTTTTCGCCCTGCCGGGGTCTGGCCAAGTTATCCGGACTGCCGGGTTATTGAGTGCCGAGTTTTCGAGACTCTACTGTATTACACTTGAGAAGGATGGTCCACCACGGAAACAATTTGGACACGGAAAAAGGAGAATGAGAAAGATATCTCCGCATAATGAATGTAAGATTGATGTATGGAACACTAAAGGTATAAATGGCAAGATTAATAAGGTGATTGAAGAGATGAATAAGTGTAGATGGGATGTGCTGTGTATAAGTGAAACCAAAAAGAAGGAAATTGGGATAAAATAAGTGAATGGAACAGTGAGCGTATGGTCTGGAGTATTGGATAATGTGAGAGGACAGGCTGGTGTAGGTGTGATTTTAAGTGAAAAGATGGAGAACAACTCGATTCACTATAGCTGCATAAGTGAGAGAATTCTTTGGATTCCTTTGAAAGTGAAACTTAAGAGAATAGCAATAGTTGTACTGTATGCTCCTTGTGACTCGGAACCTTCTGATAGGAAGTAAGATGTCTGGAATGAACTAAAAGCTGTTTTGAGCCAGTTTGGTGCTAAAGAGAAAGTTATAATAGCTGAGGATTTCAATGCTAGAGTAGGTGTGTAGAATGCGATTACCTGACAATGTTCTGGGTAAGTTTAATGATCTTTGTGTGAATGATAATGGTGAAAGATTAATTGAAATCTGCATTGTGAATGGTTTGTGTGTATTTAATGCATTTTTCAACCACAAGTATATCGACACATATACTTGGGAAAATTGTACTCTTGGTCAAAAGAGTGTGATAGATTTTGTTGTTTACGATCAGTGTCTGAAACACTTAGTTGTTGATACCCGTGTGATGAGAGGTGCAGATGTTGGCTCTGATCATTACTTGGTTGTGTCACGAGTGAAACTGAATGTTGGTTGGAGGAAAAGGAATTTTGAGGCCTAGGATGGAAAGAATAAAGGTTGACAGGCTCCCTGAAGATCTTCAGCGTTATTCTGACTTACTCAGAAAACGACTGAAGGCGCTGAAGTTTTGTGAGAGGGATGTAGAAAAGAAGTGGGAATGTTTTAAGAACTGTGTTGTCACTGCTGCTGAAGAGGTCTGTGGCACCACAATAGTGGGTAATAATAGAGGTGATGCTTGGTGGAATAGTGATATTGAAGAGCCAATAAAGAGAAAGAAGGAAGCCTATTTGGTGATGTTGCAAGGCAGAGTTTCTGTAGATGAATATTGCTGTAAGAAGCATGAAGCAGCTTAACTGGTTCACCAGAGTAAGGCAAAAGATAAGGAGAAGGTGGAAAGGCATGAATTGGCTTTTTGGAAAGATAGGAAGACTACAATTATAACAATTTGAACCAATATTAGAAGAAGGAAGCCTATTTGGGGATGTTGCAAGGTAGAGTTTCTGTGGATGAATATTCCTGTAAGAAGCGTGAAGCAGCTAAGCTAGTTCGCCAGAGTCAGGCAAAAGATAGGAAGGAGAATGTGGAAAGGCATGAATTGGCTTTTTGGAAAGATAGGAAGTCCTTCTGGAAGTACATGAGACTCAGGAAAAATAGGGGAAACAAAGTTGTAAGCTGTGTGAAGAATAGGATCAGGGAAATGATATGGGAGCCCAATGAGTTAAGCAAAAGATGGGGTGAATACTTCTGTGAGTTATTAGATCAAGAAAGCAAAGGTGATTCTGAGGCAGAAGCAGATGATGTCACAGTGAAGGATGGAAGCACAGGAGGGATCTCGCAAGAAGAGGTGTATAAAGCTCTAAAATCTCTTCAGAATGGTAAGGCTCTGGGAGTTGATGGCATAACTGCCGAGATGTTGAAATATGGAGGTGACTCTGGAATTGACTGGTTAACTGAAATTTGCCAGTTGTGCTGGGAGTTAAGAATGGTCCCTCGGGATTGGAAGGATGCATTCATTGTTCCCTTGTATAAGGGAAAAGGTGATCAGACTGGCTGCAAGAACTATCGTGGTATTAGCCTACTGAGTGTGCCAGGGAAAGTGTTTGGTAAGGTCATTATGGAAAAAGTATGGAGTCTTACATCAGAGAAAGTGTGGGATGTTCAGAGTGGTTTTATGCCTGGTAAAAGCTGCACTAACCAAATTTCTGCATTACGCATGATGATTGAAAAGTATCTGGCTGTTGGTAAGAAAGTTTTTGCTGCCTTCGTAGATTTAGAGAAAGCTTACAAGCGAGTAAATAGGACACTTTTGTGGAAGGTATTGAATGAATATGGTGTTATTGGGAATCTACTTAATAGTGTAAAAGCCATGTATGCTGGCAGTAGAGTTTGTGTACGAGTGAATGGTGTTTTATGAAAATGGTTTTCTATTGGTACAGGAGTCAGACAAAGTTGTGTTATGTCACCATGGCTGTTTAATATATTTATGGATGTGTGATGCCAAAATAGATAATACTGGTTTATGTCTTGGTGATATCTGTCTGTGCAGATTGCTCTATGCTGATGACACAGTCCTGTTGGCAGAGAGCAAAAGTGAGTTGTAGAGTATGTTGTCCCAGATGTACAAAGTTTGCGTGAAATTCAAACTGAGTATAAATAAGGGAAACCCCAAAGTTATGGTTTTCGAGCGAGGAACTGGTAGTACTGAATGTAATATAAGTCTAAATGGCACAAAGTGACCAGGTGAATGAGTTTGTGTATTTTGGAAGCATGTTTGACAGAGTGAACAAATTGGATGGTGAAAGTAGTAGGCTATTAAATTCTTCATTGAAAGTCATGGTTGTTTCGGGAGGTTTTCACAGAAATGATGCGTTCTCAAGATAGTCTCGCATGGCTGTTTATGAAAGTGTAATTGTTCCTACTCTGATGTATGGCAGTGAAACCTGAGTACTACAGAAGAGACATAGGAATTGCTTGTGTGCTGGAGAAATGCATTACTTACAGGGGTTTGTGGCAAGACACATTCTGACTGTGTGAGGAATGAAGGTGTGTTGCAGTTGTGTAATGTGAAGCAAAATGTTGTTAGCAAGGTGGAGACTAATATGCTAAGGTGGTTTGGCCATGTTGAAAGAATAAGTGATGAGATGCTTCTAAGAGAATCTTTTTAGTCCAAGTGGCAGGAAGGAAAGGCAGAGGAAGGCCAAGGAAGTCATGGGAGGATCAGATTCAGGAGTGTCTGCATGAGAAAAATATTATGAGTATGAAGTACAAAAGGTCTTGTGTGCGGCATATGATGGATGTCAGTGAAGCCCGAGTTGTATGTTGAGATCATTGTAAATGGAGAAATTTGATACGGCAACAGTAAGTAAAAATTATCTGGTAGTTTGTATTTCTTTGTGAAGTTCTCTGAATTTCAGGGAACAGCTTAGTGGTATGTATGTATGTACTTTATCTCAAAGACTACAGTCTTGTGACGATTATATATAGATTAAGATAATACAACGTAGTTGTCACAAATGTTTCTTTTTCAAGCCGACTATGGTTTTGCTGGGTATTGACCTAGCTTCATCAGGACGAATGGCATGTAAATATTAAAATTGTATATGACATCATAAATGGTGTTTACGGTCACGTGTTTTGGTTAGATGCTTCCACGCACTTGATAGAAATGGCGTGGATGCCATGTCATTAACAAGTTGCGAAGACTTCTGATATATATGGAAAGCTTCCAAAATATCAAGTTTGGTGGTTGAATCTTGCTTGTCAATTTGTGTTGCTTCTTCAAAGAGAAATTTACAGTCCTTTTCATAACAGTGTATAGCCATCGATGACTTCTTTAGGTCACAGTTCCGAATATAGGTCTTGTACTCAATCAATCAAAAACGCAAGGCTCTACGGGTCTGTCCTATATATGAAGTGCCACATTCACATGAATTTGAAAAATTCCCCACGAGTTTTTGTCTTCAACATAGTCCTTTGATCCTAAAAATCTCATTTTGTTTATGGGTTTAAAAATCACCTTAAAATGAAAGGTTTTGAGAATTTTGAAGGCAATGTCACGGGAAAATGGAATAATGGCAAAATTCTCTCGCAATGGGTGCATCACAGGAGTTAATGTGGAGATGGGCTTCGGTTTCCGGAATTTTGTTAGAGCCTTGTCTATAATGGAAGGGTTGTATCCTCGCTCTACTGCAACACGTTTAAGGAAATAAAGTTCTTTTTCCAAACTGTAGTTATCTGAACATATGTGTAATGCGTGATATACGCAACTGTAAAAGGCGCTGAGTTTTTGTTGCCAAGGGTGATTGGACTTGGCATGTGCAGGTGAGGAAACAGCGAAAGACTTCCGATAAATTGTGGTTGCGAGAGATCCATTTGAGCGAGTTCCCAGGACGTCAAGGAATGGTAGGCATTCGTTATTTTCAATTTCGTAACTGAATTGAATGTGAGGATCAACTGAATTTATAAGTTTGACTAATTCCGGAATTTCAGAATGTTTTCCTTTCCATAGAACGAAAGTATCGTCTACATATCGTATCCATAAGTCAAATTTCAGGACTTTCAAAAGTTTTTCTTCAAATCGACACATGTATATTTCACATGATATAGGTGACAGTGGACTGCCTATGGCTAGACCTTCTGTCTGTTCATAAAACTTTCCACGGAAAGTAAAACTGTTCTGTTTTATGCAAATGTCTACTAGTCTTGTTATTTCTGTTACTTCAGGTTGGCTGTAATGATGCTCTATAAGACTTGATTTTAGGGATTCCAGGGCTCCTTTTACTGGAATACTGGTAAACATAGATACCACATCATTAGTTGATCTACGCAGGAATGTAGTTTGAGTCGATTGATAAACTTAATAGAATTTTTCACAGATGTTTCGCTTGGAGTGGCCAAGGTAGATAATTTTGAAGAAAAGAACTTGGATAACTTATATGCTGCTGTGCAGATATTACTTACTATGGGCCGTAAAGGAATTCCAAATTTATGTATTTTAGGGAGAGCATAGAATCTCGTACAACGGGCGTATGAAGGTTTAAGTTTGTTTTTTATGTTTTGGCTCAGAGTTTCTGAGTTTTTGATCAATTTCTGTATTTCTTTCAATTGTTTATTTGAAGGATCATTCTTTATTTCTTTGTAAGGTCCATTCGAAATGAGATTTCTGACTTTGTTATCATAATGGTTTTTGTCTAATACAACCAACTGACCTCCTTTGTCAGCTATCATCATCATCATCATTGTCAACCATTATCAATCCACTGCTGGACGAAGGTCTCCCCAAGTTTCCTCCACAACGGTCTGTCTTGTGCCAGTCTCCTCCATGTCACCCCTGCATACTTTCGAATTTCATCCACCCATCTCCCATGTGGTCTTCTTCTGGGTCTTTTCCTGTCCCTTGGAATCCAATCTAAAATTTCGGCTGTCCATCGATGATCTGTCCTTCTGGCAGTATGTCCAGCCCATTGCCATTTCAGGGATTTAACTCTGATCATGATGTCTTCCACTCTTGTCATTTTTCGGATCCACGAGTTCCTCTTCTTATCTCTCCTGGTTACACGAAGCATGCACCTCTCCATGCTTCTTTGAGTTGTCTGCAGCCTTTGTATATCTCTTTTAGTTAAGGTCCACGTCTCTGCACCATACGTAAGCACTGGAAGGATGCATTGATCAAACACTTTTCTTTTAAGACATAATGGCATATTGCTCTTGAAAATTATGCTGTTTCTTCCAAAAGCTCTCCAGGCAAGTTTTGTACGCCGATTGATTTCTTCATCAATGTGACCCTCACTTGATATCTGCTGTCCAAGATAAACGTACGTGTCGGTTATCTCCAGCTTTTCTCCATCAATCGATAAATCTTCATTTCTTGTAAAAGCATTGAACATCACTTTTGTCTTCTGAAAGTTCATTTTTAATCCCACTTCTTTACTCTTGTCAGCAAGTTCCTGGATCATACTCTGCAGCTCTGATGGGGTAGTTGCAAAAATGACTACGTCATCAGCAAAACGAAGGTGGGTTAGATAATCTCCATTAATCTTTATCCCTTTGTTTTCCCAGCTCAGCGACTGAAAAACACCCTCCAATGTGGCATTAAAGAGCTTCGGAGATATGGTGTCACCTTGTCTCACTCCCTTTCCAATTTTTATGTGTGTTGTATTTTCAAACAGCCGAATCTTTGCACTTGCATTTTCATAGATGTTATTAATAATATTAATGTATGCATCTTCAATACCGCAGGTTTTCAGAGCCATTGTAACTGCTGATGGTTTCACCGAATCAAAGGCTTTTTCATAATCGATAAAAGCCATGCACAATGGAAGTTCATATTCCTCGCTCTTTCAATTAGTTCTCTCAGTACGTGGATATGATCTATTGTGCTGTAGCCACTCCTGAATCCAGCTTGTTCTCTCGGTTGAGCCATGTCCAATGTTACCTTCAAGCGGTGTGAAAGAACTTTAGTGAAGATTTTATAAACTACTGATAGGAGGCTGATAGGTCTGTAGTTTCCGAGATCCTCAATGTCACCTTTCTTATGTAGCAGGATCATTGTAGCGGTGTTCCAATCCTCAGGAATCTTTCCTTCATTAAGGCATCGAGTGAAAATTTGGGCGAGTACTGTTTCAATTTCTCCACTTGCTTCTTGTATGATGTCTACAGTAATTCCATCTTCTCCTGGAGCTTTTCCCAGCTTCATGTTCTTGATTGCATGTGCAACTTCTGCTGGAAGGACTGGAGGAACTCTGGTACTGGTATCTTTCATGATGTCTGGAGTGCATGTATCATCCCTTTCATATAATTTGGAGTAGAAATCTTTCACTCTTGTCAAAATTTCGCCTCTATTTCTTGTTACAGAACCATCTTCTTTTCTCAGTGCCATAATCTGTTTTCTTCCCTTACTGAGATGTCCCTTTGCTATCTTTAGGCTTTGGTTGTTTTCAATTGCTTTCCTCACTAGTTCACAGTTGAATTTTCTTACGTCTTCAGTGATACTTTTTTCTTACTGTCTTGCATAGCTCTATATATTCCACTTTGGAAGTCACATCTTCTTTAGTTGTCCTCATCTCTCTTCTTTTTTGCATCAACATTTTCGTTTTTCCTGATAATTTGTTTACATGCAACTTGTTCTTAGACCCAGCTAATTTTGTTGCTGTTTCCATAAGAGCTTTGGTTACTTTTCTGTTAACTTCAGAGATGTCCACTTCTTCCGATGTTAGGCCTTCTAAAGCAGAGAACCTGTTCTTCAGTTCCAACTTGAAGGTATTATGGTGTTTTTTAAGGTTGGTTATGTCAATAGATTTTGTTTGTCTTATGAGCTTGCCACGTTCAAGTTTGGTGTTGAGGTGCATCTTACATCTCACCAATCTATGGTCACTACCTGTGTTGAACTTGTTTAGCACACTGCAGTCTTCTATGACGAATTTTTTGTTACACATAATAAAATCAATTTCACTTGTCGTCCCATTTGGATGTCTCCATGTCCATTTCCTGTGTGGCTTTTTCTTGAAGAAGGAGTTCAAGATGAAAAACCCTTCTGCCTCTGCAAACTCAACGAGAGTATTTCCACGCTGGTTTCTGTTGTCGTGACCGAATTTACCTACTGAAGTTTCATTCTGTTGCCGTTGCCCTATTTTTGCATTGAAATCTCCCATAATTATTTTCAAGTGCTGCTTACCTTTATTATTTAGATGACAAATTTCCTCATAAAATTCTTCAATTTCTTCTTCAGGATGACTTGTGGTGGGTGCATAAGCTTGAATAATCTGAGCCTGGTATCTTTTCGAGAGTTGGATAACAAGTCGTGCAGCTCTGTCAGAGGAACTTTCAACTTCTACAACTTTATCCTTCAGTTTCTTGTTTATTATAAATCCAACACCACTAGTTCTGCCAGTATCTTTCCCACGATAGTAGAAGAGATGTCCACTTTTCAGTTCGATGAGATCTTCTCCTTTTCTCCTTACCTCACTTAGCCCCACGATGTCCCACTTGATCCTTTGTAGTTCCTCTTCCAATTCAAGAAGCCTTGAATCAGAAGATAGGGAGCGTCCGTTGTACGTAGCCAAGGTCAGCATCAGATGGCAGCCTAGTCCGGTCCTCCGGGGATTCTTAGCACCCTCTGCCTTCATGTCGCACTGGCCGCTGCCTTGGCCAGGTACATTCCAGCTGCCGGAGACTGAGGGCCAAGATTTAAGTTGTGGAATCATTTTGGAGGGGTTTGGCCATAACTCACCACGCTGGCCAAGCGGGTTGGTGAGTGTGGGATAGAATTTCCTCTAATCCCGATGGTATAGTTATACCGCTATTGGCGGTCGTCAGAGCCCCTTTAGTGGGAACAGGATGTACCACGAGAAGGCGGGGTTGACATTTGTCAAGGAGAGGCTGTGATGTTACGCATCACCTGACCTTACATCCCTTTGTCAGCTATAGTGATGATTAAATTGGAATATGTGCGCAATTCTTTAAGCGCATTAATTTCATTGGTGGTTAAATTTGGTCTAGGTAATGTAGCGTGATTTGCGGGAAGTGTTAGTGCATTACTTTATTGTCAAGAAAAGTGCTGCCTACAGCTATCGCTTAATGTCAGAAATCTATGGTGAACATTCCCCATCCATAAATATATGTGAGTATTGGTTTAGACAATTCAAAAGGAACAATTTCGATGTCAGTGATAAAGAACGTTCTGGACCACCCAAAAAAATTGCTGGTGCCGAATTAGAAGCTTTACTCGACGAGGATCTGTGCCAGACTCAAAAAGAACTAGCAGCAGCATTAAATGTTAGTCAACCATGCATTTCACAATGTTTAGCTGCCATGGGAATGGTGTAAAAAGAAGGGAATTGGGTTCCACATGCTTTGTGGGAAAGAGACTTTGAACGTCGAAAAACCATTTGCGAATTGCTGCTTCAAAGGCAACAAAGAAAGGGTTTTTTGCATCGCATTATTACTGCCGACGAGAAATGGATATGGTACGATAACCCTAAACGGCAGAAAGCAAAGGTGAACCAGGTCCTTCAATGCCAAAATGCAGTATCCATGGTTCAAAGGTAATGCTGTGTATCTGGTTTGACCAAAAGGGTGTGATCCACTATGAACTGCTGAAACCGTCAGAAACTATTACTGGTGATCGGTATCGAATCCAATTATTGTGTTTAAAATAAGCTCTCACACAAAAACGGCCGGAATGGGAAAATAGACACAACAAAGTCATCTTGCAGCATGACAACGCTAGACCACATGTTTCTCGATCTGTGAAAAAGTACTTAAAAGGATCCGACTGGGAAGTTCTACCCCACCCGCCATATTCGGCAATATTAAAATATTGTTTTTGTTCTTCAACAACGTGTTTTGTTCACCTCAAATCCCTCAAAACTTATTTATATACCCAATATTTTTGCTATCTCAAGAAAGATACCGGTATCAGACATTGTTGCGTCAGTTGAGGAATCTCTAATAAAAAGCAGTCTCAACTTTGAAGAAAAAGAAAGTTAGACATTGTATCAGCCAAGTGATATCCGCAAATCACGCTACATTACCTAGACCAAATTTAACCACCATGAAATTACTGCGCTTAAAGAATCTCGCAGAAATTCCAATTTAATCATCACTAAAGCTGACAAAGGAGGAGGTCAGTTGGTTGTATTAGACAAAAACCATTATGATAACAAAGTCAAAAATCTTATTTTGGATGGACCTTACAAAGAAATAAAGAGCGATCCTTCAGATAAACAATTGAAAGAAATACATAAATTGATCAAAAACTCAGAAACTCTGAGCCAAAACATAAAAAACAAACTTAAATCTTCATACGCCCGTTGTACGAGATTCTATGCTCTCCCTAAAATACATAAATTTGGAATTCCTTTCCGGCCTATAGTAAGTAACATCTGCGCAGCAGCATATAAGTTATCCAAGTTCTTTTCTTCAAAATTTTATCTACCTTGGCCACTCCAAACGAAACATCTGTGAAAAATTCCATTGAGTTTACCAATCGACTCAAACTATACCCCTGCGTAGATCAACTAATGCTATCCTTTGATGTGGTATCTATGTTCACCAATATTCCAGTAAAAGGAGCTCTGGAATCCCTAAAATCAAGTCTTATAGAGCATCATAACAGCCAACCTGAAGTAGAAGAAATAACAAGACTAGTGGACATTTGCATAAAACAGAACAGTTTCACTTTCCGTGGAAAGTTTTGTGAACAGACAGAAGGTCTAGCCATGGGCAGTCCACTCTCACCTATATATATCATGTGAAATATACATGCGTTGATTTAAAGAAAAACTTTTGGAACTCCTGAAATTTGACTTATATGTACGATATGTAGACGATACTTTCGTTCTATGGAAAGGAAAACATTCTGAAATTCCGGAATTAGTCAAACTTATAAATTCAATTGATCCTCACATTCCATTCAGCTGCGAAACTGAAAATGACGGATGCGTACCATTCCTTGACATCCTGGTAACTCGCTCAAATGGATCTCTTGCAACCACAATTTATCGGAAGTCTTTCGCTGTTTCCTTCACCTCCACATGCCAAGTCCAATCACCCTTGGCAACAAAAACTCAGCGCCTTTTACTGTTGCATATATCGCGCATTACACATATGTTCAGATAAAGACAGTTTGGAAAAAGAACTTTATTTCTTAAACGTGTTGCAGTACATCTTGGATACAACCCTTTCATTATAGACAAGGCTCTAACAAAATTCTGGAAACTGAAACCTATCTCCACGTTAACTCCTGTGGTGCGCCCATTGCTAGAGAATTAGCCATTATTCCATTTTACTGTGACATTGCCTTCAAAATTTCAAAAAGTCTCAGAACCTTCAATTTTAAGGTGATTTTAAAACCCATAAACAAAATGAGATTTTTAGGATCAAAGGACAATGTTGAAGACAAAAACTCGTGGGGAATTTATCAAATTCCATGTGAATGTGGCGCTTCATATATAGCACAGACCCGTAGAACCTTGCATTTTCGATTGAAGGAGCACACGACCTATATTCGGAACTGTGACCTAAAGAAGTCATCAATGGCTAAACACTGTTACGAAAAGGACCATAAATTTCTCTTTGAAGAAGCAAAACTAATTGACAAGCCAGATTCAACCACCAAACTTGATATTTTTCAACCACCAAACTTGATATTTTGGAAGCTTTTCCATATATATCAGAAGTCTTCGCAACTTGTTAATGACATGGCATCCACGCCATTTCTATGAAGTGTGTGGAAGCATCTAACCA
This sequence comes from Macrothele yani, assembly GCA_039090855.1. Taxonomy (NCBI): domain Eukaryota; kingdom Metazoa; phylum Arthropoda; class Arachnida; order Araneae; family Macrothelidae; genus Macrothele; species Macrothele yani. The sequence continues at coordinate 6,195,185 of CM077005.1, forward strand.
AAACATGTGACTATAAACACCATTTATGATGTCATATACAATTTGAATATTTACGTGCCATTCGTCCTGATGAAGCTAGGTGAAATACCCAGCGAAACCATGGTCAGCTTGAAAAAGAAACATTTGTGACAACTACGTTGTGTTATCTTAATCTATATGTATGTATGTATTTTACCAATAAACATCTGACCCAATCAAAAAGAAGATGAAATCAGATATTCAGAATGTATTGTCATTCAGAAAAGCATCCAAAAAATTTGTAATATTAATAGTTGCATGGACCTTCCATATCCCTGGAAATTACTAATAAATAGAGAACAAGAAATGGAAAAGAAAAAATATTATGCAATAAATAAATAAATTAAAAAATTTTTATAATCAAGACCTTACAATAGATGGTGCCAAATGAGACATGACCTCACCATACAACCACCAATGAGAATAGGCCACCAAGAAACAGTGAAGTCACAGTCAGTTGACCAATGATGAGGCACCAACTTAATAGTGACAAGACAGCCAGCAAAGAAAGTGTTCTTCGTGTCTGGACTTCACTCAAATCTTGACTCCAATGAGTCCAGAAACTTAAGTCAGTTTTTTAAAATTCGTAATGGACTCTTTTTTTGGACTATGTGAACAAGAACATCATCAAGAAGAACTAAAAATGATACTGGGTCATCAAAAAACAAATTATTTGCAGTTTTTAAGAACTTTTGAACTTTATCCTATGAAAACAACACTTTGTAAACATTTTTTTTTTTTTTTTTTGCAATTGCAAATAGAAAAAAATATTTAATTTTTGTACATTAGGTTTTTATTGATGGTTTTAAATTTAGTAATAATCAGCAATTTCAATAATAAGTATGCAAAATATCGCCTACCAGTGTCTCATATCCCAAAGGAGTGGAAAACTAAAGAATGTTGAAAAAGGAATAGTGACATTATGTTCCAAGATAAATTTATGTAATAGAATTTATTACTTTTATTTTTTATTTTTGTACTTTATATGGAATTTTTTGCAAATTATATAGTGTAATGTGAAATTCACATGTAACATGTAGCCTGCCCATTTTCTTTTTATAATTACAATTTAAGTGAATATAATTTGTGTTTGTAGATTATGTGTACTTTTTTTTTTTTTTTTTTTTGCTTCCTTATGAGACATCTATTGATTTATTATGGATTAATTTAATACTTTCCAGACTTCTGAAGTTCCTATGGACAGATCTGATGAGTTGATAGCTACAGATGATTCAAACAATTTGAAAGAAGAAGTCTTGCAATTTTCAACCAGTTGTTCTTTTTGTGGAACACATACCTTTACTAACATGAAGGTGACTCATATCCTTTGAAATATTAAAAATTTGATGGACAACTGTACATGTATCATGATCAAAGATTCAGTTTGAGAAATGTGTTGTTACTGGTTGGGGAGATGTTCTATATTCAGCATGCATCTGTAACTGGAAACCGAGGAAAAGGAAAGATTGTTATGAAACTAGTTTTTTGACATTTTCAATTTAAAAATCTTTCTTTTGTTGTATTTAGAAAAGTGTGTCAAAACAATAAGATAATTATGGGATAATACTTGGGTCTCTCCATTCTGTGAATTAAATATAAGCAGAATATTTAGGTTTTCCTAATTTTTTCTCAACAAAATATTTTGAAAAAGAACTGGAATTCTAAATGCAGGTATCTGCATGCCTTATCCTCCAATAACATTTTTCCATCCAATTTCTGCAACCTTTTGCCGCCTAAGAAAATGGGACTGCAATCCTTGGTGGTAGACATTTTCTAAAATCAGTTATAGCCACTTTTTCACCATCATTTTGTATCTGATGTGAGATGGTAAATCCATGTTGTAGTATCAGTTGCAGTCTGTGAAATGAGAAGCACCTCATTGTTGTTACATGATGCCAGCAACTCAGACATGGTACATTCTTCTGAAGTTTGAATTCTGGTGTCAGAAGTCTTCGAGCAAACTGCAAGCAGATTTCTGAGTAATCTAGTTACTGAATTATTGCATTCATGCTTTGTTAATAGATTTGGAATTGCAGTACTTGTGACAGGTCACACCATTCTAACAATGTTATCCATACATTAAATGTTCTGACGGTGACAAGAAAGAAGCCAGAATGTTGTTTCATAAGCCTATTATGTGTGATAACAGTTCAGTTGGTCCATTGATTGCTCTGCTAAGTTTCTTTCACAATTCTACTGCATTATTAACTGCTGCATCTCTTTAAACATTTTTCTGATGTTTATGAATATTGCTCACTAATGTTTATGCAAACATGCATTGTTTTGAGAAGAATATAGAAATGCATGAATTGCCTTTTGATATTTTAATAATTCAGAATGGAGGATGGCCTTCTCAAGACAAGGAAAAATAAATAAGGACTACAAAGCAGTTTCTCTCATGTTTAAAACTTTTATTTGGTTTTAAATGCTTTTCAAAGTTTTAAAATTAGACTCAGTCATCTATGAAAGGATTATTTCAAGCTTGGAAGTCAGTTTGCAGAAGACATGTTATTTTACTTGGTAATTATTTTAAATTAGTGCTATCCAACTTCTGTAGAACCACGAGCTGAGGTTTTATATGTATATATGAAGATGTCCTGCTTAATTTATCAAATCTTTTTGCTCTTGTAATTTATATTGAAACAGTTGAAATTAAAAATTTGAAGAAAAAATAACTTACTATTACATTTAATGAGACCAATGTTGATGAGTAAATTCAATTAAAAGTTGTCTCGTGTCCATTTCGGTGCTTGTCGTTGAAAGCTGAAGTAATTGTTCAATAATTGGGTCATTCATTCATGCTGTTCGTGTATTTTGACTGTATGTATTTCATGTTAGAAAAAAACCCTCTCGCATGTATAAGTACAGTGTCCACAATGTCTTGTTACCCCCCCCCCCTGTAATAAGTAATGTAAGTGAGCTATGTGTCTGTTGTTATGTGTTGAGACATCCTTAAACATCTAGGGGATCCGTTTGGGCTCCGTCATTCTCGTGACAGAGAATAATTTTACGCCATGTTCTGTGGGACATTTTCTGAAGCAGTTGCGGGGTGATATGAGAGAAAGCACGCCTCACTGCTAGTTTAAGTTCATCAGTGGTTTGGTAGCGCTGCTGTGCAACAACCTCCTTTATGAAACCCCAAAGGGCATTATCACACATTGAGAGATCTGGGCTTCGAGGTGGCCATTTAAGTGGGGCGGGCAGCACTGCCGATCCAACGATCCCGAAAGACCTCACCAAGGTATTCCCGAACAGCGATTGCGTAATGGGCGGGTGCCCCATCCTGTTGGAACCATACGTCATTCAGAATGCCAAGATTTCCAAATTGTGGCACAAACCAGGTTTGCAGCATGTCCAGATAAATTGTCTGATTCACTGGACCATCAAAGAAATACGGTCCAAACAGATGTCGACTATTCATTGCAGCCCATATCGTGACATGTGGAGGATGATGTTTCAATTCTTTGAAATAATGTATGTTTTCCTTGGACCAGAACACAACGTTCCGTGATCGAAAGCTGCGGTATATCGCACATTCATCACTGAAAATGACCTTTCCACGTTTTGGGATTGTGGCAAATGTCTCATTGCACATGCATCCCATCTGCGGTTTAAATCAATGTCTGATAACTCCTGTACGAACATGGGGTAATATGCATGCAAATTCAGGTCATTCTTCATGTGCTTATGCAGTGTCGATCGTGGTATTCCAAGCTCCGCTGATCGTTTGCGGAGCGTCTTCGTCGGTGACCTGATAACTGATTCCTCGACCGCCTGACACTGTTGCACTCTGGTTGATGGTCTTCCCGTTCGTGGTTTATCCTTGATGTTGCCTGTTTCAAAGAGTTTATGTTCCCATCGCAGAAGAGTCTGTTTGGGAGGGGCCTCTTTGTTGAATCGTTATTGGAAGTCAGCATGCATTGTCTTCCCTGTGTGTGGACGTTCGTGTACCCAGACACTGACAACAATCAGCTGTTCCAGGGTGTATTCGCTGGTATCACACATGGTTCCGGTACCTAATCTGTAAATAAACACAATACAGACCATAACTCAACGTATACATCATATAACAGATACATAGTTCACTTACATTTCTTATTACGGGGGGGGGGGGGGTTTAACAACACATTGTGGACACCCTGTACTTCCAAACATTGAATTAAATTTTAATCCCTAAATCTTTATTATGGGGATATTTCCCAGTGGAAAAAAATTAAAAAAAGAAAATAATACTTCTGCCCCAGTCTCTGAATAAGCTTTAATACGTGCATCTGCTTGAACTTCACATGCATTTGATAAATGAGGTTTGTGCTTCCAATACCAACATTTAATGATATATGCTTTTTTGAATTCATTGAATTGTTTACACATGTAATCAAAACTCTTAATAAGGGTGTTCAGCTGAGGAACAAATACTGTAAAATCTATAGTTTCACCAAGAATTTTCATTTCATCAAAAAGTTATCTTGCAGGGATTCAAAATCAGTCAAACTGTTTCTTTGACTTTGAATACTTTGCTTCCTAGGAGTCTAGGAGTAATAGATCACACACTGCCTTCCTCTGTCAAAACTTTCAAATTGTAGGGTGTGAAACAGAAGATTTAGAATAATATTGTATTTATTATTCAAAAATAGTATTAACAATTACAATGTAATCCAACAGCAAGCTTAACTTGAGCTTGAGCTGTATCTGAGTGTTTCTTTCTAGATTTAATTTTAATGATGATGGCTTGTTACAAAAATCTGTTATGTGACTACAAATCTGTCTGAGAGCTTGGTGCTCACAACCCAAATTACAGGAAACATGCACAAGTTTTATGACACATGCATTGTCTTTTGCATTTCAAAAGTTCCTCTTTGTGGGTTTAAACAACAAAAACGTTTCTTTGCCTTGTTTTGCAACTTACATCAGGTGGCTTTCACTTGCCATAATTTGCACCCAGTCTAAACACACAACAAGAAACACTGATAGAAAGTTTCACACTGAAAGATTCCTGGGTAAAAACACATTTAACCAATCACTACATGCACTGCTGCCATGATCGTGGTCCAGCTCATGTATTTTCTGATCAAGTGACGGCAAAGTCTAGCTCTTCCTGCAGCTGAAATCCAGATTAGCAAGTGCATGTTTACCTGACCTCCAACCTCCTGGGGAACTGTGTGGTGGGCTGGTTAATGAAGAAAAACTTCTTTCTTTGTATAAACATTTTATTCAAATGAAGAACAAAAGCATAACAAGTCACTGTCACTTAAAAGTGAAGCTCTGAGAAGTTAAACACAGTGCCAGAAAATTATTGCCCCTCATTAAAATGTCAAGAAGTTCGTTGCTTTGAGCTTTTATCGTCAGATCGCTGCAACATTTAATGGTATTTGAGAGAAGATGTATTGTTGCAAATAATTTGGATTATGAATGCATCTATGGTTATGATCCATTTAAATTCATCATCATGAGCAGAAACTGAAGGTGAGTAGGTGATTGTTGTTAGATGTAGCTCTTGAAGCTAATGTTATTATGTTCTTGCAAGGATGGGTTGAATTGCTGAAGATAATAAGTAAGTTTTCTACTTCTAGCTCTTTACCTTTGATTCTTTGCATATTTGTTACCCCAACCCTGATCTCTTTGCACACACATAGTAACTTTGTGTGGACTGTTTCCATTGACAGATTTCTTATTTTAGAAATACTTTTATCTATAAGCAGAGACTCCAATCACTACGGATTATGGAAAGCGTCCAATATACAGATGGTGAGTCGAAAGTTTTGCAATATTTAGATCACTTTATGTCTTTATATGTACCGTTATGACAAAAGCTGACTTGTCCTTCGAGGTGAAGAACTCCTTCACCCCAGCTGCAACCTCCTCCTAGTTGTTGAAGTGCCGCCCTCATGAAGCAAGTGGGCCATAGACCAGAACAAGTAATAATCCGATGTGGCAAGATCCGGACTACATGTTGGGTGTGGCCTCACTTCGATGCCCTCAAGTTCCTGGAGTTTTGCCCGGGTCATTTGCGTGGTATGAGGCCAAGCGTTGTCTTGCTGTAGGAGAGCATGCTTTCTGTTCACCTTCACCTCCAAAACAGCATACATCTGTTCCAGCTCTTAAGAGTAAAGGTTGGCGTTGAAGGTCCAAACGTCTGGAACAAATTCGTAATGGATTATCCCGTCAAAATTCCACCACACGAAGAGCATCACCTTGTGCTCGAAGTGCCCACATTTGGCAACAGGTTCAGGAAGCTGGCCCGGGCTCAACCACTGCCGTTGTGTGTTAGGATTACAGAAATAGACCCACTTTTCATCGCACGTAACAATTCTCTTTATGAAACGTACATTGCGTGGGTTTTCTAGAAGTTTCATGCACACGTCTACTCGGCGGTTTGCTTCAGCTGGCATCAGTTCGTGAGGGACAATACAGTGGCTCCTGTAGACTTTGCCTAGATCCTGAAAGTGAAGAATCACAGCGGTCTGTGATATGCCCAGCTCGCCTGATAATCTCTGAGTGCTGGTTGTTGGATTTGCCTCTACCACCTGGTGCACAGCCTCCAAATCCACAGTTCGAACCCTACCTGACCTTGGCTGATCGTCAGGGTTTCTGTCACCTGAGCGAAATGTCTTGAACCATCTGGTTGTAGTGCTGTGGTCCACGGAACCTTCCCCTTTTGCATGACAAATGTTCCATGTTGCTTGAGCAGCATTATGGCCAAATTCTAACTCGTGAAGCAAAATTTCTCTAATTAGCCAGTTGTGGCTGTTCATCTTTTAGGCGTCCCAACCACAGACAGAATGATGACATGCAATGCAGTTCACAGTAACGACTACCACCTTATATCCCTTTCAGCTGACTGCAGTGCGCAGAACTACACTGGTGTGCAAAAGTTAAGGACGAAGAGGAGAAATTAGCATAACAGCAGAACGAGCAGGCAGAACGGACCGAAAGACTCAGGAGAAAGACTAGGGTCCGGTACGGTAGGGCATGCGCATATATGCAGCATGACGGGGGAGGGGTTGGAAGGATATAAAGCACACGGGCGGTGTACGCTCAGCAATTCGGTGAAAGCTATTGCACGGTGTGCATCGGTTTCAACGACGTCGAGTTGCTGCCACCGCTTGATATGGCCAACTGGCAATCCAGTAGACGACATCTGGATTACTTTACCCGAGGTCGCGTCATTGGGAAGTTGGAAGAAGGTTGAAGTGTGACATGTGTGGCCGAGGAGTTCGGGATCGCTCACAGCATCGTTTCACGAGCTTAGAGAGCATTTCAAACGACAGGAACAGCTGTCCGAGAGTTTAGCAGTGGTCGTACACGAGCAACCACAGCGGCAGACGACCGGTATATTGTCCTACAGGCGAGAAGAGACAGACGGCAGACAGCAAGAGAAATCGCAAGGCACATGCAATAAACAACTGGACGTCCGTTATCACGTTTTACCGTGGCCAGGAGGCGCTGCACAAAGGTGGTCTATTTGCACGACGACCAGTACGGTGTGTGCCATTAACGCCTGCTCATAGGAGATGGCGGTTTCTGTGGTGCCAGGAACACAAGAACTGGACAGATCAGCAATGGGGTCAAGTTCTTGTTACGGATGAGAGTCGATTTAGTCTGACGAGCGATTATGGACGTATGCACGTCTAGAGAGAGCAGCGAACACGCAATCACACCTCCAACATCATCTAAAGGGACCGGTTTGGAGGTGGTGTAGTTCTCTTTTGGGGCGGTATCATGCTTGGTAGCCGTACTGACCTCCACATCTTCCAAGGAGGTTCAGTCACTAGTGTCTGCTATTATACCGAGGTTTTCCTGCCACACGTGCGTCTGTTTAGAGGTGCTGTGGGTCCTGAGTTCCTCTTCATGGACGACAACGCTACACCTCATCGTACAGTGGCTGTCGCAGAGCTGTTGGAGAGGGAAGATATTCAACGCATGGATTGGCCCGCAAGGTCCCAAACCTAAATCCAATCGAACACGTGTGGGACCTTCTCGGGAGATGCTTGGCCGCACGTCACCAGCCGCCAGCAACGATTCTGCAGCTGCGATTGGCGCCACAAGAGGAATGGGCCGCAATGCCTCAACAGCTTTTTGACAACCTCGTCCTCAGCATGGACAGATGTTGTAAATCCTGCAACGCAGTCAGGGGTGGTCATATCCCTTACTAAAGACTGGATTTTTCTTGGCAGCCGCCTGTCACATGGACGTTTCTGTCTTCTGTCCAGTTGTGCTCAAAGCTACCTTTTCAATAAAGAGCCTTTGTATCTTTTGGATTCCTTGTTTGTACGGTTTTGCTCACTTGTCCCATATTCTTACATCTTGGGGAACTTATGGTATGATTTGAGTCGATGTGGAGCACTTCTGCACGACGTTACATTCGAAAAACCGTCTCGTCCTTAATTTTTGCACACCAGTGTAGTTTAAGCACGTGGTATATGCACATGCGTTTATGCAAATGTTGCAAAATTTTCAACTCACCCTCTTATTACAGAAATAAAAAATCTCAGTGAAATAACCTGCTTAATGGTGTGTGTAAATATTTTTTTTTTTTTTTTTGTGTTTTCAAGATTCTGACATGCATGAAACATTTTGGAGCCTTGGATGCTTTCAGTATCGTCGCATTTCTTCCATGATCTTTCAATATGCTATGGATGTCTAAGCGTCTCTGGTCACATTCACAGTTATCCGTGGCCCATGGAATCATGAAACCATCCTGAAATTTCAGTCCCCTTTCCAGATCTTGGAAAGTCCTTAATTTTTCGCATTCTTGTGTAAAGTCGTGGAGTAGTATTCAAATTCTTTCCTGCTGTGAACAAAATAATTTAGTTCACTGCAGGGAAAAAAAAAACTGCATTTTTCCCATTCTTTTTGGGGTTTAAAAATACATTTTCAAAAGTGTTTGTTCATTGCAGGAAAAATTTTTTTTTCATTCTTTAGGTAAATTTATTTTTATTCTTTTTTAGGTTTTAAAGACAACCAACCATGAGCAACTTTCAATCAGTGTAGGAACTTAACTATGTTTACTGTAAGATTCCAATTGAAACATACACTGATCTTTGAGGTAAATAGCAAAAAAAAAAAAAAAAAAAAAAAAAATGGAGCATTTGGTGTTTCCCACAAAATGTCTTCAATTTATGTACAATATTTTAAGCAAAAGTTTTCTTTTTGTATGAATTTACACAGTTATTTTGCTGCCCTTCAATTTGTTTTTTACAGTGTGTGTAATACAAGCATAGCTGCCAGATTTTACGGTTTACCTGTAAAATTTACAGAAATTTTACTTGTTTTACTTTTATTTTACGGATGACATATTTTACAGAATTTTTTTGCAGTTGGAGAGTGCAACTTTGAGAGTAGAACAAATGTCCCTAATGAACACCAGGTCTGTACGTTTTGATTTACCTGGTCACATGTTCACCTACTTTTGCATCCCCAAACCTTCGCTGTCAGGTTATTAGGAAAGACTCCGTAGAAATGCTGTAAGATTAGGATTAGGAATAACTGCTAAGAGGAGAGAGAGAGAGCGAGTGAGTGAGAGTAGAGAGCGAGAGAGAGAGAGGATATCAGCCACACAGACTGAAAATCATGTTTTTAAAAGGCATTATAACAAAAGGAAAAGGTATTCTAAAAGATGTTCTAACATGTTGGCCCAAAAACTTAAGGGACGCCCCGGTAGCGCAGTGGTTTAAACGATGGCTTCTGATCATTCATCTAAAAGGGGTCCGGGTTCGAATCCCGGTGAGGCATGGATGCTGTGTTTATCTTATGGCACTGGCTCTCTTCCTTCCCTGGAACCAGTGACCTTAAATTAGGGACGGGCGACTGCTTATAGCCCATTGAGTTGCTCATGGTGGTCGTTAAACCTCCAATAAAAAAAAAAAAAAACTTTAGGTCAAAACCTCAGTTAAGTTAAACTAAAAACTTACGGCGATATCATAATAATTTCGCAGTTGCAAATGTTTTTTCTTCCCTGTGTGCGTATAGCCTAATAATAACGTACTGACGAGATAATTATGTATCGATTGCATTTTAATTGGTCTAAGCATGAAATAATGTAAGATGTCTTCTTATAGCATATGAAATCGATTAAAATCGGCAAATCATTTATATAATAAATTAATTCATATGTTCGATACGTTTGATACATCAGTAAATTGCCATATATCAATACATTCTCTGAAATTTCTGTACGGCTTTTGATTCTTGAAAGTTGGCAAGTCTGTACAAGTTTATTCATTACTACCAAAAATGCTGAAAAGTATGGATTTTTGTCATTTTCACTACTGGAAAAAGCTAAAAACTACAGATTTTTTTTTTTATGTTTAGTACTGATAATTTTTAATCAGGGTTGGAGTCTCTGTATAAGTGATGAAATAGCAGGAGTCTCACCATCCATTAAACACCCAAGCTGATTTCATTTGGGCTTTGCCAAGTTTCTCCAAAGTGACCAGTTACAGTGTAGTTCAGTCTCAGTGCCACTGACCTCGACATGAATATGCACATTTAAGCTTGGCTTGGATCCTTCACCATGTTGTTGGCTTGTTGTTGGCTTAGCTTAATATTATCCCAGACTAAGTGAACCATTTGGTAGTCCATCATTGTATATACTTCACAGGGAGCCCAGCTGCTTCTGCTCAGCTACCTCAAAGTTTGGCTGGTGGGTCTCCTAAAAATTTGTGTTAAACAGATCTCTGCACATCCCATTGGTCTGTATATCTATTCATACTTTGATTGTAAAATATTGAAATAAACAGTCTAAAATTATAATCTTTTTAGATTAAATATTTATTTAAACTTTTTCTTTCTTTAAGATTTGATTATTTCAGAGTTACATGTTTCTGACCAATATTTCATTAATAAATTCTAGTTTTTGAAAGTGTTGTAAACTAAATTTTACAAAATTACAAAAATATGAATACTTTGTGAAGAACTTGCCAACTGTGTAATCAGAAACAAATTTTAAGCCATTGATATAGTTTAATTTTATTGGTGGTCATCAGTAGAAAGGCCATTTCATGTAATATGAAGAAGCCAATAAAGAAGAAAATTTCATGCATGATTTATTATGTACTAAACTTTAGGAATAGTCAGATTTGTAAGATCTTTTGACTGCAGCATCAGCCTTGTTCACAATAAAAGCAAGCACTCACGTGGTTGATATAGTTTCTTTAGCTGTTGCCAGTAGAAATTTCCAAATTATCGGAATATTGAAGCACCCGTCCAAATTGCAAGAGTTTTTATTGAAGAGAATTTCAATGCTTTCTCTGAAATTCTCTTCAATAAAAACTCTTGCAATTTGGACGCCCCTTCAATATTCCGATAATTTGGAAATTTCTACTGGCAACAGCTAAAGAAACTATATCAACCACGTAAGTGCTTGCTTTTATTGTGAACAAGGCTAATGCTGCAGCCGAAAGATCTTACAAATCTGACTATTCCTAAAGTTTAGTACGTAATAAATCATGCGTGAAATTTTCTTCATTATTGGATATTGATGGTAAAACTTATGTAGCAGAAGCTTGATTTTTTTTTTTTTTTTTGGTTCATGCTTCTATTTCATATGTAGTAGCAATGTCTTCCTCAGCTGTTTTGAATGAATATGCATTAAAAGCATGAATTGTTAATTTATTGAAATGGACCTTAATTCCATTGTAAAGATCCCTCATTTTAAGGATGTTATTATAATGGCCACCACTTGTGATAATTGTGGACACAAAACAAGTGAAGTGAAGAGTGGATCAGGCATTGAACCTCTTGGAAAGAAGATTTCACTTAAAATTACTGGCCCTGAAGACTTCAAGAGATATCTCGTAAAGGTTAGTTTCTAATTATATATCTTATGAAAATTTCTTAGTTGAATGATTTTTATCGCATTTGATTGTTTACTCATATATAGTCAAACATCCATTTCACCTGTTATTTGTTCTCCAGAGTTTGTCATGTACAACATTATCGCAGATTAAAGCATTTGCTTACATGTGAAATAATCCAGGTTTTTCATTGATTACTAGATTTTGAGAACTGTTCTTTCAGCAGAATCAAAATTCACCAGGTTTATGCAGTATAACTTGAAAGCTTTCCTTTGAAGTATATTGCAATAAAACCTAAGTTGTTGCAATTACTGTTAAATTACCAAGTACTGTACTTATCGGCGTATAACATGCACCCTAATTTTAATAAGGAAGTTTGAGTAAAAAAAACACTTAAATTTAAAATAAATGACTTGGGAGCTCTGAACGTTTTTTAGATAACTCAATGCACATGTTTATTAATATTAATACCACTCGTAAGGCAAATAATACGAAAGAAAAAGCATCTGTTTGAACGAAAAAACTTGGATATTAGATCTGTTACAACATTTTTTAATCAGAATCACTGCTATCTTGGAAAGTGATAAGGCAGACTAAAAAATTAAAAACAGCCAGAAGTCTGGGTTCCTTAAACCAACGCCGTTTGCTGATAATGCATGGTCATCATTGCAAGAAATGATACCCTCAAACCAGCACGACAAGACCACGCATATACTAACGATTTTTATCGCCAACCGTCAGCCACGAAGTTCAGACGTCACTGGAAGTTTCGGCATATTTCCCCTGAGCAGCTGCTGCTTAAGCAGGTTGTGCTGTGAAAGCAACTTAATGAGAGCAAATGCTTAGGCTTAGCGTGGCAACTCGCATTCGCTGCTGAAGCGAGTGAGGTTACTTTCAGGCGTTTAAAAAAAGGTAAATCAGGAGTCTATCTCTTTTTTTTTTTTTTTTTTTTTTTTCGTGTGTGAATCTTCCTTCCGAAGAACTGAAGATTGTATTGATACCACTTTTAACAAGATTTGTCAGAAAATGAAAGAGATATGCATTAGAAAAGAGTCTGCAGTTAGAGTAAAGTGATACCAAACTGTTAACATTTGGCAACATCGGGGTGCGTCGCTCTCTGCAGCAGTATTCATTTTACCTAAGTTTAAATTTTAAAAAAAGTAGTGTACGCATATAACATGCAGGTAGAATTTCAGCCCTATATTTTAGGGGGGAAAAGTGTGTGTTATACGCTGATAAATGCAGTAATTAGGGATAAATTTTGCATTTCTTTCATGAAGCTGTTGCTAATTTTGATGGCATGAGGAAATTGTTACTGGAAGATAGCACAAAATTTTGTGGATGAACTTTAAGTGAACACTCATGTGTGGAACCTTATCTTAACTGTTTACTAATATGAGGCCAGAATATGTGCATTAAAAGTTCATGATTGATGTAGCCAAACAAATGTGGACTACAAAGATTAAAAATGAAAGCAAGGAGGGAAACAAGCAAGTCAAAACAGCTAAATATTGTTGATAAAGGAAACAAGACTATTGTGCAATGAGACTACCTTTTTACTACAAAAAAGAAAAAATATAATAAATAAATAAATGGAAAATAGACCAAGAAAAAGTAAAATAGTTTCCAGTGATTAAATGTAATGCATGCATAGATTTGTCACTCAGTTGTCCAAGTTTCTCTATGCCCACTTCGTGGCATGGACTCTGAAAATGGCAAGCCAGGAGGAAAAGGCTTTCTGCATGCTCCGATTTGAAGTGCCTAAATGTGTCATCACAGTGCGACATGAGTTCCGTTTACACATTTGGAAAGACGCAACACATGAGAATAACATTCGCAGGTGGTTGAAGCAGTTTGTAAAAACTGGATGCCTGTGTAAAGGCAAGCGTTTGGGCCATCCAATCATGTCGGATACCGACATTGACAGAGTGAGGGAGATGTATTAGTGTAGTCCGAGGAAGCCGAGAGTTGCTAATGCCAAAAATGACATTGTGGAAGGTGTTGCGTAAACTGTTAACAGTGAAACTGTACAAGTTGTGGTTGCTGCATGCTCTGAAAGCAGCAGACAAGGAACTGTGTTTGCCCAGGGCATGCATGAGAAGATGGTCTAGACACAAACACAAGGTCAATAGACACAACGTCCATATCTGGAGGACAGAGCTTCCACATGCAGCGATTGAGTACAAGTGTGACTCTCCAAAAGTCAACATCTTTTGTGCTGTCTTACACAGAAAAGTGTACGAGTTTTTTTCTTTGCCGAAGCAACAGGGACTGGTTCCATCTACCAGGACATGTTGGAAATCTGGTTGTTTCCACAATTTGACTGTGGTACAACGACTACATTTTCCAACAGGATGGCTCCCCCATTTCGGGAGTCACCTTCTCAATCGTGTTCTTCCACAGTGCTGGATTGGACGTGCTGCAGATGCAGACAATCGCCTCCTGTGGTGGCCACCCCTGTCCTGAAGCCTAATGTTGCGTGACTTCTTCCTCTGGGAATACACGAACGACCGTTTACAAACCCCCAATTTCCCGATCCCTCCAGGAAAGTATCACCTGTGCTGTGGAGGCCATCATATCAGACATGCTCAATCAGGTCTGGCAGGAATTAGGCTACCCCTTGGATGTGTGCAGGGTGACAAAAGGCTCGCACATATAAAGACTTTGAGTGACCGACATCAAACTTGCACAGTTGCACTTCCAATTGAGGGATGTCATGACTGTATAAGGTAGGAAATCAAAAAAATACATGTCTGCAAAACCCCACCAGTCTTACAAACACCCTGTATATAAATTATAGAACAATACCTTCCTTTCTGCAACTTGCAGCTCTTGAGAAATATCACTTGGACTGTAAATAGATTCCCATGTGTGTTGTGTGTTCATGGTAGAGTATGTTGAAAATGACGCAAATGCAAGTGTGCTTCATGTAGTATAAGAAAAAAATGTAAGGCATTTTTATTTGTTGGAATCAACTATGCAAAGGAAAATATTTGCTTGTAAACACAAAGAATAATGATAACTTGTAGCTGTTCTTTAGAGGGAAAGAGAGGGGTTGGGGGAAAGAAAAAAAGTCCTCAGAGAGTGGAAACCTTGGAAATTTATGAATTGCAATATGTTTTCCTTATGAGGTACTTGTCAGATCTACAGATCTGATTAACTTTTTGGCTTAAAATTTTGTTCATGTTATATATGAATGCCATCAGAAAAACAGTCAGAGGGTTCACAAAAGCATTCTTCCATTTGTTGGACATCTTTATTATGTTGTAATCACTTATATTTTTCTTTATTAATGGAAAATTTTAAAAAAAATGTAAGGCACATGTAAAACAATAGAGCTACTGATCAAGTAGTGTCAAAGTCTAATATGCAGAAATTTAAATCTGCTGGTGCAATAAAGGAACTGCTCAAAGTGCTTGCTCATGTATTAACATACAGCAGTAAAACCAAAATACAGTGTCAAAGAAAAAAAAAAGGGGGGGGGGGGTGTACTATTTCAAAAATCAGTAGAACATGAATCAAGCAGCATATAATCCCAGCAGATGCAAGAAAAGGGTGACAGACTAAAAGTCTTTTCAATGTCATTTGTTGCCAGTAGATGGCATCACTTTAGTGTCTTTCATAACATCCAGAATGGTGACAATACGGGATTGAGCTCAGTGTATGTTGTGTTTAGCAGAGACAAAATCTCCCATTTAAGCTCAAGGAATTATCACACTGCATATGGAAAGCCCCTTCCCCAGCAAAGGACAGTATTTGTGTGTGGATGAAAAAATTTAAAGAGACAGTAAGTGTCTGTCATACAAACAAACATCATTGCCCCTTTGATTTCACAAGAAATGGACAAAATGATAACGGAATGTTTGCAACAAGTCTGCAGAAATCAATCGAATTTGTTGCACATGAACTCCAATTACTGAAGTCCACCATCCCTAACATTTTGTGCAAAAGGCCACATCTTCATGCCTATAAAATGCAACTTGAGAATGCATTAGTCTAATGACCTTCTTTGTCATATGACATTTGCAATTAGCATACTGGAGAGGCTCGAAACTGACAGCGATTATTTGAATAAAGTGTGTTTTAATGACAGACACTTTTCATATGGCAGGGAAGGTAAACCTGCATAATATGCAAATATGGAGTTCTGAGAATCCTTTTACATGGTGTTGACCCTCTGTGTGTTATTTTGTAATAGAATAGAACACCATTAAAACTGTATAGCAGGATCATCTGGAGTGTTCCTGATACCTCGACTGAATCATCTTCAACCTGATATTGTGTTTCGTCTTGACAATACTCCATCACACTGGAGTTTTTCAGTCTATTCTGTCTTACATTAAACATTCCCTGGGCAGTGGGAGTGTTTCATCTAAGACATGAGATTGTCTGGCAACAGTTTCTCTCTGATCACCTGACACAAACCTGCTGCATTTCTTTTCTGTGAGGTTGTACATACCTGCCACGTTTCTGGAATTTGTAAAAGCTTACCAGATTTTGCTGTTTTCTGTCAGATTAAAGCTTTTTGCTGAATTTTGTCACATTTCTGTGTACAATATATATATAATAACTAAATGGAAAAAATTTGTGGGGAAATATACAGTGGAACCTCGTTTTCAAGGGACCAAGCAAAATTAACGTATGATCTGTGGTGGACAATAACTATGTATAAATGAAACAGGGAAAGTTAAGCATTAAGGGCAATTCAGAATTTTTGGATCTCCGGCATTTTGCGTAAAAGTGACAAACATATAAATGAGGTTCTACTGTACGTAGCTCATTCAAAAAGTAACGAGACTGAGGTCATAGCGCCAAAATAAACCCACGCAGAAAAATGCAACTGCCTGTGTCAAAACATCTGCAAGATCAGTCACGTGGCAAGCAAACGTTGTTACAGTTCTCCACTAGTTCATTCTTGCAAAAGACTGTGTAGAGTTCAGACGTGTTCCTGCAATCCAGTCTGAATTTAAAATAGGAGCAACAAGCAGCTGTAAAATTTTGCGTACATTTGAATAAAAACCCCATAGAAACACACAAAATGATTAAAACAGCCTATATGCGAGATGCTTTGTCATATGGAAGAGTTTTTGAGTGGCACAAAAAATTTGTGAGTGGTGAAGAATGTTTAGAAAATGCGGCATGCTCCGGTAGGCTTTCAACATAACTACAGAAGTTAATGTCAATACCACCAAGACACTCCTGCATTAAGACTGCCGAATTACCATTGAGGAGGTTGCTAATGTGATGCCTGTGTCCATTGGTTCCATTGATGACACTGTGAGAAACCGGTTGGGGTACCGAAAAGTTGCTGCGAAGTGGATTCTCCACCTGCTCATGGATGAACACAAGGCAAATCATGTTATCATTTGTCTCCAATGGAAGTGCCGGCTAACACGTGAGCTACATTTTTTGAATCGAGTCATCACATGTGATGAAACATTTTTTCAACATTTCAATCTAGAAACAAAACAACAGAGCACCCAATAGAAACACCCACAGAGTCACTGATCTAAAAAACCAAAGGTTCGAGCAAATGCAGGGAAGGTCCTGCTCCTGGTTTTCTTCGATAAAAAAGCAATTGTGTGTGACCATGTGGTTCAACAAAGAAAAACTGTTACCAGTGCCTATTATTCTGAAGTTCTCAAAGGTCCTCTAAAAAAAATAAATTCCCCAAAATGCCCAGAATATACACAAACTGGTTGAATTTGGCATCAAGATAATGCCCCTGCACTGCACATCATGCCTTGCTCACCCTGATTGTTATCTGAGATCTAGGCATCGAAATGATGGTGTAGCTTCTGTATTCACTGCATCTGGAGCTGTGTGACTTCCACCTATTCCCTAAAGTGAAAGAACAACTTCATGGATATCAGTTTGCATCAAATACTGAACTGAACAAATGCTGTGATGGGTATCCTGAACCACATGTCAAGGAAGGGCTTTGAGCTCACCTTCTGGAAGTGGATAGAAAGGTGAGACCAGTGCATTCAGGTAGAGGGATAATACTTTGAAAGTATGTAATTGTAAGTATGTTTACTGCATTACAATTTGCCCATTTAGAAACAGTCTCGTTACTTTTTGAACGACCCTCGTATCAACAGATTGATGTTTTAAGCAAGTTTGAAAAAGTGGCATGTTCAACACCTAGTAAAAGAAGTTTTCATGTTCAAAATGGCTCTAAATTTTTTTCATTAGCCTGGACTACTGCAATCCATAGTAACATAATTCAGGGATCGCATTCCTCCTAAAATTCCTAATATTTTGTGACCCTCCTTAAATTCCTAAAATTAGACCTAAAATTTGCTATTCATCCTAAAATTTTCGTAAGCTTATTTTTATTAAAAACACAACCGTTATTAACGCCAATAAATTTACCATTACGGTAAGGTAAAAAGACCTGTTATTGTAGAAACACAGCCTATATGCTGTGCTGCTGAAGGGAGGGAAAAATGACGCCATCGAGATGCACTTGCTTCGGGGCGGGCGTTCCATTTTTTTGCCTTCGAACAGTTTTTGAGAGTAACAAGAGATCTAAGGGAAAAGGGAGGGGTCATTTTCACCCCTGGTTTGCGCTTTGCAGACGAACTCCGTGGCACGCAGAAGATCGTACTTTATTTTTGTACATGCCTTGTGGAACCTCCTCTTTCTGCTGATGTTTTGTTATTGTAAACCGCAGGTGGGTGGAAGCAAAGAGGAAACATGTGGTCTCCTTCCGTAACCTCCGGTAATGACGATGGGATGGTAGCTGAGTATTATCTTGGCAGGCAGTAGAGCACGTGATCATTGACCTTCGATCCTGCGTCGGTGACAGCGACCTTCGATGCGCAATATATCTCGGCTCCGACTCGCTTTGACTGAACTTGCGTGAGATGCGTATGATAGTTTCTGGTTTTACGTCTTTTATGGTGTTCTCTGTGCTGTGTGCAGGTTCAGTTCTCTAGTGGTGACCTGCTTTTTTTTTTTTTTTTTTTTCCCCTATCTTCTGACATCCTCGCAGCCAAATTTCGGGAAGTTGTCTGGTTTTGCAATATTGGAACGTGTTTTTGTACTTCCCTTTCATTTTCTGGTTAGTAATACAAGTGTTTAAGATGCCTAAATCCAAAACGAAATTTCAAGATGCGTGGCTCGCCAAAGAATTGGACGGAGTGAAGTTGAAAGAATGGTGTTCTGCAACTGAAACAATATTTTCTGCTAAGTGTATATTGTGTTCAGAAATTTTCAACATTTCTAATAGTGGCTTTTCACAAGTAAAAGCGCATCATAAAGGAAAAAAACATTTGCAGAAATTTCAAAGTAAATTTCAAAATAAGTCCATCCTGAAAGCCTTTGGAGGACGGGATCTTCAGCCCAAAACAAATATTAGTGAAGTACTGAGTCATGATTTACAGTTGGCTAAAGCCGAAGCATTATGGGCCATGAAAGTTGCTAAGGACAATATGTCTTTTGTTTCATGCACTGAAACAGTTGAACTTTTCAAAGAAATGTTTCCTGATTCTGCTATTGCAGCCAAAATGCAACTTAAAGAAAAAAAAGTTGCTTGTGTGATATCACATGAATTGTCAAAATATTTTGAAGAGGATTTGAAAAAAGACATTGCATCTAGTAGCCCAGGAAAGGTTACTATAGCATTTGATGAAACTACAAATACACAAGTGAAACAGCAGTTGGATGTGTATCTCAGGTACTGGTCTTCAGAAATAAATTCAGTTTCTTGCCGATACCTAACAAGCGTTTTTCTGGGTCATGCAACAGCAGATATTTTGCTAAAAGAAATTCTTGATGTGTTATCATCCTTCAATATTTCGTTGAACAGAATTATTTGTGTATCCATGGACAGCCCAAATGTAAATAAGTGCTTTTTACGCAAATTCAATGAAGTTGTAAAACAAGAAACAGGCCAGAAATCTTTGGAACTAGGTTTTTGCAACCTGCATGTTGTTAGTAATGCATTTAAAATTTTTTTTGACAAGCTTAAATATAGATTTTGACGAATTTGCTACTGATATGCATTACTTTTTAAAGAGTAGTGCTGCAAGACGAGAGGATTATAAATCTGTCGAGGATATAACATTGGTCACTGCCAAATTTCTTTTGCGTCATGTCAGCAACAGATGGTTAACCGTTGGTTCTGTAGCCCAGAGGCTCTTGGATCAATGGCTAAATATTACAGAATATTTTTTAAACTTCTTGCCATCTCAAAAAATATTTGAAAAACAACTGCGCAATTCGGCAAGGTATAAAAGAATTCACTGTTTCCTGAAAAATGAGCTTACTCCTTGCTATTTAGCATTAATTTCATTTTCACACCAAAATTTTGAAAAGTTTTCATTATGTTATCAGAGTGAAGAACCAAAAATACACCAGTTATATTCTGATTTAAATACTTTAATGAGGAATGTTATGGCTCAGTTTATCCAAGATGATGTTATAGCAGGGAAATTTGGAGAAGACCTAAAGAATGTAGATTTTGAAAACAAAAATTCATGGAAAAAACTAGGGGAGTTAGAAGTTGGCATGAAGACAAAAAATCTCCTCAGGAATGTTCAGGAGACCAGGCAGAAATTATTTCTCTTAGATGTAAGATCATCACTAATTGCAACCACAAAATATTTAAAGTCAAATTTGCCATTCTGCAATCAAAAGCTAAGAGACATAGAAGTTTTAAAGGTAAAAGAACCAAAGAAAGAGTCAACTCAACTTTCAGTCACTGAAGGACTTTCGGAAATAACCAGAATTTCAAGTGTTTTGCATCTTTCTGAGGAACAAATTGATAGAGTAAGAGAAGAGTGGAAACTTTTAAATTGCGATAAGCCAACTCTTGATGAACTAGTGAAATTTTCAGAGGAAGGGCATATTCCAGTGCGGATTGATCATTACTGGCGTAATATATTTAGTATTAAAGACTCTAGCGGAAAAGAAAAATACTCAAATCTTGCTAAACTCATAAAGTCAATTTTAGTTTTACCTCATGGTAATGCTGATGCAGAAAGGGGATTTTCGGTTAACACTGCTCTGTTAAGGAAGGACAAGGCTAACTTAAAAGACTCAATATAACATCATTAAGAATAAAATATATAACATCATTAAGAATAGTTAAAGGGGCCATTAAACACTATGGATGTGTAAGTAAAGTTCCCATAACAAGAAATTTGTTAAATAGTGTTTGTGATTCACATAAATTTTATAAAGAGTATGTTCATAAGCTGAAGGAAGAAGAATCAAAAAAGGTAAAAGAAAGGAAGCAGAAAGAGAGGGAAAATAAGGAAAAGCAGCTAGAGAAAAAAAGAAAAGCTGAGTTTGATGACAAAATAAAAGAAAATGATGCAGAAATAAATAGACTTAAAAACGATAAAGAAGCCTCCCTAGCAATAATTCAAGAGGGAACAGAAAGAATGAGAAAAGCTGTAGAAAAACAAAATACTGTTGAAATAGCAGTTGCCTCTAACTTGATCATACAAGGTTCAGCTGAAATAAAGAAAACTGAAAGTAAATTAGTTGTGGTAGAAGCAGAAAAAGATAGGCTAATCAGGAAAAGGTTAAAACAATAATATGAAAAAAAGTAATTCAGTGAACAATTGTACATAGTTCTTGGTTTTCAATTACCTTTTTAGGATATTATAATTTAATGTGAAACCTGAAAACTTTACTGTGAAAATCGTGAATTGCTTCTGGTTCAACAGCATATTAATGTTCCAAAGTGAAACTTGAATGTGGTAAATATACTTGAATATGATAATAACACGTGAAAAGATAAGAACTGAACATTAGAAGTAAATCATACTTAAACTTTAGACATTAGACGTTATGCAAAAAATTTGGGTGTTAACTTCGACCATATACATTAATGGACTGCACATTGGCAATAGCTGCATCAAAGCCGCCATGGCTCAAACATTGGGCACGTCATCATCAGACTCCAAATTTCGTGTAAAAATGCTGTTATGATTACTAATTTACGCTGCAGAACTTCAGTGTTTTCGGTGTATTATGTGAATGCGCCTCATATATAATGAAAACTCTTCAGGTAAGTTTACTTTGAGCTATATACATGCATGATCGGGTTGTTTACATTTTGTGATTTATAATGTGATGAACATTTGCGAAGAATTTGGAACATGCATTCCATTTTTTTTTTCTTAAGTTACTATATTTTTATATCAATAGCTGCAAGTTTCTGGTTAAGTAATTGAACTTTATTGACTTAGGTATTTAATTCGTTTCTTACCCATGAAAAATCATAGAACTTTCTTTACTATATCGCTCAGAGCAACCATAAGCACAGCAGGTGTAACCCATCTTTTTGACTGTTGTCATGTGATTTTATGTTGGAGCCAGAAATTTTGATGTCATGCGCAGTCTATCAGTATATATGGTTGAAGGGTGTGAAGCAAACTCTTTACAATGTATACAAAGTTGTTTTACTAGATGTATACAAATATACATCTAGTTTTTATTGAAATACACTCCTAAAATTTTCCTAAAATTTTTCTAAAAATTCCTAAAATTCCTACCTAAAATTTTCCAGAAGTATGCTATGATCCCTGCATAATTACATTTTTAGGATTGGGAAATCAATTTATTTTTACACCAAAACCACCGCAGTTATCATCATGGGACTTATGCAGTGAAAGATACCCCTCTACTGCTTGCCATTGAGTCAACCTAGTGTGATGGAAGCATTTACTTCTTGGATAGTGACATGTGAAATTGCTTTATGAACTCAGGGTGACAAGCGATCATAAAAACTGGGAAGGGAGGGATTTTTTGTTCAGCTGGAAAAACTGAAGAAAATATCAGTTCTGAAAGGAGTGAGAATATTCAATGATTTTTCTGTGTTCTGAATTTTTCTGATGAAGTTGGCATCTTTATTTCATTTTCTGATTATATTCTTCATTGTTAATTATTTCCTGATCTTGTTCATGTCTTATATTTTTAGGTTATGGTACAAAAGAGCAGTTTCATATTAAGATTTTCTTCCTAATGGAATGCATGTTTTCTTATTCCTTACAGTCTGTTCTTGGAAATCAATCAATGGAGTTTGCATTTTCTCCCCTTCCCCTTTGTTTTTAAGGGAAACTAAATTTAAAACTTTGTGCTTAATCTGCCCATGATGGAATCGTGACAGATTGCTATGGCAGTACCAATTTTTTAAATTAAATTTGCTTAAAGTGAATGTTTCACCCTGGTCACCTTTTGCAATATCAAAGAATAGGGCAGGCATTTTCCCCATTTACTTAATGAAATTGAAGTTCAAGAATGCCACTACCTACTCGACGTACAGGGAAAATTACTTTGTGTCACAAAAGACGGCATTGGACAGTTGAAAATTTGATTTTGAACTTTAGTATTTGTTGAACAAAAGAAAAAACACTTGCTCATTTTGTTTCTTGATGTAGCTGAAGTGACTAAGGATGGGGAAAACATTCATTTCGAGTAAAATTGAAGCTTAAATTATGGTATTGCTGCTTCTCACCTTTCCATGAAAATGACTGTGCAGGACACATACATTTTAAGTACACACAGGGTAAGTAATGACTTTCAACTTGACTTTTGCTCTGAAAAAGAAAACAAAAATGCATTCTCCAGTGACTGGTATCGCAAGAAAAGACTATAAGGGATAAGAAAAACGTGCATACATTAGGAAAATTTATTAAAAACTACGAAGTCATTCTTCACTATTACCTTTTTTATGATAGTGTTCCTTATTCCCTCTCTTCCATTTAATGTAGGCAGTGTTTGGTGCCACAAACCATTTAACCCATTCTTTCTTATTGTAAACTGCTCCCACATAGACCAAAAAGCTTATCCTCCCCTCTTCCCTCACTCAGTGTAGTCAGTAGCTGCATATTTTCCTTCCTCATGCAATATTAGTATGACTTTACAACTTTTTATACCCTTTACCACCTTTTTTAATGGGGAAGGGGGTTACATAAATAAAGCTGCTCACAAGTACTTGGCCCTCATCTGTGCAGTGACTTTGGTGAACAGCCATTCTTTTATACCTTCTAGAGAAACTTAATTAGCTACATACATACATGCCACTAAGCTGTTCTCTGAGATTCAGAGGTTAGCTTCACAAAGAAATACAAACTACCAGATAGATTTTTAACTTATTATTTACTTACTGTTGCCGTATCAAACTCCTCCATTTACAGCGATCTTGACATACAACTTGGGCTTCACTGACATCTATTACCCATCGTACACAAGATCTTCTATACTTCATACTCATAATCTTTTTCTCATGCAGACACTCCTGAATCTGATCCTCCCATGACTTCCTTGGCCTTCCTCTGCCTTTCTTTCCTGCCACTTGGGCTAAAAAGATTTTCTTAGTAAGCATGTCATCACTCATTCTTTCAACATGGTCAAAGCACTGAAGCATATTAGTCTCCACCTTGCTAACAACATTTTGCTTCACATTACACATCTGCATTCCTCACATGAGCAGAATGTGTCTTGCCACAAACCCCCTGTCAGTAATATATTTCTCCAACGCACAAATGACTTGTGTATTTCTTCTGTAGTATTCAGGTTTCACTGCCATACATCAGAATAGGAACAATTACACTTTCATGCACAGCCATGCGGGATTCTCTTGAGAACCCATCATTCCTGTGAAAACCTCCTAAAGCAACTATGATTTTCAATGAAGAATTCACTCATACATACATATATGCACACGCATACATACATACATACATACATACATACATACATACATACATATCACTAAGCTGTTCTCTTATATTCAGAGGTTAGCTTTTCACAGAAATAGCTTAATGTTGCTGTATCAGGCATCTCCAATTACAGCGATCTCAGCACACAGCTCGAGCTTCATTGACATCCATCACACGCCCCACACAAGACCTTTTGTACTTCATTTCATATTCATTATCTTTTTCTCATGCAGACATTCCTGAATCTCCTCCTCCTCCTTCTTCTTCTACTATGAAGAATTCACTCACCTACTAATTTCACCATCTAATTTGTTCTCTCTGTCAAACATGCTTCCTAAATACACAAACTCTTTAATTTTAGCTCATTGTGGACATATTCTAAAGTGAATGTTGTATGGACTGGACATCAAATGAATTCTTTCATTTTTTAAATTTTTGTGCAAGCTGCATGATTTACCCCAGGGAACTGAAACCAGATAAGTGCAATTCAACTTTATTGCATACAGCATACGCTGCCGGACAATTGCTAAGGACGGATGATAATAGCAACGATAGCAACCATAAAATGGAAGGCAGGAAAATGTGGAAATTAGCATAAGTAAGGGATACAGTAAGACGTGTTGTGCGTATGCAAATTTTGGATTGCCGAACTTGTTCGTGACGTCATAGCGCTGATAAAAGATATAAAGGATTTGACGCGTATTGACCGTTGTTGTTCAAACGCAAAGTTGAAAGGGAAAGAATCAATTGACGAACTTGCAATTTTCAGTATGTCTTTCCGACATCACCTAGATGATTTTACGTGTGGCCGTATTATTGGCAAGATTGAAGAAGGGCGAAAAATAACAGATGTTGCCAGGGAGTTCGACGTCAGCCACAGTGTTGTTTCAAGGCTTTGGAAATCATTTCAAACAAATGGAGAGTGTAGCAAACGTCACGGGGGAGGTCGTGTTCGCAGTACGACACCTGCAGAAGATCGGTACATAGTGCTATCAACAAAAAGACACTGGCGCAACACAGCTAGTAATGTAGCAAATCAGTTTATGGTTGCTACTGGCAAGCAGATCTCCCATAAAACCGTCGCCAGACGTTTGCATGAAGGAAGACTATACGCCCGCCCTCCTGTTGTGTGCATCCCATTGTCCAGACTTCACCGTACCGCCCATTTGCAATGGTGCCATCAACATCGCAATTGGACTGATAACGACTGGTCTGCTGTCCTCTTCTCAGATGAGAGTAGATACAGTCTATCGTCTGATTGTCGACGACAACTGATCATGTCGTGATATCGGTCCCTTTCCTGCATATGTTCCAGCAAACATACAGGAAAGGGACCGATATCCGACATGTAGTGTCATGGTATGGGCTGGCATCATGATCAATGGCCGTACGTCCCTCTATGTGCTTCCAACTGGGACTATGCCAACGATACATTAATGATGTTCTGCTACCTCATGTTTGCATGTTCCGTGGTGCTGTCGGTGGTAGATTCATTTTCATGGACGACAACGCAACATGTCATCGAACAGTCGCTGTCCAGGAGTGTCTTGAGAGCAAGGATATTCAACGCCTCGTATGGCCAGCACGTTCTCCAGATCTGAATCCCATTGAAAATGTGTGGGATGCTTTGGGGAGGAGTCTTGCTGGTCGCCAATGCCCTCCAATAAACAAGGACACCCTCATCCGTGCACTGACAAGAGGAATGGGATAAATTACCCCAACAGCTGTTTGATAATGTTGTGCAAAGCATGACACGACGTGTGGAATCTTGCATCGCCCTCCATGGTGGCCATATCCCGTATTGACATCTTACGCCGTAACGCCTGCGGACGGTAATTGCATTTTTCACGTTTACGTATTCTGCACAAAATGGCCTGTTTGTCCCTTGAACACGTTCCAAAGCCTTCTAGATTTCAGAGCACAATAAATTGTCTTTCTTGTAATGTCTTGGCATTCTGACATTATTTTATTTCACTTGGCATCCAACCACACTTCCTTTTTTATGCGTTATATAGCCGTTTCTGATCCGTTCTTAGCAATTGTCCAGCAGTGTATTATCATTTAAGCTTTTGTGTACATTTTTAAGGCTTAGGTGTTCTTAAAGTCTAAAACATTGTTCTCACTGGGTGTATGAGTAGGTTTCATTAGGCCCTTCCCCACTGATGTCTTAGGAAAGATTTTGGAAATGGTGTAAAAGCAAATTTGTTTCCCAAATGGCATGCAAATCATATCCAATATGAAACATCAATATTAAGCCTAGTCTACTTTAGTGTAGCACACACAGTTCAATACACACTAAAAGCATAGAAATTACACCTTTGTTTTTGGCCTGTGTATTTGGTTGTTGCATAATTAATTATGGGTTTTTGAGTAAACAGTTGAACTGCTGCATTTTAGCTAATACAAAGTTTATTTGATCTATATAATATTTGTTGGAACCACATGCCTTTGTCACTGCATGAACAGCACAACTGCTGACAGTTGTTGTAGAATGCACTCATAAATTGAGGTTTGCTGCATATTTTCTGGATTTTTGCTAATATTGGTTAGCAGGTATGGCTTATGTGAAGGATATTGTTAATGAGAGCCTTAAAAAAACAGAAGTCGAGGTCTTAAAAATTCAGATATTGAAATCAGTTGCCTCCATTATGTTGGATAGGCTTCATAATAACCGGAAGGGATACCTATCGGATTTCCTCCATGCAGCCAAGGAAGCACATACTGAAATGTATTAATGATTGTAAAAGAAACTCTGTTAGCTATTCAGATAATATCCAAAGTAAATGGATTTTTTTTTATTTATTTTAAAAAATGGCTGAGGTGAAATTACCCCACTGCTTCAACACAAAACTGTTCACAAATACCATATTTACCAGAATATAAGATGAGGTTTATTTTATATATTTAGTTCTCCCAAAACTGTGGTTTTTCTTGTATTCACATACTAGGAAAAATAATTCCATCAGAGTCCATGGTTTTATGTATGATAGCGACTAAATAAAAAGTGATTCTTGGTTTTTGAGCTTTCGGAATTTCAGTTTGATGTTTATATCACCATCCTGTGTTGTAAATAAAGCTTTTTTTATTTAATTTTTCTTTTTGTGTTTCGGATTTGTGGTTTGATTTAAGAATTAAGTTGTTGTCTACCCATAAGTGTAATGTACGTTTCTTTCTTTAACACTATAATTTTAGGGAGGTTGTCTTAGTATTTGGATAAATACAGTATATGTAATGCATTGCCCATTTAATATATGATAATGGGAGTGGTAAACAAGATAGTTTCTTTCTCTTTTATTTCCAGTCAGAGACTTGTAGTATTTTAATACCAGAACTTGAATTGGAAGTTGGTGCTGCAGCATTAGGTGGCCGATACACAACTGTCGAAGGTATTTTAACAAATATAAAAGAACAGGTAATTTCTTTTTATGCTTTTAATCATGGGAACTTTCATTATTATTAGTCTATTGTAACTGTTTGTTGAAATTTGTACATGTACAAAATCAGTGTATTTAAAGTAAAGATGGAAGTGGGTGTTTTTAATGTTTTTGGCTCATAACAGCTGTGGCTCACCTAGATGTCTGTAGTCAAAGCAACTTTTTTATGTTGTGACTTTGTGTTATAGATGCTTTTATGAATGTGTTGCAACAGTTGTACCATACCTATGCAGTTGATTCCTAGTGCAGGAGTCAGACAAGGTTGTGTATTGTTAGTATGGCTGTTCAGTATATGTATGGATTCATTCATACACAATGCCAAAATAGACAGTACTAGTTGACATCTTGGAAATTTCCATGTGTGCAGGTTACTGTATGCTGCTGCCAAATCTTGTTGGGGAACAAAAATGAGTTGCAGAGTATGTTGCCCAGGATGAATGAAGTATAATGAAATTTAAACTGAATTATAAGAGGAAAACTAAAGCTATGGTTTTTGAATGAGAAACTGTTAATGCTGAACACAAGATCAGTCTAAGTTGTTCGGAAAAAGCACAGGTAAATGAATTTGTGTATTTAGGAAGCATAGTTGACAGAGAAAAGAAATTAGATATTAAAATTAATAGGTCAGTGAATTCAGCTTTGAAGCTATACTGGTGAGAGGCATCACTTCCAGAGGTGGGGTGGTGACAAGACATGTTTTGATTAAATGAGAAAGGAAGATATCCTGCAGATGTGCAGTATGAAGCAAAATTTTGTTAGTAGCGGGAAGACAAATAGTCTGAGATGGTTGGTCCATATTTAAAAAAAAAAAAAATGAGTGAGGTGGGACCAAGAATTTATTCAGCCCAAGTGGCAGGAAAGAAAGGAAAATTGTGTGATGACTGAATTCAAGAATGCCTGCAAGAGGAAAATATCATCAGTAGAGGGAGTATTAAATGGCTTGTGAGATGTGTTATGTATGTCAGTGAGTCTGTAGTTGTGTGCCAAGTGGTTGTAGATGGAGATGTTTAATGCATCAACAGTAAGTAAGATCCAACTCCATTACGAACTTTAATTTGGCAAGTGATTTTGCTTTGAGGGCTAATCTCTGAATCTCAAAGAACAGCTAGTGATGTGTAAGTAATTATGAATTTCATTTATGCTTTTTTTGCTCATTCTAGACAACAGCTCACTTTTCTCCCAGCTAACAGAACTGTGTCATCAACAGACAGCACAGATGAATTTCCGTGACATGAATCAGTACTGTGTATTTTGACATCACATATGTATGCATCCATAAACATATTGAGCAAAGTGATATTTGTAGCTGTGTGTCTGAATACTACACCAATGGAAAACCAGTTCAGTGAAACACTGTATGCATGTACATATTCTCTGCTGCTGGCATCCATGTCTTTTGCACTCACCCTAGTAAATTCCCCAGTTATATCATAAATTTTCAGGTCTTTCTTTCCATTGATGCACCCTGTTTACTCAGTCATATGACTTCCCCAAATCTACAAATCCAGAAAAAAAACTTTCTTACCAGAAGACAAATGCTTTTTAGTCATCATACATGATGTAGAATTTTTATATCATTCTTAATACACAAAGAGAAACTAAAACTTTATTTAAAATGAGACAGTGAGTTTGATATTGGACCATTCTGGCAGAGCAGAGGTGTCTTTTAGTTAGAGTACCAAAAGTACTGTAACTGTAAGGATTGGTTTTGTAATATTTCCTTAATGTTCTGTTATGTTAAAGTTAATCGAATGATTTGTAACAAATGTTCCCTTTTGTTGTAAAGTTAGAGGAAGAGTAAATTGTACAATATTCTAGTGGATTAACAGTTTTTCTGTCTGTAGTAAGTTTGTGATGAACATGAATTTGAGAAATAGTAGATGATATTAACATGACAAAAATCACTGAAACTCAGAAAGGTGCTTTGATAAAAATGGGTCACACATGCTCTGAACCCCATGCAAGGAGTTCATGTGAAGCATTAGTTAAAAATGAAACATGGAAATCTCTTTGATGTCAGAAATAGTTAGTTTGGTCACTTTTAGAAACTGAACACATTTCATAATCTCAAAAGTAATGAGAGAGTCTGCCCATGTAAATTTGGTAAGTGTAAACCAATTTCCACTGTTACTCTAAGCCAAATGGTTGACAAATGAATTGTAATACATTTAAACTCTGATAAAATAAGTCTATTTTTGGAAGTAAATGTCAAATTTTAACATACATTCTGTGTTAGAGGAAAATTGCCATATGGATGTAAACTAAGAAAAGTGTTATTACAATGCAGCTGGGTGGAAATGTGCGAAAGGATTATGAAGTTCCTAATGCTATACCATTTAGAAAAATCTTGGAAGAACGGTGTGGCTATGCAGAGTTGTATTTTCCTCTTTTTACATGGAATCTGGGTTATTGTTGCTCATTTTATTAATTGTATTTTATCCTAACCTAGCCAAAACAGAAAATATACTGCAAGATGGAAAACATTCCATTTTAGATGTTCTTTTTCTTGATAATGTTTATGGTCACTGTTCAATATTTGCTAATCTCAGCTGTAACATTAAGGTAGTATTCCTCCAGCCTGCTTCACCTCTCAGACACAGCCTGTGGATCACAATGTTGAGAAGTCAAGGGAAAATATTTTTATACTAACAGAAATGACAATTCAAGGATAAACTATTTTTAGCAGGGTTTCATCATCAAGTTGACTGTTGAAATAATTGGGGGCTCCTGTGCAATAGACACACAAGAATCCTAAAAGGGAGTGTGTAAGAAGATTTAACTCAAGGTTGTCAATGACCTTATTAGGGATTCACTACAAGTTTAAGAGCTGAGACTAATACTGCTGTTGTCAAATTATCCCACCATGTTTAGTTTTGGGAAAGTTGACAAAAGTGATTTGGAGGAACATAGCAAATAAAAGTGGAATCTCAGTCCAGTGTTGGTGAGGTAGAACCCATTGGAACTCACTCAGCAATGGACACAACAATATTCAAGCACCTGGATATCATACCAGCAGCTGATAAAACAAAAGCAAGTCGAAATCCGTAAGAGGCTCCGAATATGCAAATAAAGAAATAATCTTTATTGCTGTAGGAAACCACAGTGAAGAATGATAGGCATTACAGGATTTAACATGGTAATCAGAATAGCCTAGTTTACCATCAAAAATGTAACAATCATATTGAAAACTTGAAAATAATGTCGCCCAGGAGCGGGAATCGAATCCACATCTCCCGATTTCCATCGAAGCATGCAATCCATTACGCTACCCAGGAAAACAAAGTTCCAAGTACAGTGGGACTTCAGTTATATGTTTTTCACTTTTATACATAATTCTGCACCAGTCTTGATATTTTACTGTAGTTTCTATTGCTTTTTTATTTAATTACACTGACGGAAAAAAAAATCCCAAAACCAAGAAGGGGTTGTGTTAGATAAACGACAGTTGGTAGGCGGTGAGAGTACATCTGTAAGATGACGTCTATGCAAATTTCGCGCTCGGCGCATACGTGTGGCGCTAGTAGCGCCTCGAAACATGCAAAGCAGGTTTGCTGTAAATACGCGCTGTAACGTTCACGAGCGTTAGTTATCGTTGAGATTTGACGTAGGGTGTTGATGTTAGTCAAGAATGCCTTTAAGAAGACGAAGAAGCCATTATCAACAGCTCACGGAGTTTGAACGAGGTCATGTAATAGGGCTACGAGAAGGTGGATTTTCTTTCCGCAATATTGCAGAACGACTTGGCAGGAATGTGGCCACTGTGCATGATTGTTAGCAGCGGTAGTCAAGTGAAGGTACTGCCTCAAGAAGACCGGGTTCCGGCCGGCCACGTGGCACTTCTGAGAGGGAAGACCGCCGTGTACGGCGTATGGTCGTGGTATCGTACCGCGTCTGCAACAGCAATTCGAGTTGCAGTTGCCACCACAGTGACACAACGAACTGTTACAAATCGGTTACTTGAAGGACAGCTCCGAGCCAGATGCCCTGTTCGTGCATTCCAGTTACTCCAAACCACTGCCGTTTGCGACATCAGTGGTGTCAAGCTAGAGCTCATTGGAGGATGGAGTGGAGATCTGTGTTGTGTTTTCTGATGAAAGCCGGTTCTGCCTGGGTGCCAGTGATGGCAGTGTGTTGGTTAGGAGGCCAGGTGAGCGCCTGCAACCAACCTGTCTGCGGCCAAGACACACTGGACCTACACCTGGAGTTATGGTCTGGGGAGCAATTTCCTAGGACAGCAGGAGCACTCTCGTGGTTATCCCACGCACCCTGACGGCACAGTTGTACGTCGGTCTGGTGATTCAACCTGTTGTGCTGCCATTCGTGAACAGCATTCCAGGGGGTGTTTTCCAACAGGATAATGCTCGCCCGCATACCGCTGTTGTAACCAGGGTGCGCACGCGTGCTTGAAAACCTGGAAAGTCCTGGAAAATCATGATTACGTTTTCAAGGCCTGGAATATCCTGGAAAAACGGTATTTTTTTAATGCTGTCTTGAAAAGCCTTGAAATTTGAAATTAGTGCTTAAAAAAATGCCCTTTTAGGAAATCGTGTTACTGACTGTTACCCCTTAATTTTTTAAGTTCCTCTCCTCTGTTCTCAAAGAAACCGCCGGCTACAGTGGTGTTTCGGATGTGCTCAAATCCTAATTTGGCTGGGGGGGGAAGCACTACTTCCAGTGCAATAAAATTGGATGATTACTAGCAGGTCTGTTAGGGAAGGGGAGCTTGATGCATTCTCTAGCCCTGAGCTTGATGTCCGTCCGACAACTACTGAGAACAACAGAAGGGGAAAGAAGAGACATTTAGCATTTGCAAGGGGGTCGCGTGTTTACCAAGTCAGCTGGCATCCACCAGTGAAGAGTATGCCTGAACAACACATTCATCTGCTCCTTGTTTATTGCATTAAGACGCTTGCTTCCGGCCCACCCCTCAAGAGACTTCGGCTACTTATGATAAAAAATAAGAAAACTATCTTTGCGAATTTTTCACAAAAGTGGCTGAAATTTTTACATTTACTATAATTGGATTACAGAAGCTCACTCCCAAAATTCCATTTGAATCGGTTTAAAACTTAAAAAGTTAGCATTGGAAATTTTTTATTATGTGTGCCTCTTTAGACAGTGAGCCTTGAGCAGAAAGGGTGTTACCATAGCAACGGTTGATTGACAGCTGGGAGCGCTGATCCGAAGCCCTTGGTTGGGAAGAAAGCAAACACCTGTTTATCACTTCCACGGCTCAAAAGGACTAAGAGATATTTTCAGAAATCCATTTTCCGGAATTTTGAAAATAACACAGTAAAATTTTTACAGTAGTTAAAATACATCACAATAAAGTTCTAGTGCAAATTTCGCAATTCCGTTTGAAACTTAAGCAGATGCAAAAAAAAAAAATCTTCCGTTGCAAAATCGGATTCAAAAAAAGAAACGGCAATTATAAATTACGGAAAAGCAAGCAAATTATTTTTTTTTAGATGCCATGGTTTATTTAAACAGAGTGATCCTTAAATTTTGTTTCTGTGATGATATGGACTCTATTTTAATTACAAACATACATTTTTATTCAGATGTCTGAGTTACTGTTTTAATAAAAAAATCTAATTAAAAAGTTTTCAATGGATTTAGGCGAAATTCAGCAGATAAACGTATTTTAGTAAATTGCAACGTTATGACGTAAATTTGGTCATTTTGTCGAAAATTGGGCAGCATTTTTTTTTTTTTTTTTTTTTTTTTTTACGTTTTCTCCTATAGTTAGGGTGAAAGAGGAAGACACTTCAGTGAGCTGCAGGTGGTGATTTATGGCGATGTGCCAAATGAAAAGAAGCCGTTCCATCAGGACATTCCAGAGGTTGAGTGTGCGTGGACGCGTGCTCCTGCTGTTTGAACTTAATCGGAATGTTTTCGGGAGGGGGAGAAATATCCGTTTCAGCTTTACAGCTTTCAGGCTCCTTTTTTTTTCTTGGTAATAAATAAAAACCATAGTTGCTGCATTCACCATTGATCCATATTCGCATTTCTTGAATATAAACAGCAGACAATCGGAAACATGGTGTTGGGTGGGTCTTGATGTTCTTCATTTGTATCTGCTGAATTTTGTTCTGTGGGAATACCGAATGAGTTATACTGTGAATACATACAAAACTACATATTTTTGAGCTGAAAAAATAGGTCTACTTGTACACAGTAGCTAACGTGTGAACTCAGACGAAGACAATTGGACATATGGACGTCTGATTCCATAAAAAAATCAACCCATTTTATTATACACGACAGGTAAAAAAGAAAAAACATTACATGTTTTTAAACATTATAAAGGAAAGCGGATTTTTGAAACACCATGACTTGATATTAATTTCTGAAAGTTTTTTTTTTTTTCGATTTTAATTTCTGAAATCTTTTTTTTTTTTTCAATTACAATACACTGTAACATGATACCTGTGTGTTGTATCCCTTAGTTGTATGGCAGATTTTCAGTTGGCCGATATCCGCGATCGTAAGTGGTAGTTACATTGCTATTGTTGATGATGACAAGATAAATACTGGAGTAATGTAGAATGTTGCATAACGTAAAAAGAAATCGCCCCCTTCGAACTTTTATGCGGTTATCATAACTGATCAACCATTTCATTCCATGAACATCAGCACATTTCAATCATTTGACCATTGGGGGTCTGACTGAATTCAGCAGTGCTTAAGCGCCTACGCAACGAGAACATGCTAATTATGGACAGTTCTATTCCCTTCCCCCCTATCATCCCTAATCCATTTGCATCTTTCATCATTTTTATTACTTAAAACTGAAATTGCTTTTAAAAACTAATTTGAGCATGATACTGTAAAGCGTAGTAATCATCCTGGAATTTTTTGTATATGGCCTGGAAAAGGCCTGGAAAGTCCTTGAATTTTTCCCCAAAAGAGTACGAACCCTGTGTAACCCAACATGCTCTACAGAGTGTCGACATGTTGCCGTGGCCTGCTAGATCACCAGATCTTTCACCAATCGAGCACGTACGGGACATAATTGGACGACAACTCCAGCATCACCCCCAACCAGCATTAACCGTCCCTGTATTGACCGACCAAGTGCAACAGGCATGGAACTCCATCCCACAAACTGACATCCAGCACCTGTACGACACAATGCATGAACGTTTGCGTGCTTGCATTCAACATTCTGGCGGTCACACCGGTTATTAATGTACCAGCATTTCACATTTAAAATGGCTCTTCTCGCGCTTACAATAATAAGCTGTGATCTTGAAACCTTAATCGATTAAATATGTTACCTATACAAATGTATTGCCGCCATTTCATTCCTCTACAACTATTTTTTCGTGGTGTTGGGATTTTTTTTCCGTCAGTGTATATGTAATTCATGTATACGTTTTTTTTTTATTATACACTAAATTTTGAATACATTAGGTATCAAAAATAGTCTGATTCAACTACAGATTTACAAAATAGCATTCAAAGTTTCCTTTTTTCTCTGAATTCAAGAAATTTGAAACAAGAAAGATCAGTTAATATTTTATTCTATATATATCACTCACTAAGCTGTTCTCTGAGATTCAGAGGTTAGCTCCAAAAAGAAATACAAACTTCCAGATATTTTTACTTATTGTTGTCGTATCAAACTTCGCCATTTACAGCGATCTTGACATACAACTCGTGCTTCACTGATATCCATTACACGCCGTACACAAGATCTTTTATACTTCATACTCATAATCTTTTTCTCATGCAGACACTCCTGAATCTGATCCACCCATGTCTTCCTTGGCCTTCCTCTGCCTTTCTTTCCTGCCACTTGGCCTGAAAATATTTTCTTAGTAAGCATTTCATCACTCATTCTTATTTTATTCAGCCTTAATGCTAAATCAACTGCTTTGAAAAATAAACAGTGATGCTTATAAGTAAAGGATGTGTAATATGGTTAGTGGATATAAAACAAAATCATATTCATATTTACCACCTGTACTTCAAAAAAAAAATTTCTTTTCATGTGTTGGAAATATGAAATCATACAGTGTTTCTTAATGTAGTTTTTTTTATGATGAAATTAGAATAAAAAAATTATCACAAAGGTCAAAATAGACATCAGCTTAAGATAGAAAACAAAGCATTTGTGCATGTATGTATGTCTGTCTGGCATTATAAATTAGCATAAGCTAAAATTGTGGTCCTTTTTTTTTTTTTGGAAGAATTCAAAATTTCCGAATAGTATTTAACATTTTAAAATTTCTTTTATACATTTTACATTTTTAAGGTCATCCCCTAGAGACACATATAACCAATGTCCCACTGTATCTGGATGGTGTAACTGATAGCATGTTCAAATAGAAATTCGATTCCTACTCCTGAATAACAATTTTTCAAGTTTTCTGAAATGATGTTACATGTTGAACAGTAAACTAGGCAATTCAGGATATTCTGATTGCCATGTTAATACACTGCTGGACAATTGCTAAGGACGGATCATAAACGGCTATATAGCGCATAAAAAAGTAAGTGTGGTTGGATGCCAAGTGAAATAAAATAATGTCAGAATGCCAGGACATTACAAGAAAGACAATTTATTGTGCTCTGAAATCCAGAAGGCTTTGGAACGTGTTCAAGGGACAAACAGGCCATTTTGTGCAGAATACGTAAACGTGAAAAAATGCAATTACCGTCCGCAGGCGTTCCGGCGTAAAATGTCAATACGGGATATGGCCACCATGGAGGACGATGCAAGATTCCACACGTCGTGTCATGCTTTACACAACATTATCAAGCAGCTGTTAAGGTAATTTATCCCATTCCTCTGTCAGTGCACGGATGAGGGTGTCCTTGTTTATTGGAGGGCATTGGCGACCAGCAAGACTCCTCCCCAAAGCATCCCACACATTTTCAATGGGATTCAGATCTGGAGAACGTGCTGGCCATACGAGGTGTTGAATATCCTCGCTCTCAAGACAGTCCTGGACAGCGACTGTTCAATGACATGTTGCGTTGTCGTCCATGAAAATGAATCTGTCACCGACAGCACCACGGAACATGCGAACATGAGGTAGCAGAACATCATTAATGTATTGTTGGCCAGTCATAGTCCCAGTTGGAAGCACATAGAGGGACATACGGCCATTGATCATGATGCCAGCCCATACCATGACACTACATGTCGGATATCGGTCCCTTTCCTGTATGTTTGCTGGACAATATGCAGTACCACTATCACGCCAGGTCAGGTGTCGTTGACAATCAGACGATAGACTGTATCTACTCTCATCTGAGAAGAGGACAGCAGACCAGTCGTTATCAGTCCAATTGCGATGTTGATGGCACCATTGCAAACGGGCGGTACGGTGAAGTCTGGACAATAGGATGCACACAACAGGACGGCGGGCGTATAGTCCTCCTTCATGCAAACGTCTGGCGACAGTTTTTCGGGAGATCCGCTTGCCAGTAGCAGCCATAAACTGATTTGCTCCCTCACTAGCTGTGCTGCGCCGGTGTCTTTTTGTTGATAGCACTATGTACCGATCTTCTGCAGGTGTTGTACTGCGAACACGACCTCCCCCGTGACGTTTGCTACACTTCTCCATTTGTTTGAAATGATTTCCAAAGCCTTGAAACAACACTGTGGCTGACGTCGAACTCCCTGGCAACATCTGTTATTTTTCGCCCTTCTTCAATCTTGCCAATAATACGGCCACACGTAAAATCATCTAGGTGATGTCGGGAAGACATACTGAAAATTGCAAGTTCGTCAATTGATTTTTTCCCTTTCAACTTTGCGTTTGAACAACAACGGTCAATACGCGTCAAATCCTTTATATCTCTTATCAGCGCTATGACGTCACGAACAAGTTCGGCAATCCAAAATTTGCATACGCACAACACGTCTTACTGTATCCCGCACTTATGCTAATTTCCACATTTTCCTGCCTTCCATTTTATGGTTGCTATCGTTGCTATTGTCATCCGTCCTTAGCAATTGTCCGGCAGTGTAATACTGTAGCTGTTCCGTGTATTCGTAAAGAATATTCCATAATTTCTATAGATAAACATTACTTTTGTCCATAATACATTTCCTGCAAAAGCAATTAAGCTCTGTTTCATATGCTATCTACTTCAAGGTGACTAAAGTAACTTCTGTCTTTTCACTATACGACTTTTACGATAACACATTTAAAAATTCTATGTAAATACATGTAACCTGAAAACATATTTGCATTACTGACCATGAACTTAAAACTTAAATCATAGATAGAGTGCTACATGATGATTGTTAGTCAGGTGTGAGAACTCTCAATTTGTTTTTATGTATTGTCAATTTTGAGAATGGTTTGTGCAAACTTTAGTTTTTTATTTATATTTTGTAACCTCAGTAGTAATATAAATCACATGTTACTTGTGTATCATATTCGTTTTTTTTTATATTATTTAAATATGTGTGTTTTTATGTAATTTTTTTTTTTTTTTCGTGGCGCTGGTAGTCATACCTTAAAATTTATTTTTACGCAGCTGTCAGAAAGTAATCCTTTAATGTGTGGTGACAGTGCAGCTCCAGAGAGGAAGCAACAGATGGAATCATTCTTGAGCAGACTTGATGAGGTAATTCTATAGTAAAGTAAATTTTGTATCAGTATGTTTCGTACTTGTCAATGGTTGCAGGCTTAATTGTGTGTGGTCAAGTATTTACAGTCATTTGTGATATAAATGCGCTAAAAAAATTGCATGTTTGTGCTTTGTGGAAACAAAGCTTCATTACTGCGTAGCATACACAAAATCCTACTACTGTGTGCAACTCAGTTATACTTACAACAATAATATCCATAATTGGCCAATATCAGGAGTATAAAATCAAACTAAGCCTGTTTGGTTCAGCCTGAAACTGCGTCTAAACATTTAAAATGAAGCTAATCATTCCTTCTGAAACTCTATCTCAATTGAATGCTTCAATCCTGTCATTAGGCATCACATTCCCTGAAGAATTAATTGTTTTCACTGAGGGAATTCCTTTAATGGAGATTGACATGAAATTCAAGAGGAGACAGGGTGATGCCTCTCATGCTGTTCAAAAAATTTCATGAATCAAAAAAGTAAAATTAAATAAAAATTAATGAGAGTAATGAGAGAGACTTGCCTTTACTAGAAGGTCTGTTCTCTCTGAAAAAATACATTTCTTTGCACATCTATTTCCATTTTAATATCTACGGTTGGTTTGGGCTGCTGGTGCGGTGGTTTTATGTTGTCTTCAACTTGTTCATTTATTTGACTGAGTGAGTAATTTATTAATCCATACTACTGCAATGATACCTGGTCCAAGAAACCTCTTTTTTACTTAAAATCATATATTTTCACTGACTTTGAATAACCCAAACCGGTAGTCTAATTGGCTTATAAAACTTATTATTCAGTGAACTTAATTGTGTGAACATTCACAAACCATAAACTAACTTCTTATTAACAAACATCAAAACATCAAACAAAAAAATTTTAAAACCTAAAAATACAATTATTCACAGCAAACTTATCTCATTGCCCTCTATTTACAAACTCATCTCACTCTCTCATTCATGCACCACATCTCTGCCATTCCCAACGTAGATTGCCTCGAGATGCTTTCTACCCATCCAGGGTCGTCCTCAGGAGGCTAGATGGTATCAGCCCTGCTATCACAGTGCGAGTGAGTGAGAGAAGCGATTTCTTCTGTCAGCCCATCTCCCATGTCATATTGAACGCTTGGCCACCGTGGCTCCATCTGTTAGGAACTGTAGTTAATATTTTATTTTCTTCTGCTGTATTTTTTGTTCTTTTTTTTGTTCTATTTTTATTAGTTCTTTCCATTTTTCGTTAAGTATATTTGGGTCATTATGATTACATACTCAATCCCTATTTTTTTTTTTTTTTCGATCAGCACAGATTCTGCAATACGCAAATGTCTTTCATTGTTACACGATTTTATTATTTTGATGTCTTCAAATTTTGGGTATCTTTGATTATCTAAGCAATACTGTATCAGTGCTATTTTTGCTTCTTCTTTTTTGCCAATTTTTTATGTGTTGTTGCAGGCAATGTTTTAATTGTTTTTTGGTAATCCCTATGTACGATATTGGTGATGCCTATTATAGGTATTTTTTAAACACCAGCTTTTTCCAAGATACTGCTTTTTTCAGTATTATTAATCATCATATCTTTGACACAAAAAAACAACAACAAAGTACTGACGGTCAAAGATATGATGATTAATAATACTGAAAAAAACAGTATCTTGGAAAAAGCTGGTGTTTAAGAAATACATACCTATTACAGGCATCCCACCAATATCGTACATAGGGAGTACCAAAAAACAATTAAAACATTGCCTGCAACAACACATAAAAAATTGGCAAAAAAAAAAGAAGCAAAAATAGCACTGATACAGTATTGCTTAGATAATCAAAGATACCCAAAATTTGAAGACATTTGCGTATTGCAGATTCTGTGCTGATCAAAAAAAAAAAAAAAATATATAGGGATTGAGTATGTAATCATAATGACCCAAATATACTTAACGAAAAATGGAAAGAACTAATAAAAATAGAACAAAAAAAAAAAAAGAAAAAAAATACAGCAGAAGAAAATAAAATATTAACTACAGTTCCTAACAGATGGAGCCACGGTGGCCAAGCGTTCAATATGACGTGGGAGATGGGCTGACAGAAGAAATCGCTTCTCTCACTCACTCGCACTGTGATAGCAGGGCTGATACCATCTAGCCTCCTGAGGACGACCCTGGATGGGTAGAAAGCATCTCGAGGCAATCTACGTTGGGAACGGCAGAGGTGTGGTGCATGAATGAGAGAGTGAGATGAGTTTGTAAATAGAGGGCAATGAGATAAGTTTGCTGTGAATAATTGTATTTTAGGTTTTAAAATTTTTTTGTTTGATGTTTTGATGTTTGTTAATAAGAAGTTAGTTTATGGTTTGTGAATGTTCACACAATTAAGTTCACTGAATAATAAGTTTTATAAGCCAATTAGACTACCGGTTTGGGTTATTCAAAGTCAGTGAAAATATAGGTTTTTAAGTAAAAAGAGGTTTCTTGGATCAGGTATCATTGCAGCAGTATGGATTAATAAATTACTCACTCAGTCAAATAAATGAACAAGTTGAAGACAACATAAAACCGCCGCACCAGCAGCCCAAACCAACCGTAGATATTAAAATGGAAATAGACGTGCAAAGAAATGTATTTTTTCAGAGAGAACAGACCTTCTAGTAGGGGTAAGTCTCTCTCATTACTCTCATTAAAGTAATTGTAGGCACATAAACCTTTGAATAGTTATAGTGATACCGTGACTTTTCAAACAAGGAATTAAATAAAAATTGTCTTTTTCAGAGGACTGATTTCCTCTTCAAATTTCATGGAAAATGAATTTTCATCTTTTATATGTATTAGGATTGATCAGTAAAAAATGAACCAACATTAAAATTATGGGGAAAATACATTTTATTTTAACAGTAATTGTCATAGGTTGTTCAATAAGCCTGGTAATAGGATTTTCAAAAAATATGCTAGGACACTTAAAGCCAATGGCACCCTTCACTTCCTAATCT
Source organism: Macrothele yani (assembly GCA_039090855.1). NCBI lineage: Eukaryota > Metazoa > Arthropoda > Arachnida > Araneae > Macrothelidae > Macrothele > Macrothele yani. The sequence goes on from CM077005.1 coordinate 6,236,690, forward strand.
TCTTCTCTGAAGCATTTTTTTTTTTGTTCATTGAGCTGAACAATAAAAAAATAAAAATGTTAGCTGCAAAGCAACAGGTCAAGACTGTGATAATAATAGCTGCAAGACTTTGTGAGCTGCTTTAGCATTTCCCAACCAAATTGCTATAGCTGTTCCTTCATCATATTGACTGCATATCTATGCATGTTGTCATGCTGCAAGATTCTTCATCATATTGACTGCATATCTATGCATGTTGTCATGCTGCAAGATTCTTCATCATATTGACTGCATATCTATGCATGTTGTCATGCTGCAAGATTCATCAGAGTTATCGGCTTTCCCAAATTTTATAAAGCACTCTCTCATAAGACCTTCAAGGTTTCAGTGTAATGACCCACATTTATAATGCTGCCACATTCCATGAACTGAACAAGGATGGGCCCTATATGGCTGATAAATAAGTATGAAAGTTTTTTTTTTTTTAAATGAAGTGGAAGTCATTTTATTTTGCCTTTGAAAATTGTTTTTAGCATGACATTGTATTATTTTAATAAGTTTTACCTTACTAACAGTTTTATATTCTTTTATAGGTTATTAATGGAAGAAAGGTAGCAACAGTCATTTTAGATGATCCATGTGGAAACAGTTTTTTAGAGGTGAGTCATTGTCTAAACTGCTATTTACAATCTTTTTTTATCAAATAAAATGTATAATTAATGTATAAGACTAAATTTATCTTTAAATTTTCAAGTAAATTCATGAATTTTATTATGTAGTCTGGTGAAGGGATGTAGGGATCACATTATTTTTCTTAATGCTACTAAATTCATTCTGTGATAACTGTGTGCATATATATATAATCAAATTCGCAAAATAAAAATGGATAACTAAATTAAAACATCTTAATTAAAAAACAGAATGAAAGAAATAAAGCTAGTACCATGAGAAGTGCCAAAGGCAGCTATACCTTGTGTAATAGCATATATAAAGTGAATTAAATTGAAAATTGAAGTTCAGAATTGAAAACCGAAAAATATAAAACAAAGAACAGGTTGCCGTCGTCAGGAGAGCATCAACCTGCGGGAGTGGCCTTTCTAGTACCAACAAACAACAAGGAGAACCAAAAATGTCGGTTGGTCACCAGACCAAACACAAAACAGACCTAAGAACTCAAAAAGCAATAATATAAACAATGACAAAAAAAAATGTGATGAAAATTCTTACCGGCAGACCAAAGAGGTCAACGCCACGAATGAAGATTAAACACTAGACCAATGATCAACAAGAGCAAATATATAGTAAATCGTGAAGTGGTTGCAGTTAAATAACATCCTAGCAAGCCAAAGAAGTGTATGAGATGACGAGATGCAAAACTATATGTAAATGATAATCTTCAGCCACTAGGGACCTACCAGGTGGCACTTTGCATTGCCTGATTTGCTGAATATTGTTAGGTCCTGGATTTGTAAAGCATGTCAATGTGTAATTTGAAACTCTTTGAAACTAAATTAAAATTCAAAATTAAATGCTTTAAATAATGTTTAAAAAAATGTATGGAACAGTTATTAAATTGCGATTTAGTTAAAAGTATTTTAAGATTCTTTTTCATTAATACCTGTGTTGAACATATTTTTGCTATTCTATGGAATTGAGAAAGAAGTAAGTTACAATGTACTTCTTTAGAAATGTTAAGAGGACCAATGTGTGTAGTGAAGAATATCGAAATCAAAAGCATTTCTTTTATCATAAAGATTCACCCCCCCCCCCACACACACATCCACCTGTACCTCCAAATCGAGGTAACAAACGTGAGTAGATGAGATGTTGGTTTTTTCTAATTTGAGGTCCTCAGGATACAAGTCAGCAGCGCAACGCAAAAGTCTGGCATGTTAATGACAATAATGTCATCAACATATACCTCAGAACGATACCAGCCAAAGGGCAAGCAGCAGTAAATCTATCCTCAAAATAGTGCAGATAGAGGTTGGCTAAGCTACTTGAGAAGCGACTACCTATCAGAATACCATGAGTTTGGAGGTATAGCCAATCGCCCACAGTAACGAAATTGTTATTAATACAGAAGCCCACTAAAAAGTGTCAAAATTGTTCTGTAAACCCAAACTCAAGTTTCATGTTTAAATTTAAGGCCACCTGCCATAAACCCTTCAATGAAATCGAAGTGAATAGGTTTTTAAAATCGTAGGTATCAACAGACGAGACAGTTGTTGAAGTGTTCAACGCCTCTAAAACTCTGTCATTGTTCCCGATGATCCAGCTTGAATCAGCAGGCATGTCATTCTTCCGCTAATTAGCGGAATTCCGTGAATTTACTTTTTAGAAAAAACAGAAATCTGCTAAACTTGTCATTTATTTGCGATCTCAGGCTTTTGACAAAAGTTTGTGATAGTTGACACGTTCTAAAAAAATCAGGTCAAGAATTCGTTAGGTAAGTGGCGATATTTTAGTCATGAGGCGTACTCTTTCTGCTGCTGCGTGGCTGATTGGCAGCTCCGGGCTGACACTGCTGCTGCGAGTGACGTCACTGCAAACATCTCCATGTGCTCGAAACCGGTTTTCTTCGGGTAACACTCCACTGTTTCAATTCATCTCCATCCTTTCTACTGCTTATTTGTTTTATTTATTTAAATGCTTAGGGGCAAAATCCGTTGAAACACTGGGCGGAGCCTTGAGCCACCGTACGCAGCGGCCAAGACAAGAGATAAACGAGAAGGAAAAGTTCTGTTCACATGTGATTGGACATTTACATTACGAACCTTCTCTCTCACTGGCGGGCAAAAGTGTCACACCCGTCCAGAAATGCGAACCATTACCCCCCCCCCCCCCCCGGGATTATGAAATTATGGGTGACTTACGAAAAATTACAGAAATTCAGATTTTCACTGTTGTTAAGAATGTTTTACTGGTTTTGTAATTAATCAAAGCCTCTGAATAAAGTTCGTGACACAGCTCTTTATTTCTTCTTCTTTTTTTCTGAGGAGGAGGATTTGTTTTGCTTGTTTGAAAGCTGAGTGAAAGAAAGCACGCACCGCGCCGCACCGGGATTGCGTCGGCGGCCGGCATTAAGTCGGCCTGGTGTGCCTCTTTTGCCGTGGCCAGGGATTACATCGGCCCGAAGCCTCTGAACAAAGTTTCTGACTCAGCTCTTTGTTTATTTATTTTCTCTCTCTCTGTCTTTCCCCCCCCACACCAAGGAGCTGGAATTTGTTTTACTTGTTTCAAAGCTAAGTGGAAAGAATGCACGGTGCCGGGTCAGGATTTCGTCGGCTGAAAGTCTGAACAAAGTTTGTGACGCTTCTCTGCTTCTCTTTGTTTCTTTCTTATTTCTTATTTTTTTTTTCATAGTTCTTGCTATGTGAAAAAGTAACAGACCTAGCAGTTTGTGTGTTCCTGGTTTCTGTGCTCAATCGAACTCAAAATTCTAGGTTTCCAGCTATGTAAATTGTGCCATCACTGGTAGACTGTATAGTAAATTGTTTAAAACAAGTAGTCTTGGTTTTGTCCCTCACATTAATTAGCTGCTAAAAAATTATGTAGCACTGCCACATACCTTTCACAGTTTTCAAGTCTTTCGGCACCACATGCATTTGGCCGCAAGGCTGAGATTTCAGCCAATGTGTATTGCTTTTCCATTGTTTTCCCCTGCACAGGAGTTGGGTCTGCATTAGGCTCTCCATTTTAGTTGAGGATTTCTGAAACCTACTTTCCATTGGAGCAGAGTGCTCCATGGAAAACCAGATGATTTAAGAAAATGTAACATTACTTTTAGCAGCAAGCATAAGTGGATCTGAAAAATTTAAGCCATTAATGACAGGCAAATCTTAAAATCATAAGTGATTTTCTGGATTAAAATGTCTACCCACTGACCATCAATGGAATAATAAACCCAGGATAACCAACAAAATTTTTATATGACATTTTTTAATTTTTTATTTTGAATTATAATATTATGTTGTAATTAAAAATATTAGCTTGGTGATAATGTACCTCCCCGCCCAACTGGGACAAATCAATTAGTGTAGGTTTTAACTTGACTGCTCGAGTGTTCTGTTGTGATGAAAAGTTACTGTTAAAGAATTCTGTGTGGATTCATTGTGCAGCTCTTTAAATTTTGCCTTATAAAGAGCTTGTAACTGCCTGTATATATGTAAGTGATTGCTGCACATGAGCTTGAGGTCATTATGACACATCAGTGATATCATGATAATTTACATGGAATTATGGAGATGTAGGTTTGTTCGCTGCCCGTAGGGTGGTGCAGTTTTCAGGTTTACTGACATGGTTCGTACGCTCCTTGAAAACCTTGAATAAAAAAGTTCATTTTCAAGTCCTTGAAAGTATTTGAAAAAAGTTTACGGTTCTGTAAAGAGACATACAGAGGCTGCAGACAACTCAAAGAAGCATGGAGAGGTGCATGCTTGGTGTAACCAGGAGAGATAAGAAGAGGAACATGTGGATCCGAAAAATGACAAGAGTGGAGGACATCATGATCAGAGTTAAATCCCTGAAATGGCAATGGGCTGGACATACTGCCAGAAGAACAGACCATCGATGGACAGCCGAAATTTTAGATTGGATTCCAAGGGACAGGAAAAGACCCAGAAGAAGACCACATGGAAGATGGGTGGATGAAATTCGAAAGTATGCGGGAGTGACATGGAAGAGACTGGCACAAGACAGACCGTTGTGGAGGAAACTTGGGGAGACCGTCCAGCAGTGGATTGATAATGGTTGACAATGATGATGATGATGAAATAGTACTTGAATTTTTTTCTGTTTTGTTTTTCAAGTAATGATATGAAAGAGCATGTGTTAAATAGTTATTTGTGCTAAAAAGATGTATAGGAAATTTCTGTGTAGTTCTGATAAAAACACCAACTGATCAAATAGCGCCAAACTTACGTTCAACTCAGGGAAGCATATAGACAGTTGGCATCTTGGCTATGACATCACTACGGAGTAAAACATCAGCCATGGGAGTAAAATAAGTGGATGATGTATTCGCAAAGTGTGATGGGCTTCTGTTGTCTGGGGTTAGGGATGCGTTCTTGCCGGAGGGTGAAAATTGTTTGTGCTTCATTGTCGACCCTTCGTCTGCTATACTCTAAATTACCCTAAAAGTGTACTACTGGGAAAGGCGGGGCAGCCTTATCACATCTCGTCGTGGAACGCAAGAATGGTATCCATCCGCGTTAATGTGCTCTTCTATTGTTTCCTTTCTGATCCTCCCCACCCCACTCACCCACACATCTCACAAGCAGTGGGGATTGTGAGTGGGGGTCTGGTGGAGGCCGAACTGCTTCTCCTACTGCCTTCGAGTTTACCCGATTGTTGGGAGATGTCTTCCACCCCTTCCCCCTGTCCGAGTTGTATCCCAAGTGGGCAGAAATAGCCGAAAGTGCGAAGCTCTTGATTCAGCAACTTATAATGAATAAACTCTTTCTTCCAGCTAACTAAGCTAAGCTAAGTATAATGCTTCTGCTACTGAATTATATGCTTGTACTAAGCTTCAAATAGTGAATTCAAATGGTTGTTGTTACTAGTTAATTAATACCATGAATAAAGTCACCTGCTAGTAATGTAGTAATAGTAATGAACAAACTTATAACTGGTAGTAATGTTGTAGCAGTAATTAAGATGAATAAAGTCTTATGCTGGTTGTTACTAGTAATATTAATTGAAATAAACCTAACAGCCAGACAGAGGTCTGACAGTACTATGAACTGAGAAAGACGTACTTACATAAACCTTTTATTATGACCTTCTACTGGTATCATCACACACAGTTACTCAAATAACACGTAGCTCCTTGCACATGAACGGAGCTCTATACTCATAAACAAACGCTCTCTTTCACATAAACCAACACTCTCCGTACAATAACAAACGCTCTCTCCGTATAACAACAAACGCTCTCTCTAGGTATCGCTGAACGCGCCTATTTATACTGGCTACCACCACGTTATGACTTACACTCATTGCCAGATCTCATTCAGCGGGTGAAATAATATTTCGTTCAGTAAGAAGATAATTTACATAGAAAAATAAAATAACCAGAGATAGTAAAATCAAAAGGAAAGTGAATATAGAGTATACGTTACAAACTTCTCAGAACAAATTTATTTCTAAAAGCGCCCTAACTTCTAGAATTTGTTTTTAGATAGCAATTTTGTCTAATAACTCTCTCCGTATAACAACAAACGCTCTCTCTAGGTATCGCTGAACGCGCCTATTTATACTGGCTACCACCACGTCATGACTTACACTCATTGCCAGATCTCATTCAGCGGGTGAAATAATATTTCGTTCAGTAAGAAGATAATTTACATAGAAAAATAAAATAACCAGAGATAGTAAAATCAAAAGGAAAGTGAATATAGAGTATACGTTACAAACTTCTCAGAACAAATTTATTTCTAAAAGCGCCCTAACTTGTAGAATTTGTTTTTAGATAGCAATTTTGTCTAATAAACTGTTGAGCAAACAAAAATGGATTCTAAGCAATAATTCTGATGCTTTTCGCTCTAAATGCTAGGGACAATTTTTCGTAGCGGAGGTAGCTGTTTCGTACCCTTCATAGTGGTTCACTCTTAGGTTGACTCGGAGTATAGCTGCATCAAAAATAAAAAGTTAAAGCAAACAATAAGTGTCATACCAGCAGATGAATAGAAAAATAATGTACCCTTTCAAAATATTCCACAAAAGAAATTTTTTTCAAAAAACACCAAAATAGAGGGGCAATTTAAAGTTAACAAAATAAACCAGCCGGGAGGCAGGGATAATAGGCAGGTTATTGAACGTGTGCCCGCCCCACTTACTAAGATATCTACTTACTGACCTACCGTCATTACACACATATGATAATTCGCGTTTAAAAAGTCCTTGAAAAGTGCTTGAATTTATTTTGCTTGGAAGAGTACGAACCTTGACTGAAGAGGAGATGTGGATGTCAGATTCTTCTGATTTCACTCTAATTTATCTTGGTATGGCCACTTTGCTGTTAAAAGTTTATGAAATGTTAGAAATCTTCTTTCAGGTTATACAGTGCTACTTTCATGTGGCCAGTGCACAATGCTATTTGCAAGTTCACTGGAATGTGGATTATTCTGATACTTTGTGTAGTGCTTCCAAATCAGTGCTGAAATTTCTTGATGCTGTGCAAAAAGAATTCCATCTGATTAAAAATGTTGTACCTGCTGACTCTTTTCAATCTCTTTCCCTATAGACATGCAGTATATATACATCTTTTACAGGTTACATGTGTTGTCATGGGCACTACTGTTAAAAGTTGTCTATCCCCTTTTCAGTTTGTGAAAAATTTTTTTAACCATGTATGAGGAGCTCAAAAACCCATTCTGTGGCCGGCTGAATGAGTGACACATTAAATGCTTTGTTCATTCATTTTTCAGGCTACATTAAAACTTGGGCATATGTTATGAGGATACATCTTGAAAATTTCAGTGTTTTGTTGTTACTATTTGGATAAACTAACTGCTTTTAAATGAATTTAATGTTGTAATAAAATTTGGTCATGGGGCAGTGACCTTATTGGTTTTTTTCTTTCATAATCATCTCTTCAGCAAAGTAGTTTTGATTTTTACCATATTGTTTTTATTGTTGTTGTAGCATTTGAATTCACCTGGTGAAGACTCAAATCTGTCAGTAAGAGAATATGAACGTTCCAAAGAACAGGAAGATGAACTGGGTATTAGTGACATGAGAACAGAAAATTATGAAGAAACATAATCACAATGAATTTTATTTTGTACATAATTGCTCTTAAGAAAATAAAGACTTTTTTTTAATGAGATGTTATTTTTATAAAATAAAAGTTTAACATTTTTTATGTTAGCATCAAATTTTCATTTTTAAGATTCTTAGTGCACAGTATATTGTTAATGAGAACTTTATTATCAGAAATAGTTGAAACACGTAGAACTTAATATGAGGTATGGCAATAATGAGACTGGCAATATAACTAGTTAAATAAGAAGCTTTCATTTTAAATTCTAATCATATTCAGTGTACTCCTGTTTGGCATTAACACATTGCTGCATTCTGATCTTACACTGAGCAAAGCAGTGCTGTATCTCATCTGGTGTAATCCCTCTGAGAAGCTTGGACATTTTCTTCTTCAAAAGAGTCACTGGCCCAAAGCAGGTTCTGCTGAGTACAAATTTGACTTTATGGAAAAGAAAAAAGTTGCATGGAGCCAAATCTGGTGAGGGGGCAGGATGTTCAAGCACTGTGATGCCTTTCTCGGCTAAGTGCTGCTTTGCGAAGAGCTCTGATAAGCTGGTGCCTTGTCCTTGTGAAGGCTGAAGCCATTTTTCCACAACTCTGGTCTCCTGCTTCTGACTTGCTCTCTCAAAGTCATCAGAACCTGTTTGTTGCATTGCTGGTTCACTGTCCCTTAATTGGAAACCCACTATGCTAAAATTAAATCCTTAATGTCAAAGAAAACAATTAACATCACCTTGGGCTTGCTTTGCCATGCTTTCTGCATCCTTGGTGATGGTGGTGGTTTCCAATGCATCAACTGTTTTTCTTTTTTATTGTTGTTTCAGAGTCCTATTGAAGGATTCAGGTTTCATCACAAGTAGTAACACTTTCTAGAAGGTCGGGGTTCGCCTGAATTTGCCTAAGAATGTCAGCACAAATTATCTTGTGATTATTATTATTATTATTTGTTCATACATGAGAATCTTTGGTACCATCTTGGCACAAACCTTTATCATGTTCATATTTCCATGTGAAATTTGCCTAACAGTGTCTGTATCAATGTTTACCATTTCTGTTATCATTCTAATACTCAGTTGTCGATTATTTCAAACAATTGCATAAATTTTGTCTACTTTGTCTTCTGTTTTTGATGCGCTGGGGCATCCTGGATATTCGTTGTCTTCAATATTCTCCCGGCCTTCAGTGAACCTCTTATGCCATGCAAAAACTCACACATGTGCCATGCATTCTTCCCTGTAGGCCTTGTTTAACATATAAAAAAAGATTCAGAGTTAATTTCACTGGAAGTTTTACTGTTATCCATTGCTCAATTCTTGAAGTCGGTCCCGGTGCACTGGGAAACAATGCATCTACTTTCATTGACACATGTGCAAAGAATGAGGCGGCAAACTTTGTGTTTCTGGTTACAGACAGTTTAAGGTCAATAGCCTCACCCTGATTCCCAACCTGCACCATGTATTTCATTCAGTACAAGCAGTCTCGTTATAGTCATACCTCATATGTCTGTATGTTGTGTTATTAATATTGTCCTAAAACATATTCATGAATGCATTTCCTGAGAAAATTTAATGCACATTGCTTATTTTATATCAGTGTGCTTCTACATATCAAATCCAATATAACTTGTTGCTTAATTCTAGACTATAGACAATTTTTGAATTCACGTCCAGTTTTCATGATTCTAAATTGATGATCATCTTTTGCCATTCAGATCACCATTTCAATTAGTTCTTGAAAATGTGGAGTAGTGGGACTGTTTGTCATTTTCCTTTTCTTCTGGTGCTTACGAGAACTGTTGCTTGAAAGATAAAACTTCTCTTCTGTAATTTGGAGCTTTGTATGAATATCAGAAATCCTCATGCTGAGAAGGCAACTGATTCCACCCTTCCATGTAGTCAGTTACCTATGAGCCTCCCCCCACTCCTGGATCTCTTTTCTTTGTAGTACTAAGTAGAAAAAGTCCCTATATATCTTACAATACATCTAAAATACAAGTTTTCTTTTGCTAATACTTTTAATGAGGATCTTAGTGCATTATAAATATCTCCAAATCTCCAATTTTTGGGGTTCTTTCTAAGGAATTAAACAAATTAATATGCTGAATTTTTGGGTAGCACCCCTACCCTTCCTCAGGACTACAGCTATATTAGGTGTTGCCATTTGTAAGATAAATTTCAACTTTTTAAATCATTTAATGTTGTACCTCTTTTCTCTATTACCAGTCCTTCTGACAGTTTTCTTTTGAAAAAGTGCTGTTGATGTGTTTGTAAGACAAACAGGTTTAGACAGACATGTTCAAAAATTCAGGACATAAAGTGCTTTGGGACACTGTAGAAGTTCTGACACATCAACAGCACTTTCATCATTAAGTGTGCATTAGAGAGAGAGAGAGAGAGAGAGAGAGAGAGAGAGAGAGAGAGGGGGGGAGGGGTAAACAATTAATGCTGTTGGGTGGGAGCAAGATATAGTCAAAGTGAGGAGAAGAGGTAATGTTATAACATAAGTATGTGATGACCTTGACTACAACAGTTGGTTTTGTAGAAAAAAGGAGTGTGTATTATTGGTTACAATGGAGAGGACTAGAGTTAGACTATGAAGGGAAAACTATTATTTACTTGAAAATACCCCATATATTGGAAACATGTGTCCAATATCATAAGGTTTAAATTAAACATCCAACAATGTAATTAATACATTCAGGGCAACTTACCATTTCATGGCCTTGCTCCCAATTCCACATTTCCAGCACGTTAGTTGTGATCAAAATGTTGCATGTTTTTAGAGGTAGCATGGGGGCTATTCACTTTTCTCAGCTGAACTTTATTATATTCTGTTCCTGGTTGTATAGTCCCCCCCGTCCCCCCTCCCCCAAGGCGTCGTGTCTTTAATTACTTCTTCATTTTCATACAAAAGCATAGTCATGCTGAATATGCTCACTGGAAACACCTGCAGTTCTATTTACATATCAACAGCCAAAAAACCATTTTTTTTTTTTCGTCATACATACACACCAAACATGCACACAAAACTTCATTATACACTATATACAACCCACAAATGCTCTATGAACTCACTATATACATAAGACATTTCCTCCTCGGTCAACTACATCAATGTTTTTTAACCCTGCCTTCCGCTTGCACATATCTCATGTCATTGTAAAATGGCTTCATTTAAATGAAGCCATTTTACATAAGTGCAAGCGGAAGGCAGGGTTAAAAAACATTGATGTAGTTGACCGAGGAGGAAATGTCTTATGTATATAGTGAGTTCATAGAGCATTTGTGGGTTGTGTATAGTGAAGTTTTGTGTGTGTGTTTGGTGTGTATGTATGGCGAAAAAAAAACAATAGTTTTTTGAGTGTTGATATGTAAATAGGACCGCAGGTGTTTCTAGTGAGCATATTTGGCATGACTATGTTTTTGTGTGAAAATGAAGAAGTAATTGAGGATTACTACTTGACGCCTCCGGAAAAAAAAAAATATATATATATATATATATATTATATGACCAGGAACAGAATATAATAAAGTGAATAACTTCAACTGAGAAAAGTGAATAGCCCCCATGCTACCTCTAAAAACATACAACATTTTGATCACAACTCACGTGCTGGAAATGTGGAATTGGGAGCAAGGCCATGAAATGGTAAGTTGCCCTGAATGTATTTATTATTTGCTTATTTTCTTTTCTAATATCTCTTCCAACTGAAAAAAATATTAAATGTTTGTTGGAACGTCTACACCTGCTCATTAAAGTTGCTCGTAAAAATGAAAATCTTATAGCATTAAAATGCATGAAAACCTACTGTTTTTATTGAAAAGTTGTTAGCTGTGTTACTATGCTAAAGTTACAGTAACTCATTTTTTTTTTATTTTAAGCTAAAAAGCTTCTTTAAGTTTTTTGAAACATTTCATATTCATTAGCATTTATTGCATTTTTATTTACATAGAATCCATGCTAACTAAATTGTTGAATGAAAGTGGCTTCACTTTGTGGTGAGCTGGTATAATGAAATTTACTTAATGAAATTTCTTCTAATATTTGATTATTGATATTTTAAGTCATAATTAAATTTCAGTTGCTTTGTTAAATTTCTTCCAACTGTCGACTGTTTCAGATACTGGTGATGTAATTCAACTGAATACAAAGTAATTTGTGTACTGTATGATTATTCTCATCCAAATGAATTCCTTTTGTTCAATGATGTTTATTTCAGGAGCTTGTACTGATAAAATGATGTGAAAGATTAGTCTCAGCTTGCTATTAAATTAATTAAACCTACATAATTTAATTTTTTCAGTGTGAAAGGAATATTAATTTGTTAAAAGGTAAGGCATGAATTGTCATAAATAAATTCTCAGTGAAGCATTTGGTGATTCAAATTACGAGTTTATGTTTTTATAGTTCAGACTGCTGTATGGATAAAAAGTTCATTGTAATGAGCCATGTTTCATTACTAAAATTGTTCTTGTTGTGCCCTTCAAACATTGTACTGTTGTAGACTTTGTGGAAAGTGCACTGCATGGAGAGATAGCAGTTAGGGATTTAAAAATCCTGCGAACAAGTGTAAATGAGGTGTGGAGTTGTGTCTATTTTATATAGGGTTTTCTGTTTTTTCACTTAATATGCTTTTGCTATATATATATAGTAAGGTCAGGTGATGCGTAATATCACAGCCTCTCCTTGACAAATGTCAACCCCGCCTTCTCGTGGTGCATCCTGTTCCCAATAAAGGGGCTCTGACGATGCCAATAGCGGTATAACTATACCATCGGGATTAGAGGAAATGCTATCCCACACTCACCAACCCGCTTGACCAGCGTGGTGAGTTATGGCCAAACCCCTCCAAAATGACTCCACAACTTAAATCTTGACCCTCAGTCTCCGGCAGCTGGAATGTACCTGGCCAAGGCAGCGGCCAGTGTGACATGAAGGCAGAGGGTGCTAAGAATCCCCGGAGGACCGGACTAGGCTGCCATCTGATGCTGACCTTGGCTACGTATAATGGACACTCCCTGTCTTCTGATTCAAGGCTTCTTGAATTGGAAGAGGAACTACAAAGGATCAAGTGGGACATCGTTGGGCTAAGTGAGGTAAGGAGAAAAGGAGAAGATCTCATTGAACTGAAAAGTGGACATCTCTTCTACTATCGTGGGACAGATACTGGCAGAACTAGTGGTGTTGGATTTATAATAAACAAGAAACTGAAGGATAAAGTTGTAGAAGTTGAAAGTTCCTCTGACAAAGCTGCACGACTCGTTATCCAACTCTCGAGAAGATACCAGGCTCAGATTATTCAAACTTATGCACGCACCACAAGTCATCCTGAAGAAGAAATTGAAGAATTTTATGAGGAAATTCGTCATCGAAATAATAAAGGTAAGCAGCACTTGAAGATAATTATGGGAGATTTCAATGCAAAAATAGGGCAACGGCAACAGAATGAAACTTCAGTAGGTAAATTCGGTCACAGCAACAGAAACCAGCGTGGAAATACTTTGGTTGAGTTTGCAGAGGCAGAAGGGTTTTTCATCTTGAACTCCTTTTTCAAAAAAAGCCACACAGGAAATGGACATGGAGACATCCAAATGGGACGACAAGTGAAATTGATTTTATTATGTGTAACAAAAAATTTGTCATAGAAGACTGCAGTGTGTTAAACAAGTTCAACACCGGTAGTGACCATAGATTGGTGAGATGTAAGATGCACCTCAACACTAAACTCAATTGTGGCAAGCTCATAAGACAAACAAAATGTATTGACATAACCAACCTTAAAAAACACCATAATACCTTCAAGTTGGAACTGAAGAACAGATTATCTGCTTTAGAAGGCCTAACATCGGAAGAAGTGGATATTTCTGAAGTTAACAGAAAGTAACCAAAGCTCTTATGGAAACAGCAACAAAATTAGCTGGGTCTAAGAACAAGTTGCGTGTGAACAAATTATCAGGAAAAAACAAAATGTTGATGCAAAAAAAAAAAAAAGAGAGATGAGGACAACTAAAGAAGATGTGACTTCCAAAGTGGAATATATAGAGCTATGCAAAACAGTACGAAAAAGTATCACTGAAGACGTAAGGAAATTCAACTGTGAACTAGTGAGGAAAGCAATTGAAAACAACCAAAGCCTGAAGATAGCAAGGGGACATCTCAGTAAGGGAAGAAAACAGATGGTTCTGTAACAAGAAACAGAGGTGAAATTTTGACAAGAGTGAATGATTTCTACTCCAAATTATATGAAAGGGATGATACATGTACTCCAGACATCATGAAAGGTACCAGTACCAGAGTTCTTCCAGTCCTCCCAGCAGAAGTTGCACATGCAGTCAAGAACAACATGAAGCGGGGAAAATCTCCAGAAGATGGAATTACTGTAGACATCATACATGAAGCAAGTGGAGAAATCGAAACAGTACTTGCCCAAGTTTTCACTCGATGTCTTAATGAAGGGAAGATTCCTGAGGATTGGAACGACGCTACAATGATCCTGCTACATAAAAAAGGTGACATTGAGGATCTCAGGAACTACAGACCTATCAGCCTCCTATCAGTGGTTTATAAAATCTTCACTAAAAAGTTCTTTCTCACCGCTTGAAGGTAACACTGGACATGGCTCAACCGAGAGAACAAGCTGAATTCAAGAGTGGCTACAGCACAATAGATCATATCCACATACTGAGAGAACTAATTGAAAGAGCGAGGGAATATGAACCAGACCTATTTGTAATCCGGGTGTAGCCTGGAATTCCGGGTTTTTGTCACATTCCGAACCCGTAAATCCGGGTTTTTAAGTTTTAGAAGAATTTGAGATGCTTCGGACATTTTATTTCTAAAAATGCTACAAAATGGTAACTAAACTTCAGGTTCCATTTTCTTTGGAAATTACAGTGTTTGATTAAAAACACTGCATGTCCATGTGAATGGTGAATGTAGACGATTTGTGACACCTTGTGCGTTTCTTTTGTTATCAAATAAGCTCTCAAGACAACAGCCTGCTGAAAGGAAGGCTTCTTTTCATTATTTTGAAAGTTCAAATAATTTGATTATTTTAGATTCGGTGTATAACTACTTTTAGAAATTGAATGAAATCCACTGTAGGCTTCAAGTTCAAGTAAAACTGATTTACATAGACTGCTCAATTAACATGTAATATGAAGTGCAAAATTTGATTTTGAAGATGCAATGCCTGAAGGATTTTGCACGATGAAAGAAAATTGGGTACAAGAAAAGATGCGAAGTTTAACTGCACAAGCACTAGGGCCTATTTGTTGTGTGGCTAGTTAATATGTGCGTATTATACATTATATGTATATTGGCACTGAGCTGAGAGTTTCAGGGTTTCTTGTGTCACCTCACAATCACCCCTGATGAACTTCCATTGTGCATGGCTTTTATCGATTATGAGAAAGCCTTTGATTCGGTGAAACCATCAGCAGTTACAATGGCTCTGAAATCCTGCAGTATTGAAGATGCATACATTAATATTATTAATAATGTCTATGAAAATGCAAGTGCAAAGATTCGGCTGTTTGAAAATACAACGCACATAAAAATTGGAAAGGGAGTGAGACAAGGTGACACCATATCTCCGAAGCTCTTTAATGCCACATTGGAAAATGTCTTTCAATCACTGAACTGGGAAAACAAAGGGATAAAGATTAATGGAGATTATCTAACCCACCTTCATTTTGCTGATGACATAGTCATTTTTGCAACTACCCCATCAGAGCTACAGAGTATGATCCAGGAACTTGCTGACAAGAGTAAAGAAGTGGGATTAAAAATGAACTTTCAGAAGACAAAAGTGATGTACAATGCTTTTACAAGAAATGAAGATTTATCGATTGATGGAGAAAAGCTGGAGATAACAGATACGTACGTTTATCTTGGACAGCAGATATCAAGTGAGGGTCACATTGATGAAGAAATTAATCGGTGTACAAAACTTGCCTGGAGAGCTTTTGGGAGAAACAGCATAATTTTCAAGAGCAATATGCCTTTAAATCTTAAAAGAAAAGTGTTTGATCAATGCATACTTCCAGTGCTTACGTATGGTGCAGAGACGTGGACCTTAACTAAAAGAGACATACAAAGGCTGCAGACAACTCAAAGAAGCATAGAGAAATGCATGCTTGGTGTAACCAGGAGAGATAAGAAGAGGAACTCGTGGATCCGAAAAATGACAAGAGTGGAAAGACATCATGATCAGAGTTAAATCCCTGAAATGGCAATGGGCTGGACATACTGCCAGAAGGACAGACCATCGATGGACAGCCGAAATTTTAGATTGGATTCCAAGGGACAGGAAAAGACCCAGAAGAAGACCACATGGGAGATGGGTGGATGAAATTCGAAAGTATGCGGGAGTGACATGGAGGAGACTGGCACAAGACAGATAGTTGTGGAAGAAACTTGGGGAGACCTTCGTCCAGCAGTGGATTGATAATGGTTGACAATGTTGATGATGATGATATACCAAAAGCAGAGTTAAAGACAAAAAAATTTTCATGCACAATGTTTGATGATAAACACTGGGTTGTCCTCCAATCAGTTGCATTCATGAGACTGTGACTTGAGCAGTTGGCACTTGTGTATAGTTCTTCAATAGGCCATTAATTATTTGCCTCCATAGAGGTAAAATCACAATTTCACAAGTGCTGGATATTCTCATCATTTTTTCTATATTGATTTATTTTGTTTTGGTGGTGGTCTTAGGTAATCTTGCTTCAAGTAATAATTTATTGTTTCTGTAGCAAGTTTTTGGCACATTTAAAGCAGCATGAGCTGTTCTTATTTTTCAATCTTATTTATAGTTCTTCAGTAGTTTGTGATGTAGCACATAAACTACAAATGTGTTTCCATTCTCTTAAATGCCTCTACTCTGATAGCTGGCAAAAAATCTTCCTAGTAACGTACATAAATTGAATAGTTTCTCCGTAAGTGTGAGTCCTTGAGAATGATCATGTTTTGAATTTACTGATTAACCTGATTCAAAATTTCATGCCTAACATTATGACTGAGAAAATATTAGTATAAATGGGTGCAAATGGGTTACTTTCAATGTGACAAGGTGCTGCAAAGTGTTGCTGCAGTAAATGACACATTAATAACGGACAGACATTAATCAAAAGCAGGTAGCTGAATTAGCTGATAATAGTCCCAGAACTGTTGTTAACCTGTGGTGTTTACGTAAATTGTGCCAACACTGGTAAACAACGTGGTATATTGTTTAAAATGTGTTTCCCCCTTTATGCAGCTTTTTAAATTGTGCCGACACCTGTAAATTGTTTAAAACAATTAGTCATGGTTTTGTCCATTGCATTAATTTGCTGCTAAAGAATTATGTGTAGATATGCCATATACCTTTCACAGTTTTCACCAGTCTTGCTGCTTCATGTGCATTAGGTTGCAAGACTGGGATTTCGACCAACGTGCATTGTCTTTCTGTTGTTTTTCCCGCACAGGAGTTAGTGCTGCTTTGGGCTTTGTATTTGAGGAT
Source organism: Macrothele yani (assembly GCA_039090855.1). NCBI lineage: Eukaryota > Metazoa > Arthropoda > Arachnida > Araneae > Macrothelidae > Macrothele > Macrothele yani. The sequence goes on from CM077005.1 coordinate 6,253,938, forward strand.
TAGTGAAACCTGTTTTCCATCGGGGAGCAGAGTGCTCTATGGAAAACCGGATGAATTTTAAAAATATAACGTTACTTTTAGCAGCTAACACAAGTGGATCTGAAAAATTAAAGCTATTAATGGCAGGCAAATCTTAAAATCCTAGATCATTTCCTAGAGTAAAATGTTTTTCTTTTCTTAACAGGAATTAAATCACTTACTCGAAGCTTTACCCGGATATATTTATTTAATTCTGGTTCCACTTGAAGAATCTTTTGTTAATCTTCCTTTCTTCTGAGTTCCTGTGGTTTTTTACAGACGTTTATGTCCTCTGGATTTTAGCCAAGGCCTGTTCTCAATGTACAGAAGGATTATCAAAAGTTTTGTTTACTCCTGAAGAATTTAGATTGTGTTGCCAGGTTCCTCATACTGTTGCCAGTTGCTAAACTGCAATGTTTTCATTATGTATTTTGTAATTCTGTTGTTGTTGTAATTAAGTTGTTTAAAACACCACTTATTAGTTTTGAAGGCTCATTGATAGCTCATGTTTTTGTTTTGTTTTTTTATCGTCAGAGATACAGAAAGTTTGGTATTCATTTATAATTTCAAGAAAGAAAAATCCTATATATTACTGAATTGTACCTCTCAAAAGCAGTGAAAATTAACACAGCAAGGAATTTAATATCGAGAGCTAAATTACTTTCATCAGATAAAAATCAAATGGAAGCAATGACAAAAATGGCAATGAAGCTAATAGATAATGATTTTCCCAAAAAAACTATCATTAGCATTATGCAAAATGTCAGACAAAAACAATCTAAAAAGAATATTGTAAAGTTTGAAAAAACTGATAAAATGATTAAGTATATACCAATGATAAATTATGGAAAATCAAATATCAAAATTAATAAACATTTAATAAGGAATAACATAAAAGTAACCACTACAACAGAAAACAAAGTAGCATATTTAGCTAATAAAGAAACATACGGAAATGCAATAGACAAAATGGAAAGAAAAAATATTCTATATCAAATGCCATTTAATTGTAACAGTAATTATATTAGACAAAGTCTCAAAAATTTAAAATCAGAATTAAGGAACATCAAATGGCTATTAATAAGAAAGATCAAAATAGTGTATTAGCAAATCATATGCAGTTAGCAAATGTGAACCTTTATGGGAAGAAATTAAAATATTAAACTATGAATCTCATGAAAACAAGAGACTAATTAAACAAAGTTATTGCATCCAAAAAAAAAAACAGCCATCAATGAATCTTCAAAACTAATAAGTGGTGTTTTAAGCAGCTTAATTACAACAACAGAATTACAAAGTACATAATGAAAACATTTCAGTATAGTAACTAGCAACAACATTAAAATTCTTCAGGAATAAACAAAACTTTTAATAATCGTTCTATACATTAAGAACAGGCCTTGACTAAAATCAAGAGGCAAGAAATGTCTGTAAAAAACCAAAGGAACTCAGAGAAAAGGAAGATGAACTGAAGATACCTCAAGTGGAACTAGAATTAAGTAAAATGTTTATTCATTGACCATCAATCAAATAAAAGGACCTGGATAAACAATTTTTTTTTATTTTGAATTGTATTATGAAATTATAACTCTAAATAATAGTTTTGTGATAACACATACACACACACATAGCAAAATTTTTCAGGGTTTCAAACTTTGTCTAGCAATCACCTCTGCTGTTAGTACAGTTATGCATCTGGAATCCAATGCTTGCAAAACTCATACATACTAGAATCCCAAACAACCCATTACCAGAGGGAAAAAAGCATTTTGCAGATGGATTTCACTCTGTTGCACAATTGCAACAGGTAGCATGCCATAGTGCTTTCATTCGTAAAAAAAAAAAAAACAGTCGATTGGATGCAGTTATTCTTTCTCATACAACCAGGAAAGTAGCTTATAAAAAATGTATTACTTTATTAACTTGCCACTGGAGCACATATTTAAACAGCATCACAAATTTTATGCATGGATAAATCAGAAAGTCTTGTGAAGCCAATATGTTTCATTTAACTAATTTCATTGCTGTGAGCATTTCAGAATATAAAAATGAACAGCCAGTCCTTAATGTATGCAAGTATTTTTTTTTTTTTTTCTGGTAGGTGGCAGCATTGAAATGCTGTGGTTACACCACTGAAATAAGTAGTCTTTCTTGCTTTTGTCCACTAACTGATCATCAAAGTGAGAGACTTTTGCCATTTCCATCTTTCGTTCAGCAACAGATCAGACTGGTGTAGGGTATATTGACTTCCCTCCTGAATTCATTCTTAAAATCATTTTCTCCCATTTGAAGATGTAATGCTATAAAAATGGTGTTTCACCTGCTGATAAAATAAAACAGTTTAAGACCACATAAATGTGCACTTCATTGATCATCGGGCATTGACATGTGTAGGAGGATTGCTGTGTTTAAAATGAGGTAGCAGCAAGTAAGTGTTGCCACCGGCTGAGAAAATAACACTAAAAACATTATGAGGTTCATCTCATTTTAAATATTCATAATTCAATATTTCAAATAAAATCCTGTTGGTGGCTCTTTGAATTATTGTCACAATCTATTGCACTAAAATGTTTTAGCTTTGTGAACTGCAAAAAATTTCCTGAAATTCATGGTCCATTTTCCACGATTCCTTTCATGAATTAATGAAGCATATTTGTAATTCAGGCTTTTCCATGAAGTGATGGAAAAAAACTGGAATTTCACGGATTTTTCATTCGTGAATTGACAGAAGTACTCCTGTCATCTTTGTCCAGTTATTAATGGAAAATTCTGAATTTTCAGAAACCTTTCGGGAATTCCTTTCATAAATTAACAGGAAATTGCCATTTTTAAGAGGTATTACTGGGAAACTCTGAATTTTCAGAAACCTTTCTGCAATTTTTATTTATTTATTTTTGTTGTGTGTGTTAGCGGAAAAAAATTGTTCACTTTTTTTCATGTCCACATGACAAAAAAATTACGGTAGAGGTCTGATTAACTATTACATTTCATTTGTCTGTCGGTGGACCTGATTTTGAAATTCTGTAGTGAGATCCAATATTGTGGACATCATATCGCATGATATTTAGGTTATTGTGGCAATGAATGTTCTTTTCCCTCTCCCCCATTTGGTGCACCAGTTATTGCATATTGTGTTACCCTACGAAACCAGGTACTTAAATTATTGTACAGGTGATTATATGGTGATGTTTATGTATTAGCCTGTAGACCCCTTTAAGATGAAAGTTATTGTAGCAGCTATCAAGAGTAAATTTTATATTTATGGATTTTGTCAAACAATATGAAGTAGCAAATTTCACCTTTCCTTAAATATAATTGAAAGTCAATGCCTTATAAAAGAAATCTCAAATTCCAAAACATTCAGTTGCTTTGAAAAATCATGATGAAAAACAAATGTAATTTGTGATAGGTCTATAGAAAAAATAATATTTACAAGGTTATTCAGAAAGAATAATCCAATTTCAAAAATTTATATTTTGAAAAATTAACGCCAAAAAATGTAAGTTTTTTTTACAAATGTTCAATATGACTTCCTTTAGTCACACGTTTAATGTCAACGCAATATGAAAATTCCTACCAAACACGGTCAAATGTGCCATTGGTAAGTTTCTAAAGCAGCAGAGATGCGTTGTTTAAGTTCGCATAGAGTTGTGGGCAAAGGTGGCACAAACACCTGATCTTTTACATACCCCCAAAGGAAGAAGTCGCATGGGGTCATATCAGGTGACCGAGGCCAGCTGCGTAACACCAAGTCATCTGGTCCACTCCGACCAATCCAACTCTGGGGTAGCTTCGTGTTAAGAAAACGACAAACCTCTGTAAGACTTCAGTGCTTGCAAGTTGTGCAATTTGTATGGCTCGTAACACATTTTTTTTCCCTCAACACATGCCAAACAGTAGGCTGAGGAATCCCCAGTTCTCGACTAGTGTGAATGGTCAATTTCTTTGGGCTGCGTAGAAAAGTCACTCTTTCAACGTTCTCTGCAGATATGTCCGGTTGCCCTGGAATTTTTCCTTCACAAGGGCATCCAGTGTCCTCGAACTGATGATACCACCTGCGAATACTCTGAGCCGTCGATGGATTAATTTGGTACTTTCTACAAAATTCATGCTGAACGCTGATTACCGACTGACATCATGCAAACGAGAGCACACAAAAAGCTTTCTGCTGACTAGACGCCATTTCCACTTCTTCGCCAAAAGAGCTTCATAAACGACACACTAGCACCATCTATTATGCATAATCTAAAACTTAGACATTTTCCCTTTACATTGATGTATTATCATTCTATGTTGTTAATTTTTCAAAATATAATTTGAAATCGGATGATTCTTTCTGAATAACCCTGTATTATAAACCTATTCTAAAAAATAATAAGCTGCCACCAAAAATAAAATGACTAATTAACATGCATTGACAGTGAGTAAAAACTTTTTGGCATTGCGTGATTCAAATCCTCTAGGTTTTTACCTTAAAGGTGACCAAGGAGTGTCTTACTAGGTCAGTTGGCAGAGCAGGTCGCTGGTGTCCATGCAGTACCCGGGATGAAGGGAAAGGATTCTTTTACTTTATAAGTCAGGAAAGAGTCACTGCTAAAAGGACGGAAGAACCCAAATTCAAAGTTTGGGGAAAATTTCTGCATGAACACCGAAAAACCTGAAACTGGGCCGAGGGGGGGGGGTTGCTGACAACAGAAAATCTATCAAAATACTGAAGTTAGAAACGGAAATTTCGTTAAAAGTTGGAGACCCACTGACACTTTTGTTGCATGTTATTTTCAGGAATTTTGTGTGAATTTGCAACACATATTGTTAATAGTGTAAACAACAACATTTGTTCTGCTTCGACATGCACGTGCACATCTTAGATGGCACTGATACTCATGGTTAGGATTGAGAAAGGTACAATAAAGAAGAGCTTTCATTAGAAATGTACCAAATTTATTGGAAAATTCTACATTCTATAAGTACAAATATGGTATTTACATTCTAAGAACTTAACGGATGTTAAGTAGAAAAGTTTTACAGACAGGTACACTTTGTATCACAAAAACTTGGCAAAAACATTAGTGAGCAGTTTTCATTTTTTACAATTCTCAAATGTTCCTTTTGTACAAAAGAATTTATTAAAATCAGTTGGGGAGCACACTTTAGAAATGACAGCAATCTGAGATTTTATGAATAAAAACTAAATTTGGCATAATAGAGAGATTTTTGCTCCTTTATTTGTGTGAAATATTTTTTTTTCCCCTTAAAAAAAACAAAATCTTGAAATTTGGCTACACTAGTGATTTTTAGTAGCCAATTCATGAGATTAAATTTTTATCACATAAAAAGTACAAAGGGAGGATGGGAAATGAGCACGAGCAATTAAATAAAACCAAAAATTGCATATGCTATTTCATATTAATATAGGAATCTCGACCAAAGTGCTAGTTGACATCAATACTTTTGTAAGTTCTGTGGAAGAAATGTTCTCGTAATATGTAGAAATACATCAGAATTATTTACGCAGCAGTCAGACATCTCTGAATTGCCTGTATTTACCATTCATCACTTAACATCAATCACATCAGAAAACTTGAAAATTTCATCACTCTGGAGCGGGAATCGAACCCGCATCTCCCAATTTCCGTTCGAACAACAGATAGCCTGATCGAACACAAAAAGGGAGATGCAGGTTCGATTTCCATTCCAGGGCGATATAATTTTCAAGTTTTCTGATGTGATTAATGTTACGTGAACAGTACATACAGGCAGTTCAGAGATGCCTGATTGCTGTGTTAATAATTGCCCATACTTTTTATTTTAGTACAAAAGGAACGTTGCCTGATTGCTGTGTTAATAATTGGCAATACTTTTGATTTTAGTACAAAAGGAACGTTAAGTCATAAACAACAGCTTTCATTCCAGGTCAAATTTACACAAGGGACAGGTGGGTCTTTCCTTAAGACATCGACGCAAACAGTCCCCATGAAACATGTGGTAACAGGGAGTAACTCTTGCACATGTCATAGATTGCAAACACACAGCGCACACATCATCCATATCGTAGAGCTCTTGCAATGTGGCATAACGATATTTGTCGAGCGTTGACTTTTCCTTCATAAGAGCTCGCCAATGATGATCTATATCTTTAATTCCCATGTAGACATTGATAAAGCTTGCAGCTAAAAGAAGTACCCAGCCTTCGTTTGAGTACAGGAAGACCAGTGTGATCATGAAACCTGACGCTAGTGATGAAGACATGCGCAGAAGCACGGGCGTCCACAGATTCTCCAGGTTCTCGAACATATCCCAGTGAAGCCAGACGAGTAATTCTGGAAATCTCTCTTGACAGGATCTTTCTGTGAGGGTGAAGTAAAGAACTGTTATGACAATGTAGTACCATGTTGGGTTGAAGTGTTCCAGGCCTTGTTCTAATCCAAAAACCAACAGCATGAAGACACCTGTGATAACGAAAGTTATCGCTCGGGTGAATTCCAACATTACTTTGGTAGCAGTCATTGCAAGATGGCGTACGTTGGAATGTTCTGTCATAAACACCATTGGGGCAATGTCTTGTAGGTAAACCAGCCGTTGTGTGTATATTAGCAGGTAGCAGATGACATTGTAAAACAGGAGTGCGTAGAGTCCTGTCAGTTTCTCTTCAGGGCAAAACCACCTGTCGCATAACATAAAGAACATTATTTGGTTGATAAGACTTGCCATCGCCTCCGAGCGCTGGAGGCTCTCCTGTCTGTTGTGACGGTTTCTATTCATGATGGAGTACAGTCACGTTCCTTTCAAAAGTTACAGAAACTAGTCCTGCTCCAGTAAATCTCACTTCTCAAAACTGAAGGTAACTTTGTTAATCTTGTATTAGAGTCGACCAATTATTTGAAAGCCATAATAAAACGAAACTTATTCCAATAAAATCTTTTGAGGTAGGCAGCCAAGCTTCTCTTGTAAGTTAACAAGCAGTTTAGTAATTGGCACGGTTTCGTTTAAAACACTGCAACATTATTTTCCTGGTGAAGGGTGTTCATTGTTTTCCGAGGCATGATGGCGTGAGCATGTACGATACTGTCAGATTGCTGATACCTGAAAGGATCCATAAAAAGAGCTTTAGTTTTTTTATTAACTGTTCAACAAAAATAGTATATTTTATCACAACCATTACAAAAATCATGAAATTCAGTTCCACCTCACTTATTGATAACACGGGAAATACATGTCGTGTAGTGTGCATTGCTGCTATACAAATGCAAAGAAAATATCTATCCCTCTATAAAATATTAGGTGTGCAACTTAATTCTCGGCCCCTAACTGCAAGCGATCATAGAACGTCGGCAAATCCAAATAGCTGTGTGCGATAATGACTGATTGCAGCGCCATCCAACTGCTTTTCAGGTAACCGTAACCACTCACAGCTGTAGTGACAGAAGGGACGAAAGCAAGGTCGTTCGAGAAGCAACATTTGAGGCACTGCCTCCTGTTCGCGTTTCAGCTGAAAAAAGTGCCGCGGAAGCCCAGCAAATGATCTATGCTGCTTTGGGGGAAGCTGCTGTGTCCTACAGTACGTGTAAGAAGTGGTTCCAGCGGTTTAAGCAGGGACATTTTGATCTCCGTGATGCAGAACGCCCGGGACAGCCACAGAAAGTTGACGATGAGGAACTGGAGCAACTGTTGGGCGCGGATCCCTGTCGCACACAGTCAGAGCTCGCCCAGGAACTCTGAGTACCACGGCAAGCCATTGCAAAGCGCCTGCACAAGCTTGGACGGATTCACAAGGAGGGCCGTTGGGTGCCCCACCAATTCACTGCTGCGAACAAGTCTAGGCGACACGATGTTGCTGTTTCCTTGGTCTCCAGATTCAAGAAGAAGGATTTCCTCCAAAAGATTTTGACCTGTGATGAGAAGTGGATCCTCTATGATAATCCTAAGCGGCGTAAATCGTGGGTTTATCCAGGTCAGCCAACCACCAGCACCGCCAAACCGAATATCCATGCCAGGAAGTTGTTGCTGTGCATATGGTGGGATCAGCGCGGTGTCGTACACTATGAGTTGCTCAAACCTGGTGAAACGGTAAATGCTGAGCGTTATTGTCAGCAACTCATTCGTGTGAGTGACGCACTGGAGGCGAAAAGGCCATACACCGGCACAAGGGCAGAAGGTTGGTCCTGTTGCTTCAGGATAAGGCGCGTCCTCACTCCGCGAAAACGACTTTAAACACGATCACCGACCTGCCGTATTCTCCAGACTTCGCCCCGTCAGATTATCACCTCTTTCGCTCCCTGCAACATCACCTGAGTGATACGCACTTCACTTCTGTCGAGGAGGTCTACACAAGTATTGATGACTTCCTCAACTCGAAACAGCCCTCTTTTTTCCGCAGTGGCATTCGGCAGCTCCCTGACCGATGGCTCAAATGTATCCAACACGACGGGAATTATTTCCCTGATTAGGTACGTATTCGATTTGCTGTCAGCGTGTCGTGCCTGTGGCCGATAATTAAGTTGCACACCTAATATAAGATATGCGTTCCGAACTGAGAGGCAGCAGAGTAATGTACTGGAAATTTCGATTCCAATGCAAAACTGCAATTTTTGTCTTTTAGCCAAGACATCTATACACAGGGTTGACTGGACCGCCGGGGCTATTGCTTTCTCAGCCCCGCGGTTTATGAAATAAAAAAGTCGTTTTCGATAGAAACTTTTATATTCACAATTATCATTTTTAAGTTTTGGGGCGCGAGGCCCTTAAAAAGATGTTTTTGATTTTTGTTTAGTTTCCGATTCCTTCACTTTCAGGTTAGCGCCAGTCATCGTACAGATACTGTGAATTGCAGTTTTCAAACGATTTGTTTAACTTCCTTGTTCTTTTCTGCATTCATGAAATAGCAAATCATTTTTTTTTCATTTTGTAGCTCCTTTTGTATACCGATGAGCCACTACATTATGACCACCCCCAGCCTAGAAAAATAAGTGTGCCTGGAGACCGAACGGTGGTGCAGGTGCAGTTCACATATCATTATATGTACAACCCGAGGACCGCCTTTCGGTTAGCAGAGTGTTCGGAGTCAGAATGGGAAAAGCTACCAATTTATCTGAATTTGATAAAGGACAAATTGTGATGCCACGGCGCCTCAGAACTACAATCTCGGAAACGGCGCGGCTTGTGGGTTGTTCACCTGCCGCTGTAGTGAGTGCGTATCAAAAGTGGTGCACAGATGGCCAAACAAAGAAGAGTCGTTCGCAGCTCATTGATGCCAGAGGGGAGCGAAAAGTCACAGTGCGACAAATCACCCGCAGCTACAAGGGTGCTGATCAGGACAATGTGTCTCAGCCTTCTGCGCATGGGCCTGCGTAGCCGAAGATTCCAGTCAGGTCTTCATGCTCACTGCACGTCATTGCCAACAACGCATGAAATGAGACCGAGATCATCAAGATTGAACCGTGGATGATTGGAAGAAAGTGGCCTGGTCTGATGAATCAAGATTCGTGGTGCATCACGTAGACAGCCGAACGCGGATAAGCCGATTACTAATGGAGGCTATGGCACCTGGATGCATTGTTTCGCGGAGACAGGCCACCGGAAGCGATATTATGCTGTGGACGATTATTCTTGGGACACTTAAGGCCCCGTTATCCCAATAGCACAATCCCTGACAGCTGTCAGGTATCTGAACATCATTGCGGATCAAGTTCACCCATTCATGGCAACTGTGTTTCCTGCTGGTGATGGCCATTATCAGCAGGATAATGCGCCATACCACACTGCCAGAATCGTCAAGGAGTGGATCGAGGAACATGCTGGTGGCTTTCTGTTAATGCACTGACCTCCAAATTCACCTCACATAAACCCAATCAAACATTTGTGGTTCGACTTGGAAAAGCGGGTTCGCGCTAAATCACCACCGCCCCGAAATGTACGAGAACTGGAGGACCTGCTGTTGACATTATACCAGATATTCCAAGATACCTATCGCCACCTCATCGAATCGATGCCTCGCCGAATGGCCGCTGTTTTGCGGGCTAAAGGGTGTCGTCCTACAGCTTATTAGGTAAGTGGTCATAATGTAATGGCTCATGGGTGTGTATTCCAAGATTTGTATATAAATCAGATACTTAAAAAGAATAATATCGAAGTTGTTTCGTGGCTCATATGATGCCACTTGTTCAGTGACTTTAAAACAGTAGTAGGCATTTTAGAAAACTAATTTGCATATATGAGCGGGAAAAAAGTCACTGATTTGTCATTTACTGCTCCTTGCATCAAAAATCAATCACTAAAACATGTATCAAATAAAAAAAACTATTTGTAGGAACCAAAGACCTTTTAAGATACAGAGACTGGAAGTTCTTGTGTAAATGAGTGGCAGCAGCAGCAGGCGACATTTTGATCGCAGAGCTTGTACGGCAAATCGGCATGTTTCCTATGTAAACAACATTAATTACGCTCTTTTTTACTTGCGAGAAAGAAGGAATTTTACGTTGTTATGATACTGCATATTAATTTTTTTTTCAATGGATAATAAATTTGACGTTGGACCTTTTAACTTATGATTGAAGAAGACATCATTATCGTAATTTTGGGGGATATGAAAAACTGAAGGGGAAACGTCGCTTGTCCTACGTGTAAAATATATTTCGGCTTCAGCTGCTTGCAAATCGCCTGGTCTAGTTGCATGAAATTCGCATTTCATACTCTTAAGTAATGTCAAAAATCATTTTAATGTGGCAATTTGTTTATTCTTAAGAGAAGTTGCCGAGAACAAAACTTTTAATTTGAGTTTTTTTTCTCGCAGTATTATTCATTCGTAATAGCTACTCAACGGGAGAAAACATAAAATTAAATATGATAGAAAGAAATGCTCTCCACATAATTTATAGTATAGACAATTTCAAATCTCTGGGATAAAAGGTCTCGGAAAAGAGAATTGTTTAAAATGAAAAAATTGTAGCTCATTAAAAAGTTTTGTTTACTTTAAAATTTGTTTAGTGCACTAAATCTGGCTATATTATGTTCTGAAGTACTTTACAATTATATGTATATATACATACTATTATTAAAACAAAAAATAATAAATCTTACTGGTTATATATATATACACTGCCGGACAATTGCTAAGGACGGATGACAATAGCAACGATAGCAACCATAAAATGGAAGGCAGGAAAATGTGGAAATTAGCATAAGTGCGGGATACAGTAAGACGTGTTGTGCGTATGCAAATTTTGGATTGCCGAACTTGTTCGTGATGTCATAGCTCTGATAAGAGATATAAAGGATTTGACGCGTATTGACCGTTGTTGTTCAAACGCAAATTTGAAAGGGAAAGAATCAATTGACGAACTTGCAATTTTCAGTACGCGTGGCCGTATTATTGGCAAGATTGAAGAAGGGCGAAAAATAACAGATGTTGCCAGGGAGTTTGACGTCAGCCACAGTGTTGTTTCAAGGCTTTGAAAATCATTTCAAACAAATGGAGAGTGCAGCAAACGTCACGGGGGAGGTCGTGTTCGCAGTACGACACCTGCAGAAGATCGGTACATAGTGCTATCAACAAAAAGACACCGGCGCAGCACAGCTAGTAAGGTAGCAAATCAGTTTATGGCTGCTACTGGCAAGCGGATCTCCCGAAAACCTGTCGCCAGACGTTTGCATGAAGGAGGACTATACGCCCGCCGTCCTGTTGTGTGCATCCCATTGTCCAGACGTCACCGTACCACCCGTTTGCAATGGTGCCATCAACATCGCAATTGGACTGATAACGACTGGTCTGCTGTCCTCTTCTCAGATGAGAGTAGATACAGTCTATCGTCTGATTGTCGACGACAACTGATCTGGCGTGATAGTGGTACTGCATATTGTCCAGCAAACATACAGGAAAGGGACCGATATCCGACATGTAGTGTCATGGTATGGGCTGGCATTATGATCAATGGCCGTACGTCCCTCTATGTGCTTCCAACTGGGACTATGACTGGCCAACGATACATTAATGATGTTCTGCTACCTCATGTTCGCATGTTCCGTGGTGCTGTCGGTGATATATTCATTTTCATGGACGACAACGCAACATGTCATCGAACAGTCGCTGTCCAGGAGTGTCTTGAGAGCGAGGATATTCAACGCCTCGTATGGCCAGCACGTTCTCCAGATCTGAATCCCATTGAAAATGTGTGGGATGCTTTGGGGAGGAGTCTTGCTGGTCGCCAATGCCCTCCAATAAACAAGGACACCCTCATCCGTGCACTGACAGAGGAATGGGATAAATTACCCCAACAGCTGCTTGATAATGTTGTGCAAAGCATGACACGACGTGTGGAATCTTGCATCGCCCTCCATGGTGGCCATATCCCGTATTGACATCTTACGCCGGAACGCCTGCGGACGGTAATTGCATTTTTTCACGTTTACGTATTCTGCACAAAAGGGCCTGTTTGTCTCTTGAACACGTTCCAAAGCCTTCTGGATTTCAGAGCACAATAAATTGCCTTTCTTGTAATGTCCTGGCATTCTGACATTATTTTATTTCACTTGGCATCCAACCACACTTACTTTTTTATGCGCTACATAGCCGTTTATGATCCGTCCTTAGCAATTGTCCAGCAGTGTATATATATATATATATATATATATAAATGGATGTAAACTGATATAAACACGCGAACGCCTTTAATAAACAACGACAGATTCTTGCCGTACAATACTGAATTTCAAATGTCGCACGGCCGCCCCGGTGGCGCAGTGGTCTAAGCGATGGCCTCTGATCATTCGTCCGAACGGGGTCCGGGTTCGAATCCCGGTGAGGCATGGATGTTGTGTTTGTCTTACGGCACTGGCTCTCTCCCTTCCCTGGAACCAGTGGCCCTAAATTAGGGATATGCGCCTTCTTATAGCCCATTGAGTTGCTCACGGCGGTCGTTAAACCCTCTGCAAAAAAAAAGACAAAAAAATGAATTTCTAGAAGCAAAGATAGGGAAAGAAATTGAACATGCCTCCTAGCAAGAGGACTTTACTTTCTTTGAAAACGAAAGTGTATGCAAAAATGGTCCTCGTGGGAAAAGGCATCCGAGGGAAATTAATTGTTTTCTATCATATTTTTGAAGCAGTTGTAGGGAATAAAATATATTTCGAGATCGATAGCATCTGCATTTAATCCCCGTATGGTAGAGACTGAATCGGAAATAAAAACTCCAGATGATATGGATTTTTATTCTCGAGCTCCGGATGGCCTAGTGGTCAGCGTTCGTGACTGCCACGGGAAAGGCCTCAGGTTCGATCCCAGGGTACGAACGCTCGAACCACTAAATATCCGCTGTGCGTCAGATGGGCACGTTAAGCCGTCAGGCCCCGGGTACTACCCCGCCCCCCGGTAATAAATAAGGGCGTCTTTCTCCCCCTTTCTACTTCGCTTCCGTGTGACTTTCCTATCGGGCACTCTAGCCCAAATCTCCTATCTTCCTATTTCTAAGGGTTGTTTAAGACCTGGGGTCAGACACTCCCTTCCTAAAATCCTCTACATATGATTTGATCTGGATGATCTGGATCTTTCTTCTCACCTTTCAAGCTTTCCAATGGAAAATTAATTTTTGAAATTGAACTAACAGATGGAAAGATGATAGAGTGCCCACAGGCGGATGTAGTGGTATTGCACAACCGAGTACGAGAGATATGCTAAAAATTTAAAAGTGTTATTATTGAAATTCTGCGAGATTGCCAGAATTTCATAACAGTAGGCTGCCGCGCATCGACGCAACAGCCAGGAACTGGAAATCATCGCTAGCTGTGACGCGTGCAACTCCAGCGTCGGCCTGGAGTTACCAAAAATTTGGATCCAATGCCTAAATGACTTTTCTCCTCTAAATCGCCACGTGCCCAACCAACACACCTCATGACTTCAAATTTAGAATACGTTGTGTATTTAATCATTATTTTTCTCGTTTCATCACCATCGTCAACCATTATCAATCCACTGCTGGGTGAAGGTCTCCCACAACGGTCTGTCTTGAGCCAGTCTCCTCCATTTCACTTCCGCATGCTTTCAAATTTCATCCTCCCATCTCCCACGTGACCTGCTGGGTCTTTCCGTGTCCCTTGAATTCCAGTCTAAAATTTCGGTGGTCCGTTCTTCTGGTAATATGTCCAGCCCATTGTCATTTCAGGGATTTCACTGTGATGTTTGCGCATCACCTACACCGCGAGAAGGCGGGGTTGACATTTGTCCAGGAGAGTCTATAATATTTTAAGTTGTGGAATTATGTTGGGGGGGGGGCATAACTTACCACGCTGGCCAAGCGAGTTGGTCAGTGTGGGATAACATTTCCTCTAATCACGGTGGTATAGTTAATCATATATTAAATTATAACGTTTTAATCATACTCACATTTAAATTATAACATTCTAACATTTATTTCAGTTTGTTAGCCTTGAGAAAGCCATCCATCGATGAGCGAAGGCTTGGCAAAAATATATGTTTAATTCGTTACGCCAATAAACGAATAGTTATATCAGTTTTAATAATACTATTTCTGGTCTTCCAGCTACCACAGATATACACACACAAAAATATTGTTTTGGGAGCGTTACAGTGCATTGAAATACGCATTCTTCATTATCTTTTTACATATGTAAGTACCACCACCGGTTTTTTTGGGGTCTTTTTTCTGATATAGGTACGCATCCGATTGATATAGAAGTATGCATATAGCCGCCCCGGTGGCGCAGTGGTCTAAGCGATGGCCGCTGATCATTTGTCCGAAAGGGGTCCGGGTTCGAATCCCGGTGAGGCATGGATGTTGTGTTTGTCTTACGGCACTGGCTCTCTCCCTTCCCTGGAACCAGTGACTCTAAATTAGGGACGGGCGACTGCTTATAGCCCATCGAGTTGCTCACGGTGGTCGTTAAACCTTCAATCAAAAAAAAAAAAAAAAAAAAAAAAAAAGAAGTATGCATATACACTGCCCCACCCCTTCCCGTCAGGCACTACGTACAATGTAAAATGCATACGAAACTAGAAGTTTATATCCATGTTATTTATTGGTGTAACAAATATATTGACACAACGCCGAGCTTTCGCGCATCGACCGGACGACTTTTTGAAAGCTATAAAGTTATACGATACGCAATGCAGTATAAACAAAACAAATTCATTTAAGTGTTTTACCGTTTTGAAAATACTCACTTGATGTGCAGCACACGCTATTGTGTTCAGTTAATCCCGCATGTTAATGAATACGGTTTACATAATAATTGCACTATACTTATGTAAAGTTGCGCTATACAGATGGCAGCTCGTATGATACATTTTCGTTATAGACATCTGGTCTCGTCAAGATCTCGATAATATCCCCCACTGCAGCTTCCCTTTGGGTATTGTATCTGAATACTATAACCTGGGCATCATTGTTTTACAGGAGTAAAGTTAGGTATCATTTTAAGGACAGTGAATTGTAATCACATTCCCTCTCATTAGCACTTTTCCAGCCATTTACGATGCAGCTGGTCAAAGTACCTTGGGCTGGCTAACACTTTCTCAGTGTCGCATCCGAGGGAAAGTCAGATTTATGGGTTTCGTTGCCATGTGGAGGGGAGGAGAAAGTGGATAATGATCTAGAGGGGTCACAGAGGAAGGCAATTAAGAAGCATCTACGCATTCTAGGAATAAGGGAACACTACTTGGGTGTTTCTTAGCCGTGGATTTGTCTTCTCTTTTGGAAGGGGAGGTCGGTTGGAAGTGAGCGGAGAAGAAGGTGGAAGATTCTCTCTAGTTGGTGTGAAACCGAGATAAGGAGAAAAAGGAATGAACGCTGATGATTAGGAAAAAGCGAATACTTGCCGCAACGGGAAAGAGATCAACGTGTTATTAATAGTATAGAGAATGAATGGAAATCACGGACAATTCTTGAGATCTTCCCTATATCGACTGAATAAACACTTCCCGCACTGCAAGAGCGAGATATAACTTTAGTCGATGCTTATTTATATTTTATTTATGTGCTCCAGCCGGGTAAAATATGGATTGAATTCCCGAAACAAAAACTGTATGCAAGCGAAGCATCAACGGACCCTTCACACAGGGCACTGAAATATAATTCAGTACCAAGCCCTGCAACAATACACATTTTGAATCCTCCCAGACAAGGATGGCTGCGTTCAACAAGACTTCCCTTGCAAGAGCAGTAGCATGTCTTCCGTCTTCAATGTCCTTACCGTGTTGTTTTATTCTGGTCCCTAAGGATCGCTTGGTTATTCCCATATACAACTTTTCGATTGCATTCTGATAACGTAGAGGAATGGCATAGATTCCTGCGTAGTCGCCAGTGTCGTATTTAATTTTGTTACTTGTTAAATGTTTGCCAATAGATTTGGGAAACTTAATGCCAACATCATAACCAATATTTCTAAGCAAATTCTTGAAATATGTAGTAGGAAATCCCTGGTGTGTACGGAATAGCTCCTACGAACTTAGGCTTTTCCATACTTTGCACTGTTCCTTGTCTTTTGTGTAAATATAAAATGTAAATAGACAAAGTCATCGGTCTTTCCACGCTTTCCTTTAACACACAGCAACCGAAAAATTGTATTTCGACACCGCTGAGATCGAATGCCAGATCTCTCGATAACTAGCTGAGTGCGTTCGCCCTACGCTCCGGTGCCAACAATCCACGGCTCTATGTGTGTTTATCTGTCAGCATCTGACTTCACAAATCCATAGGGATGGGCTCAGCAACTGAGATGTCTCCATCTGTTGGGACTTAACTAGCTGAGTGCGTTCGCCCTACGCTCCGGTGCCAACAATCCACGGTTCTATGTGTGTTTATTTGTCAGCATCTGACTTCACAAATCTGTAGGGATGGGCTCAGCAACTGAGACGTCTCCATCTATTGGGACGTAACGTCTCCACCTGTGGGGCTTAGTTGCTGAGCCCATCCCTTCAGATTTGTGAATTCAGTTGCTGACAGATAAACACACATAGCGCCGTGGATTGTTGGCACCGTAGCGTAAGGCGAACGCACTCGGCTAGTTATCGAGAGATCTGGGGTTCGATCCCAGCGGTGCCGAAATACAATTTTTCGGTTGCTGTATGTTAATTAAAGAAAAACGTGTAAAGAGCGATGACTTTGTCTATTTACATTGTCTCCACGTATTTGGAAGTTTTTCACCATCAACCCAATATTTGTTACACCAATAAATAACGGATAGAAACTTCTAGTTTCGTATATATTATTACTTAGTATATTTTTACTTTCGAACTACATTAAATACAGGTTGAGGATCTCTTATCCGAAATGCTTGAGGCTCGAAGTGTTTCGTTTTTTCAAGTGTTTGCATGCGGCATACTTATACTGTATAATGAGACAGCTTGTGGAGGGGAGCAAGTATAAACACTAAGTTAAATAATATTCCGTAAGATTTAAAGATAAATTTAAACTGAAAATCGTTCAGTAAACCGAAAGAGTCAATAAACGACACAAACAGATCCAACCCAAAACCGATTCGCGACGATCATTCCCGGTGAAAATCACTCACCGGAAGAGTCAACAAACGGATCCGACTCTGAACCGATTCGCGCCATTCATTTCCGGCGGTAATCGTTCACCAGAAGTGTCAACAAATAGATCTGACTTTGAACCAATTCGCGATAGTCATTCCCTGCGGAAATCGTTCACCGGAAGTATCAATGTACAAATCAGTGCGAGTGAATTGTTTCAGTCAGTCGAACCTATTCTTTTAAAAGAATTGGTTTCCCCATCGCTACAGCAGAAGAGAACGTTATAGCTCCAACCAAGGTATTTGAGGTCACGTGTCGTAACGGCACCGTTGCGCAACCCTGAGGGACTTCTGAAATTTTTCGTTTGTGATGCCATATTGTGCTCGCAAAAAAAATCGGAATTTTTCGGTTTGGGGATTTTTGGATATGAGATGTTCAACCACTAATATACTGAATGTGCCAGAAGATCTGTAACGTACCAGGAGATGTGACGTACCTGCCAGAAGGACGCACACGACATAAAGGCAGATAGGAATCAGGATAAAACGTCCGCGTAGCTCAATTGGTAGAGTGACTTATTCCGGAATGAAGGGACCCGGGTTCGAATCCCGGCGTAGACCAAAAATGACGGAGAAATTTACTTCGTTACGTTATAATGGCGCCCGAACTATCCGGATGACGCGACCTTCAAAGTCTCGTAATTGTGTGATGTTATTTCCACACCGCGAGATAGGAAAAATCAGAGCAGCACTTCGATAAAAAAAAAATAATAATAAATAAATAAGGGGGAGATGATGTAACGTACCAGAAGATGTGACGTACCTGCCAGAAGGACGCACACGACATAAAGGCAGATAGGAATCAGGATAAAACGTCCGCGTAGCTCAATTGGTAGAGTGACTTATTCCGGAATGAAGGGACCCGGGTTCGAATCCCGGCGTAGACCAAAAATGACGGAGAAATTTACTTCGTTATAGATCATAAGTCCGGAAGTTTTCTTGGAGAGGAAGTGAGTCAAAACGTGCCCTTATTTTTACGTAAGTCCCTATGGATAGTTTTGCGATGTGCAAAATTCAGGCTGCGCTGTAGATCTCAATGTCTCCAGAAATTATATGCCACACACACTCACAAATAGAAAGGAAGATATTTTAAATTAACGAATGAAGTTTGGATAGGAGTTCAAAAGGAGAATATATTCGTCCGAGATGAGTTCGGGTTCCAATCCCGTTGAGGCATGGATGTTGTGTTTGTCTTATGGCACTGGCTCTCACCGTTCTCTGGAACCAGTGACCTTAAACTAGGGACAGGCGACTGCTTATAGCCCATTGAGTTGCTCACCGTGGTCATTCAGAGATCGGGCAAATTTATCTCATCAAAATTATGGACAGCGCATGCTCAGCAAGCGTTTTTAGAGAACAAGCTGAGACTGCTGTCACAGTTTCAAGTACTTGCACGTGCTTCTTATCCAGGTGAACTTTGAACGCCGCCCTGGTGGCGCAGTGGTCTAAGCGATGGCTTCTGATCATTCGTCCGAGATGGGGCTGGGCTCGAATCCCGGTGAGGCATGGATGTTGTGTTTGTCTTACGGGACTGGCTTTCTCCCTTCTCTGGAACCAGTGGCCCTAAATTAGGGTCGGGCGACTGCTTATAGCGCCCATCGAGTTGCTCACGGTGGTCGTTAAACCTTCAACCTTCCCCCCCCCCAAAAAAAAAAAAAAAGAACTTCGAACTTTATGGACAGACCCGGGCTTATGCAAAGTTTAACTTGGTGGCCCTTAACAGTTTTTTTGTTGCAACTCAGTTTTTTTAAATATTAATTTCCAATTATGTTTGTGAACATAACTTTTCCTCAATGATAGAACTCTAATATTTAAAAATAATGATTATAAGATATTGAATATATTAACTGTTTATTTTTCTAGTGATTTTATTTATTTATTTTTATTTTCAAAGTAATACAAATTCAAAATCGAATGTCGATAAAAAAAAATTAAAAATATTAAAATCAAGGCTAACCTTAGCGTTTGCTTCGCCCGGTGTAATATTTGTTGACGCTCCCCACAATTTTTTGTTTTTGTTTTTTCAATTTTTGTGCTAGATTGTATGGTTTTCCAGCAAATGTGGAAGATATATTACATAAAATAATAGCCGCAGTGTCAATGCCGAATACAACGCTCCTTTTTGCGCTTAATTGTAACAATTCTCTATTGTGATGATTTGGGCTGTTCCAGTTACAGCGAGGCCTTTCATTGTTTACATTTCTTTACAGTTCGTCTACACCATAAAAGAAAAACTGATTTAAGGTAGGAATGCGCTATCCTAAGTTTGCCTTGGTACCATTCATCGTCTCCAATTATTTTCACCCATCGTTTCGAATTACAATACTCAGTAGGTTTCTTTTTTTCATATATACTCTACCATTTTCCAAGAAAAAAATAAGTTCAGCTCGGCGCCACTGTTTCCGAAATAAATGAATATAGCGGATTAAACTCTCGCACAAGACAATTTCACCTGAATGGAACGAATCGTGGTCATGCAATTAGTTAATGCCACGATATCGCATTCTGTTAAGTTCTTCCCATTCGCTTAAGGTGTTTTCACTTCAGCTTTGTACCATGTTAAGTGTAGAGAAGCTTCAAAGCCGACATTTCTGCGTCTATAAGCTCCTGTAATGAGAAACTTTTCACTTCCAGGTTCAGTGTCCTGGGATACATAGCTACGATTTTTTTTGTGAAGTCAGTGCGAATGGTTCCAGAAATGTGTAATTTCCTGTTGCGGATCCGGGAAGACATACTGTTCAAATGATCTTTAAAAAGAACTTGCGGAAATTCGCATCAACGCATTACTGAATGAAGAAAAATACTTCGCATTAAACACGCATATAAACCTTCAGCGCAAAACATCCGAAAACATGCTCGATGAATTTCAACTCTGCGAAGAGTCTGCAAGTGGATAATTTAAACATTGCTTTACGAAATTACTTGTTAACATAACTCATATTAGTACAGAAATTTGGTTTCTTTTGTATGGACGCAAATGTTTTGATTATTAGGGTAAGATTACGGGGGGGGGATACCTTGTTACCTTGTATTAAATATGGTAAACGCCAGTGTGTAGGCTTAAGTAATTTGTGACTGCTTATAAGAGTAAATTAAGAAACTATAGCGTAAAAACTTTTCCAGGTGCTGCGATTCGAACCCACGTCTCCCTACACCGGAACGGGATATTCTCCCAACTGAACTACACCGGCAAGGCTTACCGCTGCAACTTTGCTGATGTGACTCATATGTTTCCTCCAGTAGTACATCATATTACGTAGTACGTTACACTGTTCCCTCCTCCCCCTTCCAGAAAGGCTTGAAGGACCAGCTCACTGTAGAAAAAGGAATTGTTATTAATTCCTCACGATGATAGAAATATCATCATACATAATTTTCAAACCTCACGGCCAGAGTTGGAAATGGGTCAAAAAATTTGGACCCGGACCCTGCCGTCACATAATTGGACCCCACCCGGGTCTGACCCGGAAAAATCTATACTTTAAGCTGTAAACTCGAATATATCATCATCATTGTCTATTATTATCAATCCACTGTTGGATGAAGGTCTCCCCAAGTTTCTTCCGCAAAGGACTGTCTTGTGACAGTCTCCTCCATCCACCCATCTCCCACGTGGTCTTGTAGGTCTTTTCCTGTCCCTTGGAATCCAGTCTAAAATTTCGGTTGTTCATCAGTGGTCCGTTCTCCTGGCAATATGTCGAGCCCATTGCCATTTCAGGGATTTTACTCTGATCGCGATGTCTTCCACTCTTGTTATTTTCCTTACCCACGAGTTCCTCTTTTTATTTTTCTTGGTTACACCAAGCATGCATCTCTCCATGCGCTTTCAGTTGCCTGCAGTCTTTATATGTTTTTTTTAGTTAAGGTCCACGTCTCTACTGCGTACGTAAGCACTGGAAGGATGCATTGATTAAACACTTTTCTCTTCAGATATAATGGCATATTGCTCTTAAAAATCCTATTGTTTCTTCCAAAAACTCTCCAGCCAAGTTTTATACGCCAATTAATTTATTCATCAATGTGACCCTAGCTTCCAAGGTCAATAAATGTAGGAACTGGTTATCTCCGGCTTTTCCCCATCAACTGATAAATCTTCATTTCTTGTAAAAGTACATCAGTTTTGTCTTCTGAAAGTTCATTTTTAATCCCCATTTCTTTACCCTTCTCAGCAAGTTCCTGGATCATACTCTGCAGCTCTGAAGTATTATTTCTAAGACCTTCGAAGGCTTCTTTGAAATATCTCTTTCTATTCAAAAATAAAACGGAAATAAAACAGGGTCGAAATTGTATCAGGAACACCTTGACCCGACCCGTTTGATCCGCAAGAAATTGTCGACCCGTTGACATCTCTGCTCACGGCCTAGAGATTCATTTACGTTCGGGCGCAGCATAAGGTAAAACATTTTTTGCCGGTGGAGGTATTCGAAGCAGTGGCGTAACTTCCGCCCCCGCAGCTGCGGGGGGCGCAGGGAATAAAGGGGGCGTGCTGCAGCTACCAGTTGTACTTTTATGAAAAAATTGAAAAAATCCGAACACGCACACACACGAAGGTCACTCTGCAACCGCTTAGTTGAGAAAACGCACATTCTGGAAATAGCAAAGCTACTCGTTGTGGAAAATCCTACAATTGTCAGTAGTTGCACTAACCTATTAACATCCTTAATAATAAATAAATACATCGCTCTTTCCACGTTCCAGAAACACACAGCATCCGAATTTTTTTTTTTTTTTTTTTTTTGTCGTGTATGCAACATCCTTAATGCTTTTCTTAACACTACCCGTCACAGTAGCATCTGCAGAGATATCGTTTTCCAAATTAAAACATATTAAAACCTATTTGAGAAGCACCATATCACAAGACAGACTGCAGGGATTGTCACTGTTAAGCATTCTTAACAGTTTCTTAAAAGAATGGACCTGGATGCTGTGCTTGATGAGTTCGCAGAAATGAAAGCTGAAAAGAAAGACTTAGGCCTAAAAACATAAAAATTTCCTCTTATCGTATAAAATAAATTTCTCTTCTATTTTTATTGTAATCATGTAATTATAACTTATAGTTAATTATATCGTATAGTATATTTGTACACATCACATATATGCATATTGTATTTCCACATCCACCATTTTTTCCTGGTCTGCACTGCTGAAGTTTTGTCGTGTATGCAAATAAATACCTGTGGTTACGGCAGTCCATATTGCATTCTTACAGTGTAGAACACTGAATTATCTATTTGTGTGAAACCATAGCCAGTAACGATCACTAAAGTCTTATACTGTAGTTGTTAACCTTAGCCATTGATATATATTTTTCCGAATTCGTTTCTTGCGATGAAATGTATATTCATGTTCATACATCGATCCGCGCATCCGTGTTAATCCTGCTTGGCTGATTGATAACCTAGCATTTTATGTGTACTTCTGTTCCAAAAATTACTTAAAAAGTTATAACTACAGGGCTCTGGGACCCCCCCCATTTTCCGGACACTCTCCCTGACTTCCTCCTCCCCTTCCAATAACACACACACACCGCGAAAAAACATATCCTCCCTCGTGTTCGAAATTCTGGGAAAATTACTGTGATAGGGGGTGCTGAAGTAAAACTGGGGGGGGGGTGCTCGTTGTTCTAGTTACACCACTGATTCGAAGTCACGTCTTCCTACTCTGGAACGGAATATTCTCCCAATTAAATTACGCCAGCAAGGCTTATCGCTGCAACTCATACGTCACCGCAACAATACGTCTTATACAGGGTGAGCCAAAAGTCCCTGTGCACCTGACGTACTGTGTTGTGTGCGATATCTCGAAGACGCATAATTGGGCCCATATTCTTCGACGGGACCATAAACGCGGCAAGGTATTGAGACAATATTCTGTACCCATTCATCGGACACTTAATTGAGGAGAAAATTGTTAATGGCTACTTCCAACAGGATTCCGCTATGTCCCATACAGCTCACGTCTCCATGGCGTTGTTGATTGATGTGTTCAGAAACAGGATCATCTCCAAAGGCATATGGCCGCCGCGTTCTCCCGATCTCAGGCCTCCAGATTATTATCTGTGAGATTTACTGAAAGACTCTGTTTACAAAAACAGTCCCGGTTCTCTGCCGGAACTACACGAAGCCATCACCACCGTAATCAGCAACATTTCTCCCTTGGACCTGTCACGTGTCTTTGAGAACTTGTTCAGACGCGTGGATGCATGTCTACACACGGGAGGGGGGTCATTTCCAGCATTTATTGTAGCAGGTACGCTTTTAGTTGTTGTACTTGCAATGTCTTGCCAGGTGCACAGTGACTTTTGGCTCAGCCGGTACGTAGTACGTTACAAAACATGTTACACCATCCATGTTTTATATACAGTACGTTCTTCCCCATGTCCCCTCCTTTGGAATACAATATAGAAACAAACGCAATTAAAGTAGAGACCAGGCTGAAAGAGCTTTACTTCATTATATGCACACAGGCCGACCATTGAATGGGGCAAAAAAAAACAAGCAAAAAAAAAAAAAAAGTTGTTTCAGAAGGAAGTTTAGAAACTGGTACACTCTGCCAGTTTTTTAACAGAAGGAATTTGCTAGCGCCTGCATCAGAAACTTAAAAAAACAAACAAAAAAAAACTGGTAAGGCTTACCCCAGGACAAAAATAGAGGTGGACTATTTGCCTCGTAAAAATGCATTTGACCGAATAATATTCCGACGACAGAACTGAAAAATACCTATAAAAAACCGATACGGAAGTACTAGATCACAGCCACTGAATGGTTCTTCAAACAACAGGCGTTGGATCCATACGTCGACCCACTGGCCGAGTAGTCAGAGGCGCGGGCTTCTGGTTAAGTGGAATGGGAGTGTTTGTCTTACTGTGTCCCTTCCGGGGAACCAGTGACTCTTAATTAGGAAAGAGCGATTCTTTTCGACCTTTGTTTCTCGCGGAAGTCGTTAAAACAAACAACAACAAAAAAGCTTACATATCGATCTGCGCATAAAACAATTTAGTCAGTAATTCTGGGTCTACGATTTTACACTTTTTTTTTTATTGGAAGTTTAAAATGATTTATTGAACTTGGTTGACAGTTACATTGACATGTATATATTGAACTTGGTTGACAGATATATACAGTATAGACATTCTGTGTTTCAACGACAGCAATGTACATAGGTGAACAAGGAACTCGGCGAATAAACCCCCGAAAGGCAGCCCCGGTGGCGCAGTGGTCTAAGCGATGGCCTCTGATCATTCGTCTGAACGGGGTCTGGGTTCGAATCCCGGTGAGGCATGGATGTTGTGTTTGTCTTACGGCACTGGCGCTCTCCCTTCCCTGGAACCAGTGACGCTAAATTAGGGACGGGCGACGGCTTATAGCCCATTGAATTGCTCACGGTGGTCGTTAAACCTCCAATAAAAAAAAAAAAAAAACCCCCGAAAGACAGACACAAACAACCATGCCTTCCGGGATTCGAACCCGGACCCCTCCATTGGGCGAATGATCAGAAGCCATCGCTTAGATCAATGCGCGGCCGTAAAGACAAACCACAACATCCATGCCTTACCTTGGATTCGAACCCAGACCCTTCCGTTGGGCGAATGATCAGAAGCCATCGCTTAGACCACTGCGCCACCGGTGCAGCTATTTTAGAATTCCTTAGCATGTCTGGGGAATTCCACTTCACTGACTCATCATACATTATAATATTCTGTTGTAATTCACTGTTTATTGATAAGAGCGTTAATAAAATAAAATAGCAACTGTTTATGCTCTGATGTGGAGCAAGTTTTTCTTCTACAAGTTCCAAGTAGGCCGTGAAATCGTTTACCGGGTATGTTATTCATCTCTAATTTTCACGTTAAAATCATGGGTACGGTTTTTACATAATACATTTTCTTCCGTTAATTTCGGGTTGACTGCATTGTGTAAGCCAGTGAAAAGCGTTAAAAAACGATATTTTTTTTTTTTTCGTGTGACACACATTCATTTTTATATTGCTCTCCTGTGACTTTTGAAAGCATTATCTAGTAGTTTCTTTTTTCGAAACGATAAAACTCTTTGGAAAGTTGCAGCCAAGCTTTTTTTTTTATTTTTTTATCGAGAATAGCGGTCGTTGACGTCTTAACAAGCAACGTGGCAGTGGTGAGTGTTGTAAAACATGGCGACCGAAATAAACCGTAATCGGACGAAGAACGTCTGGCCTTGACATCTGCGAGAGATTTCAGAAGTCAGCGACTGGGGCCGATGAACACCATCGTGGCGCAACAGACACCTGCACTTCGAAATGTTTTTAAATCGCAGAGTTCCAAATAGGGCGTGAAAACTTATCGAGGTGCGTATGCACTTTTGCTAGCTGATGTGTGTGTGTGTGTGTGTGTGTGTGTGTATTTATTACGCAAGAGCTGTTAAATATATTTAAAAGGACAGGGGCTCAAGGTTGAATTTTTAGTGCGTCTTTTGGTTACCCATGCATGTCAAAAAACAACGAGCTTACCTTATGGTTTTGTTGTTTCCTGTCTGTGAACGCTACTGGCGTCTTCACATTTTAAGCCCGGAGGCAGGTGCCTAAATTGGAGCTCCTGCCCCTTAAAAGACGGGGGAAGTTAAAACATGTACACTGAGTTGTGAACTACTGAGTATTAATTTAAGAACTATAGATAAAGTAATTGAACAAACTATTTGTAATGTTAAAACTTTAAGGGAAAAGTCGCAGGAACTGTAAGAGTCGCCCTGAAGAAAGAACCGAAAACCTCTCCCAATTCCGCAAATTGCTAGATTCGCTTTCTGATCACTAATTATTTTAACTGGTGTGCGGTATACTTGCTGTTTTGATCTGGCAATTAAATATCAATAACCACCTAATTCTTGTACAGGATGTCCCACCGGCTTCTTTACCCAAGTTTTTATTAATAACATCGTGAATAATTAGAGTAATTGAATGATATTTGGTAACAACATACCTTCATCCATGGAAAACAGAACCATATCAGAAGAGATATTGAAAGTGTTCGCCCTGTGCATCGAGACAGGCTTGAACACCAGACTCCATATTTCGGAAAGTTCGCGCCAGTTGCTCCGGCGTAATCGCTGTCACTGCCTCGTTGATGTTGTTCTGCAATGCCTGTTCGCGCTCCACGAGATTTCATACTCGTGTTCATACTCCTGTTTTTTTGCAAATACACAAAAACACGAGTATGTCGGCTGCGGCAAATTCTCACGTATTTATCGAGATATTACCGCACCCTTTACTAGGGTTCCTCGAACCACTACTATGTCTTATTCGCCGTAGTGGGATTAAGGGAGACATCCAAACAAAATTTACATAGCCAAACCGCTCCAAAATTTAGCCTAGTGATTGTCAACGATGAGGTTGGGTTCCCTATTTCAGGGTCTCCAAGCGGTCGACTTAAGTGCATTGCGTTGTGTTTCATATGGAGGCCGCGGATGGCCAAGTGGTCATCTTTCGTGACTGCCACGGAGAAACCTCAGGTTCGATCCCAGGCTGGTACGAACGCCCGAACCACTATATATCCGCCGTACGTCGGATGGACACGTTAAGCGGTCGGACCCCGGGTGCTGGCCTCCTGGTAATAAATAAGGGCGTCTTCCTTCCCCTTTCTACCTCGCTTCCGTGTCACTTTCCTATCGGGCACTCTAGCCCAAATCTCCTAGCTTCCTATTTCTAAGCGATGTCCTGGGGTCAGACACTGTCTTCCTAAAATCCTCTACATATGATCGACTCATATGGTACAGCTCAATATGCCGCTTAGAAATTAAAAGTTTAAAGAGAAGCATGCGAAATTCGATCACTGTTGTGAAACCTTGAAATGAACTTAGAATTGTACTAAAGAATTATTTGCTGATTGACTGAAATGACACAGGTAAATACTAAAATAAAACAGTTTATTCTTTAAAAATTTGTCTTAATGCTAGGTACATGTGTACCGGTGGAGTTTTTTATACTTAAATTAAACATTCTACGCATCATATTCCAGATTTCGGTAGCCAAGATATTTTAAACATACACAGAGACACATCGATAATTTTATCCGTAAATTCAAGTATGTTGTTCATTGTTAAAGCAAAACTTAGGTCCGACAGAGAAGCTTATATTTATGCTGAGACAACTAGGACCACACTCTGTACAGCACATGCAAAGCTATGAGGTATGAATTAGAAAACATCTTATCCACTCTTCTTCGGTGGTCGGCCTTTGGCTGGCCGACGAAGATTATGTGCTCTTGTCGCTGTATACTTACAACTCTCTGCCCTATCTCCGATGCGGTCCTACATACACTGGTGTGCAAAAATTAAGGACGAAGTGGAGAAATTAGCATAACAGCGGAACGAGCAGGCAGAACGGACCGAAAGACCACTCAGGAGATAGACTAGGGTCCGGTATGGTAGGGCATGCGCATATATACAGCATGACGTAGGGGGGTCGGAAGGGTGTAAAGCACACGGGCGGTGTACCTTCAGCAATTCGGTTAAAGCTATTGCACGGTGTACATCGGTTTGAACGACGTCGAGTTGCTGCCACCGTGTGATATGGCCAACAGGCAATCCATTAGACGACATCTGGATGACTTTACCCGAGGTCGCGTCATTGGGAAGTTGGAAGAAGGTCGAAGTGTGACTAGTGTGGCCGAGGAGTTCGGGATCGCTCACAGCATCGTTTCACGAGCTTGGAGAACATTTCAAACGACAGGAACAGCTGTCAGAGAGTTTAGCAGTGGTCGTCTACGAGCAACCACGGGGGCGGACGACCGGTATATTGTCCTACAGACGAGAAGAGACAGACGGCAGACAGCGGGAGAAATCGCAAGGCACATGCAACAGACAACTGGACGTCCATTATCGCGTTCTACCGTGGCCAGGAGGCTGCACAAAGGTGGTCTATTTGCACGACGACCAGTACGGTGTGTGCCATTAACGCCTGCTCATCGGAAACGGCGGTTTCTGTGGTGCCAGGAACACAAGAACTGGACATCAGCAATGGGGTCGAGTTCTCTTTACGGATGAGAGCCAATTTAATCTGATGAGCGATTCTGGACGTATACACATCTGGAGAGAGCAGGGAACACGCAATCACACCTCCAACATAATCGAAAAGGACCGGTTTGGAGGTGGTGTAGTTCTCGTTTGGGGTGATATCATGCTTGGTAGCCATTCTGACCACCACATCTTCCAAGGAGGTTCAGTCACTGGTGTCCGCTATTGTACCGAGGTTATCCTGCCTCACGTGCGTCTGTTTAGAGGTGCTGTGGGTCCTGAGTTCCTCTTCATGGACGACAACGCTACACCTCATCGTACAGTGGCTGTCGCAGAGCTGTTGGAGAGGGAAGATATTCAACGCATGGATTGTCCCGCAAGGTCCCCGGACCTAAATCCAATCGAACACGTGTGGGACCTTCTCGGGAGACGCTTGGCAGCACGTCACCAGCCGCCAGCAAAGATTCCGCAGCTGCGATTGGCGCTACAAGAGGAATGGGCCGCGATGCCTCAACAGCTCCTTGACAACCTCGTCCTCAGCATGGACAGACGTTGTAAATCCTGCAAAGTAGTCAGGGTTGATCATATCCCCTACTAAAGTCTGGATTTTTCTTGGCAGCTGCCTGTCACATGGACGTTTCTGTCTTCTGTCCAGTTGTGCTCGAAGCTACCTTTTCAATAAAGTGCCTTTGTATCCTTTGGATTTCTTGTTTGGACGGTTTTGCTCACTTGTCCCATATTCTTACATCTTGGGGATCTTATGGTATGATTTGAGTCGATGTGAGCACTTCTGCACGACGTTACATTCGAAAAACTGTCTCGTCCTTAAATTTTGCACGCCAGTGTATTATCAGCGGGTCTCAAAACTTAGGAATATATTAAAACTACAACAGTACATCAGTGGGTCTCAAAACTTAGGAATATACTAAAACTAAAACAGGACATCAGTGGGTCTCAAAACTTAAGAATATACTAAAACTAAAACAGTACATCAGTGGGTGTCAAAACTTAGGAATATGCTAAAACTAAAACTATATATCAGTGGGTCTCAAAACTTAGGAATATACTGAAACTCACTCCTAACACTCATAGCTCCAGTCACTATATTCGGGGCAAAGCTAACCTGACTATACTGCTAATGCTGTGAAACCTATTTACTGACAAGACATCTCTTGTGTTTCAGTATTTCTCCGCGCACTAATGGGGTGCCATATGTCGTGGACCCTTCCCCTAAGGGTAACTTAAGGCAAAACAAAATGAAACTTCCGGCGTTCCATCACGATGTCCCCCTTCAAACACTACACCTTTACGACCTTGCCGACCACCAGACAAACGATTTCTGAATGAGTATTTTAAAACAGTAACCACGAAGAAAAGACTAAGCCAATATCTCCCCCTTACCCTTAGTCTAATACAATTCTCCTCTTCTGCTATCAGTAAATATCCCCGTGTATATTGTGAAGCTTTTCTGAAGCAAAACAGAAGTGACAATGACGTCGCCAAAATGAGAATATTTGTATTTTTTAGAAACGCGACCTGCTGCATTTTCTCAGTATGTTAAACTCCAAATTTCGCTCCATAAACCTCACTTTGGAATTGGAAAATAACTTAAAACTCCCGTTCTTAGATTTGCTCATAGAACGCGACTCCCAAAACTTCACTTTAAAATACTCAGTGTACCGTAAACCCACATCCCACCCAATTATAGCCCCATACAACTCAGCGCAGCCTTCATCTGCTAAGCTGGCTTCCCTGCGCTACCTGGTACGACGGGCATTTACGCATTCGTCTTCTGAACGCCTACGGCGCATCGAACTTCAACGAATCTTTGTCATTGCTAGTGAATTCAGGTACCCGAAAGACTTGGTACACACCATTCTCCGCAGGCATCGACTACTTGCGTTTATCGCATTAGAAAAAACCCGCACCCTTACCAGGTACGTAGGATCCATGGGCTATTTTTCCCGGCTGCACCAGCATTTTAAAACATGCATGTGCCAGGTTTAATATAAACTTTGGTTTACAAACACGTAATTTGTACACTCTAATTAAACGTGACAGGGATCCCGTTGAAACCAAACACAGGTACGGCGTCTACCTTATCCCCCTGAGAGCTTTAAACCCTAATGAAATAGATCAAGTGTACACAGGCTCAACCCTACGTAATTTAAAAACCCATTTGCTTGAACACTCACGCGATGTCAGAACAGGCTCACATTCGACAGACCTATCCCGATTGGTAGCTAGCGGCACACATAGATCATTATGGGATGAATGTAATATCCTCATTACACACAGCACCATAAGCATGACCCTGCTTGCAGAAAGCTTGTATATTCACCATTGTAGAGGTATTTGCTGTAATGACGATGTACCTTCTCTCCTCCCACGAATATGGACTGCTCTACTTGAACATAGCGGAAATAATAATTACAGCTGAATTATTAATACTTGTGTAACATCATTTGGACTCTCCTCGTTCGCAGTCCTATTACCTGTCTCTCTCTCTCTCTCTCTGTGTTCACAACAACTTTCGTGAGCATGCGCTCTACCCGTTGTTTGGGTCATCAAAAATCCCTATATATTGCGTGTCGACGTACCCTGATGCCATTAGGTGGGTGACCTGATGAAGATCACTAGTGTGGTCGAAAGATCTAGTGTTTTTATCTATCATATGTTTTAACTTGTAAATACCGTTTTTAATTTGATTAAATGTAGAAGTGGTCTTCATCATTTCGTCAAAGAGGTGGTTAATGAACAAGTTGCATATCGTGTTATGTATGACGGATGTCTACTTCCATACGAATGAAACTGGGATCTTTGTCGGGTTTTTTTTTATGTACGTACGTACGACATTAGAACATTTATATATTGATGTGCTTTTTTTAGGTCTCAGTTCAAGCTTGAACAGGAGTTTTTAAACTGGAACTATATTATGCAGTGGAAGTACACACTCCGTAGCTTTAACTGCATAGTCAGGTTACCTTCGACCCGAGTACATGTTTATTTCTCCATTTACTATACTGATCTCTATCGTATTACTCCTCGTTTCTCTTTTCCCCGCTCTCCTTATTCCCTTTCGGCCCGTAGTGTTCTTCGAGGGGGTGGGGCCGGCACTGCCCAGGGTAGCGTCGTGGCGTACCATTGGTCCCCCAAGTTACGTGATTCGTATTTTCCCCAAAATTCCTCTGTTGAAATTCTTAGAAAACTGGACCGGCGTTGAAATATAGTCCTTTAACATGTCAATTCTTTCTTTAACTGAATTCATTTCCTTTTTGTTACGAACGCGCCTTGACTTTCACTGACTCCAGTTGTCACGTATGGAATTTACATTACGTGCTTATTGCGGGTCTCCGCGCTTGACCGGTGGTTGGAAGAGATGCTTCCCAACACGTACACTTTGTGAGGGGAGGGCGGGGGTCACGCCCAGGAGAAATTTTATGGCTTCCTCTCTTTGAAAATAACTGAGGAGACAAGTGAAATAATTGAACACTGTTGCTTGTTGCTGCTTTTCCTGGACTTTTGGCATTGCACCAGGGTTTTGTGCACCTGAGAATTTTGGAGAAATGAATCTTTTTTTTTCTTTAAACACCTAGGTACCAATTTCGGCAGCTCGCCTTCAGCGGACGGCGACTGAATAAAAAAAATAAAAGGCGTGAACTTCTTTTAAGACCCGCTCTAATTTTGGGGCAAAGGGGAAACTCCCTGCTCGACTTCAATTCGATTTTTAATTAAGAAACTTAGGTTTCGACAAAGAAAAAATTATTAAAGCCAACTCTGCATATTGCCTAATTACTTTAAATTAAATGTTACCGGAATACCAAGGATTTCCCTGTAACAGAAAAACCACCTCACGCACAAAAAAATTGGAGTGAGGAGCGCACTGTCACGTCGGCGGATCATTGGGCCCATCTTCTTTTAGGATACGGTCACAACAGCCGTCTACATGGAAAATTTTCAGGCATTCGTTAATTAACTGCACCCTGAAGAGCTGATCACTGGATATTTCCAACAAGATGGGGCTACTTGCCATACATCACATGTGGGTATGGCTGAAATTCAGTCATTTTTTGGAGACCGTGTGATTTCTAAAGAAATGTGGCCACCTCGATCTCCTGACCTGACACCCCCTGATTTCTTTCTCTGGGGGTGTCTAAAATCAGTGGTGTTTCTAAACAAGCCGACACTCCTTGAGTCATTGAAGAACAACATCTGCGAGGCAGTGGCAGTGATTACCGCGGACCAACGGGTGCGAACTTTCCGAAAGTTGGTCTCGTGTTCTGCGTCGATGCACAGGGCGGACATTTTCAACATCTCTTCTGATATGGTTCTGTTTTCCGTGGATGAAGGTATGTTATTACCAAATATCATTCAAATACTCTAATTATTCACGGTGTTATTAATAAAAACTTGGGTAAAGTAGTTAGTGGGACACCCTGTATTTCATCACATACCTATACTCAAATTATCAATGAATATAGTTATCATCAACATTATCCGTCCACTGCTGGATGTAGTTCTCCGCTAATCTCTTTTCTATTTTTCTGTCTTAGAATCCTCTTTCATGTCAATCCGGCCTGCTTTCGAATTTTATCCATCCATCTCCCTCGTGGTTTTCTTCTGGGTCTTTTCCTGTCCCTTAGTATCCAGTCTAATACGGTATTTCAGTTGTTCAACGGTTCCCAGTTCTTCTAGAAATTTGTATAGTCCATTGCTATTCGAAGATCGTTATTTTGATCGTCATGCCATCAAATCTTGTCAGCTTCCTGATTCACGAGCTCCTTTTCCTATCTTCCTGGTTACACCAAGCATCAATCTCTCCATGATTCTTTGAGAGTTCCTGCTGCCTTTGTGTGTTTTTTAGTTATTATTTTTTTCTCTGATATACACTGAAGAGCAATTGAATTAGAGATACCTGTCTAGTAACGCCTTTCGCCCTGATGACGGCGGCGACAAGAAACCGGAAGCGTTGGGAAGCCATACGGATCCACGACCCCTGAGCAAGCTCCCACAGTTCACGAAGATTTGATGGAGGGAGGTCAGAGCCTCGAACATCTCTCCCGATGGCATCCCAGATGTACTCCATGGGATTGAGGTCAGGTGACCTAGCTGGCCAAGGAAGCGAGGTCACGTCGGTGGAGTGTTCATCCAACCATTCGGATACAATTCGGGAGCTACATTGTCTTGTTGCAGGATGAGGTCCCCAGTGGGATGCTGAAGACGCACAAACGGGAGCAAATGGTCGTCCAGGATATCCCGGTAACGTTGACCTGTGAGGGACGATGTCACACTTACCAGGGGTCCCATTTCAGTCCACGTAAACAGTCCTCAGACGAGAATGCCACCCCTACCAGCTTTAAGAGTACCCTGCTGGCAAGAAGGATCCATCGCTTCATGTGGTTTGCGCAGAACTCGTATCCTGCCATCCGCATGTACCAACGTGAATCTCGACTCATCAGTCCAGCCAACATGTTTCCACATGTCTAGGGTCCAGTGGCGATGTTCCCGCGCCCATGCTAATCTTTGCACCCTGTGATGTGCGGTCAGCAGCGGTACCCTCGTGGGACGATGGCTTCTGTATACGTTTTTGTGCACCAGCGTTAAATTGCCGAGTGATTTCTTGCACTGTGGCCCGTCTATGCGCTGTTACAATGCGAGCTAGCCGACGATAACCCCGCTCATCCACACGCTGTGTCCACGGCAATTGGCTCTTGCAGGGATGGTTTTACCGGATTCGATGTACTCACGGTGCACCCGTGACACAGTGGCTCGTGAAAATCCCAGTACCTGCACGACTTCCGAGATGCGGTGACCCATTCGTCGGGCCCCGACAATTTTCCCACGATCAAATGCGCTTAGATCCTTCGTCTTATCCATACTGCGTCCGACTTTTACTGATTCCCGTCGCATCACTCCTTATATTGTGGGATCGCTGCATACGTCATGTCGTTTCCGTTTACAGGGCCGCCCACAGCGCCACATTTGCATAACCCCAGCTGTCTCTAATTCAATTGCTCTTCAGTGTATAAGAAAGAACTGGAAGAACGCATTGATTTAGCAATTTTCTTTTAAGGCACACGTCTAGTGATTTTGCTCCATGTACTTCCAATGAAGAAATTAATCGGCGTATAAAACTTGGATGGAGAGTTGTTGGAAGAAACAGTACAAATTTTAAAAGCAATATGCCATCATATCTTAAAAGAAAAGTGTTTAATAAATGCATCCTTTCAGTGCTTGAGAGATGTAGACCTTAACCACAAAAGACATACAAAGACTGCAGACAACTGAAAGAAGGATGGAGAGACGCATGTTTGGCGCAACCAAGAAAGATAAAAAGAAGAACGTTTGGATAAGGAAAATGACAAGACTGGAAGACATCATAATCGGAGTAAAATTCTTGAAATGGCAATGGGCTGGACATATTGTCAGAAGAACCGACCGCCGATGGACAATCGGATTCCAAGGGACAGTAAAAGACCAGAAGACCACATGGGAGATAGATGAATGAAATTCGAAAGCATGTGGAGGTAACTTGGAGGAGATTGGGTCAAAACAGACCATTGTGGAAGAAACTTGGGAAGACCTTCATCCAGCAGTGGATTAATGATGATGATATATATTCGAGGATTGTACCGAAAGAAATGCAAAAGTGGGCATAACTTTTTATTAACTAACACAAGTCGTCCAAATTGCCCATGTTGGTAGAATAACTTTTTCTCTATACAAAGGTACTACTCAACATAGTCTCCATCACAAGCGATGCATTTGCGCCATTGTTGAATCCAGCTCTTGAATCATCTTTTAAAGAATTCAGGTGTGTTCTGTTTTACTCACTTCTTCACAGAGAATTGCACCTTGTCTGTGTCATGAAATCGTTGTCTCAGGAGACTGTCCTTCATTGGACCGAACAGGTGAAAGTCGGAGGGCGCCAGATCTGGGCTGTACGGTAGATGGAAGACCACCAACCAGCTTAATTTGCTGATCGCCTGATTTGTTGCCAAAGATGTGTGTGGTCTCGCATTGTCATGGTGAAAGTGGATCCTTTTCAGATTCTTGTTCGGTCTTTTCCTTCTTATGACTTCTCTAAGGTTGTTGAGTGTCTCAATGCACCGCTCGTTGGTCACGGTACGATCACGTTCCAGAAAATCAAGGAGAATAACACCCCTGTCATTCCAAAAAACAGTCATCGTGACTTTCTGTGCTGATCGCTGGCTCATGAACTTCTTAGGCCTTTGTGAAGAGGTGTGACGCCATTCCAGGGATTGATTCTTCGATTCGGGATCGTAAAGATACGCCCACGTTTCATCCTCTATCACCAGATCGAAAAAAAGAAGTCTCCATTGGCTTCAAACGCTTTCAGAAGATCAGAGTAGACTTCCACCCTTCTCTCCTTCAAATCGTGTGTCAACTGCCTCTTTGCACACACTTTACGATACCCTAAGTATCTTCTGTATGGCACTGTAGCCACAGGCCAGTTGTGCAACAAGCGCACGGACTGTGACTCGTCTCTGTGCGGGAATCAAGTCATCCATTCGCTGACGATTCGTGTCAGTGGTCGCAGATGGTCTTTCACTACGTGGTTTGTCTTCAATGCTGGTTTCCCCTTCTTTAAACTTTTTCATCCATCTGTGCACATTGCTCTTGTCAATGGTGCAATCTCCGTAAACATTGTGTATTCCTCTGTGGATGTCGGAGAGCTTGCACCCTTCCTTCGTCAAAAACTCCATGACGGCACGTTGCTTCTGCTTGGAATCCATCATTTAACTGCAATGTAGAAGTATTACTATAGAGGAAGAGTTACTCTACCAACATGTACAATTTGAACGACCTCTTTCAGGCAGTTAATAGAAAAATTATGCCCACTTTTGAATTATTTCCGGTACAACCCTCGTATATATATAGTCAACCATTATCAATCCACTGCTGGATGAAGGTCTCCCCAAGTTTCTTCCACAACTTTCTCTCTTGAGCATGTCTCTTCCGCATCACTCCTGCATGCTTTCGAATTTGACAGACCGTTGTGGAAGAAACTTGGGGGCCTTTATCCAGCAGTGGATTGGAAAAAATTTCGACCCCATTTCTCCAGCGAAGAAAGATTTCCCATACATCAAAACTGGTCCACTGA
The DNA here is from genome assembly GCA_039090855.1 of Macrothele yani. Classification (NCBI taxonomy): domain Eukaryota; kingdom Metazoa; phylum Arthropoda; class Arachnida; order Araneae; family Macrothelidae; genus Macrothele; species Macrothele yani. The sequence continues at coordinate 6,290,604 of CM077005.1, forward strand.
TAAAAAGAAAACATCCTAACTTTGATTGTGCAATCGGTGTTTTTTGCAAAAAGCTTTCCTGAACTTACACTGCTGGCCTCCCAAAATGCAACACCAAGAAGGACACGAGATAGCAAAGCCAGATTTACTGGACACATAACAAGAGATACAAAGATGAAACGATTGAGCTTACAGGCCCGTGTGACTTGCGAAGCCCGCAGACATTAATAGTTCGTGTGGCCCCCATGGCTAGTAATAACGGCCGCTACTCGCCGCGGCATCGAACGAAAGAGGCTTTGGATGTGGGCTTGGGGTATGTCGGTCCAGGCTGCTTCAACACGTTGCCACAGTTCACCAGGCGTGGCCGCGGGTGGTGCTTGCCGGGCCACTCGGTTGCCGATCAGCGACCAGACGTGTTCGATGGGCGACATATCGGGAGAACAGGCGGGCCACGGCAGCAGTGACACCTGGTGGGCCGTGAAGAATTGTTGCACGATGCGTGCCACGTGCGGGCGTGCATTTTGATGTTGAAATGTGGCCGCTGGCAGGTCCTGCAGGTAAGGGAGGACTACAGGCTCCAAAACGTCGGAGATGTAGCGGTGACTGTTGAGTGTACCGGCGATGCATACCAGAGGGGTGCGAGCGTCATATCCAATTGCGCCCCAAACCATAACGCCAGGCGACGGACCGGTATGGCGATGCATAATGCAGGCGTCATACAGTCTCTCGCCGCGGTGCCGCCACACGCGGATCCGACCATCGTGGTGTTGTAGGCCGAAGCGGGATTCGTTGGAGAAGACAATATCATGCCATTCCGTAGTCCAGGTGTGGCGTTTAACGGCCCACTGCCACCTCACTCACCGGTGGTGTAAATTCAATGGTAATCGGAGCAATGGGTGCCGTGCGACAAGTCTCAGCTCTTGCAGACGGCGTCGAACAGTACATGCTGACACAGGTTGTTGCGCAGCACACCCCAATTCCTGCGCTAGCGTTCGTAATGTGGTGGTGCGAGCCGTCAATGCCCGCCGCACAACATGCCGGTCCTCTCGTTCCGTGGTGTGCCGCAGCTGCGGCAATCGCTCAAGTCGGTCCGTTCGGCCCTCCTGCACCCACCGAATCCATACTCGCCTCACTGTGTCTGGATGTCGTCCCACACGGGCGCCGATGTCTCGGTACGATAAACCACTGTCGCGATAAGCCACTATTCGTTCTCTGTCGAACTCCGAAACGTGCTGGAATGACTGCCGTATTCTGCGACGAGGCATCAGGAAGCTTCCCACGCACAGGTCCGGTAGCACAACACACTTCCACTACTTACACCCCGCCTTCTGTGCACCCTTCTTATAGTGCTTCTCGGTGGCGTGCCGGGCGCACATGATTTGCATATGCCCTGCAATGCTAATCGTTTGCATGTCCTCTCGCGGGCGACGCATGCTGCGAATTTCAGGCCAATCGGATGCTTCCTTCTTGGTGTTGCAGTTTGGGTGGCCAGCAGTGTATATTGAAAATCAATAAGTTTGATGATCATATGTAGAGGATTTTAGGAAGGAAGTGTCTGACCCCAGGTCTTAAACAACCCTTAGAAATAGGAAACTAGGAGATTTGGGCTAGAGCGCCCGATAGGAAAGCAACACGGAAGCGAAGTAGAAAGGGGGAGAAACACGCCCTTATTTATTACCGGGGGCCAGTACCCGGGGTCCGACGGCTTAACGTGCCCATGCGACGCACGGCGGGTATTTAGTGGATCGAGCGTTCGTACCTGGGATCGAACCTGAGGCCCTTCCCGTGGCAGTCACGAACGTTACCCACTCGGCCACCCGCGGCCCAATCAATAAGTTTACTTCGAGGTAGACTATATATAGTAAGGAAAAGTGGCGCCACCTGTGAGCAAGTATCATAACTACATCGAAGTAAAGTTATTGATTTTTAATACAGTTCAGGAAAGTTTTTGAAAAAAACACCGATTGTACGACCTAAGTTGGGTTGTTTTTTATCAGTGGGCCAATTTTGATGTATGGGAAATCCTTCTTCGCTGAGGAAATAGGCTCGAATTTTTTTTCCATTGGAAGTATTGGGAGCGAAATTACTAGACTTCTGCCTTTAACGCATATAAGTAAGTTGCTCTTGAAAACTGTACTGTTTCTATGTTAACTTTCTACAGATCTATGAATAGTGGAAGAAATGTGAGGGAAAATACTGCTGGCAGTGTTTCACACTTCTTTCATAGTATTGGCGACCCCTAAAACATGCAAATTGCCGTCTACCTAATTTTTAGAAATTAAACGGAGTTTCAAAAATAAGAATATTATAAAACTAATACATAATTGGACAGCGGGGGGGGGGGGCACGGGTGGATTGTCGCACCGTGACTTTTCCGGGTGGACCACTCGAGAAATGGCCCACTTTCTCGTAATCTTTTATAGTCTGAAATTTTTTAACGAACGAATAATTGTTTTACTACTTATGAATAATAATAAGAAACTTCATTTGTGTTTTATATTTTTCAAAAAAGTTATTTTCTTAAGAAAAAAATCATTTCGTTCTGTATATAATTTGGGTGTTTGCTCTGAAAAGACAGCAAAATTATTTCAGCTCATATTGTACGAGAAAGGTGCAGCCGAACCAAGTACATTGTTTTAAATTAATTAAGGAAATGGTAACTGCAGTTAGACGTAGGTCGTTAGACTTGGTGCTCAGAGTAATTGGTAATCCCTATCATCCTTTTTTAATTTTGACGGGGACACTAGCACCCACTGTGATGGTCCATCATCCCACACCCTTCTCTACATACAAACAAAGCGTTCCTCCGGCAGAGAGATTCCAAAATCTGTGTCACTCCCGCATTTATTTACACAGAAGAATGCAAATAAAAGAGACCTTATTCCAAAAAATCATACAGAGAAAACTAAGACTCTTTGGACACATCTGCAGAATGAAAAATGACAGAAAGATGAAGACATTGGTGTTTGACTTAATGAACGAAAAAAATGCATGAGGACGCCCTCACCGTGTGTGGGCTGACGATATTAAAGACTGCTGCGATGGAACTCTTCAAGAACTGAGCCACGCTGCAACGAACAGACTTCAGATCAATGGGACAATATCATCGAGCTTATATTAGATATTAGATGGAGACACCACCGACTCTGCCGCCGTAGGTCACAGCTAATCGTTGGCGTGACGTCACATACAGACAAAAAATAACTAAATTATACCGTTGATGAAACAGTAAACTTGTTTATAATTGATAAAGATTATTGAATTACTCATTTTATCTATCTATACGCCTAGAAGCTTTTGTTCCATTGGTTGCAAAGCATCTCCTTTACTGCTGCTGCGTCGTGCCTGATTATGACGTCACTTGCAGTACGGACGGTGACTTTTGGCTGCCAGTGCTGCGTGGACAGGAGTGGTGTCTCCACCTAATATAAACTCGATGGGCAATATAGTTAAAATGGCAACATACACCTACGAGAATTGTACCGATGGTTGATGATGATTATTAGTGCTTAATCCAGGGGAAAGAGTAAAACACGCTTAATTCACTTTTTAACTTAATGGAATCAAAACGAGTGTATAATAAACATTTAATTGTGAGAAATGTTACTGTTTTTATTCTATCTCGACACCACAAGTTTTGTAGTCATAATTTATATATGAGCTTCTCATTGGTTGATGTAACTCTCTGTTTCGCATTTCGACCAGGCAAACAACGAAGGCACCAACCCAAGTCAAGTGAGAATAAACAGTGAGGACAAAGGGAACGGACTCCGGTTCTCTGATTGGTTGAATGTCCAAGCTCTGAATGCAACAGAAATTTCGCATACAGTGGATTTCACAGAGGTCCAACTCTCGTGTTTAAGACAGCGCCTCGGTGGTCGGACATGAAATTACGATAGCGTCTGTCACGTGATACGGTACCAGTGGGTATATAAGTAGCGCCGCGAGTGGCCTAGTGGGCAACGTTCGTGACTGCCCCGGAAAGGACCTCAGGTTCGATCCCAGGCAGGTACGAACGCTCGATCAACTAAATAACCGCCGTGCGTCGGATGGGCACGTTAAGCCGTCGGACCCCGGGTACTGGGACCCCGGTAATAAGTAAGGGCGTCTTCCTCCCCCTTTCTACTTCGCTTCCGTGTCACTTTCCTATCGGGCACTCTAGCCCAAATCTCCTAGCTTCCTATTTCTAAGGGTTGTTTAAGACCTGGGGTCAGACACTCCCTTCCTAAAATCCTCTACATATGATAATGATCATCATCATGCCTAGTAGTCAACGTTCGTGACTGCCACGGAGAAGACCTCGAACCACTAAATATCCACCGTGCGTCGGATGGGCACGTTAAGCCGTCGGCCCTCCGGTAGTAGGGCGCCTCCCCCTCCCGTTATACCTCGCTTCCGTGTGACTTTCCTATTGGGCACTCTAGCCCAAATCTCGTAGCTTCATCACATTTCATCGGTTTCTGCGAAACGTCAGCAAAAGATGCAATTAGTCTGTTCAATCTTGTGAGTGACGTTTTATTAAGACTAGGACTAAATATCCAGAATTGTCGCCGACAGTGCTATGACCGGGCTTCGAATTTAAGCGGGAAATACAATGGGGTACAGGCAAGGATTTTACAAGTCAATGAAAAAGCAAGGTATTTGCACTGTTTTAAGCATTCATTAAATTTTGTGGCGCAAGACAGCGTGATGCACATTACAACTTGCAGAAATATGTTAAATACAGGGTGTCCGAAAATTATTGGACACATTACAAAATTATGTACAAAAAAAAAACTATGAGCATTATCTGTTTTTCTATGTCACGTATTACCTGATATTATAAACGTGCTTTTAATTATATTATAACTTAATTAAAAGCACGTTTATAACATAAGACAACCTATAAGGTTGTCTCATGAATTGCATTTTTCGTAATTCTATATTTTTGTTTTGCAGAATTGTTATTCTTAGAATCCGATAGATGGCGCTAGGTGTGGCTTGATGAGGAATGTATGAGAAATGCGCAATCAGTAGTCATGTCATCCGTACAGCAGAAGGCGATGTGTGTGCTTGCGGAATTAAAGTCTGTCATTAAAGTTAAAAGGCGGTACCGTTTAGAGTACGGTCGTAATCCTCCGTCAACGATTTCAATTAAGCGGTGGATGAAACGGTTTATAGAAACTGGCAATGTGGAACATCGTGGAGGAGCCGGTAGGCCTAGCGTCAGCGGTGAGACGGTTGACCAAGTTAATGAAAGTTGCCGACGAAGCCCCAGGAAATTCATTTGTAAAGCAAGCAGAAAACTATGCATTCCGAAATCGACAGTTCACGATATCTTGCACAAGAAATTAAAGTTTCATGCTTATAAAATTCAAATAGTGCAAAAGGTGTCACACTCTATGCTGAATCGAGTGGAAAACGACGAAAACTTTCTCAGTACTGTAATTCTTAGTGATGAATCCACATTTCATGTATATCAGGTATTGTGAATCGTCACAACTGTAGGATATGGGGCAGTGAACCGCCTCATGCTGCTATTGAACTGGAACGTGATTCTCCAAAAGTTAATGTGTGGTGCGCCCTATCAAAAAGAGAAGTGATTGGCCCTTTCTTCTTCTGTGGAAAAACCATAAATGGTGACATTTACTTGGATATGCTAGAAAATTTCACTATACCCCAGATCAAAAGATATGAAAACGTCGTTTTCCAACAAGACATTGGTCTCCGCACTAGTCGACGTGTGCGTACGTAAGTGCCTAAATGAGTATTTACCCAACAGATGGATTGGGCATGGTGATCCCATTCCGTGACCTCCTCGCTCTCCAGATCTAACTCCATTGGATTACTTCATGTGGGGATATGTGAAGGATCGTGTCTATCAGACGCCATGTACTGATTTGCAGGAACTGAAGCAGTGTATCACAGCTGCTATTAATTCCATAACTCCTCAGATGCTTGCCAATACATGGCATGAAATCGAGTATCGTTTGGACGTACTACGAGCAACCAAGGGATCTCACATCGAAATTTATTAACTTGTGTAGTTACATTGTAAGTTAATACAGTCAGTTTCTTTCTATCTGTTTAACGTTTTGTTTTATATAATTTTGTAATGTGTCCAAAAATTCTCGGCCACCCTGTATAACTAAAGATTTGATAAGGATTATAAGAAAGTCCCCTAAAAGGTTGAACTGGTTTAATGCTACAATAGACATCAACACACATGATTCAGAACAAAATTTAAAACCCTTTTGTTCAACACGATTCACTGTCAGGGCCCTTAGTTTAAAATCCCTGATAGACAACTATCAAGATGCCCTTTCGTTTCTTTCAGATTTTTCTGAAAACGATAAAAGTGATGCTGCTACTAAAGCCTCCTGCTATTTATCACTACTAGAGTCATTTGAACATTTTGCTTATTTAAATATGCTGTTACATATTTTTACACCCCTGGATGCAAAAAATGTAAAACTATTAAGTGTTAACCTTGACTTTCATAAGGTACAAACATTCCCAGCCATTCGTGATAATTTTGAAATGTTCTGGAAGAAAACTATACAAGAAGAGTGTGTTAGCTTGAATTGTCAGAACCAAGGGTCCCCAAGCAAAGGAAGCTGTCTCGCCGCCTAGACGATCGTAAACACACACGCTATGAATTTACTGATGTGAAAAGGTATTTTGAGTGCAAATTTCAAATTGGTGAATATATCCCTTAAACAAGTTAGTAAAATCATGCAATGCATTGATTATGATACGCTTTCCAACATACCAGAAATCATTACTCAATTTATGAGGATAATGGCTGTGGAATAAATCTCGCTCCTGTGCCCTGACCTTTGACCCCATTTCGATGATATTAAACAGAATTGGTTCAGTATACCTCCGGAACAACACGAAAACGTTTTGTCGTAATCGAAGCATCTTTACGTAAGTTATGACGCACAAGGACAATGGAATGAATCCCGCTCCTATGTCCAGACCTTTGACCCCAGTTCACCCATTTTCAGTAGGGCTCGTCCCCGGGAGGTCCCCTAGCACATACTCAAATTTCATCGAAATCGAACACTTTTTTATTAAAGTTATTACGCATAAGGGCAACGGAATGCATCCCTCTCCAGTGTCCTGACCTTTTACCCCATTTCACTCATTTTCAATATGGTTTGTCCCCAGTTGATCCCCTATCATATACTGACATTTCACCGAAATCGAAACATTTTTACTCAAGTTATGGCGCATAAGGGCATTGGAATGGATCCAGCTCCGATGTCCTGACATTTGACCCCATTTCACCCATTTTCAATTGGGTTCGTCCCCAGTTGATCCCCTATCATATACTGAAATTTCATCGAAATCGAAGCATTTTTCTCAAGTTATGGCGCAGGGCAATGGAATGGATCCCGCTCCGCTGTCCTGAACGACCTTTGACCCTATTTCACCCATTTTCAAAAGGGTTCGTCCCCAGGTGATCCCCTATCATAAACTGAAATTTCATCGAAATCGAACTATTTTTACAAGTTATGTCGCATAAGGGCAACGGAATGGATCCCGCTCCGATGTCCTGACCTTTGACCCTATTTCACCCATTTTCAATAGGGTTCGTCCCCAGGTGATCCCCTATCATATACTGAAATTTCATCGAAATCAAACCATTTTTACAAGTTATGGCGCATAAGGGCAACGGAATGGATCCCGCTCTGATGTCCTGACCTTTGACCCTATTTCACACATTTTCAATATGGTTCGTTCCCAGTGATCCCCTATCATATACTGAAATTTCATCGAAATCGAACTATTTTTACAAGTTATGGCGCATAAGGGCAACGGAATGTATCCCGCTCCGATGTCCTGACCTTTGACCCCATTTCACCCATTTTCAACAGGGTTCGTTCCCAGGTGATCCCCTATCATATATACTGAAATTTCATCGAAATCGAACCATTTTTACAAGTTATGGCGCATAAGGGCAACGGAATGGATCCCGCTTTGATGTCCTTTACCTTTGACCCTATTTCACCCATTTTCAACAGGGTTCGTTCCCATGCGATCCCCTATCATATACTGAAATTTCACCGAAATCGAACCATATTTACGCAAGTTATGACGCATAATGGCAATGGAATGGATCCCGCTCCTATGTCGTTAGCTTTGACCCCAGTTCGCCCATTTTCAATAGGGTTTGTCCTTATGTGGTCCCTTACCACATACCAAAATTTCACTGAAATCGAACCATATTTACGCAAGTAATGACGCATTAGGGCAATGGAATGAATCCCGTTCCTATGTCGTGACCTTTGACCCCAATAACCCCATTTCCAATAGGGTTCGTCCTTATGTGGTCCCTTACCACATACTAAAATTTCACTGAAATCTAATGATATTTACGCAAGTAATTACGCATAAGGGCAATGGAATGAATCCCGTTCCTATGTCGTGACCTTTGACCCCATTAATCCCCATTTTCAATAGGGTTCGTCCCCAGGTGTTTCCCTACCACATACTAAAATTTCATAGAAATCGAATGATTTTTACGCGAGTTATCGTGCGGACGGACGGACAAAGCTGGAGCATATACGCTTCTTCAACCTACGGTTGGAAAGCGTAAAAAACGTTTCCAGGAGAGTGAAATTCTAGTCACAGTAGAAAATTTTGTTATCGGAAAAGTAGACGATGGCAGGTGTGTTTTCAATACTATGACATCTTTCGGTCGCAGAGGAATATGGTGTGTGGCATTGATGCAATGTTTTGTATAGAAATAAGAACTTTTGGTGAGGTAGTAAAATTTCTGAAGTCGAATGTTATGCGTAACATTATGCCTGAATTCATGAAATTTATACGTCTAACTCTGACAATGGCAGTTTCCACAGCCACAGCCGAAAGATCTTTTTCGAAAGACTAAAGACATTTTTGTATTCCACAATGTCCTAGAAAAGACTTAATCATATTGCTGTTTTAAGTGTACATAAGGACAGCGCAGATTAGTTGGATGTCGAAGATGTTTGCGATGAATTTAAAGGGAGAAATGCAGTCAGGGGAAACAAATTTGTGCCGCCCCGGTGGCTAAGCGATGGCCTCTGATCATTCGTCCGAACGGGGTTCGAATCCCGGTGAGGCATGGATGTTGTGTTTGTCTTACGGCACTGGCTCTCTCCCTTCCCTGGAACCAGTGACCCTAAATTAGGGACGGGCGACTGCTTATAGCCCATTGAGTTGCTCACGGTGGTCGTTAAACCTCCAATCAAAAAAAAAAAAAAATTTGTTACACACCGTGCTAAATAATGGTGACTGGTGAGTCCACGCTCTATTTTATTTTATTGGGTTGTCGGAAAAGTCATGACGTATTGTGGCACCCGACGGCGGTTGTGCGGATTTGGAAGTTCTAGAGGCATGCATGCGCATCTCTGTTATCGCTATGGCATTCGACAGATGCTAGTTTTAGCTGCAGTCTAAAAGGAATAGTGAGCGATTTGGTTGATTTGCGGAGATTTGACATCAAGTTGAAGATAGAAGACCAAACTGCATTTTCGCCATATTTTTTTATTTATTTATTTATTTTTTATTGGAGGTTTAACGACCACCGTGAGCAACTCAATGGGCTATATGCAGTCGCCCGTCCCTAATTTAGGGTCACTGGTTCCAGGGAAGGGAGAGAGCCAGTGCCGTAAGACAAACACAACATCCATGCCTCACCGGGATTCGAACCCGGACCCCGTTCGGACGAATGATCAGAGGACATCGCTTAGACCACTGCGCCACCGGGGCGGCCGCCATATTTTACTGTTTGACTTCCGTAAAGGGAAGAACGCGCGTCAAGCTTGTGAAAAGGTGCGTAAAGTGTACGGTGATAATGCTCTACAAGAACGTCAGTGCCAGCGGTGGTTCGCAAAATTCCGTGCTGGTGATTTTGACCTCAACGATGCTCCTCGGTCCGGAAGGCCCACCGAGGTTGATGACGACCACATCAAGGCATTGATCGAGTCAAACCCACGTTACACGACATGAGAGATTACAGACACATTGTACATCCATCATTCAAGCGTTCACGACCACCTGAAGAAGCTGGGATACGTAAGCAAGCTCGATATGTGGGTTCCTCATGAACTGAAAGAAGCTCAATTGACGGCGCGTATAAACATCTGAGATATGCTTATTAAACGTGAGGAAAACGATCCTTTTTGAAGCGACTGATAACTGGTGACGAAAAGTGGATTGTGTACAACAATGTGCTGCGCAAACGGTCTTGGTCCCGACGTGCTGCTTCGCCTCAAACGACATCCAAAGCAGACATTCATCAGCGGACGGTTCTGGTCCCAGTGTGGTGGGAATTTAAAGGTGTCGTGTTTTTCGAGCTCCTACCACGGAACCAAACAATCAATTCGAACGTTTATTGTCGGCAATTGAACAGTTTGAACGAATCCATAATCCAGAAACGTCTAGAGCTCGTTCATCGTAACGATGTTGTGTTCCATCACGACAACGCGAGACCACGCACAAGTTTGATCACCCGCCAAAAATTATTGGAGCTTGGGTGGGATGTGTTGCCAAACCCAGCATACTCGCCTGACCTTGCTCCGTCATACTTCCACTTGTTTCGCTCTCTTCAACAGTCCTTGCGTGGTATAACGTTCAATTCAGATGAGGCTGTAAAGCAGCACCTTGTACAGATTTTCGCCACGAAAGACAGGTCCTTCTATGAACGAGGCATTCTGCAGCTCAAGCTAAAAGATGGCAAAAGGTCATCGAAACAAAACGGGCATTATATCATTGATTGATCTTTGTACTTTCTATCAATAAATGACCTTTGCAAAACATGGCTAAAATACGTCATGACTTTTCCGACAACCCAATAGAAAGACGTCGTCCCCAAGTTCAAAAAATGTTCACATAGCTATAAACTTTCAATAATTTATGTTAATAATTATGCTAAACAGCACATTTGTGACGGTTTAGCCTTACAATGCATGAATTTTATTTTCAAAAAACTTATTGTCAAAGTATTATTTGATGTTTATATTCTCGTAAGTATTTTTTTAATTATTAGTATAAATACTGTATATTTTTATACAAATAAGTAATTTTATTTATTTTTATTTTTATTTACATGAAAAATAATTGTAGGGTTAAAGTATGCATTGTACGTTACTAACTGTATATATATTTAGGTGATTGTCATTACCAATATTTGTGTTAGGTCTCCAATTTGTTATTTTTAGCTTTATAATCCGTAGTCATATCGATGGTATGAAAGTAAATATCAGGATCTATGTAAAGGAGGTTTTATGAAATTTTCTTTTATAAAACCATAACTCAAGTCCACCCAATTTTTTCACAAGTTGGTGCCTCTGATTGTTAGTGCTGAGGAGCAGGGGCAGAAGGAACTTTGACTTCTACTGAATCAGATGATCGGCTTGATATCTTTTCATTACTGGTGCTATTAGAATATGTGGCATGAAGCTTTCTTAAAATGCCAAACGCTTCCTGCAACTGTTTGCACTCAACTATTCAGCACTCTGGCCCCCGTTACAATTCTTTTCTGTATAATTGCCACTGCTTTTCCTCCTAGGTATTTTAACATGCCAAACAAACAACTGTTCTGTAGATCCTTGATTTAAGGTCAAATATCGACGGATTTTTTGGCAGCTACCTTTGGCAAGGCTTCTTTCTCGAAGTCAGCAAAACCGTTCCGACAGCCTAATTTGCAACATAGGAATAAAGAGCAACTGCGCATATCACAGTCTAGAAAACTCGCGGACTAGACTCCGCTTCACAGAATATCATTTCTTGGCAGGCTCGCAGAATATGAATTTTATACTTCCTGCTGCATAAATTTAATAAATTGTTGATTGAATTAATTTTTAAAAATTGAGATTTCAACAGAAGCGAATCCGAAGGCTTTATTCAGGATTGCAAACTTATACTCATAAAAAAACAATCTAAATCTCTCCCTCTGTTTTCTTCACTGCAACCAAACTGACGACTATCGAACAAAGATTTCTGATAGCTATTTGAGTGTCAAGTGATGACTCACGTAGCTAACGATCACTTGTTGGCAGCATCTATGTTTTTCAAATGAAAGAAAGAATGAAGCAATTGGAAAATTCTCTTCAGATTGCTTCACCGTAAATTCAGGAAGATATTGACGCGTGAAGTTTCTAAAAAGACGAAAAGCACTTTGAGGACTTTCTTCAGATGATTTCCACATCGCAGATCCAAGCTGATATCGTCACAAAAAGCGCCCCTTCCTCCCCACCTCCAAAAAAAAAAGAGAAAAAATGCAGACTTTTCTTCAGATTTCTTTATAATATGTTGTGTGAGGCAAACAGAAGAAATTATTCTAAACCAAATCTTTCTAAATCTTGTGTGAACCAAAGAGAAGAAAAAGAATTTTCAGATTTCTTAAAATTGAAGCGAATCTGAATGTCCTTTAGATTGCTATAGGCAGATATTGAAATCAAAGATTTTCTTTAAAAAAAAAAAAAATAAAAAAAAATGGGGAGTTCATCTCTGTTTGCTTTACACGATACCCAGAAAGATATTGGCATACATTTTTTTTATATAGAAAAAAAGGAGCAACAATTGGAGAACGGTCTTCTGATTTCATAACCGTAGATATAGGTAGACACTGACGCAAAAGGAATTCCACACAAAAAGAAAACATCACCAGGAGGATTGAATTCAGATTCTTTAACCCCAAAGGGACGTAGATATTGACGTTCAGGATAAGGAAACACGCTTTCAAGCTTTTCACTAATGCTTAAAAGGAAATAAATTTTTTCTCCTTTAACTTCAACAATTTTAAAAATATGTTTTCGTGCATAAAACATGCCTCATTACTGACAAATATAAAATTATAAATTATGGCTTCAAATTTGTGGGTATAATAGCCACATTTACAACGCAGGTATGCATTCTTCCTGAAGGATGTGTGTATTTTTCTGTAGTATTTCTTACGTAATGAATTAAAGAGTTATCCAATTTTCGCTATTTAAATACGTTTTTTCACACAACGTCGTAGCAACATTTTTTTTAAATTAGAAACGCAAGTATGAATCTACGTTTATCATTATTATTATTATTATTATTATTGTAAGGTGACAATATTTGCTATCAAATTTCCTTGACTGACAGCGAAGACATAACTGTTCAATAATGTTGAAAATATTTAGTGTCCGATGGCGTAAGGAAGCAATTTGACAGATAAGATGAGTCATTTTTGCCCTGCTTTAATTCGTACAAAACAAAAACTAGTGCGATTGTGTTTTCTTTCTCAATTTGTTTTCGTGCCATGTAAATCTTCTCCTAAAGACTCTGAAACCCCACAACATTCAGATTCTGATGAGAAATTTATAAGCAACAAATGCAAGGATAGGATATTTAAGAACGTTTTATGATCGACCAAGTAGCTAAAGCAATTCTGAGCTCCCTTAAAAAGGTTTTTAACAAGGTCATTTCAAAGATTTTTTTTTCCTTTTTTAACTTTTTTGTTGCAGCGTACAGACTTGTAAGCTTTTATTTACTTTGCAAGCGCTGGTTGATGTAAAAAAATTTTCATTGTAATCAAATAGTCTTTAAACACACAGCCAGAAACATACATGACTTTGAGCGCTGTACTATAGCAGGAAATTGATGAAGTACAAAATGAATGAAAATTTTTCAATTCACATGATCGACCAGACGAATATTTGACGTAGGATTAGGTCTAACTCCGCGGATAGTATGGGGTGACTTACGGCCAACCGCCTGTGATAAAAATAGGTCCCAATTCAAATCATTATAGCATTAAAAATACGTGCCAAACACTAATCGTATTACCATGTTAGTAAACAGCATGGAGTCCAATTCTCGTACTGCACAATACATCGTGCACGCGACGCCCCCTCGCTCCCTGGGGTGCGCGGGGAGATGATGCAATATTTCTGGGTGTGCGGCCGCGTTTGACCGTAGGTCGCGGTTGGACTCAATCTATCTTGGGAACCGTGAGCGCAACACGACTGTGCGTGATATCATTTTAAAGCTATCGACGAGATCTATTCAAATATATAAAGACATATCACAGTGGTTTAAACTAAAATGTTTAAAAATTGTTTTCGTGTGAACGGGTTAACATTTTCGACAGTGCCGCGGAATTCGCAGAATGAACGCAAGCAAAAGTTGAGAAAATCAAAACGAGAGGCAAGAGCAAGTGATGAGGAATGTAAGAAGACCAAGAAGACAAAGCACCACGTTGAGTAATTCGTGTATCGATCTGCTTTGTTTTCGCAATGTATTCAGCATTATTTGTAAAAATTATATAAGCTACTTTTCATATCATAGACCTGTGTTGGCTATAACAAATTAAATAAACACTTTGAAACCATACTCGACTAGCTCATTTCAACTCTCCGATCTGCAAGTCGTGGTTCTATGTTCCAAACTGAAGGGTCAATCAGAACTGAGCCTACCTGCTTTTGTTTTTGTTTTTCTCCAACGGAAATAACTTTTTCGAAACGTCACCTTCAAATTTTCAAAATTCTTCAGCTCCTAAGTTGCTCCTGTGTTTTCAACTAGATTAAAAACGTTAATGCTCTAAGTTTGAGACATATTTAAATTATGATTTTCAGGGTCTTCACAGCTACAAAACGAAGTCCTGAAACTCTCTCTCACACACACACCATCCAGAGAAAAAGAGATTAAAATATCACATTTTTTTAAATAAAAAGTGCCAAAAGAAGGATATCTGTCAAAAAGCAGCATAATTAAAATAAATAATCATGGCATTTTTAACGGAATCCATTTGAAAAAAGTAACTCAGGAACTCGAAGGTCACATCTTAATTCGTGGTTAGGACTCAAAAGTCAGATTCGTCTCAAAAGGCAACATGCTTAAAAAACAAATCGCCTTTCTTCGCGTAAACACTAAATAAACGTTTACCGTACTATTGGCAGTTATTCCGCAACGAGTTTCATGGAACTCTCTAGAAACAGGAGCTTATAGGACACCAATTCTTTCTTGAGATGTTTAAGCAGCGATGACTTAGCTGGCTGGCTGCAGCTCTCACAATACAAATTTCGATTGCTCAAGATGTTTTTCACCACAGTAAAAAAAAAAAAAAAAAAAAAGTGCTCAGGTTGGCGTTTGGTCCGGACATCAAAGGTGACGTCATACGTGCGATTCTAGAAACCGTAGAGAAAATTTCTCTTTCTATCGATCGAGATATGTATGATCCCAATTTGCCTGTTTTTGAATCGTTTACTGTAATCTCGTGTTCTTTATTTTTTGAAACTGTGAGTTTTGTTTAATTTGCTAGATTATGTAATACCAAGAAAGCAACAATCGGTAATGAAAAGCAACTTTTAAAAAGCTCGCTCAGTTCAACAGTAAATCCCAAAACAAGTGAAATCAAAACAAGTTTAAAAGCTTCCCCCACGACTTATCTTAATTCATGAAAATATCCTGAAAATTTAATCATTTACCTTCTACCAATTTCCTACCGGAAATGCATCTAGAAGTGGGTGGCGAAGTTTTTATTTCCAGATGTCTCTTACGTGAAACTGGGCGATAATTTCCAGATGTCTCTTACGTGAAACTGGACGATAATTTTTAGGAGAAACGAAATTTCATTCTGGCAACTACGAAAAGTCAGAAACTGATGAAGCGTGAGCAAAATTGTGCTATGAGAGAAATTAAAGAAGAGGGCTTGAATATGCACTGTAAAAAAACTTCTGAAATTCATGATCCACTTTCCTTGATTTCTTTCGTGAATTAACAAAGCATATATCCTGATACAACCTTTTCCGTGAAATGACCAGGCGAAAAAAAAAAAAAAGATCTGAATTTCACGAATTTTTCTTACGCCAGGGAAATCCACAATTTTTATAAACCTTTCCGCAGTTTCTTCCTTATCAGCATTGTCAACCATTATCAATCCACTGCTGGATGAAGGTCTACCCAAGTTTCTTCCACAACGGTCTATCTTGCGCCAATCTCCTCCATGTCGCTCCCTCATGCTTTCAAATTTCACTCACTCATCTCCCATGTAGTCTTCTTCTGGGCCTTTTCCTGTCCCTTGGAATCCAGTCTAGAATTTCGGTAATTTTACTTTTTTATATTGAGGGTAAATTGTCGTTTTAGAGATGCGCTAACAGAAAATCCTGAATTTTTAGAAACCTTTCCGCAATTACTTTCGTAAATTAACGGAAAAATTGTGTTCTCGCTTTTTCCATATCCATGTGACTAAAAATTTCCGGTAATAGGAGATTCACGGGAATACTTGAGGTCTAATTAATTGTTAAATTTCAATGGTCCATCGAAGGATCTGATTTTGAAGTTCTGCAACGAGATTGGACATCCTGGATAGCCCAGCGCATGAAATTTTGGTTGTTATGGCACCTGATATTTCTTCCTTTCTCCTCTATTTTGTGCTCTAGCAATTATGTATTGTGTTATCGTAAGAATTGAAAATCATTGTCAGTTTAAAAAGATATCAAGTTCCAAAGCATTCTGTAGCTTTAAAAAATCACGATAGTGGGGGGGATACTTAATATTTGTAATAAGTCCTCGTATAGGAAAAGTAAAATTATTATAAACCTACTCAAAAAATTAACAATAAGCTTCAAGAGAAAGTAAAATGAGTAATTAACTAGCATTAATGACATAAAAAAAAAAAAAAAAAAAAAAACAGTTCATCATCGCGCAATTAGAGCTCTATCTTGAACGTGCCTGTATTTCTGAGTATTTCTGGCTCAGTGGTAAGACGTGCGGTTTCTGTTGAGCCAATCCAAACGACCACGGATAGAATCCCACCATGGAAAGGATTATTTGGTGTGAGGGCTGAAAAATTCAAAAGTCTTCGATTTCGCGAAATTTCAGTATAAATACGGAAAACCCCGAAACGAACTTTTCCAAAATAAACGGAATTACTGACTACGGAAAATCTGTGAAAATACGGAGGTCAAAATAAAAGGGCACTTTTAAGAACGGAAATTTCGTTAAGAGACTGGCAACTTTGCATCACGGTATTTTCGGGAATTTTCCGTAAATGTGAGCCACTTATTTTTTACAGTGTGATTTCAGATCAGCAAGGGTTATACACGCGCGTTAAAGTTTCTAGACCTACCAGGGGGGGGTAGTTTTATCCACATTTCACACGCCACTGACAGCGTTACTTCCTCTGTTTATGAAATAACCAGACAAAGTTTGCTCACAGTAAAGTAGCTCAAGAACCATGTAATCTGTTGTAAATAATCAACAAGGGAATAAAATGGCAGAAGAGAATTTAAATCTACCTAATGCTCTCTTCTTTTTTAAAAGAAAATCTAATCAAAATGTTATAAGTACGACATGAATCTTTTGAGACACTAGTTTGTACATAATGTATATTTGTAATAGTTTGAGTAGCTGTATAAAGTGAGTATAACAAACGTAGCTTACCTTGAAGTTTTCTCAGCCAATAATGCAGTTCATCCAGTATCTGTGATAGTCCAAGTAATTCTGAGCTTTGCGTGTTTGTCGTAGTTAGGACACAGAATATGTGACCAAAAGACCACGTGAATGAGACAGATCACACTGACGTCACTGTTAATTCACCAACAACTCACCTCGTCACACCCACCACATTTTTACATCGTTGTTTACCCCATTTTATTCGACGCGCTTATAAGACGCGACAGAACAAAAATAGGCCCCTTTTTTTACGAAATCATTACATAAGGCAATGTGAACGCATTCGTTTCGTCACCCGTGGAGGTTGGGACAGTCTTCTTCGAGCTATGTGATGAAGCAAACGGCACCCCACTGCCGTGTAGCCATTGTACACTTCCTCCCTCCCCACTTAATTCCAAAAACAGTCTGCCACGCTGGAAGTCAGACATCTTGCCAAGAACAGCTCTGTCCCTATAAACATTTGGCAAGTTATCCAGCGCGGCTTACGCTTTGGCTGAGCTGAGAATTTACCAAGAAAGTGAAAGTTCACCGACAAACTGATGAATACATCTTGAAATGTCGGAAGGCGGCGGAGTATTAATAACACACCCCCTCGTGTATTTCAGGGTAGATACAAACGTAAATGTCGAGAACTTTTCCATTACCACGACTTTCGTCTTGCACTTCCTTCTCTTTTGTGGTATATATATGTTTTCTTTTTCCTTTTCGGAAATAGATATCCTTTGAAACGCATGGTGAAAGTTAACAGTTCAGATCAAAGCCCTCGAGATTCTAAGACGCCATGCTTTATTTAGAATTCCTCTTTTAGAACGCAAAATCGCGAGAGTAAAAATGTAAATATTACACGCTTGCGGGGCATCGAAACGCATCGCTATCCATCTTTTTCACGCTCTAAATCAACTGTTTTGAGAATGTGGTATCTTTCAAACATAGTAAAGGTTTCCAGTTCAAACGCGTTAATCCTTCTTTTGGGACAGTATCTTCTTCGGCCTTTTGTTTTGACATTTTATTTTGCAACTGAATTCGATTTCGTAAAAAAATAACAAACCTTTGTGTCAATTCTTGTACTACCTTTTCCGAAACGCTTCTTTTGTGGTATGTGAACAAAAACAATCCCCCACATCTTCGTTAGTTGATAAAAAAAAAATTTAAAAATCCTTCGTTCGCACAAAAATAAATTTCATATTAAACATATCGCTTGAATGTGGAACTTTGAGCTATTCTGTAATTGATTTATCAAAATGCATGATAGAACAGATGCGAAGGCAGTTTCATCGATTCGAACGGACTGGGTCCCCGCGTTTTTAATTGCGCATATATAACAAATTTCACCGTGAGAAATCGCTGAAGGATTGGAGCATGATGAACTCACAGATGGTTTTGTCACTGTTACAGCAAAAATGTTACACTTCATTTGAAAAACTACATTTACAATCCGGCATTTTGAGCGGTTGGGTATCTTTTTTGATGTCACACAAATTATTTTATAATGGTGATTGTGTTTTCATGAAGAGTAAGTCTTAAATTGCACAGTTCATATTTCAATCTACTCGCAGTGCTGCAGCTGTGGCAGAAGGCCGACCCTGTGGCTCAGTGGTCTATAAGCGCTGCTCTGACCGTTCGTCCAAGTGGGTCTCAGGGCCCGAATTCCTGGTGAGGCGTGGGTGGTGTGTTTGTCTTATGGCACTGGCTCTCCCTCCCCAGGAACCAACGTCCGTCTCCCACTTCCGTACGTGCCATTTCCGTACAAAAGGAATTTTGTCCTATTTCAGTACATAGCCAGATCAGTTAGTGTCACTTCCGCACAGTTTCACCGCGTTTGGTATCAGATGTAGGGAATGCTAAGAGAGAAAGTAAATGCTGAAACCCTGTCAAATTCCTCCTTTCGTCCACCAATAGGCGCTCATGGTAAGGTTAGTGGAAACAGTAATAAAAACTGAAGGGTCACCCCGGTGGCCCAGTGGTGTAAGCGATGGCTTCTGATCATTCGTCCGAGATGGGTCTGGGTTCGAATCCCGGTGAGGCATGGATGTTGTGTTTGTCTTACGGCACTGGTTTTCTTCCTTCCCTGGAACCAGTGACCCTAAATTAGGGACGGGCGACTGCTTATAGCCCACTGAATTGCTCACGGTGGTCGTTAGACTTTCAATCTAAAAAAAACAAAACAAAAAAAATGAAGGGTAAATAGGCTTTCCATTAATGCTATCTTTACGATCTTCAGCGTTCGTCGCAGATGTTTAATTTCAAAACTGCAAAAAACAAAAATGCTTTTCTTTTTAATGTTTCGTTCAAAGCGACCGTCAAAAATTCCGCGCTGTTTCTTTAAGCAGTTTCGTGGGAAATTTTCGCAAAATATTTTGTAAAAATCTTTTTCCTGAGGCTCTGAGGCTCTTAGAGCCGTGAACTCTCCCGCAGTGGGGAAGGAGGTTACAGGGACTGTCAGTACGGCCCTGATCCTCTGTCTTCTTTCACGCATATCTCACTGCTTACGGATCATCACATGTGTGTACGGAAATGGCACTAGGTGATCTGGGTGTGTACGGAAATGGGACAAAAATGCATTTGTACGGAAATGGCACGTACGGAAGTGGTATAATTAGGGACGGGCTTATGGCCCACCGAGTTGCTCACGATGGTCGTTAGCTCCCCACCCCTCCATAGCAAGGTGAGAGAGGTATCGGCTGTAAAATTATGCCACCGCTTAGAAGGGCTCATCAGTTTGTTAGCTAAAGTAGAAATAGCAAAAGAAGTTTCTTTCATAAAAACTTTCTCTTCTTCAGAGAACTTCGCCAATTCTCTAACGGTTCCTTAGAGAAAGTGCAGAGTATTAATTACTTTCTGAGAGCATACCAAAATTCTAATTTGAAATTAGTAAAAAAAATCTTATTCCAAAGCTTTATTCAGACAAATTTCAACACGAGCTTCTCGTATGTCATTGTGTTTAACCGTCTGATTGCCTTTAATATTCTTTAATTGTCTTTGTATTTTTATAATTGTTTTAAAGAACGTTTTGTTTCATTAGATGCTTAAGTTTCCTTGATTTTCTCCTGCTCTTCCATAAACGGGGCTTCACTGACATCCATCCAGTGTTCGAAGTGGCCGGTATGGGCCGGTATGGCATACCGGTAGTTCACAAAAATGAAAGTGAGCATACCGGCAGTTACAAAAACATTATTTGCCGTCTTGGTATGTAATAAATTATAAACCCGTCACAAACTGCGTACAGAAATTAGGATGAAAGCACAAATTTTAACGCAAAAATCGGCAAATGGCAGTTTTAACGGATAAAATTGATAAATGATTAGCAGCTAGGACTTTAAGACATTTTTTTAATTATTAAATTATTTTTTAAATATTATATACAGTAATTTTTAATTCCAAAAAAAAATTATGTGAAATGGTATGTATTTCTTTCGAAACCTCCTATTTATACTATGTGGATCTCTGGTCGACATCATACCGCGGCAGTAGCTCTGTGCCACTTCGACCACTGTATCCATCCTTTCAATAGGGAGCCCGGCGGGTGCCATTGGAACACGGGCCCCTGAAACTGGAGCAATGGTCCTGATACACGGATAATTTGCGGCTTTAGTTATAATATGTTTATCATTTTAGCAATCACATAATCTGGTCTAGTATGAGGGGTGGTCAAAAAGTAAGATGAATGGATCCGCTCTTGCTGCGGAAGCAAAAGAGAAGCGTCTGACCTAAGCGGCCATTAACCATCAACCCTCGCACAAGTCGCCTGGCCCGAAACCGCTTTTGCAGCAAATTCCAGTAGTCCTCCAAACGGCAAAGAGTGTAGACGCGTGTTTCTTGTTTGTTCAACTCTACGGAGATGTCGAAGTCCGAGCAACGTGCAAACATGAAATTCTGTTTCCACTTTGGATATTACATAGGTGAGAGAAGCGCATGAAAAACTGACAACCGTTTATGGTGAAAGTACTGTGACCCAAAAGACAGTGTTTAAGTGGTTTTCTAGGTTTAAAGATGGCGCTTCTTTCACTGAAGATAAATCTCGTCGTGGAAGACTATCAACGGCGGTAACCGACGACAACGTCATGGAATTTCGTTCTATGGTCAGTGAGAACCGACGTCTTACCATAAGAGAAATTGCAGCAGAGTCTTGTCTGTCGTTTGATCGTGAAACATGTCAGTGCCAAATTCATTCCTCGTCTTTTGAACGACGACTAGAAAAACAATCGTGTCACAATGTCGTCTGAGTGATTTCAACGTGCAACAGCAGATGCAAACTTATTGTGACGGGTGATGAAACTTAGGTCTATGGTTACGAGACTAAAACAAAGATCCAAAGCTCTCAGAGGAAAACCCTTCCTCTCCAAGACCCAAGAAAGCACGTCAGTCTCGATAGCACATTAAAGTCCTGCTTGTGTCATTTTACGATATCGAACGATTGGTGCACTGGGGATTCCTACCATTTCGCTCTACTGTTGATGTTGCGCGTTACTTGGAAATCCTGAAAAACCTGAGTACTGCAGTTAATCGCAAAAGGCCGAAGAAAAAGACCAGTGGCTGGATGCTTGACCACGACATTGCGCCAAGTGACACTACTGTGTCGATCATCCACTTCTTGGCTGCAAAATCCATTCAGGTACTCCGTCACTCCCCCTATTCACCGGACTTAGCACCTGGTGACTTTTGGCTGTTCTCGAAACTTAAGGTAGTTATGAAAGGCAAACGTCTTGACTCTGTGGAAATCATCAAAGGCAATGTAGCGAGTGTATTAAAAGACATTCAGAAACAGCCTTTTTATGGGTGTTTCCAACAATGGCAGAGCCGCGACCAGTGGATGGATGCTTCACCACGACAACGCGCCCAGCAACACTGCTCTGTCGATCATTCAATTCTTGGCTATAAAATCCATTGCGGTGCTCCCTCGGCGCCATTATTCACCGGACTTACCGCCGAGTGACTTTTGGCTGTTCCTGAAAATTAAGGCAGTTATGAAAGATAAACGTTTTGACTCTGTGGAAGACATCAAAGGTACTGTAACGTGGGTCTTAAAGGACATTCAGAAACAGGATTTTTATGAGAGTGTTTCCAACAATGACAGAGTCGCTGGCATAAGCGTGTGTCTGTGTGTGCGCTGAGGCGGATTATTTTGAAGGAAATAAATTTGTATAACTGTATTAACTATATACCTGTATAACTATTTGTATAACTCTACTATTAAATTTTTGTCTTCGATAAAGACATTCTTATTTTTTAATGACACCTTGTATATACGCATATATAAAATGTATTAAAATATAAGCATTTAACTCTTTATGTATAGTTAAATTCGTAAATAATTAACAGTAATAATATATAAATGTGTTAAAAAATTGCATAAAATTTGCGGGCTTTTGGTTTTCGTACAGGGAGTTGAGCTGAGCGGGAGCAAGCTCTTCCCGTCTGGTGGGGCGAAGCTTGAAATTATGCCCCTTCGAGTTCAAACGTTCCCCACTTCAATCTCAAATAGCATGCAGTTTCTACTCTACTTTCTCATACCTACATCATATAAAAATATGTGATCGTTCGAAAAACGCACTTAGGGCGCAAGCGCCAGCTCAAGGCACATTTGTGCACCGATGGAAGTGACACTCCCTTTGTGGACTTTGAACTGGAGAAAATTATAATGTTTCCGAATTTAACATACTCACATGCATTTAGCGGGTCTGCCACATTCCGCTTCCAAAAATTTAAAGGTGAAGTGTTTTAGTATCTTTCAAGCACTTACTAATACAAATTGTCGCGAGGTATAAATGGTGATTTCATTTATGAAAGAAAATATTAAATAGGATTCGCCCCTCTCGTAAGATTATTGGGTGCACTAGATCACCTAGCTGGATCAGCGCCTGTGATGCTTCTCTGTATTCAGAATACAGAGATAAAAATACGCGATAATTCCTTAATGTCGTCTATATTTTACTCATGAGTGGGAGTGCTTCCTGAAACTTTTAGAGAACGAAAATCCGCCCCACCGTTAACGGTCGCTCCAAGCAGCTGCTTTCCTTGTTTAATGGAAAATAAGGCTGTATAAGGTGACAGACTTCCAGCCCCTAAAGTAATTTGTATATACTAATGTTTTTATTACATATTAATGCGACATATGCTGCGTAAAATAAGTGGTCACCACGTGTCGCTTTTTCTTTATTCTTCGGTTACGGCCTCATGTTAAGCAAGGTCGAGCAGGCGTGTGCTCTGCGGCAATCCTACCGGATGTGTTCTAGCCGACGACCTTGATCTTGGTCCTCCAGGTCGGCAAGGTAAAGTGTCAAGGTCGCCGGCTCCAACTAAGGCTGCTAAGGTTGGCTGTCCTCCATCGAGGGATGGCTTCCAAAAGGGGGAAGGGGAGAAAAGCAGGGGTATAAAAGTAACAGAGCGGTTAGCTCAAGGCACACAGGCCGCGGATGGCCGAGTGGGCAACGTTCGTGACTGCCACGGAAAGTTACTTAGGTTCGATCCCAAGCAGGTACGAACGCTCGATCCACTAAATATCCGCCGTGCGTCGGATAGGCACGTTAAGCCATCGGACCCCGGGTACAAGCACCCCGGTAATAAATAAGGGCGTCTCCCCCGCCCCTACCTTTCTGCTTCGCTTCCGTGTCACTTTCCTATCGGGCACTCTAGCCTAAATCTCCTAGTTTCCTATTTCTAAGGGTTGTTTAAGACCTGGGGTCAGACGCTCCTTTAAAATCCTCTATATATGATCATGATCATGCTCAAGGCATGATCATGATCATATGTGTGCCGCGGGTGGCCTAGTGGGCAACGTGCGTGACTGCCGCGGAAAGAACCTCAGGTTCGATCCCAGGCAGGTACGAACGCTCGATCCACTAAATATCAGCCGTGCGTCGGATGGGCACGTTAAGCCGTCGGACCCCGGAAAGTGGCCCCCCGGTAATAAATAAGGGCATCTTCCTTCCCCTTTCTATTTCGCTTCCGTGTCACTTTCCTATCGGGCAATCTAGCCCAAATCTCCTAGCTTCCTATTTCTATGGGTTGTTTAAGACCTGGGGTCAGATACTCCCTTCCTAAAATCCTCTACATATACACAACAAGCTCAAGGCACAGGGGCCGCGGATGGCCTAAAGGTCAACGTGCGTGACTGCCACGGAGAAACCTCAGGTTCGATCCCAGGCAGGTGCGAACGCTCGAACCACTAAATATCCGCCGTGCGTCGGATGGGCGCGTTAAGCCGTCGGACCCCGGGTACTGGCCCCCGGTAATAAATAAGAGCGTCTTCCTACCCCTTTCTACCTCGCTTCCGTGTGACTATCCTATCGGGTACTCTAGTCCAAATCTCCCAGCTTCCTATTTCTAAGGATTGTTTAAGACCTGTGGTCAGTCCATCCTTAAAATTCTCTGCCGCCCCGGTGGCGCAGTGGTCTAAGCGATGGCTTCTGATCATTCGTCCGAGATGGGTCCGGGTTCGAATCCCGGTCAGGCATGAATGTTGTGTTTGTCTAATGGCGCTGGTTCTCTTCCTTTTCTGGAACTAGTGGTCCTAAATTAGGGACAGGCGACTGCTCATAGCCCATCAAGTTGCTCTCACGATGGTCTTTAAACCTAAAAAAACACCCCCTGTAGAAATGTGGAATGGAAAACGAACCGGAGCACAGCAAATGTGTATCAGATATTGAACGTAGCGATTCCGAGTAAGGCTTCGATAAATTCCGTTCAAAGTTAAAAGCTCAAAGAGACTCTGCGACTGACTGCAGATGACTAATTAGCTGCTTATCCCTATGGTGTATTCGGAAAAGTCACAGATTTCAGGCATATCCGAATGTAGTTCTTTCTGCCTCTCTCCACTGTCTTAGATAATTCCTTTAATTAGTGTGAAACTCAGTGTCAGTGGCGTAACTAGCACAATGTGCCCCCCCTCCCGCGCCGCAAGATTTACTTCAATACCACTAAGCACAGCAATTTTCCCAGAATTTCGAACACGAGGGAGGATGCATTTTTGTGTGAGTGTTTGTGTGGGGGGAGGGGGGGGGTTAGGAAGTCAGGGAGAGTGTCTGCAAAAGTAATGGTGGTACTAGAGACCTGTAGTTTTACCCTTTTAAGTAATAGATTTGACAACACATATAATTGACACGGAAGCGAAGTAGAAAGGGGAGGAAGACGCCTTTATTTATTACCGGGGGCCAGTACCCGGGGTCCGACGGCTGAACGTGCCCATGCGACGCACGGTGGATATTTAGTGGATCGAGCGTTCGTACCTGCCTGGGATCGAACCTGAGGTCCTTTCCATGGCAGTCACGAACGTTGCCCACTCGGCCACTCGCGTCCAAACTAGTCATTTATAGTAATTTATTTAGGCATTTATTTAGGCAAAGCTAAATATATCTTAAAGCAAAATATAAATCTTTGGGTTAATTATTGTGTGTGTTCGAATTTTTTCATAAAACTATAACTGGCAGCTGCAGTACGCACCTTCGTTACCTGCGCCCCCCAGCTGCGGGGATGGTAGTTACGCCACTGCTCAGTGTATGTTACTATGCGACTTAGCCTTTAAAAAGAAAACATTGAAGTGTATAACTTTCTTTTTCAGTCACAATTTTCAATAAATTTATTCACACTTTGTGCATTACTATTTTTACGTCCTCAGAGCATGAATTTACGCTCCTGATGTGACCATTCTGGGACACGGCCCCGGAGAAGAGGGGTTTGACCGTTGACACGGACAGAAGAGGATAGCCCCGATTGATTGAAGGTTTAACGACCACCATGAGCAACTCAATGGGTTATAAGCAGTTGCTCGTCCCTAATTTAGGGACGCTGGTTCCAGGGAAGTGAGAGAGCCAGTGCCGTAAGACAAACATAACATTCTCATGCCTCACCCAGCGGATTCGAACCGAGACCCATCTTGGACGAATGGTCAGAAGCCAGCGTTTAGACCACTGCGCCAGGGGGGAGACATATACTGGTGCAAAAGTATAATTTGCAGATGAACACAGAACCAGTGGCGAATTCAGCATTTGGAGGCCCTAAGCGCAACCTGGTGTTAGCCCCCCCCCCCGCCGCAATGCAGCTTTACTAGAGTTATTTTTCTGTCTGATGCAGCCTTAATACTGCTTTATTCACTCGCAAGGGTGTTCAATTAAATGCATGAATTGAAAAATACAACTTTTATTATTTTTTAATTAAACAAAAACGTATATGCATATAAGAAATCACATACTCGTGTAGTAAAAAAACATTGTTCATCCTATTTAGTACTAAGTAAGTAATTAACACGTACATAAACAGGCTTGTTTTCTGTTTTGAACAAAAATAAGTGAAATGTCTTAGTTATTTCCCCTACATTTACATACAAAAATCAAATGAGAGTGGTAAAGTTTTTTTGAGCTCCTGAGTTTGTGAGAATTTGAGCGTGTTACTTGTGTGTTTTGAGTGTTCTTTTTTCAGTTCGTTTTGCCTAAAGCTATAAATATTGCTTTATTATCATCATAAAGCGTCTGGAGTGCTTTCTTTCATCAATTTGGGTGTTTTAAGTTGAACGCCTCTGTTGTTGACTCTCTGCACCGGAGACAAGATGGCGTCACCAGGCAGCGTAGCTCGACTCACGCACGTGGCTGAAGTCAACGCTGTAGTTATTGCTACTTCTATTTCTGTGTCTTGTAGGTCAACTTCTGCTTCTCGTATGTTGTCTTTATTAACATCTACTAGCTCTCCTGCACTTTGCAGGACTTCTACTAAAACTCCATCAGCTACTCAAATCAGCTACGCCGACAAGCTCACCCGTGCAATTCCAAAGTCCTCTTCACTTGTGCCTTGTTCTCCACTACTGACCAGCCATCCTCATATCATTGATATTAATGATGACCTGAGGATTCTGTTCCATGATGACTCTCAACTTGGACAACAACTTGTGAATGAAATGAAATTAGGATTATTCTTCCCGGCTCTTAAGGATACACATATAGACAATACTACACAGCAAGATTTCAAAAGGTAATTCTATCTATTTCTATTACAAATATGTAACGCAGGATAGTGTTTTTTATTTTGCTACTGCTGATATGATTGATGTTTAAACACGGGATGGTGTTTTATTTTTCCACTATGGATGTAGTTTAGCAAAAGGTATAGACATCAAATTAACACGTAATTTTAGCCCTACGACCATAGCCTAACGCCCACTCACTTTTTCCCCGGTACTCTCAGAAGTATTTGAAGAGCTTATTAATGCCTCTTTCAACCCTCGGGAAGGTGGTTGGAACAAATAAATATTTCCCCGCAGCTTCCTTATATCCCATTGGCACGTGTCAAACGTTTTCGTCAATAACATAGTTATTTTTGCCGTCTCAGTGGCGCAGTGGTCTAAGCGATGGCTTCTGACCATTCGTTCGAATGGGTCCGGGTTCGAATCCCGGTGTGACATGGCTGTTGTTTGTCTTACGGCACTGGCACTCATCCTTCTCTGGTACCAGTTTTCCTAAACTAGGGTCGGGCGACTGCTTATAGCCCACGGAGTTGCTCATGGTGGTAGTTAAACCCTTAATTAAAAAAAAAAAAATTATTTTTCTGTCTGATGCAGCCTTACAATCAGGGCCGAATTAAGCCCTTAGTAGGCCCTAGGCTAAGATATTTGAGTGGGCCCCAAGGCTAAGATATCTGAGTGGGCCCACAAAGAACTTATGACGGGGAGTTGCTGTATTATGAAGTCCGTTAAAACACTAATATCTAACTACTAAATTATTTGCAGAGTTTTCATAAATAGTCACTGTATTTTTCATTGTTCTCACAAAAACATGAGTTAAAAGCTTAAGATTCCTAGATTTTGTCTTAGATTTTCTAATGTTTTAGTATTGTATACTTTTCTTAGTGCACATTTTTTATTATGCAAAGTGAAGCCACAGGGCACTTCGGCCATTAACAGTTCCAAGTGCAAACTGGGAGATGTGGGTGGATGGTAGTGAAAAAGCTGAAACTGTCTCGCCGACCCCGCATACAGCGACATGAGACCTTTTTTGAAACCTTTTTAGTGAGTTACTGCCTTGAAATCTGTTCGTCTTCCAGCCACTGTTTCTGACGAGGTGGAAATCATAGGAGACAAAAGTAAAACTATTTTACTGTATAAACCCTCCCTCTCTCTCTCTCTCTCTCACCTATCTATCTATTATTTTATTTGCCCACATATGCCTCCTGGGCCCCAAAGCTATAGCCCCTATGGCTACCCCCGTAATGCGGCCCTGCTTACAATCCCACCCCAAAAGCTGTCACGGTCGTGTCTGAAACTCGCACATACACTTGCGACTTGTTCGTAGGTGTACAATGCTCTCTTTCACGTAAAGGTGTGGGACACGTAGTTTTTGCGTGCCCTCCACCGTCAAACATCTGCTGCTTACAAACCTCCAACCTCAGCTGCTCCAGCTATGGATACAAATATCACTTCAATCATTCTTCTGTTACTCCAAATAATGCCACTTGTTTGTTCTTGCCACAGATTTCCATAGCAAAATAGGCAATCTACCGAATCCCTCTTCACTACTCCAATTCACACTTCTGCTCATACTACTTCACTAGTCTTCAGTTGCGATTTCTGATGTAAAATCTACTTACCGTTTTGATGTACTCCACGATGAATCCTCTGATGACAGCAGTAGCGGATCCAGTAGGGCAGTAGGTGACCCCCCCCCCCAGTAGGTGTTTACTTTTTAGATGGCCAATATCTAAATAATAAATGCATTTAATTTTGTAAAATTATAGTAATAAATCTACAGGTTTTTCGAAGAGTTTTCATAACTAAAATGCTGTGAATTTGGCAATAAAATGTTCAGTGCTAGCTTCAGCAGTAAAGAAAAAGAAAAGAAAGCTGCCCAGTGGTACAGTGGACTAAGCGATGGCTTCTGATCATTCGTGTCCGAGATGGGTCAGGCTTCGTATCACGGTGAGGCATGGATGTTGTGTTGGTCTTACGACGCTGGCTCTCTCCCTTCCCTGGAACCAGTGGCCCTAAATTAGGGACGGGTGACTGCTTATAGCCCACTGAGTTGCTCACGGTGTTCGTTAAACCTCCAAACAAAAACAAAAAAAAACGCTAGAGGTTCAGAAATAGAGTAAGATAAAAGCGAAAGTAAAAAAATTGTTTTGGCTAATCATGAAATCAACAGGTGAGCTTTTTTTTCCCCCGTTTTTTTTCCATATTGTCTAACATCATTAGTAATTGGGAACAGGGAAAGTCACCGCGTGGGGTAGACTTTGAAGTGTGAGTGTGAGAGATAGTGTGGGTGACACAGCGAAGTATGTACCTCGATTTGTCCCGAAATATAAAATTTGTCAATTTCCAGCTTGGAAATTTTTCTATTAAATTAACTCTGAATGGACCTCGTAAGCGGGCAACTGAACACCGTGAAAATAGTTCAGATTTTTCAGTTCTCGTTCGCAGTTTGTGATTTAAAAATGTAGAACAATTGTTATGGAACATTTTAAGTCTTGCGATGCCAGAAAGGAGCAGAATACTGCAAGTTTACTGTATAGTGTGTATGTGCTCTGCACAAAGTCTCTCCGTTTGTTTAGACCGGAGGCTCCCCCGTAGATAAGCTTCTAGATCCGCTACTGAATGACTGAAGATACTATGGAAGTCGTCACTAATGCTGAAGTTTTTCTTTCGGATGTAACTGACCAAGAGGTTAAGAAGTACGTACCTCGACTGCCAAAAAATTAGATAGAATTAATTAGTGCGTACCTCGATTGCCCGTGCTCCGGTTTAACGTACATCATACAAAAAATTAGCCCCTACTAACAGTAAACAAATATGCTCAAAAAGAATTTAAACTTCCTGCATTTCTTTCCATTAAGACTTTCGAGATAGAGGCCCCCCAAATCTTCACTGGAGACTCCCACCTACCTCGATGCACCTGACACTGAGATGTGCGTTGAGAGTTGAGACGATGTTGCCAGCCGATCTTTCTTTGACACCAAATTTTTCTGAACATATTGCACTTACAGTGCTACAGATGATCATTGGTCTCAGACTCGTGCAGAGGCGGAAGAAATGCCTTCAGTTGATTTTCGGCAGGTGGGGTTTTCATAGCATGAAATGCTCACCATTCTTACGCTGCCACCGCGTACGAGATTTAAGTCATTACCAATTTTTTCTAAGTTTGTTATTAATAAATTGCAAACTGTTCGTAAACTGCTGTTTGGTAAATTCACGGATCGTCGACTGCGCACATTTGTCAAACATCTTAGCCAGTATGCTAAACTCTACACTCAACTGAAAATGGAATGGGACTATAACAGACTGAAGATAGCGCTAACATATAACATTGCTACTTTCAGTTGTAGGGGATTTTCCACTCCATTGACAAACTCCCTTGCATTTGAAGATGTTTCGACATTACACATCGATATCCTGATGGCCTTACAAGAAACTAATTGCACTCCCAGTACTCAGTATTCCCGCTAGAGACATTTGGCCTTATACTGTCATCCATTGCTGTGGAC
The DNA here is from genome assembly GCA_039090855.1 of Macrothele yani. NCBI lineage: Eukaryota > Metazoa > Arthropoda > Arachnida > Araneae > Macrothelidae > Macrothele > Macrothele yani. Next base: position 6,321,441 of record CM077005.1, read on the forward strand.
CCTCTGTACATTCGGACATCGCTGTCCCCTTTCACGACCGCATTCAACACGATATTTCTAACCTTGCCTCTACAGATTTAGTTTCCGGCAAATTACAGCTCGATTCTTTTGATTTGCACGCAGAAAAAATTTCAACTTTTCAATGTTCGCCTCCCTACCACCACCACTGCAGCATTGCATGTTCTTTCCACCCGTCAGAATGTTCTTCAGTCTTTTTTCCTTACCAAAGTTATTTATGCGGCTATTTTAATTGTACCCTGTAACCAGATCTTGGCCGTCATAATTCCGTTGAAATATCGTAGTTCAGTCGTCGCATCACTTTCATCTGCATACAGTCCAGCAATCATAACTCTTTGACGCATTTCGCATATTGAATCCCACTACTAAAGCCTACTCGTGAAGGGCGACAGCACACGCTTCGAATGTGGTAGCCAGACTTGATCGCTTTTATATTTCACATTTGCATCTGTAATTGCACACAGTTCACCCCCCCCCTCTCGCATCATCTGATCATCACATTGTTTTAATGCAACTCTATTTTATTCTAAAACCGGGAATATCCCTTACTCCGAATTTGGACCTTGATGACCACTCTTCATCAGTTCTGAAAGTAGAAAGTACATGATTGGAGGAAGAATTCAGTGTTTAAAGTTTAGTTTCTCTCTCTCTCTCTCTCTCACACACACACACACACACACACACACACACACATACGGTCGAGTCACATTATTGTGGCTAATATCCAGTGTAACCTACGTGTGTGCCGCCCTGTTGGCGCAGTGATCTAAGCGATGGCCTCTGATCATTCGTCCGAAAGGGGTCTGGGTTCGAATCCCGGTCGGGCATGGATGTTGTGTTTGTCTTACGGCACTGGTTCTCTCCCTTCCCTGGAACCAGTGACTCTAAATTAGGGACGGGCTACTGCTTATAGCCCACTGAGTTGCTCACGGTGGTCGTTAAACCTCCAATAAAAAAAAAAAAAACGACGTGTGCAGCGCGGGCAGCAGCTAGACGGGCTGGGAGTGACTCAGTAAAATGCTGCAAGGTGTTCACAAATGTGGAGTGCATCTGGCAGCTGCTGGAGAGTGCGTGGTAGGGGATCCATCTAGCGAACAACGCGATCGAGGTGGTCCCACAGATGCTTAATTGGGTTTAAAGTCTGGGGAATCAGGGGACCAGGGAAGTACTTTGAAGTCTTCACCGTGCTCTTCCAACCACTCTCGGACATTTCTAGTTGTGTGACATGTCGCATTATCATGCTGGAAGATCCCATCCGCCCCAGCAAAGACAATCAACATGTATGGGTGTTCGTGGTTTGCAAGAATGGATTCACAACGTATTCGGTCCATAGTGCCTTCACAAGTATGAGTGGGCCCAGAGAATGCCACGAAAACATTCCCCAGACCATAACGCTGACCTTACTAGCTACTGTTCTGCCAGCAGTCGTTGAAGAGTGCTTGTTCTCCAATGTTTCTCGCCTCATACGCCAACGTCCATCCGTTCCATGAAGCAGAAAACGTGACTCATCGGAGAAGGCAATCCTTTGCAAATCAGCAGAGGTCCAATCTCCAATTCCGATACTGCCGTGAAAATGTAAGCCTTTTCTGCCAATGCACCTTCGTAAGCATAGGTGCAGTGACCACCCGTCTGCATCAGAGCCCTATACGGAGCAGGGTTCGCTGAACTGTCGTTTTAGACAAACTTCCGGTAGCCCCCTGGTTCATTCGGCCAGTGAGTTTCTCCATTGTTGCGTTTCGATCAGCCCTCACACCTTCGAAGCCGACGTTCACCTCACATCAATGGCACGTGGTGCTCCGCAATTTCCACAGCGCTTATTTTCAATGGTACCATTTCTCCAATCACGATACACTTTAACCACAGCAGCACGGGAACAGTTCACAAACTGCGCTGTTTCAGAAATACTGCCCCTCTTGGCCCGAAAGCCGATAATTATCCCTTTTTGCAAATCTGATAAATCGCTCCTTTTATCCATGACCGCAACGAGTGATATGTTTTCAGATCAGATCATATGTAGAGGATTTTAGGAAGGGAGTGTCTGACCCCAGGTCTTAAACAACCCTTAGAAATAGGAAGCTAAGAGATTTTGGGCTAGATTGCTCGATAGGAAAGTGACACGGAAGCGAAGTAGAAAGGGGGAGGAAGACGCCCTTATTTATTATCGGGGGGGGGCAGTTCCGGGGTCTGACGGCTTAACGTGCCCATCCGACGCACGGCGGATATTTAGTGGTTCGAGCGTTCGTACCTAACTGGAATCGAACCCGAGGTCTTCTCCGTGGCAGGCACGAACGTTGACCACTAGGCCACCCGCAGCCAATGTTTTCAAATTGCCTACAGCACACCTTATTTACCCTCCAAGCCAGCTCGCGACACGTGCCTTCTTTCATTGGCTACGCGCTGTTGGCGTCAAAAGTAGGAGGTGGTTACAATAATGTGACTCGACTGTGTATATACAATAATACACAGTTGTCCCATGGTATCCATCTAATATTTCAGTTATCTATCTCGGTGGTCCTTTCTTCCAGCAATATGTCCAGCCTATTTCCATTCCAGGGATTTAACTTTGATCAATGATATCTTCCATTCTCGTGATTTTCCTATTCTTTCAGTAACAACCTATCTTTCCTGATCGCAACAAACCTGCACTTCTCCATGCTTCTTTTAGCTGTCTGCAAACTATCTGTTTCTTTTTTCTCTTTTAGTTAAGATACATGTCAGAGCTTCTTCCAAAAGCTCTCCAACCAAATTTTTCACGCTGATTAGTTTCATCAATGTGGCTCTCACTCGATATGTGTTACCCAGGGTATTGTAGATATTGGTTACCTCAAGATTTCCCCATTAATCGTTAAGTCTTCATTTCTTGTAAAAGCATTTTATATCAATTTTATTTTCTGAAAGTATATTTTAATCCCACTTTTTAGCACGTCTTTTGTAAAAAAAGATCGTGCTTATGTTATCGGTTTGTCCGTCCGTCTGTACCCACGATATCTCTGCAACTATTTGTCCGATTTAAAAAATTCTTCTTGCATTGGGAAGCTTGAAATATGCGAATGATCCTTCATTTCGCTTTTTTTTTACGATGTACAATTTCGCCGCTAGAGGGCGTAAATGCAGATGATGTCGAATTCAAAAATACGTTTTATTCCACATATTTGCTTCTAAACATCCGATTGAAAAAATTCTTTTATCTTGCGATTCCATTTATGTCGCAGAATATTTTCGATGTAGTTACTTTTTCAAATTACGCATAGATTTTCCGTTAGGGGCGTAAAAGTAAATTACATTTTTCCTGATAACTCTTCTTCTAAAACTTCAATTTGAAAACTTTTTTCTTCAGCGGATACACCTCCTGATGGAAAATCTTTTGCATATAATTTCAAATATTTGGTAAAGAATACTTTGGCCACCAGGGGGCGTAAGTGTTAATTTTTACTTCTGATGCATTTGCCATAAAATCTAAGCTTCTAAAATATCGATTGAAAAAATTCTTTCGTGGACTGATGCCACTCACATCGATAAACCTTTTCGGAATATTTTCTTCTTAAAATATTCCATGGTTTCTCCGCCAGGGGGCGTAGATGTATATCTTATTTTTGTCAATATCTCTACTTCTAGGAGTCCGATTTGAAAAAATTCCTTCTTTGTTGGATAGTGTTTCATATAAATTCAAAATTTTTCAAGTAAATCATAGAATTTCCGCTAGGGGGCCACAAAGGTAAATTGCTTTTTCTGCGGTATTTCTGTTTCTAAAACTCCGATTTGAAAAATTCTTCTTGTATCTCATACAAGACCTAATGGGAAATACTTTTCACATAATTTCTAATGTTTTGTAAAGAATAGTTTGGCCACCAGAGGGCATAAGTGTTAATTTCTGCTTCTGATGTATTTGTAGCAAAATCTGGGCTCCTGAAAACTTGACTAATTTTTTTTTCTTGGACCGATACCGCTCGTATGGAAAAGCCTTTTGAGAATACTTTCTTCCTTAAATAATGCGTGGTTTTTCCACCAGGGGACGTAAAGTCACATCTTAGTTTTGTCGATATCTCTGTTTCTAAGAGTCCGATTTGAAAAATTCTTTCGGTGTTGGAGAGCGTTTCTGGTGCGAAATGTTTCTCATATAAATTCATGTTTTTCTTAAAGCAGAAGTCTGCAACCAGAGGGCGTAAGTTTACGATTCCGTTTACAGCAATATCTGAGGGATTAAAAACCCTACTGAAGAACTTCTTTCTTCCGTCAGATACTATTGTTTTCCATACCGGTTCCACTGACTTTGAATAGCTTTGATAAATTTAATTTGCGTCAGAACGGATTCAAAAGACGTGCTCATTACACCGGAAAATTCGGTGTCATCTTTCTTGTTTACTTTTGTCAGCAAGTTCCTGGATCTCACTCTGCCGCACTGAAAGTGTACTTGCAAAAATGACTGTCATCACCAAAGTGATGGTAAATATACATGAATAAAAAATAAACCCTAATCAATTTGTGAATCAGCTAAAAACGTCTATATCACAAAGGAATGTTACCCGTCAGCTGGAGAAGTTTCGTTTTTCTTAATTGCGCAGCTGAAAAACAGTGAACACATTTGGAGTTCTCTGTTTTCGTACCTAATTGTTCATAGTAATAATCATAATAAATGAGCTTATTCAGTTCATGGACGTTGTTACGTCACGACAAGAACTACACACCAGCTGATTAAATGGTAGTGCCTCCACGTCCCAAGCAGATAATGTTTTGGGTTGTGGTTGGCACTCTGTGGCCAACTGTGGCCCTTGCGCGGTAACAAACTAAGGACTATACCAAACTTTTCTATCTTTCAGCAATGATCAAATTTTCTCGTATGTATAATAGGTCCATTATTTCTGAAATTGTGCTATTCTACATGTGACTGATAATGGCATTTTTCCCGAATTATAAAATTACTTCTCAGAGAATTTTCGACATTCCAATTATGGTTATTGAATCCGGAGTAATTGGTACCTAGGAAACTGGTATTGTGCAAACTCGCGCACGAAAGTCTGTTACATACAGCCCTGGAAAAAAACATAAGGCCGCACACAAAACATTTTATTACATAAGCACTACAATTCTAGAGGTCCTAAAATTTAACACAGTATCAAAGCAATGTATAATCGGAGTACAGACAAAATATTGATGCGAATGTTGCATAATTAACAATGAAGTGTAAAATTGTAATTATTACACCATTTTCATTCTGGAAAAAAATATAAGGTCGGCATACATGTTTGAGCAATTTAGCACTTCATAGTCTGCCTTTCTTTTCAATGACTGCAATCAATCTATCAGTCATGGAGTTTGCAAGTTTCGATAGTGTTGGAATTTCGATGTTTGCCCATGCTATCTGCATGGCTGCAATAAGGTCCGCTTTTGTCTGGAAATGTCTGAAGTCCTTGTAGACAGAGCGCACCATTATACCCCAAAGGTTTTGCATCGGGTTGAGGTTGGAGCTCTGTGAAGGCCAGTCCAAAACGCTTACGTCATTGGCTTCAAACCATGCTATAGTAGACCGAGAGTTGTGGATGTTGGCATCGTCTTGCTGAAAAATCCAATCTCTCGATGCCATAAGGGGAGCAACAGGTAGTAAATTATCCGCCAGCCCATCTTGGTACTTGTCGGAATTAATTTTTGTGTCAATAATCACAAGTGAGGTTTTTCCAGTAGCAGAAAATGCCCCCCAAACCATGACCGAGCCTCCGCCAAATTTGCGCTTTGAGAAATAGGGTTTTTCTTTCCGCAGATCATGCCAATATTTAGCGAAATCGTCAGGCCCGTCCAAATTAAATTTCTTTTCATCGGAAAAGACCACGTCTTTCCACTTATCTCCGAAAGTAATATGCCTTTTTGCAAACTCTACTCGAGCACATATACACTGACGGAAAAAAATCCCAACACCACGAAAAAATAGTTGTAGAGGAATGAAATTGCGGCAATACATTTGTATAGGTAACATATTAATCGATTAAGGTTTCAAGATCACAGCTTATTATTGTAAGCGCGAGAAGAGCCATTTTAAATGTGAAATGCTGGTACATTAATAACCGGTGTAACCGCCAGAATGTTGAATACAAGCACGCAAACGTTCATGCATTGTGTCGTACAGGATGCTGGATGTCAGCTTGTGGGATGGAGTTCCATGCCTGTTGCACTTGGTCGGTCAATACAGGGACGGTTAATGCTGGTTGGGGGTGACGCTGGAGTTGTCGTCCAATGATGTCCCATACGTGCTCGATTGGTGAAAGATCTGGTGATCTATCAGGCCACGGCAACGTGTCGACACTCTGTAGAGCATGTTGGGTTACAACAGCGGTATGCGGGCGAGCGTTATCCTGTTGGAAAACACCCTGGAATGCTGTTCATGAATGGCAGCACAACAGGTTGAATCACCAGACCGACGTACAACTGTGCCGTCAGGGTGCGTGGGATAACCACGAGAGTGCTCCTGCTGTCATAGGAAATTGCTCCCCAGACCATAACTCCATGTGTAGGTCCAGTGTGTCTCGGCCGCAGACAGGTTGGTTGCAGGCGCTCACCTGGCCTCCTAACCAACACACGGCCATCACTGGCACCCAGGCAGAACCGGCTTTCATCAGAAAACACAACAGATCTCCACTCCGTCCTCCAATGAGCTCTAGCTTGACACCACTGACGTCGCAAACGGCAGTGGTTTAGAGTAAGTGGAATGCACGCTACAGGGCGTCTGGCTCGGAGCTGTCCTTCAAGTAACCGATTTGTAACAGTTCGTTGTGTCACTGTAGTGGCAACTGCAGCTCGAATTGCTGCCGCAGACGCTGTACGATGCGCCACGGCCATACGCCGTACACGGCGGTCTTCCCTCTCAGTAGTGCCACGTGGCCAGCCGGAACCCGTTCTTCTTGAGGCAGTACCTTCCCTTGACCACCGCTGCCAACAATAATGCACAGTGGCTACATTCCTGCCAGGTCGTTCTGCAATATTGCGGAAAGAAAATCCACCTTCTCGTAGCCCTATTACACGACCTCGTTCAAACTCCGTGAGCTGTTGATAATGGCTTCTTCGTCTTCTTAAAGGCATTCTTGACTGACATCAACACCCTACGGCGAATCTCAATGATAACTAACGCTCACGAACGTTACAGCGCGTATTTACAGCAATCCTGCTTTGCATGTTCCGAGGGGCGCTACTAGTGCCACACGCATGCGCCGAGCGCGAAATTTGCATAGACGTCATCTTACAGATGTACTCTCACCGCCTACCAACTGTCGTCTAACACAACCCCTTCTTGGTGTTGGGATTTTTTTCGTCAGTGTATGTTTAGCATTCAGGTAGGGTTTTGGCTTTAGCTTAATGTATTGGATGTTCGAATTGCTGGCTAAAACATTTCGTACAGTTCGGCCACTGCAGGACAAGTTCAGTTCACGAACAATTTCACTGGACGACTTTTTGTTAGCGCATGCAGGTTTACAAACTCTACGTTTCATGCGATTTGAAATTGATTTTGGCCTACCTGTAGATTTCTTTAGTCCATAAGAAGATGGATTTCGCAAATAATTGTTCACTACAGTCTTGGATCGGCCTATAGCCTTTGCAATTTCCGCACCACTCTTCCCACTCGCATGCAATCCTTGTATTTTACCGCTTTCAAAATCCGACAACTTTTTGCGCTTCGCCATAGCAATACTCTTCTCAAAGCCAACACTGACGTTGCCACGTGTTCTGCTTATCAAGGCGCCTGTTCCTACACATACATGAAACAACCTAATTTACATACTCTTCGGGAAAAGTTCCTGACAGTATCATTTTTTCCAGCTGCAAATGTAGTTAATTCGGTTTTCTTCTTTTTATTTTTTTTCCGCAAAGATTTTTATCGCATTATTATTTTAGAAGGGTTTGAAACTTCTTTTAGCACTATTTGAACGGTTCGCCCCATTAACTTAGTCATCTCTTGTCTATATTTTCGCATTTCTTTACACGACCTTAACATTTTTCCTGCACTGTACGCAGTTTCATTCTCTTCTGTTAACTTTTAATGTCTGAATTTACGAGGTACGATTCAAAAGTTCGGGCACTGGGTCCATAATGTCCATAGATATAGTTACAAAGCTGAAACACGTCCTCCTTCAAAATAAGACCTATAACGAAGTAAATTTCTCCGTCATTTCTATCCGCGCCAGGATTCGAACCTGGATCCCCTCATTTCGGAATAAGTCGCTCTACCAATTGAGCTACGCGGACGTTTTATTCTGATTCCTATCTGCCTTTATGTCGTGTGCGTCCTTCTGGCAGGTACGTCACATCTCCTGGTACCTTACATCATCTCCCCCTTATTTTTTATTTATTTATTTATTTATTTTTTCGAAGTGCTGGAGAAGGGATTCTCTTATTTTTCCTATCTCGCGGTGTGGAAATAACATCACACCATTGCGAGATTTTGAACGGTCAGGTCATCCGGATAGTTCGGGCGCCATTATAACGAAGTAAATTTCTCCGTCATTTCTGGTCACGCCAGGATTCGAACCCGGATCCCCTCATTCTGGAATAAGTCACTCTACCAATTGAGCTACGCGGACGTTTTATTCTGATTCCTATCTGCCTTTATGTCGTGTGCGTCCTTCTGGCAGGTACGTCACATCTCCTGGTACGTTACAGACCCTCTTGCAACCACACACTTTTGCCGGCGGCTATGGAGTTTGTCGAAGCACTTCTGGGACCCATTCTTTGCAGTGTCCTTCAGTACTACCAACGATGCATTTTTCACTTCTTCTGCGCTCGAAAACCGACGACCCTTAAGTTGATGTCAGCTTAGGGAAGAGGTGGAAGTCGCAGGGAGAGAGTTCAGGTGAGTACGGTGGGTGTGGGAGGAAAAGAGTTCATTTTTGGCGAGAAACTCACGAAAGAGGAGTGACCTGTGTACGGGTGCATTGTCGTGCAACAGCACCCACGATTGATCACCCCATAGTTGAGGCCTCTTCTTGCGGATCGACTCACGTAGACGTCGCATGCTGTCCAGATAAAGTTCCTTATTGACAGTGCGTCCTTCAGGGATAAATTCAAGACGAACAATACCCTGGATGTCGAAGAAGACCTCTAGCATGATCTTGCCTTTGTTGCGATGACGGAATTTCTGCTTGCGTGGAGACGATGGCGATTCCCTCGCAGCTGATGCGCTGCTAGTCTGTGGGTCGAATGGGAAGCACCATTTTTTATTCCCCGTTATGATTCTTCTAAGAAATTGTGGATCTTGGTCGACGGCGGTTACGAGATTGCCTACCATTTCCATCTGCATGGCCAACTGATCTTCAGTTAACATGCGTGGGACGATGTGTTGACACACCCGGTTCATCTTCAGATTATCTCTTAGTATCCATTGAGACGTAATCTCCGATTTCCCAGCAGCATCTGCTATTTGCTCGATCGTTTGTTGTCTGTTGGCGCGTAGGATGGCCGCCATCTTCGATTTTTTTCCACCCGTCCGAGCTGCCACTCGCTTTGTTCGTCGTCTTCGACCTCCTGTCTGCCTTCTTTTAAGCGTCGATGCCAATCGAATGGTTGTATCCGCGACAGGGTGTTTTCGCCATAAACTTGCTTCAACGTCTTGTAAGTTTCTGTTGGTCTTTTGCCCAAACGAACGCAAAACTTAATGTTAACGCGCTGCTCAAAACACGCCATTTTTCTTTAATCGCCGAACACTGCGTAAGTTGCGCACAATGCCCGGATGTAGTGCAGCAAGCACGTGATGTAGATGGACGAAACCAATTTCCCTGTGAGGGGGGGGGTGATAATGTCGTAATGTAATCCAATAACCACCGTGGGTATGCGATACACGTACTTTGCCGCACAGGCGCAGTCCGGGAACTTGTGGATCCTACTCCTGTATTACTATAGCATCAGCTTCATAGCTTCTACATACTCCGACACATTTGTTTTCTTCACATTTCTAAATTAATTCATAATTGAAGCAATCGCGGCATGATTTATCATGAAATTAACTATTGAGAAAACTCGCATCCAGGAGACTGGTACACGGGAGATTGGTACCCAATAAACTCGTACACAGAAGGTTGCTGGTAATCTGGTACCCAAAGAATTCCTGCATTTCGAGTTTAATTTCCACTTTTCTAGCGAAAACAGCGTATGCCAATTGCATTAACGCAGGATCGTTGCTCTTAGATTATTGTTATTGTTGATAGATGTATTGTCGATCAAAATATTAGTTTGTAAACCCACAATTTGTTCACTTTTTTTTTCCTGATACTAAATTGGGGTTTCGGAGGGTGGCTTCTACTGCTCGATTTGGTTGGTTCTGGGTTGGGGGGACTCAGACCCTGAGGTGCGATATGCCGTATTTCCTTTAACCTAAAAATGGAACTCCGCGTGTGTGTGTTGGGGGTGGGGGGAGGGGGCTCGTTCCTAATCAAATGAGAGCCGATCATCACTTAAAATCACATTTGATCACTCTGAGTAAAATACATATTCTCATACACTCTTCGTCAAACAAATAATTGCACCCAGAAGGACGTGTCGGATCGCAATGCTATTCTGGAGGGAAGTTAAAGGTGGCCAGGAACAATAAGGGATTAAACATTGAGACTGACTGATATGGGTAATATTTATTGAGCTGCACGCCAATAAGTAGTGTCTCTCAGTATGGCGTCGGGCCACTGTGTTTGCTCACACAACATGCCAGACGTCTCGGCATGGAGTTGTACAAGTTCTTAATTGTGTCCTGCGATAAGCCATCCCATGCCGATTGAATCTTACGCAGTTCTTGCAGATTGTACGGTACGGGTGGAGTGTGGATAGTGCGTCCAATAGCATCCCACACATTTTCAGTCGGCGATGCGGTTGGCCATGGCAGAGTGTCAGTGCCTTGAAGGCAAGCTCTCGAGGCAGCAGCGGAATGCGGACGAGCGTTGTCCTGTGGGAAAATTGCACCGGAGAGAGTATTCAGAAAAGGTACGGCCACTGGTTGCAGAACCTCATTAACGTAACGTGGTGCTGTCAAAGTGCCTGTAATGAACACCAAAGGTGATTGGGCATCATAGGCAATCGCACCCCACACCATGATACCACGCCTTTTGGACGTGTGACGCTCGACAACAAACCGTTCATCTTGGTGCTGACCACGGATTCGTTGGTCGTCTCCTCCAAGACAAAAGCGGGACTCGTCACTGGAGATCACCCGCTGGCATTCTGAGTGGCTCCATGACAGTCTGGTACGATACCATTGCAGTCCTTGGCGAAGATACAATGGGCCGCCCCGATGGCTCAGTGGTCTAAGCGATGGCCTCTGACCATTTGTCCGAGAGAAGCCCGGGTTCGAATCCCGGTGAGATATGGATGTGTTTGTCTTACGGCGCTGGCTCTCTCCCTTCCCTGGAGCCAGTAGCCCTAAATTAGGGACGGGCGACTGCTTATAGCTCATTGAGTTGCTCGTTAAACCTCCAATAAAAAAAATTGGGCCTCCCCTGTAGCGCAGTGGTCTTAGCGATGACCTTTGACCATTCGTCCGATATGGGTCCGGGTTCAAATTCCGGTGAAACTTGGATGTTGTGTTTGTCTTACGGCACTCGCTCTCTCCCTTCCCTGGAACTAGTGGCGCTAAATTGGGGACTGGCGACTGCTTATTATAGCCCATCGAGTTGCTCACGGTGGTCGTTAAACCTCAATCCAAAGATGCAATGGTGTTGAGGGCAGTCGTCGTAACGGTCTGTGTGCGCGTAGTCCTATGTCGTGCAGTCGTGGTCCAATGGTACTAGCACTAATCGGACGATGCCTGGAGGGCACCACTGCTCGCTGAATATTCGCAATCGTGGCTGTTGGGTCACTCCGGGCACGTCGGACAACCAGTCGCTCCTCTCTCTCTCCGTGGTTCGTCTAGATCTCCCAGGCCCTTCCTGTCGCTGTTGGATGCCCTTTTCTATCTACTACCGCCAACACCGTGCTGTGGTGATACCCGCACGACCGGTGTGGGGCGTAGTATACGGCACTAAGACCATCCCGCTTCCCGGAGCCCGACGATGCGGCTCCTCTCGAACTCCTCCAACTGCTCGAATTTTTTCCGAATTCTTCTCCGAGGCATACATCACTTGCAAAGGATGCAACCAACACAACAGCACGAGTCAAAATGGCAAGCATGCGCAACGATACGACCTTATATAGCTTGTCAGGCAGAGCGCTACGACCCCTTCTTTCTTGCGTCACATGCGCGGCTGAGCGTGATACTTGAATCATTTGCATGTCTCACGATGTCAAACCTACCCACCAAGTTTAATTCCTGTCGGTTGCTTCCTTCTGGGTGGAACTATTTTTTTGACGATGAGTGTAATAATAGAGATCTGCATACAACCATATCTTTATTATATTATCAGAAGTTCATTTGGATTCTGTTTCCCTAGTCGAGATAAAGAAAGTATTTTTTTCAAACACTAACTTTCTCTAAATAGTTTTTTTTCATCAATTGCAACTTGCAAAGTTTCCTTCTAGATGGGGCATTGTCAACAGGATGGTTCTCCGCACACAATAACCCCCCTAAACGCCTCCGTATCTGATTTATCCTGGTGTTCTCCAGTCATTCAGACATCTTCCATTAGTATTACTACTGTGTCATCTGATTAACCCATCCCGCCATCCTGGATTTCCGATTGGTGATCATGCTGTATATTGGCGCCATCCAATTTGTGTTTCGAGCAGTGGCTGGTTTAGAGTTACCGGGGACCTACGCCCAGCATCGATTTTGGGGCCCCTTCACTTTGCCGGACGTCTTTATAATATACTACGTAGATGAAAGCCCGTCAATAATGACGGGAAAAGTAAAATTTATGATACAGAAATTATTGACATTTATTTATTGAGTTCCACGCCAATAGATGGCGATTTTGGCTCACAGCTTTCTAAAAATTTCCCGAGCAGTCGGTTATGGAATTTGATACGACGGGCTGTCTGTTTGTTATGTGTTTTGTAAAACCTTTAGTACCTATTTCGTATACACTGACTGTGAACCCTGTATCAATTTCCCCTGTTCTTTTTCCGTGAACTATTTTTATCTTGAAGTCGTCAGATCGTCGTACTCTTGACGTTGCCACATACAGATGGCTAAACACTGGTTCAGGTAGTGAACCAAAATCCCTGATGTAAAGTTTTTCGTAGCCGCCCAGGTGGCGCAGTGGTCTAAGCGGTGGCCTCTGATCATTCGTCCGAAAGGGGTCCGGATTCGAGTCTTGGTGAAGCATGGATGTTGTGTTTGTCTTACAGCACTGGCTTTCTCCCTTCCCTGGAACCAGTGACCCTAAATTAGGGACGGGCGACTGCTTATAGCCCACTGAGTAGCTCACGGTGGTCGTTAAACCTCCAACCAAAAAAACAAAAGTTTTCGTATCTCTAGAGTTGCCCGTGTTACGTAAAGTATCTCTGACGTCATGTGAGAATGATTTGGATTAGATGGCGTCACACCAGCAGCTGTGTTCTTTGTTGCTATGACAACAAAATAAATACGCGTATAGGTGAGAGGACGTCACAAACATTGATTTGTTTCTCAGTTGTTGCTATGACGACTTAAAACGTGGCACGGAGGAGGAGGGCTCTAGCAGATTATTATTGGAGCTAACCTCGCATTTTCCCTCTCTTCCACTAATGTATAAAAAAAAGTATTGTAATCGACTTCCAGATTTCAACAGAAATACCCATTTTGGGCTCCCCCGAATATGATTTGACTATTTTTATGGTGGTGTCTATATATATGTGTGTGCGTGTAATGCACGCGCGCGCCTGTGTGGTTTGTTGTCAAATGATCGTATGTAGAGGATTTTAGGAAGGGAGTGTCTGACCCTAGGTCTTAAACAACCCTTAGAAATAGGAAGCTAGGAGATTTGGCCTAGATTGCCCGATAGGAAAGTGATACGGAAGCGAAGTAGAAAGGGGGAGGAAAACGCCCTTATTTATTACCGGGGGCAGTACCCAGGGTCCGACGGCTTAACGTGCCCATCCGACGCGCGGAGGATATTTAGTGGATCGAGCGTTCGTACCTGCCTGGGATCAAACCTGAGGTCCTTTCCGTGGCAGTCACGAACGTTGCCCACTAGGCCACCCGCGGCCCAAGGTTTGCTGTCGCCAAAACTCAAGAACTATTATAGCTATTAAGACGAAATTTAATACTGAGTGCTTTTGTGATACCCTAATGGGAAGGAAATGGCTGAAGTTAAAATTGTTAAGCCTTTTGTTAAGGAAGAAAAGTCGGAACTTTTATAAAGATGACCACTACACCACAGTACTTTAACATGTTACGTAAGGTTAGTTTCTGGTACTGCTTTAATTGACATGTTACATGTGGTGTGGGATCTGCTGTCGCACATCGTCAGATTCCACCCCACTGACAGTTAGTTCCCTTGCAGACAGTCCGAACCTGGATGAAACCTGTTCCTGTGTTTCGAAAAACACGTTTTCCAATGCCATTTTACTCGTACGGTAACAGTCTTGTGATTACCTCTTAACTAAACTTAATAGGAGGAAAAGGAATTTTAAAATAAAGATGGGAGAGTCATATAAAGCACCGAAATAAAGAATTAAATTTTCGTTACATTCTAAGAGAAATAACACCCAAATTTCTAAGCTCAGTTGTAGTGTAGCATTAAGAAGTAATATTACTTTCAAAACGATATTTAGTGAATCTGAATTTAAAATATTAAATTCATACTTGTACACCGATTAGGCATTACATTATGAGCGCGCCTGGAGACCGAACGGTGACGCAGATCAAGTTCATAGAGCAGTATACCGGGTTCAAAGGAAAGTCCTTATTCAGGGCAATAACTGCGGAAGAAAGGGTCCAAGTGGTACACAAGTTAGGTCTATGTATAGGAAAGGGATGATGGCCGATCGAATGCAAGCGATTGGAGTGCCCCTAGCGGCAAAGGTAAGAAGCTTGGAAACCTAACACGCGAGATAGGAACAAAATTCCAATTACAAAGTTGTAGCGCATCGTCTAATCAGTAGGAGACGACATATGGTGCGCACGAATTATGTACATGGACGGGTCAGAATGCTGTTAATTCGAAATCGGTAAAGTGGGTGAAACAGGCACAAAAATAATAACACGAGACAGAAGCTGTGCAGGCTTATTTATAATACTGATTTTTTTTTTACAGGAGATATGCCTACTTATATAGGCACAACGCGCATCTATGCGAAGTTAATGTGCAGCCGGTTCGAAGTGGCCACCATCGGCTACAATGCACATTCCAAGGCGTGTAAGGATAGCTTCTCGTACACTATCTAGCATGGCTGGGTGTCACTGTGTTACAGGCGCACACAATGCAGTATCGTAAATCTTCCAGACTAGTAGGTTCTGTAGCATACACCTGTTCCTTCTAGTAACCCCACAGGAAGAAATCCAATGGTGTCAAGTCCGGTGACCGCGGAGGCCATTCCACCGTACCGTCATGACCAATTATCTGGTGTCTGAATGTTTCAGCCACGAAACACCGTACATTGACTGTCATGTGAGGTGGTGCACCATCATGTTGGTACCATATGCGCAGCAGATCTCTGAGGGGGAAGTCATCCAGAAAGTCAGATATCGAGACCCGTAAAAACTGAAGGTACCGCTGACCTGTTAATGTCCCATCATAGAAAATGGGTCCAACTAGTGTGTTTCGCCAAATACCGCACCAAACGTTACTTGCCCAACATCATTTATGTCTAGCAGCTCGTCCCATAGATCGGTGTTATGCCGATTGACTATTCCGTCCCGTGTAAAACCCCACAAGATATCGGCCAAGAAGTTTGGATTAACCTCCAACGTGTTATGTACAAAGTTGCAGAAATCGAAACGCCTTCCCTGGTCTCCATCTATCAAACCTGGCACCAGCTGAACGTGGTACGGGTGAGCTCCATGCTCATTAAGGATTTGCCAAACACATTGTGCTGTTAATCCGCATGCTTCGGCGACTGCTGTGGTACTAATGTTGGGATTGGCAAGGACATACCCCAAGACAGCCTCAGGATGCACTATAACACCCGAACCCGTAGGTCTGCCCGATCGCGGACGTGCCTGTAGTCCTATGCTTCCGGTCTCTCGGAGGCGGCGAACACAGTTGTTAATAGTCGCTGCAGTTGGATGTTGACCAGTCGGAAAACGCTCGGCATGCAGCTTCGTGGGCATTGCGATGACATTCGCCATAAAGCACGACCATTTCACAGTACGCAGCGTTTGAGTAGCCCGCCATGAGTGTTTGCAACGTGTAGTTGACTGAGGTTCAAATCCCCAGTCTTGGTATTTTATCTCACCGATCGGCTTCTACGTCACTATCAATATTTACATACGCATTGGAATCGTTCTCCACTGTGGGCCGGTATTTTACATTGCCTAACCATCCAGCGACTGCGTGTACTTTATCAGCATTTTGACCCGTCCATGTACATAATTCGTGCGCACCATATGCCGTTTCCTACTAATTAAACTATGCGCTACAACTTTGTAATTGGAACTTTGTTTCTATCTCGTGTTGTTCGTGAGTTAGGTTTCCTAACTTCTTACCTTTGCCGCCAGGGGCACTTCAATCGCTTTCATTCGATCGGCCATCGTCCCTTTTCTTTACATAAACCTAACTTGTGTACCACTCGGACCCTTTCTTCTGCAGTTATTGCCCTGAATAAGGACTTTACTTTGAACCCCGTATATATATATGCAACCCGAGGACCGGCTTTCGGTTAGTAGAGTGTTCGGAGTCAGAATGGGAAAAGCTTCCGATTTATCGGAGTTTGAAAAAGGACAAATTGCGATGGCACAGCGCCTTGGAACTGCAATCTTGGAAATGGCCCGGCTTGTTCACGTGCCACTGTAGTGATCGAGTATACGTATCAAAAGTGGTTCACGTCGTTCGCAGCTCATTGATGTCAGAGGGGAGCGGTGACTGTCGTGCCTTGTTCACAGCGTCCGCAGGGCCACAGTGCGACAAATCGCCCGTAGCTACAACAATGGTGATCAGGGCAATGTGTCACAGCACACATTCCATCGCAGCCTTCTGCGCATGGGCCTGCGTAGCCGAAGACCCTGCCGGGTCCCCATGCTTACTGCACATCATTGCCAACAATGCATGAAATGGGCCCATGAAAATCGAGTATGGACCGTGGATGATTGGAAAAAGTGGCCTGGTCTGACAAATCAAGATTCCTGGTGCATCACGTTAACGGCCGAGAGCGGCCACATCGATTACCAACGGAGCATGGGTGCCATTAAGGTGTTCAAGCCAAGACTGAAATCGAATCACACTCACCATGAGCAGTTCGTCCTTATCGGTCAATGCGGCAATGAATGTATATACATATGATTTGTAAAAATATTAAAGACATACCTAATTATAAATACGTTTTTAAAGATGAACATTTTTCTTTCGGTGTTTCTATATTGATGCAGATAACACTTGAATATTTTTCTTATCCCTTGTATACAGCCCCTTGCTGTACTAATCACAGGGGAAAGCATTTTTATAGAGAACAATTTTATTTGAAAATCTTTTTTTTTTTTTTTTTTTGATTGGAGGTTTAACGACCACCGTGAGCAACTCAATGGGCTATAAGCAGTTGCCCATCCCTAATTTAGGGTCACTGGTTCCAGTGAAGGGAGAGAGCCAGTGCCATAAGACAAACACAACATCTATGCCTCACCGGGATTCGAACCCCTTACAGATGAATGATCAGAGGCCATCGCTTAGACCACTGCGCCACCGGGGCGGCCATTAACTGTGCATGCTAGAAACAGCGCCATTTCAGTGATCCGCACAATTGTTTTTACAGTACAGTGAGAAGTGGTAATATCGCGTTTTTTACTTCTGCTCAAAATGAATGCTTTCCCACTTATTAGCCACTGTTTGCTAAATTGTAAAGAACAGAAATTAAGTTCAAAATTGGAACTTCAACTGTCCGCCGCCGCTTATCGTGGCGGGCAAAGTAGTTTTCTCTCTGCACAGTGAGTAGGTAGTGACTGTTTTGAACATAATTTTTGTTATGAAAATGAAAAAAAAATGGCTGCCCTGTTCTTGGACACAGCAACAGGTAACTAAGGAATGGTAAAACTTGCATTTTAAGAGAAATTAATTCCAAAAAACGGTACTGCCGTAGTTCACTCAGGCATGAAAACAATGTTAGGAGTCACGGAACGGCACTGATTCCATCAGACAGATGAAGCACCGAATAAGAAATTTAAGTTTGCTTATAAAAAGGAGGTGGCAGAAGTGCAAGTTCCGTAGATTGATTTTGAAGGAGATATTGTCAAAATAAGAAAACATGCATTTAATTCAGAAACATTCTTTTAAAAAAAATACTAAATCGCTCTTTTGCACCATTATGAAAACAATAAAAAATGGGGAATACACTTGGGAAGAGAGAGAGAACTTCGTCAGAAAACTTCAAAACGCGAAATATTTTCATCCCTGCTAGAACGGGCAATGTGGCTGGCGGATGGACATCACAAGAATTTCCAGAAATGCAACAAAATCCGGTAAAAAGTTTCTTTGTGACTAGAAGACATCATCATATTCCGGAAAACTTGGCAGGTATGCACTTTTCATTCGCTGACAGAAACACGCTCTTTTTAACGTCACACAAAAAAAATTGCATACTCAGGTGTTTGTAAGTATGCAAAAGTTTCATTCTAATCACTTTCCTTCAATTTCTCTTAGCATACAAACAGTTGATGTCAGTAGTTCATATCAAAACCACGATATCCGAATTGTTTTGAGCAGTGTACATAAAATGAAAAAACAATAATTCTACAATAAAAAAAATGTATGGAATATAATATCATGAATCCATAGCAGCAATATGCAGTAACCTATAGAAGTTTTTTTTTGTGTGTGTATATACTTTAAAAAAAAACATTTATATTAAACGCAGAAAAAAAGTCCTGATAAGCAGATTTAGTGAGTTTTTCTGACATTTCATCCCACAAGTTGTCTTTCACCACACTGTTGTAATAATTTGTATGAATAATGTCATACAAAATTGAATTTATTTGCTCAGTGTTGATTAATGTTTTGTCAGTAGACATATCTGAAATAATGATAGTTAAAACACACCAAAGCAGAATCAGTGAAAGTGCAAAACTCAGGTCACACCAAAGGCTTCTGTCTGGTGATGCAATAGTAAACATGTTCAGGCAGGTGATCTTGACTTAAAAACATGTCCAACGCTTTGAAAGAAATATTCGTGACAAACAAAACCCAAAATTTTGTTTCCAATCGTCCTGTTCCAATACAAGAATTTTGAGTGGTATCTGATGTAATGTGTGTGTGAGGGCTTCCATTGGAAATAATAGTTAAGAATTTTTTTCCCTTTGTTTTTGTTCCAACATTTAACTTCCATTTTTAGGTAATGTGCGGCAAGCCAAAGATGTGTTTTGCACGATCTTCTTTGGATGTTCATGGTGTGCAAGTAATTTTAAGAGCTTATGCAAGCCATTCAGGACAGTACTCTCAGGTACACAGAATTCCAAACTACGACAAGTGAAGGATGTTCTTTAGCAAGGGCAGATCCAAGAACTTATCTGGGGGTGCTCTGGTCTAAAAAAAAAAAAAAATGGACAGAAAGACTTTGTTGCTGGCTCTGTCTCTCTCACACACACACACTAGCAGAGCTACAACTTCCTAGCATTGCAGTTTTTTTAATAAAATCTTTTCCATCAACAAAATTGTGAAAAAATTTTAAATTGCAAAGTGGGAAAAGCAACTGAAAAATGAGCACTGCATTCCTGGCATTCAATTGCCTGCTTTACAAGGAAACTAATACCATGCTTTTTAAATCTTTAGTCAGGCTAAATTTGTTTTGAAAGATCTTATCCTATCTCTTTGGGAGGCTTGATTTATTTATTTATTTATTTTTTTTTTTTTTGAGGTTTTAACGACCACCGTGAGCAACTCAATGGGCTATAAGCAGTCGCCCGTCCCTAATTTAGGGTCACTGGTTCCAGGGAAGGGAGAGAGCCAGTGCCGTAAGACAAACACAACATCCATGCCTGACCGGGATTCGAACCCGGACCCCTTACAGACGAATGATCAGAGGCCAGTGTCTTAGACCACTGCGCCACCGGGGCGGCAGGCTTGATTTAACATAGTAATCACCAGCTTTGATCATCGAATCATTCCTGAGCAATATGAGCTATAATTCCTCTTTAAAATATGTGTTTATTCTTTGGCAATGCACAATTCCCACCTCTTTTGAAGGGAACTTTTTTTTATTGGCGGATTAACAAACACCGTGAGCAACTCAATGGGCTATAAGCAGTCACCTGACCCTAATTTAGGGTCACTGGTTCCAGGGAAGGGAGAGAGCCATTGCCGTAAGACAAACACAACATCCATGCCTGATGTTGTGTTGTCTTACAGACTAATGATCGGAAGCCATCGCTTAGACCACTGCGCCACCGGGACGGCGAAGGAAACTTTCATTTACTGTACTACATCAATTCATTCCTACACTATCCTTTGTGTTGCTGGCAATTTTCTCTCAGAAGTATGTGGAAATTTTGCATTAAACAAAACATGCCCTTTGCTTTTCATGATCGGTCAAAATCATTTTTCCCTTCCACTCTCAGCTTTTTTTTTTTTTTTTTGATTGGAGGTTTAACGACCACCGTGAGCAACTCAATGGGCTATAAGCAGTCGCCCGTCCCTAATTTAGGGTCACTGGTTCCAGGGAAGGGAGAGCCAGTGCCGTAAGACAAACACAACATCCATGCCTGACCGGGATTCGAACCCGGACCCCTTACGGACGAATGATCAGAGGCCAGCGCCTTAGACCACTGCACCACACTCTCATCTTCCTCAGTTTCTTTAAACTCTAGTTTGTCTTTCTGTTCTGTCTCTCTGAAGCTATAGCTAACAGAGCATTTATAATCTCCAAATTCATAGTAAATTTTAATCAGTATAAAAGCTTTTATGAAAATCTGCATTTATTACTATAAGTTTTCAAAAATAATTGCATTAATTATTTACAATCTTGGCCATTTAAAAAAAAACCCTTTTTGGGGGAGGGGGAGGTGAATTGCCACCTCGTGCTTGCTGGATCTGTCAGTAGTCTGTTGTGTATGAATGATGACAATTGACATACCATAGGATGCCATTTTATTAACTGAAGGTTTCTGTAAGGGAAGTGGAGGCAGACAGTTTACAATCCCAAAAGCCTCAAGACCCCATGTTTTTTACTTTTTGGGGAGAGTGGGGGTAGTAATTCATGATCAAACGTTGTACAGAAAAATCTGTTCATAATTTTTAGGACTAATGGTTACAGGGGAAGGACAGAAACAGAAGACAAGATCCACAAAGTAGAACCAGCACCACCTTAGTTTAGAATCACATGTGCTGAACTCAAAAGATAAAACAGAAGCATGTCCTTCTGATCAATGGGTCAGTAGGCTCTCTTGTTAGGAACAAAACAGGAGGAGCATCAACCAACTAATAATGCACAGTGTACGTTTGAGGACTAATACAAATTATGTCAACTTTTTCTGAAACAATGTAAACTGTAGATCTCCTACACCTCAAAATACTATTAAAAAAGGCATCATTGTCCCCTTGTTTATAAGAAATATGCCAATAACAATCATGGTAGCTGTAATATATTCCACATCATTTGTGTGATTACTGTAAAAGCATTGCGATTGGCAGAAAAACTTAGCACTAACTTCATTCAGAAAGTATGATGCCTAACTGCATTTGAAGTAGAAAAATTCTTAAAAGCCTTGATGTCATCAGTAAATTAAACGTTTTCTGTTACCCATAAAACTCTTTTTTTCAGGGTTTAGCAATCCCTGTGCGCATCTAAGGTTATAAGGAATTGTCCATCCCTAAATTAGGACTACTGCTTCTAAGGACAGAATCAGTGCTGTACAACAAACCATCACCCATGTTTTATTCGGTATTTAAATCCAGGTCCAACTTGAGCAACTAACCAGAAGCCTATACTTTTAACACATGATTGAGGTGAGAAAAATTCTTAGTTGTCATGCCTTTGCAGGTAGCCCTTTTTCATTATTTTTTTTTTGTTTACCCTCTTTTATCCATATAACCAAATTTCTGCATGTGCATTTTCAGTTTTTCTTTCTTTTTTTTTTTTTTTATGCTTTTTTGAGCTTAAAAAACGAAAACTCTGGAAACTTGCCAGTGTAAAAAGGAAGAGTGTTAATGTTAAATTTATTCTAGGTGTCCCTTAGACCTGTGATACCAAAGCTCAGGCTTCACACATCCAAGGTCTTTGCCATTTTTTTTAGTGATCTGGCCTTGTCACAACCACAACTTACATTTAGTTGGAGGGAGTCATATGTTCTCAAGTGTCCACAATTTTTCTTAAGCTTAACTTCAACATTTCAGTAGGAAAAAAGGTGGAGATGCAGAAAAATCAAACCTGGAGTAGGACAATTATTAATATTATTTGTGCTAGAGTCAGTGGCTCTTAAAAAGACTGATGAAAAAATCAAATGTATATTATTCTGAAATTACTTGTGGATGAAGATACACTGCTTTGATTAGGATATAATTGTTTCCTAGCATCCTATTTGAAACCTGCTTGCGATTTTGTTTTCAGCACTAATTTTATTTTTTGGTGAAATTGAGGAGTAGCTAATGCTGGTGCACAATCACCAAAGACAGTGTTTGTCACTTAGTACATACTTCAATTCAGAGCATCCATCTTAACTACACCATGAAACAGTATGATTCCCATGGCCACTCATTCAATTTACTATTTAATTTTTTCCCCCAAATTTCCCCAAAAGCGCTTAGATAAAATTGTGTAGAGCTAGTTTTCTCCTTGTCGGGAGTGATGCTATGGGTAGTGTTTTAAGCCCCCCCCCCCAATATTTAGAATATGTGAGTGCAATCATCTAAGATTTTAGGGAACTTTGATAAATGAATGTGAATTTTTCCCAATTCACAGAATTTTTAAATTTAGTGTAATGGAGGAAGTCCTCTGAGTGAATGTGTTAGATACTAACAGGAAGACATTTTCATAATTATAGTTTCAAAAGTAGAGATATTTCTTGTCAGGTAAACTGAAATTCATAAATAGCCTTACAACAGCAAATATTAAAGATAACAAGTTATTTCTTCAAAATTTTGGCAACATGTTCACTGCCGCTGTACTACACTGAAGAGCAATTGAATTAGAGATACCTGTCTAGTAACGTGTAGCACCACCTTTCGCCCTGATGATGGCGGCTATTCATCTCAGCATAGACTCTACAAGACACCGGAAGCATTGGGAAGCCATACGGATCCACGACCCCTGAACAAGCTCCCACAGTTCACGAAGATTTGATGGAGGGGGTCAGAGCCTCGAACATCTCTCTCGGTGGCATCCCAGATGGGATTGAGGTCAGGTGACCTAGCCAGCCAAAGAAGCGAGGTCAGGTGACCTAGCTAGCCAAAGAAGCGAGGTCATGTCAACAAGACAATGCACCATGCGATGGCATGGTGCATTGTCTTGTTGCAGGATGAGGTCCCCAGTGGGATGTTGGAAGGTGTACAAATGGGAGCAAATGGTCGTCCAGGATATCCCGATAACGTTGACCTGTGAGGGACTATGTTACACGTACCAGGGGTCTCATTTCAGTCCACATAAACAGTCCCCAGACGAGAATGCTACCCCCACCAGCTTGAAGAGTACCCTGCTGGCAAGAAGGATCCATCGCTTCATGTGGTTTGCGCCGTACTCGTATATCCTGCCATCCGCATGTACCAAGGTGAATCTCGACTCATCAGTCCAAGCAACATTTCCCCGCATGTCTAGGGTCCAGTGGTGATGTTCCCGCTTACATTCTAATATTTGCACCCTGTGATGTGCGGTACCCTCGTGGGACGATGGCTTCCTTACCCCATAATGAGGAGATGGTTCTGGATGGTGTGGCTGCTTACACGTTTTTGTGCACCAGTGTTAAATTGCCGAATGTTTTCTTGCACTGTGGCCCGTCTACCAGCTGTTACAATGCGAGCTAGCCGACAATGACCCTGCTCATTTACACGCTGTTGTCCATGGCAGTTGGCCCTTGCAGGGATGGTTTTACCGGATTCGATGTACTCACTGTGCACCCGTGACACAGTGGCTCGTGAAAATCCCAGTGTCAGCACGACTTCCGAGACGGAGTGACCCATTCGGCGGGCCCCAACAATTTGCCCACGATCAAATGCGCTTAGATCCTTTGTCTTACCCATACTGCGTCAGACTCTGACCGATTCCCATTGCACCACTTCTTATATTGTTGGATCGCTGCAAATGTCATGTCGTTTCAGTTTACAGTGCCACATTTGCATAACGCCAGCTGTCTCTAATTCAATTGCTCTTCAATGTATATCAGCAGCAAGCACGCTGTGCAGGTATGAAACCTTTGCAAATCTCCCACGACGATTGAGCTTTTATGCATTTGGACCAACCAGTCGTGTGCTTGCATCTCATAGCTTAGCAATTCTAAAATACGAGAAAATTTATCCATAATTTATATTCGTAATTATAATTCTACCAGCAATAAAATATTATTCCAATACTGAAGTAGACATTTACTGGATACATATTTCGAACATTGTTGCATATAAAACGAGAAATAAATCCATACATTTGGATTTGGGTAGGGTAAAAAAATCCCACACACACAAACATGCAGTTAGACTTGGAACATACGAAAACAAAATATTTATCCCTTATCTACAATGATATAATTTGAAGCCTGGCTGAAAGCACAGTGCAGGATTTTCTGGGCACTGTAATAGAGTGTCCCTGTGGCAGAGCACATTTAAGCATAGTCTCCTCAAAAAACATCCCTTTTAGTTGTTTTTTTTTTTTTACTGGAAGATGGCCACATACTTTTAATGATTTAGATATCTTTGCTCTTGATTCAAAAGTTGACATACAATGGATAGCCTAAAATTGTAGAGGCTTACCTTTACCCCTGAGAATTTATTATACAAGTTGTGGGAAGTGATCATCATCATATGAAATATATGTATTCCTAACGTCTTGTACCATCTTATGGTTTTCCTTTCACAAGGATAGTACGCTAGCATTTGATCTTGACGATCTACCAGACATAAATTTATTATAGTCGATAACAGCCTTTGGTTTTTCTTTTATCTGTCACCTTTTATTTACAGTTTGAACTAAATCGTCCTGAAACTCCATGGTAATGAAGAGAACATTCCATTTGCACACTGCAACAGCATTAGAATATTGGCATTTCAGTTACCCCTTCAAAAGTTAAGCTTTTGTGACATCCTTAGGAAGATCTAGTCTGTCTGCTTGGAGAGTTCCAATGTAATAAGTCATTGTTCAACAACTGCAATGCAAGATTGTAACTATTATAAATAGCATGACCTACATTTAGCTTCCCTTCCATCAATTTTAAAATTACATTAGCAGCATGACCTCCCCCCCCCACCAGGGAGTCCAGTTGCCCTGTGTAAATCAAAGTGTTTAGAATTGTACCATTTGGTTCTATTAGCATATAAAGTTTCACCCCATATTTATGACATTTTTTCTTTCATGTACTCTTTTGAAAATCAAACTACCTTTCCATAAAACCCTTGATTCATCAATCGTAAGTTCTTTTCCAGGATATTATATGCTCTCTATGGTATAATTAAATAAATCTAGTAAAGGCATTTTTGCAAGGTGGTTGGTTGTAATCACTTTGCCAGGTTGAGGATTTCTTGCAAAATGAAGGCACCGCATGATCAGAAGGAAACTATTCCAAAAAATAACAAGAGCTCAGTACTCTTATTTTTCATTAGATAAAATTGTGCTTATGAGTATATCACGGCAGCGTTAACAACAATTGAACTCAGTATATATTTGATGTCACTCATAACAACGAAGTATACCTGATGAAGTAAATGGCACAGTGAGTTAATTTCCTTCTGTTTTTACAACTATTGCTTACTGTTACAACCTTTGATGATGTGGTACAGCTTTGGTGCTTCTTAAAAATACCGTGTGAAACAGTATAATAAACTGCAGAATTTATACGCTGCAATAACGTTAATTGTATAGACATTGATAAACAACATTTTGATCCTAGTTATAAATGAATTTATGGCACCTCTACTCATATTGTACCGTGGAATTAACTTTTTTTACGGGTCTTAGAGGTTATTATTCAAGAAAAAGATGGTGGTCAAATTTTTGAACTAAAGCCTTGTCTAGGCTTTAGTTCGAAAATTTGACCACAGACTTTTTTTGAATAATAACTTTTTTATGGGTCTTCTGTTAATTCCACAGAACATTTTGATGTTAAAAATTCTGAGCTTTGCACGAACTCTCCTCCTCCACAGGAACTGCAATATCAAGGCAGACAGTTTACAGAAAACTCCATGAGATAGGTCAGTAGGCCAATGATCTGTACCCCATCACACAAAAGGGTCCATCTGAATTGGGGCCCACAACTGGATTGCTGATAATGGGCCTGTGTTCTTTTCAGTGGCAAGTTGCAGTGCAGCCTAAACATGGATCCTTGATGTGTATACATTTGGAGAGAAGCTAAAATCTTCCCCCAACAGTAGGGAAATTGACTACTACAGTGGTAGACTCCTCCTGATTTTGGCTGGCATGTTGGATGGATGCAAGTCACTGCACTTTTCCAGGAGGCACCCTGACTGCTGCACTCTACAGGGATGACATATAGAGCCCTTTGTATGGCTTTTCAAGGAAGCTGTTGCCCCCCACACACACCTGTTCCTTTTTATGGACAATAACACCCATCCCTATAGTGCTTGATTAGTTGACAAATACCTACAGAGTGGCCTGCAAGATCTCTGGCCTTGATGCCCAGAGAGGAGCAATTGCAAGCCAGCAACCGCCTCCCAGAATGGAGAAGTGGCACTTATTGCCCCAAATTCTCAAATGAGCTTTCAGCCTTGTAAACAGCAGGAGATATCATTGTGCGAGCTATATCACTACTCAGGATAATCACACTCTACCTATTAAACCCTTAAAATCAGAGCCTTGAACTGCCATGCATCATGCTTCCTTCCTTCCTTCCTTCCTTATACAATGTTGGCATTTCTGCATTATAGATATATTTATGTCCATTCCAACTGTCATTAAACTATATTGTGTGGATTTTGCGTTTGTTAATTTTGGACACAAGTGTAACTAGAACTACCGATGTAGACCTGATAAAAAATTTTTTATTTATTTTCTAGCTTTCTTGAGTGCTGATAGATGTACATTTGTGTTTTATGATACATCTGTTTAGAAAATACACTGGAAGAATTATTTTTGGATCAAACAAAGGAAGCATGCCCCCCCCCAACCCAGTTTTCTGCTGGGTGACCATCTGCTTTAAGATAGAAAAATATTTTCTACTGCCTCTTCACACAGTATTCTGGCATTTCATCGTACAATCTTATTTAATTTGGTATGGTTTGTTTGAATAGTCCGATATCTTTAGCTTCTCCAGACAAATTAGCTCTCACATACTGGAGCCAAGAAACTGATATCAGAATGTAGACAAAATTGGATACGTGTATATGTGATACCAGAATCGGGAATGGTTTTGTGTGTATGCAGAATCATGTGGTTTTGTTGTCTGCAAGCAAAAGTGAATTGCAGAGTATGGTGTTTGTATGAAATTCAGGGTGAGCATAAACAAGCTAAAAGAACAAAGTAGTGGTTTTTGAGTGAAGGGCTGTTCGTCCCTCACTCAAAATCTATGACAGTTGATCAAGTAAATCTGTTTGCATCTTTAGTTACCATTAAATGACCAGTTAAATGAAAGAGTACCCAGGTACTCTCTGTAGATAATTTATTCTATGCATCTTTCATATGCCAAGATCTTTGAGAGTGTGACATGAAAAGGGATTCAAGAGTATATGCTTATTTAGGTACAAGACATTGCATTTATTCGCATCACTCACAACCACACTGAGCCACAGTTTGGTACATACTACGTTGAATTAAATCATAGCAACAAATAATAAGGTTCCTGACACTGAGCCGTACTTAGTTAAGTTGATTAATGAATGTTATTGTTGTAAAACCAATAAAAGATATGTGAGTCATGAAATTAAATATTAAAACACTATGGTGGTGGAAATAAGTTTTTAAAAATATTTTTTTATATATTATTCAGATCTAGACTAATGTAAGAAACGACATTGACTCTGACAAATATATGATGTAGCTACAAAAGTCCATATGCGCAAGCTAAAATCTAAAAACTATATCACAAGTGTGTTAGTGGGAGGAAGAATCAAAAACTGAATCGCAAGTGTGTTAATGGGAGGAATTAGTAACTGTTGGTCTAGGATTACTGGTTACACCCCATTGTGTTATACATCATTTTAAAGCTCTCATCACTAGCAAGTAACCTGCCCTTGGGGGGATCAAAAGGAAGCCAAATTTCTCTACAATGCACAGTTTGAGAAAATCAACCAAGGTGGCTCACTGAGTACAGCATGAGAATCACTGAGTACAGCATGAGAATGCGCTTTTGTAATGGCTTTCATCATATTTAGCTTCAGGTTCTCGTAATACATGCATATTGTAATGAGATATTGTTACATTTATGTAAAACAAAATAATACTTGGTGATAATTGAGTAACAATGAAATTAAATATCGTTGCATCATTTCGTGGGGCGGCATTCAAAAAAACAGATGAAAAAAAAAACTTTTTATTTTTAATTCTGACAAAAACACAGATGAATGCCGGTTGCTTCGACTAGCGAATCCTGTGATGGTTAAATTAAAATTGATCGGAAACTTGAAACTTGGTCGTTCTGGGTAGTGTAGTGGTTAGCATACCCGGGCGTTTTCTGGGAGACGCGGATTCGAGTCCCGCTCCAGGACGATGAAAATTTTCAAGTTTTCGGATATTATCTGACTTACCATCCTTGTCACATTTACCCCAAAAATCGGATTGTCATCTTCAAAATTTGTATACATACCTTTTTTTGGGGAGGGGGATTAGAATTTTAATGACCACCATGAGCAACTCAGTGGGATATAAGTAGTCGCCTGTCCCTAATTTAGGTCCGCTGGCTGGGAGAAAAGAGAGAGCCAGCACCATATGACAAACAACAACATCCATGCCTCACTGGGATTTGAACATGCAGCCATCTCGGACGAATGATCAGAAGCCATCGCTTAGACCACTGCTGCGGCATACAAGCTTTCAAACACCAGATGGGCGGTATCAGGTAATTTCTGACTATTCAAATCTTGAACAAGATAAAAATGCAACAGATGCTAACGTTAAGCCTCGGGCAGGCAACATCAATTCTAAATTTAAGAATGCAAAACAGGGAAGGCCTTGTTGCTGTTTCCCTGTACGTCATGGCTCTTGCATTCGTACACAGAGCAATCTTCTTAATTTCATCCCATTTAAGAATAGTAGCCTTGATGTTAACTTGTGTGTTAAAGCAGCTGTCAATTTGCCCTGTTTTATTTACATCACATTTTTGTATTGTTTATGATTTGAATTTTTAATCACAATCTCCTTTTGGTTTAGACTTACAAATTACCTGATGAAGCCACCTATCCAGTGGGAATAAGCTTGCATATAGTTCTTATACACTGAGTGGCCACTTTATTATGACCACCTGACTGTTTTAAGCAAATGAGCTATGGCTGCCGGCTGTTGCCACCAGAGGGTGAGGCTAGTATAAAAAGGGAAAGCTTAGTGCTTGCGACAGTAGTAGAGTAATTTTTTGGTGACGAGATTGGTAAAAAATGCGATTTGACGGTCTTTCAATGTGGGATGATTGTAGGAGCTCAGAGCCATGGAGCGAGTATCACCGAAACCGCCGTGTTAATGAAATGTTTCAGAGCAGCTGTTGTTAAAGTGTTTAAAGACTGGACTGTCAGCCAAAAACTGGGTCTTTACGTGCAATGTGGTAGTCATTGACTAGTGACTGCTCGGGCGGAACAGAGAGTGTCCAGACTGGTAACAGACAACAGAAGGGCAACAGTGCAGAAAATTACAGACCATCTTAATCAAGGATCCCCTCAAATGATCTCTGCACGTACTGTTTGCCGTACACTGCATCGGATGGGATATGGCAGCCGAAGGCCTGCCTGTTCGAACACCTTTGCTGTCTGCATTTAACAAGATGGAAAAGTCTCCAGTTCGCACAGGAGCACAAGGATTGAATAGTCTATAATTGGAAACAAATTATGTGGTCCAATGAATCACATTTTCAGTTGCACCATGCCGATGGCAGAGTGAGAATTTGGCAGAAACAGCATGAAAGCATGGACCCCAAATGCATTGCTAAAACCCTTCAAGCTGGTGGAGGAAACATTATGGTTTGGGGAATGTTCTGGCATGCTTTGGGCCCTTTAATTCATGTTGATCAACGTCTGACTGGCACATTGTATCTAAACATCATTGCAGACCAAGTGCATCCTGTCATGTGGATGGTTTATCCCAATGGCGATGGCTACTTTCAACAAGATAATGCATCCTGCCATAGTGCTCGTATTGTACAGGATTGGTTTCAGGAACATGCCGGTGAGTTTACTTCAGCCAAAAACTGGGTCTTTACGTGCAAAAGAGGTGGCCCCCACAATCTCCAGATCTCAACCCCATTGAGAATTTGTGGGATGAAGTTGAACGAGCCATCAGACAGCTGGATCCACAACCCTGCAATCTCACACTCCTGGAAAGTGTTATTCATCAAGCATGGTCTCAGATTCCACAAACCACTTATTAACATCTCGTGGAGTCCATGCCACAAAGAATTGACGCAGTATTAAAGGCAAAAAGTGGCCCAACAAAGTACTTGGGGGGGGTCATAATAAAGTGGCCACTCAGTGTATATAACGACAGCAATATATTAATTTTCCATATACACTGAATGGATAAAACATTAGAAATGCCTCCCAGATAGCATGTTGGACCTCCTGTAGTTCAAATAACAGCTTGTACACATTGGAGCATCAACTACCTGATGCTAGAGGGTTTCTGAAAGTAATGCCAGCCATGCCTGTTGTAGAATTGTCCACAACTCTACCCTAGACTTCAGTCCAGGATCTGATGTTGCACTCCACAGCATCCCAGGGTTTAAATCGAGAGACCTTGGGTACTACTGGATGGTTCCAAACTCAGATGAGTGTTCCTCAAGCCTTGCTTGGATGGTGCAGCCTGGTGGGGCGGCACATTGTCCGGATAGAACTGACCATCGGCTGCAAGATGTGCAAAGGCCATGAAAGCATTTAAGTGATCAGCCAGCACATGCTGGTAGTGTATAGCAGTTAAGGACCTCTCCAGACACACTAAGAGACAATGTACCTCATGAGAAGGCTCCCCAAACCATCACAAAGCCACCTCTGCCTTGAACATAGCTGACCAGGCAAGACAGGAGCAATAGCCTCATGATGTCGATCTTGCATTCTCTTGTCAGCTCATTACAGCTATAAACTGGATTCATCTGACCACACAACATGGCAACATTCTGCAGAGGCCCAGTTTTGATGTTCCCGGCACTGGCAGAGGACTAATGTCTGATGACATGCAAGTGAACAGTGGCACACAAGTAAGGCTTCTGCTCCCATAGCCCAGTGTATGCAGTGTGCACCATATCGTTCACTCACTGGTGCTGCTTGGGCCTTCAGCATTTAACTTAGATATGATTTGTGCCATCATTGCCAAGTGATTGGTCTGTACCAGCCTGGATAGTCTACACCGATCCCAGTTATCAATGGCATGTGATTGGTCACCTCACCTCTTGCTGGTACATCTGTCGATGGTATACTCATGGTACACCCTTGATACAGTTACTTTTGGGAATCCAAAAGCAACTGTATCAAGAGTTCTTACTACTTCAGTGATAGGATGACCCAACTTCTTGCACTAACAATGCATCCACAATTAAAGTCATTCGGATCACCACCTTTACCCATGTTTGTCAATTGCAATACACTGTTGGGAAGCTCTGTTCTGTTCACCTATTTATCGCCTTTGTTCGGTTTGTGTCTGTTTCACTCTGAGGGGAACAGACACAAACCGAACAAAGTCAACTGCCCATCGCCCCTATCTCTAATATTTTATCTACTAGTGTACTGCATCTATTTAAGAATCATGTTTGATAGGGAACAGATGAATGCTGAAATTGGCAAGCAAATTCAGCTTCAAAGGTCACTTCTGGCTTTCACAAGAGTCCAGGACTGTCACAAAAGTACAGAACAGCTGTGTGTAAAAAAATTCCAATTGTTTCAACTGACTTATGGTAGTGAAAGCTGGGTTCTGCAGAAAAGACATGGGAAGCCCTTTCTGTGCTGGAGAGATGTATTACTCACAGGGAGTTTATTACAAGACTTCCTCTCATCATATGAGGAACAAAGATGTTTTGCAGATAAGTAGGTTGGAAATGAATACTGTTAGGTGATTTGGATGTGCTGAATGAATGTTAAGATGCTAATTGAAGGATTTCTTTCAGCTGAACTGGTGGCAGAGGAGGACCAGAAGCATAAAAGACAATGAAGTACAGAAAGGTCATATGTGATTGATGTGTGCAAAGTTAGTCATGTAATCTGACTGCTTTCAATGGAGATATTTGAAACAATCAGCTTTGGGTGGATGTTCTTTGACATGACCTTTGAATCTCAAGCAACAGCTAAATGGTATCTGTGTGCATATTATTTATTTGACTAGCAGTTTCTTTCCATGAGTATGGTAGAAAGTGGACTATGCTCTTGTATATGTATTAATAATTGCTTATTTTTAGTGACAAGAATATGCATACATAAGTCTGTCAAGTCCATAATGTTGGAAGTAAAAAAAAAATCTTTACCTTCACAGTTTTTTTATGCAGTGCCATAAACTAGTATGATAAACATCCAATCACGTAATGACAACATAAGAGGGACACTTGAATAAACAAAAATATTTTCTATTTTCCAGATTGCAGCTGGAAAAAAGCATCAAAATTTACCTCAACTCCAATACCTGGGATGCACATTCACATTACATCTGCTTATTCGAAAATTTCTGGCAACTAATGAGAGACATTCCACACAGGGCCAACTTTATCATTTTTATAGCACTTGTATGGCAATATTTGTCAACACCCCCTCTACACAAACTTTTTTCATATGTGTGTACATGCTGGAGTGTATGATTTTTCAGCCACAATCTATACACTAAAAACAAAGCTCATTTTTGCACTTAATTATTACAATACTGTATTGTAATGATTTGCATTGTTCCAGTGACAGCAAGATCTTTCCTTGCTCATTGTCTAAAATTACAGTACTCATAAGGTATTTTTCTTTTGTTTATATACTCTACCATCTCACACACCAAAAAAAAAAAAAAAAAAAATTCAGCTCTGTGCCATGGCCAGCCCTGATTCCATACATTGAGTTAGAAACTACTTACTTCAGTCCATCCTTACTATTGCCAAGAATAATTTATAGCCAAAATAAAATATCCATATTTCCATCAATAAAGGAAGAATAATCTTCATAATACATGGGAAATCGATATAATATTCAAAGCAAACAATGTAAATTCTGAATTTGCATGTAACATTTACTGGTCATCCATGCAACACCTCTCAGAAAACTTGAAAGTTTCATTACCCTGGAGCGGGAAACAAACCCTCATCTGATTTCCGTTCAAGTATGCTAACAGTGTTTAGAACTTCACTGTCCTGGGTGGTGTAACAGTTAGCATACTCAAATGGAAATCTAGAGATGCGGGTTTGATTCCCACTCCAGGGAAATGAAATTTTCAAGTTTTCTGAGACGTGTTGTTACAGTAAATTCTGTTTACTTTGAAAATTTTATCCATATTCCCTTTTATCATTCTTGGATATGAAAAAAAAAGGTTGGTATTCTGTGTAATTATTAATTCTTTTTAATTGATAAAATATTTATGTACAGCAATTAGAACTTATTTACATAGTCATGTTCATGAAAAAGTTAAAAAAAAACTGATTCTGTTTTGGGTTTTTTTATGTCCAAAAAAGTGAATGCTGAAAGGAAGTATGGATATTTTATTCTAAGATTATTAAAATTGACTCATTAAAATTTTACCCAAATAAATACATTTGTGGTAAATAGAGATTAAAATTTTAAAACTTGAATTCAAAGTTCATCACCTTTGAAAGCATTAAATTCATTAGCAGAAGTCCTGTAATTTTTTCTTCTGTTCTTCACGTTTTTTCAAATTCGTTGAAAACCACGGTATCCGCATTCCTTAATCTCTTAAAACGTTCAGGTGGTATCGTACTGAGGGTGAATGACTCATTTATTTAAAATACGAAATAAAACAACATATAACTTATTTCTTGATAGAAGACAAATTGATAGGGTTAAAAAAATATCATTGTTACCTCATTGGTGTGCAGTTTCCTTTTGACCAGTTGTATTCTGGCATACACTCAAGCAACAACAAACCGCGCAGTCGAGGCTCCATAAAATGCACGTCTTCCGTAGGCAAACAATGAAATATTTATGATAGTTAAAACCTCTATCGAACACATAAAAACCCTGTTCTTAATAGAACTTGAAAGAAAATTAATCCAAAGAATAAATAAAATCCAAGTAAAAAACCTTAATTCAAACCTCAAATTCGACTGATAATGATATGTAAAACAGTCATCATCGAAGGAATCCAGATCCCGAAATCTCTGACGCGCGTTTCGGCACACTCATTCGTGGCCATTTTCAAGGAGGTCATGTGTAGTACTGTTCCTTGCGTGTTAACTACAACCCAAGCTGACGGTGCTGCCATCTCCATCGTCTGCGTCATCATCATGCTTATCACGTAGAACATCGCTGGCACCATCTCGTGTCAACCTGTTTTTTAAATTTTGTTTCCTTTGTCGACTAGATCTTCTTATTTGGGTTATTCGTTGTTTTTCCTGTTTTATCATATTCAACCATGTAGGCGATAATTCGATCGGGACATTTAAATTGCAATTATATGCCTTGGTTTTTTCAATTATGATGGCTTCTGCTGTCAGAATCATTTCATGTGTGTTGTAAGAAGTAACTAGATTTATATTCTCCCAGTCGGGTATGGCTTCATTATTATAACAATATTGTATAAGTGAAGTTCGAATTTCACCTTTATTCCAGTTATTTAAATGTTCACGTAACCTGATATCGATATTTGGTTTTGTGCTACCAATGTAAACCGTTTTGTTTTCTAGGTTCCTATTTATATTAATAATTGGTATGCTGTATACACCAGCTTTACATAAAATAGAATATTTTTCGTTAGTTGCTTGTAATAATCTGCTATTGTCAAGTACAGTATCAGCAATAAGTAACCCTGTTTTATGACATTCCTTTTTAAAGGAGCGGATATAGGTGGACAATATGGTAGCTTTCCACAAAATCTGTATGCATCAGTCGTATTCAGCCTCTGTTTATTTGGGTTACTTTGAATTTGTTTGTAAAGATCGTTGATCAATCTCTCCTTATAGCCGAAGTCACTAGCCAGAGTTTTAATCCATTTCAATTCTTTTTGTCTTGCAGTATTATTAGATGAAAGTATAATTGCTCTTTTTATGTAATATCGGAATGCTGCAGTTTTAAATTTCCATGGATGATTTGAGTTGTAAGGTATTATATTTGGTACAAAAGTTGTTTTTCTTCTTACAACTCAAATCATCCATGGAAATTTAAAACTGCAGCATTCCGATATTACATAAAAAGAGCAATTATACTTTCATCTAATAATACTGCAAGACAAAAAGAATTGAAATGGATTAAAACTCTGGCTAGTGACTTCGGCTATAAGGAGAGATTGATCAACGACCTTTACAAATTCAAAATAACCCAAATAAACAGAGGCTGAATACGACTGATGCATACAGATTTTGTGGAAAGCTACCATATTGTCCACCTATATCCGCTCCTTTAAAAAGGGAATGTTATAAAACAGGGTTACTTATTGCTGATACTGTACTTGACAATAGCAGATTATTACAAGCAACTAACGAAAAATATTCTATTTTACGTAAAGCTGGTGTATACAGCATACCAATTATTAATATAAATAGGAACCTAGAAAACAAAACGGTTTACATTGGTAGCACAAAACCAAATATCGATATCAGGCTACGTGAACATTTAAATAACTGGAATAAAGGTGAAATTATAACTTCACTTATACAATATTGTTATAATAATGAAGCCATACCTGACTGGGAGAATATAAAATCTAGTTACTTCTCACAACACACATAAAAAGATTTTGACAGCAGAAGCCATCATAATTGAAAAAACCAAGGCATATAATTGCAATTTAAATGTCCCGATCGAATTATCGCCTACATGGTTGAATATGATAAAACAGGAAAAACAACGAATAACCCAAATAAGAAGATCTAGTCGACAAAGGAAACAAAATTTAAAAAACAGGTTGACACGAGATGGTGCCAGCGATGTTCTACGTGATAAGCATGATGATGACGCAGACGATGGTGATGGCAGCACCGTCAGCTTGGGTTGTAGTTAACACGCAAGGAACAGTACTACACATGACCTCCTTGAAAATGGCCACGAATGAGTGTGCCGAAACGCGCGTCAGAGATTTCGGGATCTGGATTCCTTCGATGATGACTGTTTTACATATCATTATCAGTCGAATTTGAGGTTTGAATTAAGGTTTTTTACTTGGATTTTATTTATTCTTTGGATTAATTTTCTTTCAAGTTCTATTAAGAACAGGGTTTTTATGTGTCCGATAGAGGTTTTAACTATCATAAATATTTCATTGTTTGCCTACGGAAGACGTGCATTTTATGGAGCCTCGACTGCGCGGTTTGTTGTTGCTTGAGTGTATGCCGGAATGCAACTGGTCAAAAGGAGACTGCACACCAATGAGGTAACAATGATATTATTTTAACCCTATTATTTGTCTTCTATCAAGAAATAAGTTATATGTTGTTTTATTTCGTATTTTAAATAAATGAGCCATTCACCCTCAGTATGATACCAACTGAACGTTTTAAGAGATTAAGGAATGCGGATACCGTGGTTTTCAACGAATTTGAAAAAAACGTGAAGAACAGAAGAAAAAATTACAGGACTTCTGCGAATTTCTGCTAATGAATTTAATGTAATATGCCACGTAATAACGTTCATTAATTAGCGTTGAATTTAACGTTTTTTGAACTGATATCAGTACCTTTAAAAGCATTGCTGCAGTTTGTATGTTCTGCTGAAGCAAAACATTCATTATATTTACAGTTGAAGTTCAATATAGAAAATTAAAATGATTTTAACCAAAAATAGTCATTATGACCCCCCCCCCCAAAAAAAAAATTCTAGTAACATATTTTGGGAGAAAATGAGCAGTATTAGAATATCAACCATACTTCCCTGATATCTTCATTTACCAAGCTACCTTCTCATAAAGGTAAAAGTAATCGTAACTAAACATTGAAATGTGGAGTATGCACTTTCAGCATGTTGAAACACATTCAAAGCTGGATAATTACACAGTACAAAGGGAGCAAGCAGAGAAGTGTGCCATTGACTTTTAAGAATGAATTTATTTATTTCTCATGCATACATTCCAGCCAAAGAAGCCAAAAGCAGTAAAAAGTTTACTTACAGGGTCATTCACACAAATTAAAAAAAAAATGAGCTTCTAGTTTTTTTGCAACAAGTGTTTACAGTTGAAATTTTAGGTCTCTCAATTTTAAGGCAAAGAAACTAGAAACTCATTCTATAAGCCTCCTCTTTCAAAAATAAAATATTCATTACACTTAAAAACAAAGCTCTTGCATTTCTGCCATAACACATTTAGATTTGTTTGAACTTTGTTGTTTCACATTAATTATTTGCTCATGTGCAGTACGGAAGTTGAGATCACATGCTTCAGATAATCTAATTCAAGGATGAAGATATACAAGTATACGTAATAATATAAGTAGGAGGCCAATTACACTGTATCATAAAAACATCTAAAAGTTGTAATTACAAATTTACTTCAAAGCTTCTGCAATGTCATAGAAAAATTATATATGTATATATATTATGTATATCTGTGAGCA
The DNA here is from genome assembly GCA_039090855.1 of Macrothele yani. Classification (NCBI taxonomy): domain Eukaryota; kingdom Metazoa; phylum Arthropoda; class Arachnida; order Araneae; family Macrothelidae; genus Macrothele; species Macrothele yani. Next base: position 6,359,446 of record CM077005.1, read on the forward strand.
TAAACACTGAATTCAGGTTTGTGTTTAAAAAATCTCTTTCATACAAAAACGTTTCTTTTTTTATGAAACCAAGTATTAAAAATCAACTACAACCAATTTACAAAAGACTACAATAAAAATAAAAAAAAACATGGAATGGCTTTTAAAGATGACTCTTAAAAACAACTAGCATTATGTTTAATAACAGAATGAATGCACACTGACATATGAAATAGCAATAAAAATAAAAGGAACTACAAACATGACACTCCTAGATTTTTGTTTTGACATGACTTGGAGGCTTAGTCCATGGCTTCATCAACCCACTTTCTAGTGACTTCAAAACTGGAGGTATACAGCAGAGAAGTAAATTATATTTTCAGCCTCCAATAGTCTTTGAGACAGGTTAGCACCACATAATGGTATTCCTGACTTCCCAAGAGGCTAGTCCATTAAATGTTCTTTTGCCCATTTTTGGTGAACAGAGCGAAGGCAACTGGCAAACACTACATTATCAGTAGTTCATGAATGCATTTCGGGTTGGCCGAGAGCCATCAAAATGGAACAACAAATCAGCAGACTTATTCAAAAACACAAGTAAAGCTGGCTGGCACAAGATGTTCATCTTAAAATGTCATACTTGAATATCACTCTCGTGGTAACAAGTAACAGTTACCTGAAAAACAATACGCCAGCTGAAGAGGAGTAATTTTTTTTTCCTTTTTTTACACAGGGCTGCTCTTTCCTAAGCTAGATTTTGATCCCTTGGGTGATTTGTTCTTGTAGTTTTGATCTATGATAAGATCAGCAGGCCTGGTGTCTCGACCCCTGTAAAAGAAATATGTTAATATTCAACTTTATCAGAAAAAAGTAATCACGTGGTAGTTGTGCATGATTTTACACACACATAAATCAACACCATTCAAAAAAATACACGAAGTGAAGATATAATTGTGTTTCTTACACAGTTATGCTGCTACTGATGTACATTATGAATCTAATATTCATACATATATATCTTCAAACTATTCTAACACAGAAGCAGAATTTTAGTAATGAAGGAGTACATAAAACATCTCTAGCAGTTCCAGAATTTTAATTGAATTACAGGAATATATATAAAAATTAATGACCAAATTTTGGGATTGATTTTATTAGGTCAAATGTAATTAAGGTTAACAGTTTATTTTTGAGAAAGTGTCCAGCTGATGTTATGATTGACAGTCCTAGTGCTAGCCTTTTCACTTTTCTTTTATGACATTTGACTTTCAATAATTTCCAGTTTTTCTTTTATACATGTGCAACTACCTAATCCAGTTCTCATAATATTCCATTAAGAGTCTGTTATTAACAGTAATTGTATAGTTGACTTCATAAAGGGATTAAAATTTATTCCTAAAAATTGTTAAGTTTTTTGCACTTACATGTGGAATTGTAAACACCCATAATTAAAATTTGTTTAATGGTTTTGAAAAGATTCCATCATTTTAATGACTGTGTGCATTTGTTAATAGCTAACATGTGGCATGACTGTGTGCAAAATAACTATGATTGAAGTGGAGTAAAAGTGTGTTAACAAATTACTACCTAAAGAAGTTTCCTAAATTCTCAAATGTAGTTTAAGAATAAATATCCTAGTTAAAAATCCCACATAATGTATCAATTCAGTTTTCCTTTTCTTAAAACACACCCTGTGTGTGTGTGTGTGATGGTCTACTGATATGTGCTGTAAGCTATATTTTCAAACACCATTTGAAAAACTACATTATGTACAATAATTTACAGAACAAGAAAAATTAAGAGAACTGCAAAATTTTCCAAAGAACACATCAGAATCACTTTCCACATAGAAATGTTATTACAGTTAGCCATCTGATAGGCATTGGAAACAGCATTTCTGTGCTGAAAATGCGAATTCAGAGAATGCTTTTAAAATAATTTCTTATGTGGTTTTATTCTATATTTGTTTAAGTGACAGGTATTAGTGATTGCCAGATCACTAATACTTCTAACATTAATGAGATGTGTATCCCAATACCTTCCAAACTGTTCACCCCCACTTATTCTGTAGAGCAACACTGGAAAGCATAATCACTTGTTTCTTCAGCTTTTTGAGCAGAACAGAACTGGTTCTCATTGAAATTTAGGTGGGAATGCAGTATTTAAAATATCCTGTTTCAAGCAATGAATGAATATTGTAGTTGTACTTTCACTTTAACTATGAAAAGCATTTACAGCAAAATATCAGAAGTAGTTCATGCTTTCTCTTCAGAGTAGTTTTGTTAAAATGTTCTAGTGTTGGAGATTTCTTTTGTATCTCACATAGAAATCAGTTTTCATTCTTTGCTTCAAATGGAGTTTTTTTTTATGGTTGGGAAACCCACATGAGTGTCAAAGGTTATAAGGTGTCACCCAATCCTAATTTAGAGCCATTAGTTTCCAAGGAAGGAAGAGAATTAGTGTAGCACAACCATATCTTGCTCTGTAATTCAAATCAAGTACTACAAGAAGTCAGAGCATGTAATTTTGAAGATCAACAGCAGGTTATTTACTGATGCATAAATTGGTTTTGTTCTACAACTTCAGGAAACCTTGGAAGTAACATCTGCAATATCTTATGCCTCATGGAACAAAAGAAAACCTACCTGGGAACTGCTGTCAGATCTCAGTGGGTTTCTTATGCTAAATTATATCACTTTCAGATGGATCATAAGCTAATTTTATTCAGTAAGCTAATATTGTATGAATAAAATATAAAAAATATATTTATATTACTTTTTCTTTAAATTTGTGTTATTCACCTGTTTTGTTTCTAGGGATATAGAAGTTATGTCGATTGTTATATAATTTAGATTTTTTTTTCAATTAATATCCTTTTTGACATTCTTTTTCATTATTATGAGTTAGTAATTTTATATTTTTAAAGTTAGGGTTACTTGGTTTCAATGCAATACTGAAATGTGCTGGCAGTTAACCAATTATTTAACCTATTTTATAGTAAAAATATATGAAGTAAGCCTTGTTCCAGTATTGAATAATATTTCATGAACTCAATTCCAATTAGTAGTTCTAATTCTCACTATTATATAGCTCTAATCATTCTACTATTCTCTTTTACGTGCGATATTTCAAAGTAACTTGTACAAAATTCTAGCGGATAATGCTTACCTTTCTAGCGATGGGAACATTTCACGCACGTGTTTTCCGGTCTTTGTTGATGTTATTGTCCTAAAGTCTTGTCTGCAATGACTGGCTTTACTTCTCACTCTTTTCGCTGGGTATACTCATTGGATCTTTGCCTTAGGATTCCAAACACATCAATTTTTACTGTTCTTTATACTCTAAATTTTCGCCCATCCTCTGGGCATCCTCAGGAGCGTTGCGACTTTACCACCGATGTTCGTGGTTAACTTTGCGCTAATCCTTTTTCATTATTATGAGTTAGTAATTTAGCGCAAAGTTAACCACGAACATCGGTGGTAAAGTCGCAACGCTCCTGAGGATGCCCAGAAAATGGGCGAAAATTTCGAGTATAAAGAACAATAAAAATTGATGTGTTTGGAATCTTAAGGCAAAGATCCAATGAGTATACCCAGCGAAAAGAGTGAGAAGTAAAGCCAGTCATCGCAGACAACGGATTTTAGGACAATAACATCAACAAAGACCGGGAAACACGTGCGTGAAATGTTCCCATCGCTAGAAAGGAATGCCAAGGTAAGCATTATCCGCTAGAATTTTGTACAAGTTAATTTCATGAACTTCTGACTTCTATGTGCTTTCTTTCTCTGTTTTTGGCTATAATTATAACATACTTGGTTAAAACTGTCTGAAATTGCATTCTGCATTTTTACAGGCTTGATTAGTTTCTCTTGTAATATATGGAAAACTTCAGTTTACATTTTTTTTCTGGTTTTCTGCTTCAAAAATAGTTTTATTTACTAATTTTGATCTACCACATCCAAGACCCAAAAACTGAATTGGTGTGCAAAAGGTCAGCAATAATTTTTATTATGTTTTCAGAAGAATAGGTTATGGAAAAGAAACTTTAGACAGTAATAATTTTCTGATACAAGCTTTTGAAAATGCAAAATCATTTTATTTTGACATATATCTATAAACTCATTACCATAGGGCAGGTGTGAATCCTCTATCCACCACCCCTATTTTTTTTTTTTTCAATTGTATTGCATGAGCATAAAGTCTATAACTAGGAGGACCACATTTGCCCAATTGTTTCAGAAGCTGTAGACAAGCAGAGTCAAACACCTAAATATATCTTGCAGTAGCCTCAAATTCATGATCACCGTGCCATAAAATTCCATCACTGTGTTTGGTAATAAAGAGAGATAAAAGATGATCTGTGTTTATTGGCATATGTAAACAGAGAAATACATGCAAATTCCCCCTGCAAACTTTCTCTGTCAACGGACGGCTTCATCAGGCAGTTATTAGGTTAAGAGCATAGAATCAAATGAGAATTTGAAGTAATAATGTGAGGTAAACATAAATACAGGCATGTTGCACATGAGTGCAAGAGATGTGCCATGAATAACACTTACAACAGTTCAACATCGGAACACACTGCTGTGGCACCAAAGAAATGTATCTCAGAGATGTTGTTCAAGTTGGGCTCCTACGCGAGTCGATGTCCAGAAGGGTGTGCCAGATTAATGGTAGTTCAGTCAAGAAGTCAGAGTTTCATACATTCTGGCACATTGGAATATCTATGGTTTCTCTGACGACTGCTGATTTTTTATTGTGGTATGGGGTGACTCTGCCACAGCGGTTGGGCTGCCTGGTTCACTACTTCCCTAGACCCAAGTGCTGTCAAGAGCTTTCCCTGTTTAATGTCACGTGCCTGTGAGTTATAAACTTCAATTAAGTTATGTCTTCAAAGCCGCTGATGTCTTTTAATAAGACCAATACCATAGAAAGAAACAGTTTTAGAGCTTTTTATTTTTAATTCTGACAAAAACAGTGTACAACACAGCTGTCAAAATACAGCAGTAGAATATTCTACTCAAAAACATTTGTTTCTTGAAAATGATGCAACCTATGTATTAAAGTTTAGCCAGACATGTAATTTTGCAATTCTGGACTTTTCCCCTTATGCTCGCTGGTTTAAATTTTAATTAAATTATGCAGGGATTACCACAAGAACTTTTAATTTACTAGTAATTAAAGGACTAGAAACTGGCCTATCATCACAGTGAATTATTGTGTTTTATTTTTTAAGAGAGAAATCAAAAGGTGATAAAATAAAAAATTTCTCTCTAACTCTACTAAATATATTTTCGCCTAACTGAAGTGCTCAAGACAACCATGCACTCTTATTACTAGGATTTCTTTTTTTCATAATGCAAATATCAAGCTAGAAATATGTATTGTACTAAAAAAAGAGGTATGATAGATTTTTTTTTTGTTAAATTTGTGAACTAAGATAAGTATTCAGTGTTTTATCTAGTTGAAAAGTATGGGATTGTTCATAAAACTAAATTATACAGAAATGCATAGAAATATACACATACTTACCAATTTTACCTAAATATATTCAGAAAGCAACAAAAGAAAATTGAACAAATGCACAAGATATACAAAGGGTGAGACACAAAGGGACTACTGGAAAAACTGCTTATCCAAATGCAAAAGCCAAAGTGATACAAACAATTCAAAAAAAGCTTATTTTAATGGGAAAATAACAAAAACACTTGCCAGCCACTATGAAAAGCTTCAACAATGCAGGTGGAGGTTTAACATTTGGAAAAAAAAATAACAGATGAATTCAATTTCATCATAAGTTACAACAAAAATGTTGAACAGAGTTTAGCTATGTGACAAAAAGCAACAAATTACAGGTAAGCAAAACAAAATTACAAGTAGGCAGACAGTTTACAAATTTATTTTCTTCCACTCTACACAGAAAGAGGACAACCAGGAAGAGCTGAAACTGTGTCCACAGTTTTCCCACGTATGGAAAGGATGTTTTAATCTCACTATTATAGTCAGATAATCACAGTCAGCCTTTGAAGTTCTGTACAAAACCCAACCAAGTGCTGGATTAGCAACTGTTTCCCTGTAATAATATCCAGAAGGTTTCAGTCAAAACTGCTAAAATGTGGTTACAGAACTGAATTACTGGAATACCAGAGAATGTAGTGAAACATTTTTTTTTTTAACAAAACCAAATCATTAGTCAAATAAGTTTGCCTAATGATTTGCATTTAGTATTGGCCATTATGAGAGAACTTCTAAGGCTCGCTATGATGGTTATAAACTGACTGTGAGGACTATAAACTTCATCCCACACAGTAAGAAAAAAGGTTGGGAACAATTAGAAGTACTTCCAGTATTGCCACAGATACATTAGGAAACTGGTCTGGCAACAACTATATCAAACACATGCATGCACACATACACAGAAAAGACCAGTGTGCCCTACATAGTGCAAATGGAGTATCACCATATCTAAGACTGCTACAGGAGTTTAAAGAGTACAAAAAATTTCATACGCAAAGAAAAGCTGAAAAAAAGCACATGAATAAGAAATCGGTGAAGAACCAACAGACCAAGTCTCAGTTCAAACTCACAAAACGGTAAGGACAGCATCCAAGCCAAAAGAAATATACCTCACCCTGAAAAGCTAAGCATGGGAGTGTCTTCTAATGGGAAATCAGCATTAATCTTGTCTTCAAAATTCCCAAAATCCAACCGAGGTTTGCTATAAAAAAAACATTACTTCTGATGTAAAAAGCGCACTATAAGAGAGAAAAACTCACATGTTCATGTACAAAATCCACAAAAATGATGAAATCACCACCTTTTCTTTTTTAACAGAACTGGTCTTGCCAGTATAAAGTGCCATTTCAATACTTGGTGCAGAAATAATCTGAATGCCCACAACATCAGGGTTTTAGTGATATTTCTTTTAGTCATTCCACTGGAAATTCATTACAATTTTTTTTTTTTATATTTCTTCTGTTTTGAACAAGAACATACATTTTAAGGCACATGTTGAAGGAAAGGAAAGAAATAGAACTGCAAGGATAAACACAACATCTGTGCCTACCTAGGAATATTCAAACTTAGATTCAGCAAGACAAAAAGTTAGAAGCCTGCTCTCAAGATCACTTAATTGTTTTTTTGGGATATTATTTTTTTGTGTTGTTAACACTTGTACTAACATTTAGATTTTTTTGCAAATTTTTTAGTGTTTGTTATCATAGTGCAATAAAAGGTAGGCCCTTCCACATTATCTTTGTTTAAGTACATTTCTAGGTTCCTTTTTAATGGGTTCTGCATTTTGATGACACTAAGAGACCTACACCCAGCATTAGCACAATGTGTCTGTTGCAAAAATGATATCAGTGATGGTGGTTTATTAAGGCTAATTAATTAACATTATCCTAGGGGACAAAAGGTGAGAGGTTTCTGAAATGTGTATAAATATTTCTGCACTGAAAGTAAGAAATGCAAAGGAATACAAGAAAAGTGAATCCAAAAAGCCATGTAAAATACATACAGTGAGACCTCAGTCATTTGTTTTTCCCTTTTGTACATAATTCTGCATTAGTCTTGATATTTTACTAATGCTTTTTTAACTCATTACACGTAATTCTTTTATATGATTTTTGCGATTATATATTAAAATTTCAGATTATCAAAAATACATAGTTCTTTGATTCATTTATATGTAACCTGGTGGTCACAACTTTGAGAGAATGTAGACAGTGTTGTTGAGTTCCTTTTTAGTACAGCCAAAGTTGAGCCATGATTCCATCAGAGAAGGATATGTTGTTCACTTTAGGTTTGGATGAAAAATTGGTTTTGCATTCCATACGTGACAAAAAGCAACATGCGAGCTATTAAAAAATTAATAAATCTCTATTGAAGACTCGTGCGACATTAATCACTGAAGCGATGAAAAATTTCCGTCTTTAGCACGATTTAATGATTAAAAGATGAGAAATATATACAAATAAAAACAATTAAAACCATGAGCACTTTCGAGGCAGCGGCTGCCTCTTCTTCAGATGTAATAAATAGATACACATTTAATCTATATATAATATAGATCATTGCATTGTGGGAAGCATGGTAAGTTAGCCAATAGTAATCTACATGCATCAAAAATGTTACGTATACTGTTGGCCCAATGGTCTGAAGAAGAAAACATGGAAATATGTAATAGAAATAAATGGTGTAGGGTGAACATTCAATTTTAAGTTTATATTACAATTTATAATTTACATTTTTAATAAGGGATTTCCAAATGTTATGTAACTCATAGGGGGCATGTTCATTACAACATTGCTCACCGGAGGCCTCTATATACACACTTTCAGCAATTAAAAGATCACCAGGTTTACTAGGAGTATTAATTATTCTAACATTGCTCCAGTCGGGATTAAGATCATCTTGTGTAACAGATTTGGCTAGTGATGTACAATACATGCCTGTTTTAATATTGTATTTGTGTTCTTTAATTCGTAATGCAATATTGCGTTTTGTAGAACCCACATAATTAGAAGCTGCTTGTCCTGTAGTTGCCTTAACCAGAGGGATATTGTAAATACCCCACTGTCCCATTTTGCTATTCCGTTCACGATCCTTATGAACTACTGAAAATAAGTTTCGTGTGCGTGAACCAAACTTCAAGTCATATGGTTTACATAGTTGTGTTAAGGCTCTCGTTAAATGTGGATTGTATTGCATAGAGCCAACATATATGGAATTGCAGTTGGAGTTTCTTAACAGGGTAGTATGTAGGGCATATTTGACCTTGCCAAACACTTGCCTAATCAGATATTTAGGGAACTCATATTGCTTAGCCAAACCAAAAATGTAGTTAACTTCTTGCTGAAATAATTCAGTAGTTGATGAATGTGAGTGAGCTCTTCTAAACATATAGAATAATGCTGTCAACTTATGTTGTTTAGGGTGTGATGAATGATAAGGTATTAAAACAGGTGTATGATTGGGTTTTCTATATACACAAGTGGTAATGCAGTTAAGGCTATATAGTCCTTACGAATAAGAATATCCAAGTAAGGTAAGCAGTTATTAGCTTCAAATTCTATCGTGAGCCTGATAGTTGGGAACATGGATGATAGTTTGTTGGCGAATAAGTGTAAATCATCCCGGTTGTGAGGCCATGCAACCAGGACGTCGTCAACGTACCTTAAATAAAGCAACGGGTGGTAAGGGAAGAACCAATGACCTGATTTTCAATGTGCTATTAGGCAAGTGTTTGGCAAGGTCAAATATGCCTTACATACTACCCTGTTAAGAAACTCCAACTGCAATTCCATATATGTTGGCTCTATGCAATACAATCCACATTTAACGAGAGCCTTAACACAACTATGTAAATCATATGACTTGAAGTTTGGTTCATGCACACGAAACTTATTTTCAGTAGTTCGTAAGGATCGTGAACGGAATAGCAAAATGGGACAGTGGGGTATTTACAATATCCCTCTGGTTAAGGCAACTACAGGACAAGCAGCTTCTAATTATGTGGGTTCTACAAAATGCAATATTGCATTACGAATTAAAGAACACAAATACAATATTAAAACAGGCATGTATTGTACATCACTAGCCAAATCTGTTACACAAGATGATCTTAATCCCGACTGGAGCAATGTTAGAATAATTAATACTCCTAGTAAACCTGGTGATCTTTTAATTGCTGAAAGTGTGTATATAGAGGCCTCCGGTGAGCAATGTTGTAATGAACATGCCCCCTATGAGTTACATAACGTTTGGAAATCCCTTATTAAAAATGTAAATTATAAATTGTAATATAAACTTAAAATTGAATGTTCACCCTACACCATTTATTTCTATTACATATTTCCATGTTTTCTTCTTCAGACCATTGGGCCAACAGTATACGTAACATTTTTGACGCATGTAGATTACTATTGGCTAACTTACCATGCTTCCCACAATGCAATGATCTATATTATATATAGATTAAATGTGTATCTATTTATTACATCTGAAGAAGAGGCAGCCGCTGCCTCGAAAGTGCTCATGGCTTTAATTGTTTTTATTTGTATATATTTCTCATCTTTTAATCATTAAATCGTGCTAAAGACGGAAATCTTTCATCGCTTCAGTAATAAATCTCTGGAAGATAACTTTGTGGCCCCACTATATTTCATGGCACAATAGAATGTAATCTTAAATGTATTCTCAGTATTCAAAATTTTGGTTTCAAAATACTCATAATCCTCAGAAAAAAAAAGCTATTAATTCACGAGTTCCACACTGAAGCACTGGTCTCATTAGTTGCAAGGATTTCACTTAATCTAGGATCAGGATTTTTTATAAACAGAGTCGTCAAATGAGAAGTTTGATTTTCATAGTCTTTATGATTTTTGCAATGCTATAAAATATATCATAATTTGTAACACTTTTTTTTCTTTTACCACCACTTTGACTTTAATTTATCTTATACTCCTTTAATACATAATTTTTACAATAATATTTAACATTTTGAAATTTAGTTCATATGTTTTTTAAGGCCATCCCCTAGAAAAAGGTATAACCAAGGTTTCAGTGTACTTGCAAATGCTAAAAGTTGTTTGTATTCCCATATTTTAATAGTGAAATGCAGTTCTAAGCAGCTTTTGAATACTCTCAGTATTCAATTATTCCTAATGGATACTTTACTGCAATGAAACTCCAAAGTAATTGTCATATTGCAATTGGGGGGCGCCATGAGAAACTATGGGCTATAAAAAGTTGCCCACCCCTAATTTAGGGTCACTGGTCCTCAAAAAGGGACAGAGGCAGTGCCGTAAGATGAACACAACATTCATGCCTCCCCGAGATTCAAACTCTGTTGTATCTTTCTGTATCTTTCACTAATCTAATTTTTTTGAGACACTTTTGCTCTGCTTTTAAGTCAGTTTTTTTAATCATAAAAATAAGAGATGTATTGATATCAATAAACCATATAAGAAAAAATAGATTACAGAGGGGACAAATTTCATCAAAAAAGTTTGCAAAGACACTTTAAAAGAGCATGAAAAAATTACTGAAGTGGAAACCTTACGTAGCAAATAATGCAAAAGGAAAGATTATATACCAATATAGGAACTTTCAAAAAGCTGACAAGGACCTGAACTTGTCATTAAAATATTGTCATACAGGAGAACAGAACTTTAACAGTACTCAACTTTTTGAACTTCCAAGAATGGACTTGAATAAGTTACAAGCATAACTAAAAATGCATTTCTGTTAATTTATCCACACTGAAATACACAGTTCCACTAACTTTCCTTTCACTTCATTTGCTCCATGTCTAAATTTTGGTTTGAAACTTAATATTTCAACAGAACATTTAAAATTTTTTTCATAAAATACAACAGCAGAATGTCATAATGGATATTTGTAGACTAAACTCCTGGCACACTAAAACAGGTAAGGTTTTTAAAATATACAGCTTTATGGGCTTTTGAGAAATTTTAAAAATGATTAAAAATATAAGAACTTATTTTGTACTAAAGTACTGAGAAGGAAAAAAACCTAAAAGTTAATGACATTTTAAGAAATTAAAACTTTGAATCTTGGAACTTCTGCATAAAAAACTAATATAACAGATACAGCTAAGAATTGTGTGTTGTTTGTTGAATGGGTATGTCTAAAATCCCATTTTCAAAATATTTTATTTTGTAAGTAGAAAGGTATGTCCAAACTAGCAAAATAGTAATCTTATTGTCTGTAAGAGTAATAATCATCCAAGTAAATGCAAAATTTATGAATTTTGAATTCCTTAAACAATGATTCACATTTGTGTTGCCCCCCCCCCCCCATTTACTTTAAGACATCCATGGCATACACAATTTTTACAGAGCTGTTTAAATGTATTTCATGAGTGCTTTTTTATCTAGTCATGATCATCAATCATTTTCAATTTCAATCCCTGAGTCTCTTCCACAACTCTGTCTTAAGCAGCATCCATGTCACTGTGGCATGCTTTCAAATTTTACCCACCCATCTTCCATTTGGTCTTCTAAGGTCCTTTTCCGGTCCGTTGTGATCTTATCTAGTATTTCAGTTTACAGTGGTCAGGTCTGGTAATATGTCCATCCCATTGCCACTTTAAGGTCTTTACTTTGATTACAAAATCAACAGATCTTGTCAATTTTTCATCATCAACCATATCATTTCTCACCTATATCATCATCAACCATTATCAATCCACTGCTGAATGGTCTCCTCAAGTTTCTTCCACAACTTTGTTTTGAGCCAGTAACCTCAGTGTCATTCCAAAATGCTTTCAAATTTTATCTACCTACCTCGTCTTCTGGATATCTTCCTAAGCTTTGGAATCCAATCAACTATCTCAGTTGTCCAATAGTGATCAGTTTTTCTAGCAACATGTCCAAGCCCATTGCCATTTCAGTGATTTTTAGTTTGATCATGATGTCATCGAATCTTCTCCAGATGCCTGGTAGATGATTTTCCATGATATTGATATTTTTTTTTCTGTTTCTCCTTAATTCTTCTTTTTAACAGGTTATTTTGAAAACTAATAAGTTTTCAAGAACCCCAGTTCACTTCATGAGCAGTTTCCAACACATACCTGTCTAACTAGTTTTATTTGAACGTTTTCTTATAGCAGCTGGAGCATTCTGCTATGAGAATCTCCACCCTCTGACTTTTCTATGTAAAGAAGCTCACAATTGCATTTAATTTCATATAAAACTCCTTGCAATGCAAGGTATCTTCTTATGTATTTATTACTTTATGGATTTTTTTTTACTTACAAGTAGTTACTAAGATTTGGAGCAAGTTTAATTATATATTTATTGATAAATTTTTTCAGGGATTCAAATAGTCCTTGGCAGAAAGTACTTTTTCTTGTGAATTTAATTTAGGGTTTTGTAATTGCTTTACAAGCTTTTTTAAGATTGTTTTTAAATAGTTGTCCTCTGCAAGTATTTCTTTAAGTTCTTCAGATGAGTCGAAATAATTTATTTTCTTTAAGAATCAACTCACCAAATTTTCTTTTGTGTAAAATGGGTAGGAGTTACAATTTAGGGTTTTATTCACATTCATAGGCTTTTTGAATAATTTTGTAAAAGCATTTCCACTTTAAATTGTAAGATTTCAAAAAATTAACTTACTTTCAAATTGAACTTTTAAAGTGAAATGTAGAGTCATCTGAAAGTTTCTAGAATATTTTCTAGCAAAGTTCTATCTTGACTATCTTTTATGAACAGATTATCCACATATTTAGTAAAAAGGCAAAAATATTGGGTTTTATTAACAATATTTCCTCTAGCTTTCCCACATAATTTGCTAGAAATGGAGACAGTGGGGAACCTATAACTTAGTCTAGATTTCTGGGGTTTGTTTTTTAAATTGAAGTAGTTTACTGAAAAAATGAACATTTCAAATAAACCTGTCACCTATTTTTATCTCCATTATGAATTATTATAGGAGGTCTGCTAGTTACTTGGCTAGAAACTCAATTAACTAATCTAAGTTTGTGTTGGTATACATGGAATTATGTCTACCCGTAGTAGGGTGGTCCATTTTTGGAAGACAATTCTGCAATTTTTTCAGTTCTTTTAAGGGGATGGTTCTTTTAATAATTTCTGCAGATGAAATTTAAAAAATATATTAGAAAACAGTTATTTTTTATTCATTCTTTAATAAGTACTCTATTGCTGTCTGGTGAAGATCAGTTATCTCCAAAACTTACAAATTTTAAAAAAATTCTAGTAAATTTCATAAGGAATTCTCAAAATACAGAATTATTAAATATCAATGATGTTCATGTATATCATCTATTCCTCAGTATTGTACTATGTATGCACACAGTATTACAAATTATATCTGCAGTAAGAATTTGTAGAACTAGCACTCAAAACTTGGTGTTACAATGAATGCTATTATCCTGTATAATAATTGCAGCCTAAACAGGCACTGTGAAGATCATTCTCTTACATTGAAGATTGGGACACAAGCACATTCTATCCGTTCTCTCGATATGTCAATCTCTGTGGCTATGATTTGCTTTTCAAATGAAAAATGCCATGACATGGAAAATGTTTTGCGACCAAAGTACATTTTCACAGAAGTCTGGTACATTGTAGCAGAAATTTATGCAATAGACGCTCTGCCACTGATGTTTGCCACCATCCCTGTCAATGTACTGTAAACAAATATGTACTAGAGATGCGTTGGAAATCATGTCACTGTTACAAACAGTGACAAAAAGTAGCAGTTCCAAATTGACCTATAAGAATACCACCTTTAGCCGTCTCAGAGCAATGCTTGGAGTCTAAAATCATTGTTGCCTCATTCGGGTACTATGTCACCATATCTAAAAAATTTGTCTCATTTTCTGTTGAACATAATAGAAGTTGCTAATGATTGTGAACTTTCTTTCAGTTTCCCATTCTTCCCACACTTAAGATAGTTTTAATTTTGGCTTTTGCTGCACGTTCCATTGTAAACAAAGAATTCAAAGTGAGCTGATTGTAACAGTGATTGGTCACTGTTACGAGTAAGGTACACTTCATTCTGTGTTACAGCTCCATCGTCCCTGTCATAAACAGAAATTTTGTAACTATTATAAGTGCAACATTGACTCGCAGTAGTTACATATTATTGTAATATGTAACTGGGAGTCAATGTCATACTTATTATTGTACCACATCGACTTATAGCTCCATCACTGCTGTCATAAACAGTGATTTTGTCACTGTTTAAAGTCGCCATTTCTTCCATGGAACTGTCACCATTGTCATTTTGACAGGAAAATCAATGTTAAGCCCACCTCTAATAGGCACCATTTCAAATGTTAACAATGTGAGATATGTTGTGTAACTGTTGCACATACATTCATTCTGTTAGGTCACAATAAACAGATTATATACGACAAATACAGATTTCTTACCTCTAACCTGTATACATACATTTCGATTTGATGGTATAAATAAACAGTTAAACAGTATGTGTCATAAGCTTTCAAATTGCATGTACTCTTTCTTACCTACATTAACATTTTGTTGTTTTTTACCAAAACAATAGTTACCATGGCTTATAAGGCAACCTTCATATACCGATTTCCTACTTACCAATTTAATCAAAACAGGTCTGACAAATTTTCAAACTGATCTTCTCTGATTCTTTAAACTATACAGAAAACAAACGTGACTTACATTCTTCTGTCTAAATTTCTAAGAAGAAACTGATTATATTGCAGTCAATTAACGAGACAGTCTTTGAAGCAAAGAACAAGCTTTAAGTTCCTCACTAGCAATTTGGTTTCACTGCCGAATATCAGCACAAGTGAAATAATAACCCAACCCTATCTTTGGAAGCACTTCAAAAACATTGTAACAGATTTTAGTATATTAGTACAGTGAAAGTAAATTTTCAGCCCCAAAAGTTCTTCATTCTTTACTACTGATGATGCTATGAAGATTGAATCTAATCAAGTGACCACTACATATAGATTGCAAAACAAATGCTTTCATCCTGCAATGCTCATGAAGGTTATGAACAGACTGCATCTGGATTGCAAAGCAAATGCTTCAATACTGTAGCGCTAATGAAGGTTATGAACAGACTGCATCTGGATTGCAAAGCAAATGCTTCAATACTGTAGCGCTAATGAAGGTTATGAACAGAGTCAGTTATTTCCAGTGTTGCCAAAATGAGTGAGAAAAAGCCATTTAAAAAATTGTTAGACTACAAAAACATCTAAAAAATTAGACATGCAGCACTTACTTTTACAATTATTTCAAGAATGTAGCTATTATAATAACACTTCTGGGTCCAAAATACTGAACTAAACTATCACCTTAAAGACCTTTCTAAAAGTTCAAATAGTTAATAAAATTAGAAAACAAACAAGCATTTTAATTCCTGTCAAACACACAATTACATGAAATGACAAACACTGCATGAGGAGAATGTGGCAAAAATAAAGCATAAACAGAGGGTTAAAAATCTTACTCAAATGCTAGGTTATCCACTTCTGATTTGGATTTTTCTTCAATGGAATCAAATTGTTTGCTAAGGGATATGAACAAACACAATAAGCACGGGGTAAAATAAAAGGGAAAACACAAATGGAACACAAGCACAAACACAGATGCTGAAGGTACACTGCACAAAAGTAGGGAATGAGTCACAGTGGATAATAAAAGGATTTTGCAAGTAACATATACACTGAAACATTTGAACTGAAGCTTTACAGATGACACAGTGTTCATTCCCTGAAAATCTTTCATTAATAATTAATTTGAATCACTAATGGAAACATTCCACAGACCACTTTTTTTTCCTATGTAGCCATCCTGGAAGATAATTCTGAAGCTATTATAGATTTCATGACTGAAAAATAACCTAAGCATTTCAGTTATTCTGATTTCCTTTCTTCTTAGCTTTAGTAATTTCATAGTTCAGTTTTCAAAAAAATTAATTTAAAGGAAGAAAGAAAAGTTATCAAATAGAGAAATAAAATCACCTAAAAATTTATCATAAAGGTTAATTATAATAACTAGTAGTGTATATAATTACAACAAAAGAAAAAATAATAGGACCTTATAAACTGAATTTCTACATTGAATAACAATTTTTTTTCCATTACTCAATGTAGAAATCACTTTATAAGCAGTGTTATAAAAGTGTAGAAATCACTTTTATAAGCAAAAAGAAGGATCTAGCAATAGGATCTCTACTTGCTCCCTTACTAGCAAACTATGTTAGCAAAATAAAAGATCCTTTCCTTCCATTTACAGCATATATTTGTGCTATATGGATGACAACTTATTCATAGTTTATTACTCTCCAGATTCACTGCCCAAAATTTTAGAATTTAACTCCCAAGGTGAATCCTTGAAATTTACTTTAGAAGAGCAAAAAATATAATTTGCATTTCTTGGATGTCATTCTCAAATGGGGATGCAGGTTGGTAGACCTATCCCCATGTGGTTGCCAGTTCCCTGGAATTAATTACTCCTGATAACAAATAAGGGCCTCATTCAAAAATGAGATATTTTAAAAACATCCACTTTCTTATATAATTTGAATTACCTATTTCAATCAACAACAAGGACTCTGCTAGTATGAAATAGTGATTGGTATATGCAGTTTTAATAAATATAATTCAGAACCAGGAGCAGTTAGTCATTAGGGGCCAGAGGGGCCGGGCCCCACCTAAAAATTTCTGTTTCTAGATTTTTTTTTTTTTTTGCCCTGATTCTTATTCTCTCTCTTAACTACATGGTGATAAACCTTTTCCTTCAAAAACCATTACCTAAGGGAAAAGTTTCCTTCAAAAATGAAAAACTATTCCCCAAGGAAAGAGATCATGTTCAGAGTGTGAGGTTATTGAGGCCAGCTTCAACAGGCCCCAGTAACATCACTACACAAGTGAAGAGCAAACGATTTCCTCCCAATCTAATTCAGTATGAAAGCCTACGTACAACACTGTCTTAACCGTGTGTAAATATCTGGCCCCGCACTAATTTGATTGGCTGGGAGAGTATCCATTTCCTTAACGCTGTGGGTTGACAGAGAAGCTTACCCCGACCAAGCTCAAGGGTGGCGGGAGGGTTTCAAATGTCGTAGCAAAGTTCAGTTGTTTTTTCTGTGTGTTTCTCTTGGTGATGTGTTCCTTTGTTTAGTGACTGGTTTGCTTGTCGAGTACAATGAATGGAGTGGATATTTTGTTAAAATCTTCGTTCTTTGCTTTAAATCTGGAAGAAAAGCTTCACTTAAAAAAACTCAGTGCTTATCACCCCAAGAATTTTTAGTTTGAGCTTCACTTAAAAAAAAAACAGTGCTCATCAGCCCAAGAATTTGAGTTTACAAAGCGCTTTGCAGAACTAATTTCAGTTTTAACTAAGATGATTTTCTATGTTAAAAATAAATAAATAAATGAGAAAACCTGTAAGTATAATTTGCACATGAGTACATATATGTTTTTAGGTTTCACAAGTTCTTTAAAAAAAAAAAAAGGTTAAACCTTTCAAATAAAGCAAATATTAGTATGGTACTCATTCTATATGGGATGAAATTCATGAAGCATTCCCTCCCTGCATATACGTATCTGGAGTTATTTTTTCACTACATTTTTTTATCCTGTGAATCCTGTGATTATTCCTCAGTAGAGAAATCTGAAGAAACACAAAGCACAACTAACAAATTAATGCTCATATGTTTTAAGGTAAAATTTTTATTTAAGGAGTTTTAACATTTTTCTGTTAATCGTTATGCATTCTACTGAGGAAATTTTTTTCGTGTGCAATACAATAGTTGACACATTTCTACCTGATTTGGGCATTATTGTGAATCAAGGGGGTAAACAGAGGCAGAAGTAAAGGAATCTTGGGGGTGGAGTCTGAATAGTTGGTCTAATAATGACAGTTCTTTTTTTATTTCATTGTTTGACTTCGGCTACTGGCCCCACCTGTTTCAGTTGCCATGAAGCCGTTACTGTTCAGAACATGAAAATGTTCAACTTCTGTTACGTCATAGCTTTGTACTCAGAGAAATTGCAACGATCTTCTAAATAAAAGTTAAAACAGAAGGTACAATTGAAATGAAGCTTTCCTGGTGAAATGCCAATTTTACTTCCTCACTAAATGAATGCCAAGGCTTCATCCATGTTGTTTTCACTGATGCAACTGGTAAGCAATGTGCATAAAAAACAAAGGCAAACAATTATGATAAAAATTGGAAAAATATAGTACAGAAACTGAAGTGAAATGAAGTTAAAATCCTAAGGCTCATAAAACGAATTGACAAATGTTAAAAACCTAGAACGAATATAGTCTCCTTCCCCTGCACTTGCCAAATGCATTTCAGCATGTAGACCCAAGCCATTTTCAGTGATCTTTGAGCCATTAGCAACTTGTGCCTCGCTATCGCCACACCTATCCAACTGCACTATCCGACTGCCACAGATTCTTTAGTAGTATAGACTTGATCACATCTGGGCTAAACAGATCCAGACAGTTGAGAACATTAGGTTTTTATGTTTGTTTGTGGCATTAAATGTGTATAGCAATTGCTTCAATTACTACATATCATGATATCATTGCGGATATAAACAAGTTCGTTTTTATACATATGTAATAAACGATATTATAGGGTAAACAGCAAAGTCATGCTGTTTCGCTATAGTATTGTTTTTCTGTACTTTCTGTTCCACATCAGGTTCGATCCTTTACAGATTGACCTGTTTTTTGTTTTTTTTTTGTTTTTTTTTCTCGTGTTTTTCAATCTTGATACACAATAAATTTATTTATGAAAAAATCCTGGTCCCATTCATATCAAAATTTCATTATTCAATCATTTAGTTTTTTATGATTAAGCGATATCAGCAGTTAAATAAAATATTAGTCGGTGTAATGTCGTTTACGCAAAAATTTAAAAGGCTTGGGTTTAATTCCGTAGAATGAACTTCGTCTGGAGAGTAAAGAACTTTATCACGTTGAAGTCAAGTGTGCAGTTTTCGTATAATTGTGATAGTTATGGCGCAGTATTTTAACATGCCAAGATGGGTTGAACTCAAAGGTCAATGACCAAGTAGGGCAAAAAGTGAAAAATGTAAAATGCTCTTGCCTTAATGAATCCATTAAATAAATTGTCGCTGCATGGGCTTCATAGCAACCATTAACTTATTCAGTTTTAAAGTAAAAATTCAAAAGTCAATTTCTTAATAGCATGTTTCATTTGTTGTCATCCGTCACTTAACTTATAAGTGGAAAATGTAACACTTCCTCACAGAATTTAGCACCTAGCTCACTTGTTATCATTAGTCTACTTAACTTTTAAGTGAGCTGGTAACAGCTTCATTGACTTTAGCAATATGTTGATTGCAAAGATCCTTGATACTCAGATGTTATTTCATTTGTTTAATGAGTAATTTGAATATTTTTGTTATTTCTAGGAATATGAACTTTGAATGAATAATTTATTCTCATACTGTGTGTTTCATATTTCTAACACATTAGTTGCACTTCATTTATAGTCATATTAGCGCGAGGCCAATTCAGTTCAGGATGTTTGTAATATTTTTATTAACCTTTTCAGTGTGGATGAACCCTAAGTGATATCCTCACTAACGCTTCATGCGGTCTTAAAAGTTCATTTTGTTTTAAACAAAGGTATGATAATTGTTCTCAGCTGTGAACACTCATCCTGTTTAGGTCAAGTAAGCCTTTCGCAATATAAGATTAACTAAACAAGCGTTCATTAACTTATTCAAGAAGAGTTTGGTATAATTAGTGTACAATGAATTTTTTGAGCGGGGGTTGGAATCAAATATATAAACCACTCGAATACTGCAGAATATCGCCTTCTTCTCAGAATTTTGACGTCGCTGCCTAGCCTTTAGAAATTTCCACTGTCACTTTGACATTGCTCAGTCACTAGTCTTGCTGATCTACAATTAGACGTAGTAGCTGCATACTATGAAGATGTCTTTTTCAGGTAAGGTTTTTTTCTATATCCTTACATTTTCTTTATTTTTCTTCGGAAATAGATCGTATTGCTCTTTCTTCCAAACAGTTCTTTTCTTCTGTTTAATTGAGATTAGGACCGCTAGTTAAATGATAAATACAAATCGTCAATTTTAACACATAAGGAAATTAAGAAATACATTTTAGCTCAGTGGCATAGTTTAAGGTTAGTCTTTGCCAATCTCCTCACTTTAGATTTCGAAACATATTTCAAAAAGAGCATCACATATGGTTTCAAGTGAGTACATTTTAAACCTAGTACTTTCATGACTTGTGTTTTTTACTTTGGATGTGATATGGGACTGTCTCCAAACTCATACTGAGACTTTTAAGCACTCCTGACCTTTCAATTTGCATCGAGTTTGTAAAACATTTTTTTTCAGTTTATGTAAAACAATACTTACATTTCAGCACTATTTTTACTAGTGGTATATTATCAAATATTCCACAAGTTTTTTTGTCACAAATAATTTATCAAATGTTGTAAACGTTGAATAATCAAATTATTAAAATAAACTGGTAAGGGCTTCCAAATAAATTTCCGTACAAAAACTGACACCTCATTGTGTGAAGAAAAAAAAAAGAATGTTTTAACTTTCATATGCCACTTAACAATTTCCTTTTAATGTATTGTAATCCTCAGTCAATCCATTTCTAATTAAGCAGATTTGGTTGTTATGTGGAATTTTGCATGCCAAACATATCTTATAAAAAAGAGGTGTTAAGATTGGGTCAGCATGACTATCTGCCACTCATACAGAATCTATATTTATAAAATGAAACCTAAGAGATGGTTGCTAATAAGGCATTTATTTTGAACTTATTTGTTGCTACCATAAAAGTGGACAAATGTTGCACTGAATGTAGCAGCCCTTTTTGTTTAGACTCTTTTTTAATGAAAACAATCATCTGCCAAAGCTAACAACTTTGCTTTACTGTTTGTTTTAAGTTTTCTTTTTTCACCATTAAGTATGCCAAACAAATTGAAATCAAGCATCTGCTCCAGTACCTTTTTCCTAAATCACAATGTCCCTTGAAATTCTGCTCATAATAAAACTGCAATACATATCCTAATTAACAGATGTTATACTCACCTGAATTTATTAAAATTGCAATAAGGGATTTATTGTGTGTATATAAGTTTGTATGTATGAATCGCACTAATTCATAAACCTTTAGGGCCTTTATGAGAAAAATATATGTTTAGATTAAATATCACATTTTTCTTTATATATGCTAATTATATATGCTACAGGATATTAACACTAATAATTTAAAAAATCAGTACTAAATCAGTGTTTTACTTCAGTATTTTCCCCCTAATAATTGCTTCCAATTCCTTGTATGACTTTCTCAAGAAATGTCATACGTTGGTGTATGCATAAGTGTTTACACTCTGCTTACAAGGCCATGAATGCTGATGTCTTCCATTCAGCCTAACACACACACACACACACACACACACACACACATATATATATATATATTTCTTATACATACATATATTTGGATATTTAATGTTTCCTGTTCATATGCACAACCATAGCCATTTACATTTAGATATTTCATGTTTTTGTGCCTGTATATAACCAGAACATATATTTGGTTATTTCACTTTCCTCACGATACACTTTTCCAAATTCTCTTGTAAACTTCAGTAACACTTCCACGAGTTTGAGTTGTTTGGGTTAAGGGGTAAACATCTATGCCCAAACGTAAATAAAAAAGTACCAGTTAAGAGTAAAAAGGGATTCCTTCACATTAAAGCATGGTGAAAAAAGTTAATCATATTATGACACACATCCTTAAGTTGCATTTTCATGTGAATTTCTTATTTGTTTTTGTTACCATCTCCTAAAAAAATATCATTTTCATGCAATTTTTGCTTCATCAGTTTCCAGAATAGCTATTGCAAAAATTATTTAAAATAAAGTAAGTTTTCTTTCCCAGAAAATTCACTTTGCAATTTTTTTAACACAGTTCTTTTCAAAGGAATTCGGATGCTATACTGATCCAATAATTGCACGCACACAGATATTTAAATTGCAAAATACTGTAATGCTTTAGGACAAAAATTGCACTGTACTGAATTACACAGAATCCTAAAATCAAACACTATATTTTTCTATATTTAATGCATAGAATAGTTTTATAAAATGAACATAATTTTTATAAGGTAACAGAAATCTGAATATGTCATGAAAGTGGTTAAAGGGATATACACAAGTGTCTTCTTGCTAAACAAAAATTACAAAACATGCACCTTGATGTGGACGTAAATTATAAACTGAAGCAATGAAATATCATTTCTCAATTACAGCATTTTCTAGAAGATAATATGAGTGAAATTTATAAACTAAAGTTTTGAAATATTTCTCAGTTACCACAATTTGTGCTAATAACATGCATGCTATTGATGTGAAAGAAAAAGTGAACCACAGAGAAAAAATAAATAAATATGAATTATACAAAACAGGAAATACACCCAAACAAGACCTCTTCCAAAAAGTTTTGCAACCCTTATCTGAAGACAAAATAGCCTTCCATTTTTGAAAATTATAAAAAAAGAACAAAAAAAATACCCTTCCATATTCCTGCATACCATCATGGAATCCACAGTGCCAGCCATAGATTTCCACAGATACTATCATAAAAAATAGACTATAAATGTGATAAAGTATGTCAAGTACCATACACTAAACTGCATGTAAACAAACAAAACCAGCTAGCCTTAACTGAACAAAATCAAATAACTCTGGTCAAAACAAAGCAAATATATATATCGTTGCCAAATTCCGTACTTTAAAAATGTGCTTAGAAGCAGCATTTTCATAATTTCCAAAGCATTAGTTCCCATTTCTAACCTTTTGTTATTTAAACCTCTTTGTTAAGGTGCATGAGTTAGCCTGATATTTAATAAACATTTTACCTGTGTAGGTACAGTAGGCGTTTTGCACAACATTTGACAATCCATTTGCAAATTTCTTTATAGAATGATCTTATTCTTCTTAATTTGTTGAAGTCATGAAAATTGCCTACCATTCTATTCTTCTCACCTGATCCAAAATCTGAAATAATTTACTAAATTTTGCATTTTTGAACTTCACTTTTAGTTGGTAAAGTTCGATGAACACTTACTTCACTTTTAGTTGGTAAAGTTCGATGAACACTTACCGCACGTGGGGCTTGGCTTTCAATTCATATTTTCGTTATGTGGATGCGGCACGGGGTTGTTGTTTTTTTTTTTTCCATTTGGCCACGGTTCACTTCTTTTTTTTTTTTTTTTTTCCGTTGGAATTATTTTGCCTCATCACCAAATGAGTTTTTCCTTTGCTGCATCCTCATTTACTTCAATATTTATTCTTAACCCGAGTACTTTCGGTACTACTACTATACCGTCATCGAGGGGACATTTTGCTCCAACTAGCACGGACCGTGTCAGCTGGGCATTTCGGTGGTTCTCGCGGGCTGCTTCTGTCATCTGCTATCGCTTCTTCTTGGGCGTTGTGGCGCCATCTCTTGTTGGTCAGTGATCTCCTTTTTCGAACTTTTTCTTTTTTTTGCTCAATTTTAATTAAATTTCTCCAGCTGTTTCTCAAATTATTAGGGTCATTGTGGTTGCAAACTTTTGTCCTATTTTTTTCAATCATTACCGACTCTGCTATTCTGAGGTGTTTTTCGGATTTACAGCTTTTAATGATTTTTATATTTTCGAATTTTGGATATTTTTGGTTATCCAGACAGTATTGAATCAGTGCTGTTTTTTCTTCTTTTTTCTGCCAGTTTTTTATGTGTTGTTTTAATCTGTGTTTAAGCTTATTTTTGGTACTTCCTATATAAGCCATTGGAGGATTTTCAGTAATAGGAATTGAATAAATACCTGCTTTTTCTAACATTCTTATGCATTAATGCACGTTAAAATATAACCTCCAATATCGGAAGTAAATTGAAAATTTACTAAATGGTAACTTAAGGTTCTGAAAAGAATATATCCTCCTATTATCCTTCAGATGGGACATTACATGTTCAGGTTACGAGTCAAAGGTGCCATAACACAGAAGAATACCAGGTAATTATCATTGGTGTACCCTTAATTCTTTGTTTTTGTGGTAAAATGATCCTATGAACACATTTAATACTATAGAGAGTAACCATCTAACACCGTAGACAGTCACCAATCTCCAATTCACAACCATTGTTTCAGGGAAGGCATAGAACCAGGACTCGAAACTGACTAATTTGGATGATTAATCAGAAGCCCTTGCATCTTATTGCTTGATCATAGAGGCAGCCCCCCTCCCCCCACCCCATTTTCCTTAATCAGGTTTTACATCTAATTTCTGACTGTAATTAATGCCAACTAAATTCTTCAGAATTCGCCTTTTGAGAGTCTCAAAGGAATTTTAAGGCTAATACTTCAACAAAATGGAACCATAAGGGGGTGGGAGACAAGAAATAATAAAAAGAAAAGAAATAACCAGACTGGGCTGCAAAGAGGTAACAGCATGTGAAAAGGAAGAAACAGCTACTACCATTTTCTGAAAAATTGAGTTCGTTTCACTTTAAGTCAGAGATAAATATTTGAAATGTTTTAAAAACAAACAAGTCCCTTTAAGAATAAATTTGTCATAAATACATGAAAGGCATATTTACTGCATACTCAAACATGAAATCGGCAGATACAGGTTCGATTTCCATTCCAGGGAGATGCAATTTTTAAGGTTTCTGAAGGATAGCTACATGAGAAACAAAAATGTACACCATCTATATGCTGACAATGATTAAAAACTTTTGTTCTTTAAATGAAATCAAAGTCTGATATATAACTGAATTGTTTTACTAAAACGGATTTTTGAGGTCTTTTGATGTTGATCACGATTTGTCTCCAGCAACTCAGAGAACCAATCCCCAAACAAATAACTTCCATTTTCAGAGTGGTTTTCAAACAGGCATTGATCAACATGAAGAGGCCAGAAATGCCCGTTTTAAAAATATTACTCAGAGGCAGTGGCGAAGCGTGGTGCTCTGTGTTGGGGAGACTAAAATATTTTGTCGATATTCTTTGTGGTTAAACTACTGCATATATAGATAGAATGCTATCAAAGATGTGAATATTTTAGCACCAACATATTGTTTGCATTGTCATTGCTTGCTGTACTGTATCTTTAAAAAACTGCTACATAAATGCAATTTTTTTTTCACGACTTGTGAAACTTAATCACATATCGGACTGTTAGCAAATTAAACTGTTGCCTAAACATGTGTTTAAATATAGTTTAAACACACACACACACTTGGCCCTTAATAGAAATATTAAGGTAGACAGCAGATTTTCCAGCAGATACTTAACTAAATCAGAAAAATCATTAACTTCTCGTTCGCACATTGCTTGCTTAAAAATAAAAATTAAACAAACACTGACAACACACTCATTAGTCGTCAGTTCCACTTTATAACAAAAACAAACCCGTGAGCAGTGATTACTGGCTTTCTCTGCTCTGTGGCCAAGAGCGGAGATTCCCGACCACCATGCACTGAGCAGCCAATCAGCAGCATCCACTTTTGTTTGAAGCTAGTCTTTTCGCCTCCACAGACTACCACAGAGCGCTAAAATAACTTTCCCACAGAAGCAGCTGTACTTGTATGTTGATCTGCGAGACTCATGATCGAGTCTCACTTTTCAAGGAAATATTGGACTTAACATAATTTTGCAAATTAATTGTCCAGCATTACATTAATTAGATATTTCTTTCCATTGTATTTGTGATAAACTAAAATATAATAAGTAATAACAAAATCAGCTTTGGCATTTTACTCTTGGGTAGACTTAGTCTAAGTCTACCCCCGACGCTTCGCTCCTGCTCAGAGGTAACATTTTAGAGATCTGCTTGTCTCCTTGTGCTATATCTAGAACAAATAATCTGAAAATTACAAGCAGAAAAAATAGAGTGAGCCACTTGAGAGGGGGCATAACAAAGAGGATGAAACATGGCTGGAAAAGAAACATTCCAGTCTAAATGCAGCCATAAATCGAGTGCTGCAGTGACTGTATGAGCACATAATCTAAGAAAGCAAAGTAAAAAAAGCTCTGCAAAAGTTAACAAAAATATGCTGTATGGATGTGGAATCACTGGGTATGTACAAATACTTAAAATGAGAGTTGATGCAACAAAAGCCCACAGAAAAAAAAACTGATACAAAAACTGGGAAGAGACAGAATTTAGTCTGCATCTAAATAAAAAGTATTGAATTTTTTTTTGCTCGAATAGAGGAAGCCAAGAATATCAAAAACCAGGTGGTGAAAAAATCACGACAGAAAATTAAATTTACTGTTTAGCACAATTGAATAAGAAAAAAGTTGTAAACTGAATTTAAAAATTATCCTAGCAAAATCTGGTAACTCAGTTGAACGAATGGCTCTTAAAATCCTGAAAACCTCTAAAGAATTTCTCATGAAAATTAATCGCTCAATTTACAAATGTTCTTTAGGTACACTAGAAGCATTATAAATCTGAGCATGACAGTAAAAAAGTGAACACTTTTTTATCTATGGATATTGGAAATTATAAACTTATTATACCTCTTTACTTTCACTTAAATTTAAAAATTCAGATTTTAACTGGTTATTTGTAAAAGCTGAATATGAAATGCTTTTGTACTTCACTGCACTTTGGTGTCTTTCCGTACATATGAAATGCAGGTCATTCAGTCTGTGTTTACAGAGGGTGCTAAATGTACAGTAGTTTATTTTGAAAAAAAAAGGGGGGTTATAATCTCTCCCAGTGAACCCCCCACACACACACACAATCAGTGATAAGTATAAAGGTTTTAGTGTCTGCACATGCCTCAAGGTTCTAAAGAATAGTTTACATGCTCCACTTTGCATTCCTGTTATAGGACAACTATGTGTACATTATTTGTAGTTATATACATGCATAAACATTCAAAAGAATACACCAAAAGGGTATTTTAGAAAATGAAAGATAATTTTGACAGAGGAATGCTTAAAATCCTTAATTTCATGCTATAATAATCACATCTTTGAGCTATGCCAACACCACAGAACTCTGAAATGTTTACATTATGTGTTTTACAAAATCACTATAATCATGACTATTTTCAAGTAAAGCAAGCAGGCCAGTGTAAGTATCAGGAAGATGAACATTTAGAAAGAAAAAACCTGTATCTACACATGTTCAAGAAATGAAAAACTACATGCAGACAATTACATCTAATGCAGCTTAAATTAATCTGTGGTTTTCATTTTGTCAACGAAATCTTTAGAACTTGTTTTACTAATTCGATTTTCTTTTGTAATAAAACATTAAAATTTGCTCATTTTTGGTGTGTTATTTAGACCTTAAAAAAATTTATAAGTCAAACATTTATTTCAGATTTCAATGAATGAAATTTTAAAATGATAGGCAGGATAGTTCTTAGAACATAAATATCAAATTTAATAGAGTAATGCAAATGGCAGTGATTGACCTGCACAGATTAAGAAAAAAATGTATGGCACTTTTCAGTATTTCAATTAAGTAAAAAGAAAGTCTTAAAATGGAATTTTGAAAACATAATGGAATAAGGCATTCGTTTGTCAGGACTTTTTGTTTGGAGTGCTGACACATCCTTGGCTTTTCCTAGAATGAAAAACCAGGGGAATGGCCTAAATACATTATTCTGAATATTTGCTTTGAAGAACAACACACTCTTGAAACCAATGCTCCAGCTTTTGTAAGCCTTTCAAATAAAATTCTAATAGATATGCCTGAAAATACAAGACAAAAGCTAATGTGGCATTGGAAATGGGCTGAAATTTTGCCACCTTCAAATGTTTTTTCGATTTGGAGAATAAATGATAAAATCAGGCTGTGCCAAATCCGGTGAGTAAGCAGGATATTTCAGCAGTTCAAATTCACAAAACTTTAAGTTATGCCTGTCATTTCGGCCAAAGCATTGCCTTGCGTAAACTGAGCCCATTTCGACAATTTCCTTCTGAGTTTGATTTCAGTTTGTCCAGAAGGAATGTATAATACATGCTGTGATGGTGGTACCCTATTCCAGGTAGTCCACTATCACCACCCCATCCAGGTCCTAAAACATAGACGCTATCACCTTTGATGCAAACTTCTTTGCTCAAAACCACTTTGGGCAAGAGGAATCACAGTGTTAATTTTTTTTATTGTTCCTTGGACTATGGTTCATACAGATATATGCACATTTCATCTATGGTTGTCAGTTGAGCAAGGAGACTACATCCTGCTGAAAATGCTGCAAACCAATGACTCTTCCGATTTACAGTCAGGCATTCAGCACTCATTTTGTCAAGAGCTTTCTCATGCCAACACCTCTCGGATAATGAGTCCAATATATTCGCACGACATACCCAGAATCCCCACTATCTTTTTTACAGATTCTTTATTCTTCTAAAATGATGATGTGGATAGCATCCACATTTTGTGGAAAGGTGACCACAACATGCTTTCCTGGACAGTGTTCATCCTTAGTGCTGAAATGTCCTGTCTTAAATTTGACAACATAGTTTTTAACTGTTGAATAGGAAGGACACTGATCACATAATGTCTCTGCTAATTCACTGTGGATTTCTTTCACTGTCTTCCCTTTCAGAAACTTAATTACCAATTTGCTGTCCCTTGCTGTGAGCTCTGCTTGAAAGGACACCATCTGTACTTCATACCTGAAGATGAAGTGTTTATTCATGTGTATTAATGAAGTTATGGCAAAATCCTAGTGATATTTTCAAAGTATAATTTAGTAACATGGGGATT
This sequence comes from Macrothele yani, assembly GCA_039090855.1. Classification (NCBI taxonomy): domain Eukaryota; kingdom Metazoa; phylum Arthropoda; class Arachnida; order Araneae; family Macrothelidae; genus Macrothele; species Macrothele yani. The sequence continues at coordinate 6,388,718 of CM077005.1, forward strand.
ACTACTGGTTTTCATTAGTTAGGGAAAAAATGAAAAATTGCGATATGTTGGCTAATTATCGTTAAATATGCACAAAATTTGCATAAATGAGTGGCGATGGAATAGCTTTATGCAAATTAACAGCATAAAACTGGTTGTTTCTCAGCGAGTTGCCAGTTTAAGTGGAAGGATTGAAGAAAGGATTTCATGATAGAGATAGTGTTGTAATGACTTCAATGCGTTATTTACCAGTGGAATTTATGCTACAGAGCTATAAGCAGACTCAAAGCAGGCCAAAGTCAGGCTAACGTGACCAGATAGCTGAACATAAGTCATTCTTGAATATCATTAAAAGAGCCAATCACTTACACGAAAGTTCTTGGTCACTTTTTTTCTTTACACTTCATGCACGTCGATTATAACATGTAATGTTGTTGGCCTTCAAAGGTTGAAAAACGCCTTGCTTATAATATTCGTTCTTCCGGTCTTAAAACTTTTTTTTTTTTTTTAAATTTATTTACAGGACAAAAAAACGCCGATTTCATTCTGCCGTCTGAGATGTAACAGAGCTCGTCATCTCCATAAAAACCACTCAAAGGTACACAACATACAGCACATTAATACACTCAATTAAAACCACTATGTACATAATTACACTATTTACATTCCCTGGCAGTCAAACCCTTGTCAACTGTGACTAAAGTAGTGCTCCATCTGCCCCAAACACCGTACAAAACATACCGCAAACGCCAACCTCATTCAGCCAGTCATACACAATCCTCTAGCGCTTTCAACAGAATCACTGTCATCATCAGGAGGCCAATGTGTCTGTCTCTCTGCCTACCACAGCTCAAGTGAGCAAAGTCATTGATGTTCCTGCTTCAGTCACAATCTCTGCATCTTTGTGTCTCTGGCGCCATCTGTTGTCGGTGCTGCTCTCTTTTCTTTTTTCCCCTCTTAATTGTTGTTCAATTTTTATTAAGGCCTTCCGCTGTTCACTTAAGTTGCTTGGCTCATTAATGTTACACACTCTTGATCTGTTTTTTTCAATTAATATTGATTCCACAATTCTCAACTGCCTTTCGTTTTTACAGCTCTTAATTTCAATATCTTCGAACTTTGGACTTTGGTGATTTTCTAGACAATATTGGGTTAATGCAGTCTTAGCTTCTTTTTTATTCCAATTACTTATATGCTGGTGCAATCTATACTTTAACTTGTTCTTAGTGCTGCCTATATATGACAAAGGTGGTTTTTGGTTTGTAGGAATCTCATATACACCTGCTCTATCTAGTTGGCTGATTTTTTCGTTTATTACTATATTTTTTTATAGTATGTACCTGATTTCCTACTTGTATGTCATATTTGCCACAAACCTTATTAATTTTAGCAGAAATACCTTCCACATATGGAATTGCTCCTACATATTTTAATGGTTTTTTACCATTATTGCCCTTATTATTTGCCTGAGTTACTTCATAAATCCATTTCTTTAATACCTGTTTAGGGTAACTAAAATCATGTGCAATTTTTTCAATATATTCAATTTCTTCTTTTTTATATTGTTCTTTTGACGAGTGTGTTAAACTTCTTTTAATTAGTGTTTTAACACTTTTTTATGTGTTAATGGGTGCGATGACTGAAAAGGTATTAATACAGGAATATATGATGATTTTCTATGCACTCTGTATTGCATATTATCATTTGTTTTCATTACCATAATATCCAAAAATGCCAATGTATTATTATGTTCCTGTTCCACTGTCAATTCAATAGATGGATAAATATCATTATACTTTTTTGTCAAGTCTTAAAAAGTTCATTTTTTAGCCTGGACAACAGAAAAATGTCATCAACATACCTGCAGTATATCAGTGGTGGATCATCTAGTTTACTTATTATTATTTTTTCTATGTCACACATTATTTCAGCAAATAAGGTTGACAATGGTGACCCCATAGGTCCACCATAATTTTGTTTGTAAATCTTATTGAACATAAAAATGTTATTTTCATATATGTAAAATAAAATTTCTTTTAATTCTTCAATTTGTACTTCATTCATTGTATGTAACTTGTATAATTTTTCAACAATTATGTCAATTGCCTGAGGTATTGGTGTGCTAGGAAACTGAGCACAAACATCCATACTAGCCATATGATATTCACTTAAATCTTGTTTAATTACTTTAATTTTTTCAATGAATTCGTAAGTATTCCTCACAGTGAACCATGCCTTGTAGGTATTTTTTTCCAACTTTATTAATGGGGAATTCCTTTTTGATACTATCACTCTCATAGGTGTATCATACTTATGAGTTTTTATTTTCGCAAACATTTTTGGTATTCTTGTACCCATAGGTGGGTACGCTTTCTTTATTTCTTCAGGCAAGGTGCTGCAATTTCTTATTCTAGCCAAGTACCTTACTTGAGATTCTGTTGGGTCTCTTGTCAGAATGCTGCAATTCAAATCTTCTATTGCTCTATTAATTTTTTGATTATATTCAGCTATGTTTAAAATCACTTTGTCCTGTTTTATCAGCTTCACAAAATTTAATCGTTGGGTCATCTCTTAGTTTTATCATTTGTTCTTTCTCATACTGAATTTTATCTAAATGATATTTTTATTACATTTTTCATTAAATTCTTTTAAAACAATTCTATACAATTTACTTCTAAAATTTTCACGATCTTCTGCAGGTACATAACGTGTCATTTCCTCAACGTTAGGTATTAATTCTTCAGTCATCGGCAAGCCACGCGGAAACGCAAATTTCTTTTCCCTCTGCAAATTAGCTCTCAGCGAGAAGTTCAAGGTCAAGTTGGATTTATTCTGATAAGCTTCATACATATTCTCCCATTGTTCATGTACTTTTTTCCAATCCATCATCGCATGCAATTTTTTTGCAATGACTGTTTTTGAACTTTTTCTTTCATATTCCGCGATGTCAAATATTTCTCTCAAGGTTACATGTAAAATCTCATCTTTCCAGGAACCATAAAAATTTCTATACTCTTTATTATATATTATATTCAATAAATGTAAGCATGTCTTATTCAAATTAAAAATTAATTTCCTTTTATTGACAATTTCAGCTCTTAATCTCTTTTTTTGGCACTCTTGGATGATTTTATTATCTTTTATAGTGACTGGGTAATTCTTTATTTTCAAATATTTCAGTGTTAGTTCAAGGTCTTGGCATGTCACCAAAAATTCTTCCTGATTTTCTGACTTTAATAATTTAATTTTAGCTTTCTTATATGCTGTAATGTCTCGCATCTCGAAGTTGCGAAATTGACTTCTATAGCGCACATTATCAGAGTACTATCATGACTGAAAACCTCTCACCACAAATTCTTCTGCTCAGAATTATGCGTGTAATTCTCTATCATATTATTTGCATCTTTAAAAAAGGTATTAAACACCAGCAAAATGCGCATATTTATGTGCAAGTCATTAATGAATATCATTAAAAGAACCAATCACTTACCCGAAAGTTCTTGATCACTTTTTTCTTTACACTTCATGCACGTCGATTATAACATCATGTAATGTTGTTGGCTTCCAAAAGTTGAAAAACGCCTAGCTTATAATATTCGTTCTTCCGGTCTTGAAACATCGTTTTTTAATTTTTTATTTATAAGACAAAAAACGCTGATTTCATTCTGTCGTCCCAGATGTAACAGAGCTCGTCATCTCCATAAAAACACCACTCAAAGGTACACAACATACAAGACACTCAATTAAAACCACTATGTACATAATTACACTATTTACATTCCCTGGCAGTCAAACCCTTGTCAACTGTGACTAAGGGAATGTAAATAGTGTAATTGTGTACATAGTGGTTTTAAGTGAGTGTGTTGTATGTTGTGTACCTTTGAGTGGTTTTTATGGAGATGACGAGCTCTGTTACATCTCTGACGGCAGAATGAAATCAGCGTTTTTTGTCCTGTGAACAAAAAAAACAAAAAAACGCTGTTTTAAGACCGGAAGAAGGAATATTATAAGCAAAGTGTTTTTCAACCTTTGAAAGCCAACAACATTACACGATGTTATAATCGACGTGCATGAAGTGTAAAGAAAAAAAGTGACCAAGAACTTTTGGGTAAGTGATTGGCTCTTTTAATGACATTCATTAATAACTTGCACGTAAATGTGTGCATTTTGCTGGTGTTTAATACCTTTAAAGATGCAAATAATATGATAAATCATTCTGTGGTCCAAAGGCTGTGGAACTGCTTTCATACCATAGAATCATGTTCCCACAGGTACAACCAAGGAAGGCCTAAGGGTAACAACTTCCCCACAAGATCGACATTTGTGGCAATCTGCATGCCAGAATAGGACTGCTATGCCAACCTATCTTTGATCTGTGTTTGCTGCAGCTACCGGGAAGGACGGTATCAGCTTCTACTGTACGCAGTGCATGAAGGAGGGCTCTATGTGGCCTGTAACATGCATGCCCCTAACCTCTTGGCACAGAAGGAAACATCTGAATTGGGCATGCATGCATATGAATTGGAGTCCAAATCAATGGAGATCTGTACTGTTTATGGTCAAGATATGCTTTACAGAGCAATTCTGACCAAATTTTCATATGGAGAGAGCGAGGGACCAGATTTCATCCCTCGTGAAAGGGACATATGGTGGAGGTAGTGTGCTTGTATGAGAAGACATCTCTTTAGGCAGATGTACCAACTTCTCCCTTATGAAAAACGTTTTATAAAGATTGATAGAATTCTGTCAAATGTTTAGAAAACAACTGTGGTGGTGGGTTTATAGAAACAATTTTCTGTAGAATTCTATAGTGTGTTCTATAGAACCAGATGGCCATCAATTATATAAGGTTCATTTCTATAGAATCCCATGTCATCACCATATCTTTGATTATTTAACAGGATGGTTTCTCAAAGGTCATTAAATGTTTATTTCAACTCTGCAATTATAGCATTCTATTTGCAAATTTGTAAGCTTAAATTCTGTAAACATTGCCCTCTATTTTGCCCTTTATAGAACACATAAAACCATCTTTATAGAAAAAAGGGCCATTATTCTAAAGATTTACATAAACACTTTTCTATAAGTTTTTTATAGAATTTTATAGCACTTTTTTACGCAAGGGCTGCATGCTACCAGGTAGCAGTTTGAATGCTTGGAGGTATAGAGAAAATATCCTGAACCCCCTTTGTTTGGCGATATGCAGGTACAACTGGCAACGCATTCATACTACAAGCTGATAATGCTGGCCAACACAGTGTGGCTGGTACAGAAATACCTTGAAGAGGACACTATTGTCCGTATGGAGTGGCCAGCTGGATCTCCTGACCTTTACCCAAATGAGTGTGCGTGACACACTCTAGGTAGGCATGTTGTTGCCCTCAACTCCCCTTCCCAAGCCCTGCAGGGGCTTCAAACTGCTTTGTTACAATAATGGGCATTGCTACGTACAGATCTCTTAGACACCATTATTAATAGCATGGACATCGCTGTCAGATCTGCATTGCTGTTTGGGATGACAACACTATATTGAAATAAATACTTTTTAATTTTTGGAATACTGATTTATGTGTGTGTGTTTTCATAGCAAATACAAAATGTAAATGCTTTTTTAAAAAAAGTTTTTGAAAGTTTCTATAACATATGTACAATGAAGATTATCACTAAATTTAATTCAAATTGGTTGCATATGTTTTGAGTTATAACACTTTTTCAATTTGTTCCTTAATTTATGGAGATCAGAGTAGAATACCTTTTTTTTTTTTTTTTGTCAGATTTTCTGGTTGCACACCAACCAATCATTGGGACTGACTGGGTTGGTGTGCAACCAGTCAGGGCTGACCACTCAAGCAGTAACAGCCAGCCTTTTTGTTCATTAACTGTGGCACCTCTTCTTTTCATTTGTAGACTTTCTTCCAACTTCCATTTTACAAAGTGCTGTTGATGTGAAAGAATTTCTAATGAGTGCCAGTTTATCAAATGTCTAGTACTCTGTATGTCTGTGAAGGCCTGTCTGATTAGAAATATTCCTTATAGTGGCTTTACTTTATGTTCTGCTATGCAGGTTCGAAGTTGTCTCCCGTTTTCTCCTACACATATGTTTCCACAATTGCAGTGTACACTGCAGACCACTCCTTCTTGGGGTACAAAATTTTTTTCTTTTTATTTAATGGAAGGGAAACTCTTAATTTTATTGAACAAGTCGAACATGGAATTTTAAGCTGATCCTCTGTGTGAAGCTTTTCAAATAAACCCTTATGGTAAGTGACCTTTCTGGTAAGCTTGGTGTTATTGCTAGACTGTTTATGATTTAATTAATACAGACAATTGACGTGGATTAGGAACATCAAACAGAAGTCATTGCTCTTTCCACATTTATAAATGAGTCACGAAAAAATTCTCATTGGCCGCCACCGGGAATCAAACCCAGGGTCTTCCAGTTATGCGCCGGACATGCTACCACTGCACCACAGTGGTCTGGAATTCCTACAGACTCGCATATGACTAACTGCCAAGCCACTTGGTAGGTTGCTTCTTGGAGGTCCGCAACAGTGCTGGGGATTCACCAAAGATGGTAAGCAGCAACTGAACAAATAACTAGAAGGCGAATAAATAATTTATACAGACAATTGATGTGGATTAGGAACCTCAAACAGAAGTAATTGCTCTTTCCACGTTTATAAGAGAGTCACGGAATCTTTGGTGAATCCCCGGCATTGTGCGGGGCTCCAAGAAGCAGCCTGCCAAGTGGCATGGCAGTTAGTCATATGAGAGTCTGGAGGAATTAGAGACCGCTGTGGTGCAGTGGTAGCATGTCCGGCGCGTAACTGGAAGACCCTGGGTGGTTTAATTCCCGGTGGCGGCCAATGAGAATTTTTTCGTGACTCACTTATAAACTTAGAAAGAGCAATGACTTCTGTTTGATGTTTATGATTTAACTTTTTTTGCTAAAATTTTTTGCGATTGTAGAACAAAACAGTACTTTTTAATTCTTTTTCATGGAGTTTCTTTGATGTTTCTGAAGAATCCAGAGCTATTTTTTTCCAGGACTTGTGAAGCCAGATTAAATTTAATAGCCTATAGGAGGGATGACAGGAGTGATAGTTTAGAACTTTGTTAGCATTGTTATTTTTTTTTATATATATATAACTTTGTAGTAATTTTTCCTTCTTATTCATGCCACAGTGAAATCAAAATTGGATAAAAAAAAATATTACAAGGTGTAAACTTTCATGTGACATGTTTTATTTGCCTACAAAAAAAAGAGAAAGGTATGAAATCTAAAGGCTTATCAGCATTCTCTCATAACTATCCCTATATTTGTTTTGTTTGGGGTTTAATTGACCACAGTGAGCAACTCTGTGGGCAATAAGCAGTCACTCATCCCTAATTTAGGGCCACTGGTTTCATTGAAGGGAAAGAGCCAGTGCTGTAAGACAAACAACATCCATGCCTCACCGGGATTTGAACCTGGACCCATCGCGGACAAATGTTCAGTAGCCATTGCTTAGACCACTGTACCACCGGGCGGCCAAAATGCGTTTAAGCACTTTGGATCTTGAGACATATCATTTATGTAATTTCGTTCTACAAATAACAGGTGTCAGCAAAAACTTTTTTTTAATTAGTTCACCGTCTTCATGTTCCTTGTTTTATGTTCTCCATCTGCCAATGTCCACTGCCTTAATTCTGCAGGTATGCTTGTCTCACTGAACACAATTCCAATTAATTTCACTTTCTTTTATCATTACTCTTCATTTCAGTTTATTTTTCAGTACAAAACCAAAGATTAAGCATTTTTGAAAACATAAGCTGCTGAAATATAAATAAAACCTAATGAGTAAGATATTAAAAATTCACACCTAAAAAAGGTTTGCCTCGTTTCATCATTCACATAATGTTTCTCAGTCATAATTTTTTTTATTGTTCCTTGGACTATGGATCGTACAGATTAAATTATTAAAGTCAGAAAACTCTTCCAACAGATTCTATTTTTTAAGTATCCATCTGTTTTGTTTTTTTTTTTAAAGCAGAGCAAAAAAACTGAAATGAAAATTAATGGCAAAGATAAAACTAATTTAACTGTGGTGAATGAAAAAATATCTGTAGAACTGAGAGACTGGACATTTTTGACTGCCTTGTGACAAAAAATGAGAAGAAAATGAGCTAACAAAATTCTATTTCGTTCATTAAAATTCTCTTTGTTTATTACACTTATTCTCATATATACAACCCAACAGTATAAATTCTAATGTATCTCAAGAACTAAAGTAGTACTGTAACAAATATTATGCGAGAACAAAAATATGAACACACACAAAAAAAAACTATTATAAGAAATGGTTACTTAAAAAAAGCCCCTATAAATTTTAAGATGGTATAGAAGCTATTAATGAATTGATAAGATAGCACTGGAGAACATAAGAGAATAAGATCACCATAAGGCCTGCCACAGGTTAAGGGTTAGTGGCCAGAGACAGGCCCCCTCTGACTAGTCTACTTAGCTGGGCACTCCCCTTCCATTCTTCCATTGAGGAACCAGCACCCCAAATCAGGGATGACTGGTCAGAGGGCTCATCCCCCCCAATGGCCAAATACATGCCTTTCTGACCAGTCTACTTAGCTGGGCACTCCCCCTTCCATTGATGATCATATGTAGAGGATTTTAGGAAGGGAGTGTCTTCTGACCCCAGGTCTTAACCCTTAGAAAGAGGAAGCTAGGAGATTTGGGCTAGAGTGCCCGATAGGAAAGAGACACGGAAGCGAAGTAGAAAGGGAGAGGAAAACGCCCTTATTTATTACCAGGGGGGGGCAGTACCCGGGGTCCGACGGCTTAACGTGCCCATCCGACGTACGGCGGATATTTAGTGGATTGAGCGTTTGTACCTGCCTGGGATCGAACCTGAGGTCCTTTCCGCGGCAGTCGCGAACATTGCCCACTGGGCCACCCACGGCCCTCCCCTTCCATTGAGGAACCAGCACCCCAAATTAGGGATGGGCAACTGCCCATGGCCCCCAAAGCCATTCATGGTAGTTGCCACCCCCTCCCCTCACATAAAAAGAGACGGGATTTAGCCAAAATATTTGGAAGGTGGAAAAGAGATCTGTTGACTCACATTTCTTCACATTAGTCCCCATAAATTCTTTTATGAAATTTGAGTATTTTGTTAATGACCGTAACAGGAAGTTAAACTTGTTGAAAATGGGTGTGATTAGCAGTTTACTTAGTCAAAACTTAATGGTACATTAATTTAAAGCTCTTTGAGGTGCTTGCACTTACATTAACAAACTGGAATGTTGAAGCATGTTTATAATCAATGCACAACCTGTATTTTCCAGTTATTGTTAATATTCAGCATATAACACAGTATATGCTAAAAAATTATTTTACTAGAATACACAAACAGGACTTGACACCCTTCCTGTGATCATAATTCATGGTGTGGCTAACATCAACCCATTATTGATTCAGCATATCACTTCTGCATATAGGGTTAATAATACTTCAATAAATCTGTTTTTAATATTGTCTAAAGGTATTTCCTCCCTGCTGAAATAAAAGAATTTTATAGTATTTAATGTTTTTAAAAATGCAGTAAAAAGTTGCCAGTTCCTTTTTTTACTTGCTAGGGCAATGCAGCAACACAAAATAGTTGAAGTGGAGGAAAGCCATGAAAGTTTTATAAGAGAAACTAAATTTCACCTTAGAATTAAAAAAAAAAAAGGTCAAATATACAAAATGTTGCTGTTTTGTTGATAGATAATAAACATAAAAAATATGCTTTCCCCATCACTTGTACAAGTCCTTCAAATCATCGCTAGCAAAGCCATTTGCACTGTTGCAACAGGAAAGAGCCTCATTCTTTGCTGTTGTACCAATACATTGCTCTGCTGATATCAATCATATTCACTAAGTGCAACTTTTCTAATGCAGAATAAACACTTCACGAGTTTATTTTCAGGGTATTTGTTAAAATAACATTACTGTCAAGGAATGTTCACTAATAAAGTTAGCACAGCAGCTGATAAGTTCAACAATTTGTAACTGATGATGACAGGGTCACAGTTGTCAGATGTCTTTCTGTACCATGATGTCACCCTTGCTCCCTGTGTTATTCCACCAGCTGAAATGAGCTTCCACATGTTGATAGACATATAAACAAAAATATGTATAAAAAACAAAAATTGCTTTGCATTTACTATTACAGAGCATCCAAGAAATCTATGCATTTTACATTCAGCAGAATTTATAAATGATCATGCTAAAGCAATTAAGCTGCATTTAGGACAGAGAGAATATAGTCACAGGGTGAGGGAGAGGAGAGACACAGGCATAACATGAGACTCTTGGTGTCTGTGATGGGTGTCAGACAGGTTTGGTGTTATATTCTGCTGTTCAATGACAAGAGTAAATAATAATACACTCACTTGTAGCAGCATTGTAAAAATCATACTTAATTGTACAGATGTATAAGTATGCACCTCCTTGCAATGTGCTATAGTGGGCATTGTGATTATTATAAGAAATATTTTACAGTATGCATTACTGATGGAAAGACAATTGTTCAAAACCTGTGTTGCAATGCAAATATACCATACTAAAAATAAAATACTGCCAATAAACCAGGTTACCACAAGAAAACAAAGTTGCATGAATGAACTAAGAATCCAACTATCATTGATTAGTCTCAGCTATAAATTAAACAGAAAATTGAAAACTCATTCCAAACCACAATGACTATATATTGTAGAAGAAATTTTTATTGATTCCATACGATGTGTGGAAGAATCATCACACATTTTTTAACCTTATGGCTAGGGGATTAATTTATGTTCAGGTGCCACTATAGTATAAAAACTTTTTGCATGTGCTGGTGACCCCCAAACCAGTGACTTCATGCCCCCACCTTTATCAAGGAAAGGATGACAGAAATGACTATATATATATATATATATATCAAGTACGTCAAAGTATCAATTCAGAATTCACTCTCACAATGGGCTATGCTATATCCTGAAAACCAAATGGCTGTAAATAACAAGCTATCTGGGAATTTATACAATTTAGCTGCTCCTTAACAAAATTGTAGTGTGCATTATTTAAGACTTTCATATGCTCTAATTACCGAAATCTATTTTTACTTTATTCCTACTTTTCCCCCACTACAGTTTGCAATACTATTGAGATACCAAAAGGTGCAGAAGATGATGGTACATTACTAATAAAAACCTTTGTATTGTTATGGAATTCTGCAATATTGTGTACTTCCATTTCTTTTTCAAATTTTTAATGACATGAGTTTTATTGAAAACACCTACTTAAAAAGTCAAATGGCATGCAACATGCTAATTAAAAGAATAGCATGCATTTTGATAGTGAAAAAAAATCCCACAGCCATAAAAACCAGCCAAAAGGTCTTACTCAGAAGATGGCTGGACTGGACTTGTGGCTTTTGGAGAAGGAGTTTTTGTTTCATTCTTAATCTTGCCATTGTTTGCTGACGAAATCTCCTTTACACTGTAGAAAAGCACAGAACGCAGATGCAAAGCTTTATGGTTAGATACTTACACACAAAAATAATAACATATAGATGATCAGTTATACACATTACTAGAAGAAAAGAAAGCAACAAGAAAGACTTGCATAAATTCAACCTAATATGATGGTTATCAGGTACATTCAACAGATATGCAAATTACAACAGCTGCAGAGAGATTGTACAGGCACTTATTAAAATGTTAAGCGTAAATATGCATTGAATCACTGTTTGCGCAAAGTATATTCAGAAATTGCTCCAAATGGAAACCAGCTGCATGCTTCTATTCTACTTTATCACAGGGTCATCATAAATGTTATGTCTAGAAATGATCCTAGTAATAATAATACATATATAATAAAGACAATGTCACAGTGAAGATAGACCACTTTCTTTGGTGGGGTGTGTGAAGGCCTAGCACACAATTAAACTTCCAAATGCTAGTCATCACTGGGACTGCAAAAAAAAAAAGTGGCCATTGTTCAGCAGTGGCTGTTGCTCAGAGGTTAGAAGCCTAAGTTAATACTGTCTGTCAGTGTTTTTTACATGCAAGCAGAATGGGTATATACAACTTTTGCACATAACAGTTGCAGTATCTTTTCAAAATGCTGGAAAAGAACTTAGTTGAACTAATGAGCATATTCTATTATAAATTACTGCATCATGTGCATATACTGTAGCTAATTAATTCATGTAGCACAAAACATGGATACTTTTTCTTTAGAGAGAGTTGCATCAGCCTTTACAGACAATGCTCATTTGGATAGAGCTTAGAAGAAAAAAACAACATGCTAGTTCAATAAATTCATATGACTTTCTTCACAGAGAGCTTTTTACATACTCCTGCTGCCTCCATTGGAGTACCAACAGATTCTCGTACAATGCAGAGAACTCCATTCCAAATTTCCAACTTTTCTGGTCATCATTCATTGGATATATATATATTTTTTTATAGTATTTTTTTAAAAGCCTTTTTTTCAAATAATATGCTAGATACAGGAACATTCTATGACTTACAGCTAACAAACCATTCTTAAAGCATTTTATTAATGCTTTCATTTCCAGTGCTTGCCCATGGGAATTTTAGTCAAAACCACCGGTTTTTGATTTGATCCTATTATTTTCAATAAATCATTTGGGTTTTTCCACAACTGTAAAGTTCCATAAAATGGCATACTTATTCCTCCATCATTTCTCACTCATTTTTAAAGAAGTGCAAAAATTTTCATCACAAATTTAAATAAAAGAAAAAATGCATTTTTTGTACCTTAATTTTAGTCGTATTATCCGCACTAGCGTATTATCCACAGACCGCGAAATTCACACTTTTTTTTTTCATATAATCCGCAGCCTGCGACATTCAGGAAAAAAAAATTGCCGTATAATCTGCACATCATAGATGTTGAACCGGAATTTCAGACAGAAAAGTTGGTCACATAATGATCCACGAGTCCGAAGAAGTAAGAGAAAAAAAAAACCCAACGATTTTATTAAATGAAGAAATTCATTTTTAAAGGTTACTTTTTCATATTTTTATCTCCAGACAGATAAAGGGTGGGGTATCCATAGATCATGCCGATGCCACTCCAGAGTATTGCATTACACCTTGCCAATGACGAAAGGCTGATACAGAACAAGTCAAAATTTTTTTCCGAAAACGGAAATTCGACGACGCAAAAATTCAGTATAGAAAACGCGTGAAAATACACGCATCGGGAATTTTTCTCGACACGTAAAAATACGCATCGAGATACCCGTAAAATACACTTTGAAGAGTTTTACCAACGTGTAAAGATACGCATTGGGAATCGGGAGATGCGGGTTCATTTCCCACTCCACAGTGACGAAATTTTCAAATTTTCTGATGCGATTTAATTCACGTGTGAAACAGTAATTACAGTCAATTTGGCGATGTCTGATTGCTATATTAATTATCATGAAGTCATAGAAATACCGTATGTACTCGCGTATAAGTCGAAAGTTTTTTGGGTAAATCCTGCTTTCAGAGTCGGGGGAATGGCTTATACGTCGGCCAATAAAAAAACTTCCGTGAATTCTCCAGCAAAATTTACCTGCGGATTTGCTTACATTTTAAACCGCGGCACAGAGGCTTTCCTTTCCGCCTGTTACCGCGCAATTGTTTTCTGACCTCAAAACTATTGCGCAGCGTCATATATCATGTCACTGCGCGATAGTTCGCAATTATGTCCACCACTTCAAGTTTAAATTCGGCAGTGTAACTGAAACGTTTCTTTTTCAAAAACATCATGAATAGCAATGGAGGAAAATGGCAGCAACGACAATGGTCAAAACGTCGAAAGATGAACTAAACACAAGGCAGCGCACACGAGATCCGAAAGGAGGAACACATAGGTTCGTGTAGCAAGCGCTGTGCATACTTCTTTGGCTGTTTGCCAAAAACAGACAGCACAATCTTCTCAACGATACAAAATGGCCTTGCCGTCCCTCCCCACAAATTTCACGATCTTTCGTTATGACATTTGTTATGAAAACAAAGCTTAAAAATGTTGACTAGTGTTATTCTTACAGAGACCATTTGGGTTGAGCAAATTTTGGAAGTTGGAGACTGATCTAGTCAGTGTCCACCTCTAGTGGAGGCTGACTAGATCTGTAAATGTGAAACACAAGCCGTTAGTTTCACATTTACATTGCTCTTTATTATTTAATAAAATATTATTTCTTTGTATTATTGACCAACAGACATTGTGCTTAGCAGAACATTTAATGGTTTGCAGTAGCTGTTGCAAAGTAAAGGAAAATAATTGTAGATCTAATTCATCCCCCACCAATCTTCCTTATCTTATATTATTACTTTCCATTTGAGATTTTTACCTATACATTTTCCTTAAAGTTATAGTTAACATTTTTTTTTCATTTCATAGTTTAATGCTCCCTGAAGTTACCTATAACATAGATTATTACCACATGCTTGGCCACACTGACTTATTTTTAACCTTTGTCATCATCACACAATCTTTTACCTTTTTAACAGCCTTTAGTTTCTCAGGAAAATTTTAAATACTTTTACAGGATGATGCACTCCCCAAAGCTTTTCCACAACTCTCGAGGAATTCCCTTTTATGTTCTCAAACATGTTTTCAAATTTTATTGATCCTTCTTCCATGGGGTCTTTCCCTGCCCTTTGGAATCTAGCCTAGTATTTAAGTTGTCCAAAGGTGTGGTCAGTTCTAGCATAATGTCCAGCCCATTGCAGCTTGAAGGCAGTGGCAGCTCCAGGTACGGGCACATCGGGCAACCGCCCATAGGTGCCCCGCACTGCTGCCAATTAATTAGTAGTTTTTGCCTGGCATCTCCTAAAATGTTGTAGTTGCAGTTCACGATCATATACAAATAAATGACCAATTTTAATATTTGTTCACTGCTTTTAATTAGTGACATCAAAAAGTTACTCTGTTAGAATTTTTTTTATTTTTTGGTCAGAGGCATTTCTTCAGTGGAAAAGTTGTGGCAAAATGTCTAAATTTAGGTTTTCTTTCAAGAAATTTTTCATAGGAGTATTGCTGCAATTTTGGGTACAAGTAGTGAGTTGCAATGTACCTGTCTTCTGTCCATAGAAAATGACGTGGCATCTACTCTTGACTATAGTGATTTGATTGAAGACTTCAGCCACAAGAAAAGTCGCAGAATTCTTCTTTAAATAATAGACTAATCTTATAATTTTACAGCTATCCTTGTTTACGAGGTGCGATCAAAAAGTTTTGAGACTAGGCCGATATACAACAAAGTTCTTACGTTACTTAAATCTGGCAATGATCTACCTAAAAGTAGTCTCCTTGGGCAGCGATACATTACTGCCAGCGTTTTTGTCACTGTTGGAATGCTCTCTGGAAGTCCTGTTCGCGAATCATGTCAAGCACTGTGTGCGATTCGCACTGGATCTCGTCCATGGTTTCAAAATGGCGACGCTTGAGCTTTATCTTCGGGAACAGAAAGTAGCAGGGGGCAAAATCCGACGAGTAAGGCGGGTGAGGAAGGGTAATCATGCTATTGCGACTGCAAAACTGGCGTGTTGCTAACGCTCTGTGAGCTGCTGCATTGTTGTGATGGAACAGGAAATCGCCCCTGCGCCACATTTTAGGCCATTTGCAGTGGATGTCCTCCCTAAGATGCCACAGAACATTGCAGTAAAAAAGGGCTGTGAAGATGAATTCACGGTGCGCAACCCCCGTGAAGATGAATTTACGAATGTCAAAGAACGCGATGAGTATGCTTTTGGTTGAGCTCTGGACCTGCAAGGCCTTCTTCGGTCGTGGAGATGCCGGGCTGTTTCACTGCAACGACTGTTGTTTGGTCTCCTGGTCATAACAGTAGACCCAAGTCTCGTCCCCAGAGATGACCCGCGGCAGGAACATTTCATGCGTCTCCGTTCCTGATTTGCCGAGTTTGACGCAGAATTTAATGTTTGCTCGCTGCTCTAGTTTGAAGTCCATACCGAAATCGCAGCTGTGTTCTGCACGTGGTCACCAAATATCGTGTCTCACAACTCCAGATATTCACAGAACGATGTCACTCGTCATCATGGAGGTCACTGCCCTCGACCACTGCTCGCGCATCCGCGTACTGCCATCTGTTGGTGAGCTACATACATAGTCTCTGAACTTTTTGATTTAGTAGCAGGTCCATTTTGAAACAGGTAATATTTTGGACTCCTAATTTTATTAATAAACGATGTATTGTATTACATCGTTTTTATTTCATATAAATAAATACAATTCCCGATAAAAAAGAATTTGCTTTGGGATCACATTCACCCCAAGTGAGAGTTTGTGTGTGAGAAAAAAATAATAAAGCAAGCGACTGGTTTACGGTCAGAATAAGCAACAAAATTTTTTTACATATACATATAAAAGAGGTTATTGCGATGGTTTTGCATTATTGCTATTGCGAAGGGCCCCGTGAAGAGCCATTGCCTGGGGCCCTGCAAGGGCTAGGGCCACCACTGTTTGAAGGTCTTTACTTTGATAATGATGTCATCCACTTTTGTTATTTTCCTGATCAGAGTTGCTTTTCCTATCTTTCTTGGTTACAGCAATTGTGAATCTCTACATACTTCTTGAGTTGCCTGCAGCATTTATGTCTTGTTTAGTTAAGGTCCATGTTGCTGATCCATAAGAATTGGAAGGATGCACTGATTAAACACTTTTCTTTTAAGTCAAGATGGTAAATTTCTTTTAAAAGTTGCACCATTTCTCCCAGATTGACTCCAAGTTTTAGACTCCTATTATTTTATATGATTTCTGCTTACTATCTGTTGTCCAAGATAAATAGATATATGTAGTAATCTATTACTTCTAAATCTTCTGCATCAACCTCCAAATCTTTAGTAACTGAAAATTCATTGTTCATCAATTTTATTTTCTATAAGTTCATCCTTAATTCCACTTTTTTACTCTTGTCTCTAGCAATCACACGGCAATTTATATGCATGAATGTGTATACAGATGCAGTTGTATCCCACACTGCACTTCCAGGAAGGTAAGTTATGCTGATTAATTACTGATATACATGAAACTGTTTTCATTTTTAACAGACACCAGGAGGTTGGTGTTCAGAAAGTGACTGATATTCTGGTTGTGACTTATGCTGATTGCTGCAAAGATTTTTCAATTTTAATCCTCTAGTTTATTATCTTTCAACATATCAAACATGTTAGGCCAATAAAATATTAACTTCATGTTTGGTTAATTGTGACATCTAACAAAGAAAAACATTAATTCAACAAATATTACATTTGTCGAATTCATTACGTGGTTAAGAAATAATTTACCTATATGTCAACAAACTTGTCATCATATTATTTATTGTTTCTCACGTTATTAGAAATTTGAGTACGGGAAACGTCAATATTACAAAACTTATTTATTTCAACTTGCTACTCGTATTCCTTCTCGAGGTTCCCTAGGATAGTTTAGAATTTCATTATATGAAGTTTACAAACTTATATGGAAAATGTTTTTATATGGATATTTAGACGTAGCATAAATTTAGCAAAGTCTTCCAAATATGTAGATAAAATAGTTATTAAATGATTAACATTATTCCAGATTTTTCTTTTAACACATGATTTATGAAATTTAAAAATTCAGCTCACCATCGTCGAGAGGTTCGAAAGTTTTAAATTTTTTAAATTTCATAAATCATGTGTTAAAAGAAAAATCTGGAATAATGTTAATCATTTAATAACTATTTTATCTACGTATTGGAAGACTTTGCCAAATTTATGCTATGTCTGAATATCCATATAAAAACATTTTCCATATAAGTTTGTAAACTTCAAATAATGAAATTCTAAACTATCTTAGGGAACCTCGAGAAGGAATATGAGTAGCAAGTTGAAATAAATAATTTTTGTAATATTGACGTTTCCCGTACTCAAATTTCTAATAACGTGAGAAACAGTAAATATGAAGACAAGTTTGTTAACATAGATAAATTAAAGAAAAACATGTCTTTCTTCAAAAGTATTTCTTAATTCTGACAGATTACTGAGGGAGAAGAGCAGAATGAGATTTTGTTACATAAAGAGTGTTTTCAATCTTACAGCACAAAATCTTGCATTCATTATTTTTCCCCCCTCTGCTCTGTACCATCTTACATATGAACACAAAAGCATTTTCACAGTAATGAATATTTCTGATATCACTTTGACTATAATCTAAAGCAATTAAAACTACTAACATTTCACTTACCATTCAGGACCATCTTCAACAGCGATATCTTTAACCTTTTCAGAACTAGGAGACCTACCACAAGTCTGATACCTCATGACATAAAAGAGACCACAATGGTACCTCAAGTAGCAGGTGACATCCATGACGATAAGGATAATAAGTACGGCAACTACAGCAATGGCTATTATTCCAGCAGTGGGTATAATTCCATTTTCAATCATACTTGTTTGTTCACCAGAAATTTCACCTGAAAAAAATCCTAGCTTGAGAAAACAGATAATATTCTAACAATTCAGGTGCTATATAGTGAAATGTAAAAACTGAATTTTAAATTCAGTTTAAAAAAGTCTTTATAAAGATGGAAGGGAGGAAACTTTCAACGATATTGCTATAAAAGTGCTATATTTTGTTTCCCTATGGTTATCTTCCTGACAAAGGAAATAATCTATGAAATTTTCATTTATAGGGAATCTACAACCATCAATGTAGAACTGCTATATTAAGCAGAGGTAATACTGTTAGTCACATATATTTTGTTTAAGTATGCAGGGTGGAGTAGCTAGGTCCATATAATGCTATGAAATACAAAAACGAACATTAATGGGAATTTTTTTTTTACTTATAGTAATTTTGGCATTTTGTCACTGTTGCACTTCCTCTGCTCGTAGAACAGACATTTGCTTATTTTGATGAGATACTAGATCTGCCTGAATGGAAGCGTTTTTGTATTTCATAGCGTTATATGGACCTAGCTACTCCACCCTGCATACTTAAACAAAATATACGTGAGGAACAGTATTATCGCTGCTTAATAGAGCAGTTCTACATTGTGAAGTCTTTGACCATGTAATATCGCGCCATACGTTTTTTTGCGTATGGGAATATAAGAATCTACAACCAGTTCAAATACTGTCCCTCACTATTCATATGCTTTTAAGAAGTTAGCTGCTTTAAAATTCTACATTCACAAAGTTAATCTTATTTGCAATAGCCCATCTTCTTTACAGAAAGAACATAAACATTACAAACATCAGAATTTTTCACATAAATTTCCTTGTAATGTAACCCACAGATTAATCAGTAAACATGAATCCAGTAAAAAGACTGTCTACTCTTCCAACAGTCTTATTACTTCATTTGTACACACAATTCCTTACTGTCCTGTTATTTTACAAAAATTTTGCACAATCTTTAATTCCTTTAGATATGGGTTTGATGCTAAGCCTGCAAAACAACTTCTCAAATTAATTCTTAAACAGAGATTTGATAGCTGATCACTTGAGAATGAATATACTTCAAAAATTGAATAGCACCAAAAAGAACAAAACGTACCTTTTGGGTTAAAGATGGCTTTACTTTAACAAAGACAAAATATTAGATGATACTCATTAAATTGTAGCAGGAGTGATATACAACTGAAGATAAAAAATATATATGATAGGATCGTCTTATCCTATAAAATAGAAGTTTCGTAAGTAAGGTTAATCCTTAGTTGTAGACACATCTGTAACATCAAGGATGCGACCGAGTTTATTATATTGAAAGTTCACTAATGAAAGGTCATAAAACAGTTGTTTGTTATTCACTACATTGTTCGCTCTTGGAGAGAAAAGAAGAAAACTAATTGCATAACTCTTTTAAACAAAACTCCATCATTCTCTGAACAGTGACAAGAAAAAACAAACTCCTAACATGACGCACATTCACATGTTGCCGGGTGGCCAATTCTACACCTATGCAGCTTCTCATAGGAAGAGAGTTGCTATCCAAGCACGACAGTGTTGCACCAGAGTGCCCTCTCTTGACGTACCCAGTAAAATAATATTTATATTTAAATGTTTGTTTGGATGTCTGTCAGAGCATAAATAGTGGTTTCATGCTAACAAAAATCAACTAAACCTCCACATTCACCAGGTGTTTACACTATTTCAAACACCTCCACAAAAAGGAACTTTTTAAATTGAAAGTACCAGTCATAGTATTAATTGGCATATGTTGAAACATTTCTGATGTAAAAAGGAATTCCTTCCATCTCACAGTCAGCCATCAACAATACTTCTATTTATGACTGGATAAACACTAAGCATATAGCTCCCCCTAAAATTTATTAAAAATCCCTTAGGTATCGTGAGAGAGTTAATATCTACCTATCTTTCCAACAACTCCTGTAACCCAGACTTTCCATGCCATATTCCTCTCGCACAGAAATCTGGTGCCATTTGAACCAACATGTGAATACCACCTCACATTTTTATTTATTCCATGGCTGATGAACGTAGTAGTAACTACTGAAATATCCGATTTTTAAATTTCTGCTTCAATATAAGTGATAAGTTTGGGACTATTTCTTCCTAATACTGCATTAGAAAAACTTCATTATCCTTTTCTCTATTGTACTGTTATTTGTATATCGCTCATTATTATGCATCTTCCTGAATATGAAGATCAAGAGATGAACTTGGAAGTACCAAATCATATAATGGCAGAAGGTTGTAGGAAAAGCATACTAGTAATGTTTAGAAAATTTTTGAAACACAGAAGCCTTGAAACCCAGCTTTAGTCTTTTGCTTATGATCAAGACACAAGCTCAGTCAAAAGGCTGTGATGTTTCTAAAGTTTTTTTGTTTTTTTAACATTACTAGCATGTTTTTCCCACAACCTACATTTATCTGTTATGTGTGTATTGCATACTTCATATTCCTACAGTGGCAGTATATTCAGCTCATTTTATTCCATTTCTGTGCCCTTTTGCTGACACTTTTCCATCGTAGCCCCCCCCCTCCCAACATATTCCACTTTAGTGCTGCTTTGTTTATCAATGTCATTTTTGCTAAACTTAATTGCTATTTTTCTTTTCCACAGGTGTTTCCTACTAAGTCAGTTTAAATCACGTAATAAGTGCCTTTTTTTTTAATTCAACTTAATTTACTCTAAGCTTTAGAATGTTGATGACAAATAGTTCACACAGAAATAATACAAGTGCAATTATTATATATATATATATTTTTTTTTTATCTCTGAGCTGTTTAAATTACCTGCAGATGTTTCATGTCTCTTGATGTTCTTCAGGTTACATTATCAATGCTGTACTGATGTTGGGTGTCCCAGAACTGCTGTGTCCATTTCAATCACTTAATGATCAGTTCTGGAACCTTCTTGGACAATTGACATCAGTACAACATTGATAATATTACCTGAAGGATATTATGGGACTTGAAACATCTGCAGATAATTTAAACAGCCCATAGATAAGCAATAATTATGCTTGTATTATCTCTGTGAATTATTTATTGTCTACTCTGGGTAAGCCAACCTTTTAATTTCAGTTTTGTAAATATGTTGATGGAAGTAGTAAGACACAATTGCTGTCTAAGGCTAAAGATTAAGAACTGCCATACAAGCCTTGAACAGCAGGAATTTTTATACTATATAAACAGAAGTCCCCAAAAGATTAAAAACAATAGAGATTTGTTACTGAGGAAATGTGTACTATTACTGTAGGAATATATACCTCAGAAGTCTGATGCCTTAGACTGCTCAACCGCTTGGCAAAAACAACACAAGGTAGTGTGTTCTGTACACAATGAAAGTTTAAAAACTAGCAGCATTTAGTGTCAGATATGCACTGTAACTTGGGCAGTTTTTCAGAAAAAAAAAAAAGCAGTAGTAATATTAAAAGATAAGTATGTTTTTAAAATTGTACACAAAGACAATTGTTCCCATTAGTATTAACACATATCCTCAAGAAATAAAAGACTTTTTAAACCATTTTATGCATGTTAATTTAATCTTTGTTTAGTCTATTTTTAGTGTTACCAATGTATGCCATTTTTCTCAAGTTGGTCTACTGGTATCTCATATACATACACCTGTTTACAAGATATCCACAGACCAACATCAAAAGAAAATGACATACTTGTACATAGGTAGCACAAAAAAAAAAAAAAGAAAAAGAAAAAAAAAGATTAAAACACATAAAAAGCATCTTCAATCCAGTTAGATTCACTTGACTCAAAATATGATAGCAATGAGTGCAACAAATTACATGGTATAAATATCATACATTACAGTAAACATATTTACTATTTTGTTTTCTGTTCGACACGTTTATATTAACATCGAATCTCAAGTTGAGTATTTCATAATACAACACTAAAATAAAATATGCCCTTTTTGGGTCTTTTATTTAGAAAATTATAAGTGTTTATGGATATGTAACAGTCATCTTAATAAAACATAGTTACTATCATTGATAGTATCAATGACAGTACGTAAACATGGTTACTTACTATCATTGATAGTAACCATGTTTTATTAAAAACGACTATTACATATCCATAAACACTTAATTTTTTAAATAAAAGCCTCCAAAAAGGGCGTATTTTATTTTAGTATTTTGCAACTTGAGATTCGATAAACATTGGAAAATTCTAGAAACTTATTGCTTAGCTATGCATTCTGCTTCTAGAGATGAATTACATTTCATACACATTGTTAGGTCCCCGTCGATGTCATTGTTCTTTAGTCCGTTGTAGATAAAGCAACACTCACTAACTACACTCACTTCCTTTTGGGTAGAAACTGTAAATCTTAACCTTTGGACTTCAAAAACACCGACGAATAACCGTTATTGATGCTCTAAATTTTTTGCCCAGCCTTTGGGCATCTTCAGGAGCATGGCGATGTCCCCACTGATGTTCATGGTTCTTTTTATCACCCATGGAGTGCGATACTCCAATGTCGCCATTTGTCGGAGACTCAGTATTATATACGCTTCTTGAAACAACCATGCTGGCACCATCTATGTTTCACTTTTTTTATATATACTGTTACCGATCGCCGATTCTTTCTTTATCTTCATCTTTTCTTTGGCTATTCCCTCGCCTTTTTTGCCGTTTTTTTTGGTGTTGTTCTGTTTCTTGCCTGATTAAATCTTTCCAGTGACTGGATAATATATTGGGGTCATTTTGGTTACATACCCTCGTTTTATTTTTATGCATTAAGATAGACTCCTCCATTTTCATCTGTCCCTCTGTTCTGTTATTTCTTTTTAGCATTTTTATCTCTTCAAATTTCGGATAAGTTTGGTGTCTTGTTAATTAGGAATCATATACAAACTTATCCAAAATTTGGAGAGAGAAAAATGCTAAAAAGAAATAACAGATCAGAAAAACATATGAGAATGGAGGAGTCTATCTTAATCTATAAAAATAAGACGAGGGTATGTAACCAAAATGACCCCAATATATTATACAGTCACTGGAAAGATTTAATCAGGCAAGAAACAGACCACCACAAAAAAAAAACCGGCAAAAAAGATGAGGGAATAGCCCAAGAAAAAGAAAAGATGAAGATAAAGAAAGCATCAGCGATCAGTAACAGTATATTAAAAAAAAAGTGAAACATAGATGGCATCAGCATGGTTTCAAGAAGCATATATAAGACTGAGTCTCTGACGAATAGCAACATCGGAGTATCGCACTCCATAAGTGATAAAAGAACCACGAACATCGGTGGGAACATCGCCACACTCCTGAAGATGCCCAAAGGCTGGGCAAAACATTTAGAGCATCAATAACGGTTATTTGTTGGTGTTTTTGAAGCCGAAAGGTTAAGATCTACAGTTTCTACCCAAAAGGAAGCGAGTGTAGTTAGTGAGTGTTGCTTTATCTACAACGCACTAAAGAACAATGACATCGACGGGGACCTAACAATGTGTATAAAATGTAATTCATCTCTAGAAGCGGAATGCATAGGTAAGCAATAAATTTCTAGAATTTTCCAATGTTTATTGAACTATCGCACATGAAATGGAATAGGTGCAATATCAGGACTGTTTCTAGATTTCAATATGAATTGCTAATGTGAATTGAAATTCGATGTTAATATAAACATGTCAAACAAAAACCAAAATAGTAAATACGTTTACTATAATGTATGATCTTCAACTCAGCAGTGTTTAAAAAATATTCTGAACTTATATATTTCTACCTCATTTTTAGGAGTATTAATTTTTATATATTTCAAAATCTGTAGCTGTGCAGAAAAAATAAAACAGTGATGTGTAACAATTCAGATCCATGCAGTCAGCCAAAACCATGGGAAATTTTGATTTGTGAAGAATGCCTTTTTTACAAACAAATGAATTAACATACATCAATATGAGAACATAATACCTATAACTTGATTGTATAAGAGGTAAGCACATGGGACACATGTTTTCACAGATAAGAATGCACATTCATGATTTGCCTGAATGATAACTTGACTGGCCCAAAGAATGTACCCAACATTTTAACTTCTTTTCGTACAGAAAAGACCAGGGGGAAGGTCCCACAAAATGGAGACTACAAGCTTTGTGAAGATTATAAATATTAAGGGAATAAAATGTTACGTTATAAATATTTTATAATTTTTTGTGTCAACCAAGTTTTCCCTGGGCTCAGACTGAGCTTCATCAGAACAAATAGCACAAAGATTTTTACGTGCTATTCATTCTGACAAAGCTGAGCCAGAGCCCAGGGAAACAACTTTGGTTGACATAAAATATATATATATTAATGAAGTAATGCATTTCCTTAATATACTATATATTGGGGGAAAGTATTAAGAGTGCTGTTTACATGAGGAGAGCTAAATAAAAATTTTAGTTGTGTTTTTTTAAAAAGTGCAAATATGTCTATTTTAAATTTCAGTTACTAATGTAGCATTTTTATATGGTTTTAAATGCAACTTATGAGAATATAATAAACTGGCTTATATCTTGCCCACATGTGCATGTAGTGTAGATGGTACAGTATGTATTGATAACATAACACTAACAAAAATTTAAAAGTTAGTCAAATGATAATTATTAATATAAAAAGTAGTTTTAGGGAATTTGCATGCCCATAGCATATGTTGAAAGAAGAAATACTGAGGGTGAATAATACACTAGTTGCCATAAATTAAGGAAGAAACAAATTTGTGATAATTCAGCCGAAAACAATCTGAACTGCACCGAATTTGCGTATGTGACGAAAACACCACCGCCGGCTCAGAATATCATATGTAAAGCAGTGGTGCTGCAATCAGTCAGCATGCACTGGTATAAAAATGCATGTTTCATAAGGTGCTAGGGTTTAGTGTTGTGACCAGAAAAATCGGAAACAGCCATTGTGAAGGAATGAATTTGAGACATTTACCAGAAGAGTTACGATGGAGAGGCATTGGGCACCTGGAAGCAGACCAGAGTCAAACAGATGTGGCCAGATGGTTGAATGCAAGTCCTTCTGTAATCCATAGGCTGTGGAATGCATTTCTGAGAACAGATTCAGCATCTAGAAGGTACAGCTAAGGAAGGCCTAGAGCGACAACTGCCGTTGACAACAATTATTTGCAGTTAACTGCATGAAGGCAAAGGACCTCAACACCAATCCAGTTTATATCTGCCCTTGCTGCTGCTACTGGAAGGTTGATATCAGCTTCAACTCTATGCAGACTGCTTCATGGAGGAGGTATGTATGCTCGACAATCGGCAATTTCAGTGCCACTCACTGCACCGCACAGGAGGGAGCAATTGAGCTGGGCACGCATACATGTTAGCTGGAGTGAGAACCAATGGAGGTCTGTCCTCTTCACTGCCAAATCAAGATACAGTTTAGAGAGCGATTCCAGATGTTGTTTGATCTGGAGTGAGCCAGGAAGCTGCTATCATCCTAGTAACATACGTGAAAGAGATCATTATGGTGGAGGTACTGTGTGTGTTTAGGCTGGCATCTCTTTAGGTGGTCGAACAAATCTCTATATCCTGCCACGTGATAACCTGATTGCACAGAGATATAGAAATGATATCCTGTATCCACATGTATGTCCTTATGCAGGTGCAATGGGCAAAACATTTCTCCTACAAGACGGTAATGTGAGACTGCACAGAGCGCGCCTCGTGGAGCAATACCTTGAGAAAACCATTGTCCTCATGGAATGGCCAGCTCGATCTCTGGACCTAAATCCCATTGAACAGGTTTGGTATGCTCTGGGGAGATGTGTCGCTACCCTCAATCCGGCTCACGATACCCTACAGGGGCTTGCCACTGCTTTGCAGAAACAATGGGCATTACTGCCTACTGAGTGAATTGACACCATCATAATGAGCACGGAACATTACTTTCCAGCCTGTATTGCTGTTAGAGGTGACCACACATCATATTGATACAACTTCCTCATTGAGTTTCTGTACCCAATTTTTCGACATGTTCCTATATAGTCCTTTTTCTGATATTAAGTAATGTTTTTGTGATTTGTTTTTTGCTTAAACTATTGTTTACAACTTAATGCATCTTTTCACCAATTTTAATGAAATTTCACCAAGTACTTTTTTTAATTATCCCAATTTTTCCGTAATTTATGCGAACCAGTGTATTTTTGCATATGTTTTTTTTATTATTGCTTATGCCTACATACACCATTATTTTAAGCACATTTTTGTTTGCTGCATTATAAACTATTTAATCGAATTTGCACCAAAATCTAAAATATCCTGTTTAGCGACTTGTGTTATAAGTTTCATCAGTTATGTGACATTAATTTTTTTTAATATGGTCTACATACATATTATTTCACTGTAATATTCAATATCAGCTATATGTCAAAACTTTACAACCATTTACGGTCACTACAAATAACTTCAGCTACACCTCAAAAACTCACCTGATCGAGTACGGAATACAACTAAACCTGGCTGACTGTTTCCCAGTTCATTATTGGCTCGTAGTTCTACTTTATAGAAGGTATTTGCTTCCAGATTTGTTAGTTCATAAGAAGTGGTATCCCATCTTTCAACCATTATGTTGGTATCTTTCCCAATTTGCTTCCATGAATTGCCATCACGCTCCACCTAAAAAAAAAAAAAAATAATGAGAACACAATATTACACTGAGCAGATATTTTACTTTTTTTCCCAGAGTAGCAACAGCACTAAGAAAATATGAAAGCACTGAAAACTCTTCTGTATTCAAGATCGGAATTTCGGAAAAGCAGCATAGGGATGTGGTTGCATGTCACTCATATGAAATACTATTTGCAAAGTTGAAGGAATTCAAAAAACCAAGACAATTCATAAATAATTTCTAACAAATTCACAGGTGATCCTATTTTTGTTGGATACCATGGTGGTTGTCTTCTTTTAAAAAAAGTATTAAACTGAACTGGTGAAATAAACCATGAAATACGGGATTACACTGGGCAATCACGGGCAGTCTGCTTCTCCGGGCAATCATGGAAGACAATGAATTCTATTCATCCAGATCGGCTAAATATGAATGCTGTTGCTTTGACTGGTGATTCCTGTGATTTGTTAAATTCAAATTACTTGGAGACTTTGTTGTTCTAGGTGGTGTAGTGGTTAGCATACTCGGGTGCATCCCGGGAGACATGGGTTCGATTCCAGCTCCAGGATGATGAAATTTTCAAGTTCTTTGATATTATTTGACTTACTACTCTTGCATAATTTACACCAATAGATGGAATCACAATTTCAAATTTGTATGGTGAAAAAAACTTTCTTTTACTGTCTATTTTTGTTTTTCAAAGTACAAAAATACATAAAATAATACCTTAGTGAAAACATAACTTCCATTGGCTTCATTCAGATAATTATGATTAAACTGTAACAAAAGAACACTTTATTCCATAAACACAATCCTTAATACTTCGAGTTGATTTACCATATATCATACCATGTAGCAGTAGAATGGCAGAAATATTAACAAAAATGTCTATATCTTTTAAAGATAGAAATTTGCAAGGATTTGAGGTACTAATAAGAAATGGACATTTTTTGAGGGGATGTAGTTTCTATGACTATTGAAAAATCATTGACACCAATAAAGGTCCTCAAATTTTATCGAGATTACAAAATTTTGATAAGCTGAAGGTATTCCCATAGAATACGAAATTAACAGGGTTATAAATGTAAAGTGGTTTTTCTTAAAAAAAAAAAAAAAAAAGAGAGAGAGAGAGAGAGAGAGAGAGAGAGAGAGAGAGAAAAGACCCTGTAGGAAATCAATCCTCATTTTACTGTTTAATCTCATGCAATGACGTAATTGTTCATATGCTATTATGTTTTGTTTATTCAAGTCAAGTGAGATTTGTATATATCACGTCACGCATTGTTCTCGTGACAAGCACTACTGATGTACGTGCTGTAATGGCAAAATGTATCTTCAGAGCTGTTGTTGCCTTTGTGGCATAAGGTTGAAGTCAGTAGTCATAGCCTTGTTCTATTATTAGTTTAAATGTTTATAACTTCTTATGATTTTTATAATGTTAATAAATAACACTGGTAGGCAAATTTTTTTCGAGCCCCGACACCATTCCTGCTGATTCTTATGTAAAACGACCTCCTGAATCTGAATATGACCCCCGTTTTCTCCCATCACCCACCGTTTTTGGCGGAGGGCCCCCACCTAATTTTATCACTTTCCGATGATTTGGAGGGATGAAAAGGTTTATTTCAGCCTTTACATTTCTTCTGAGGCTACAGAGGTGATAAGTTATAAAACATGAACATCTGTAGCAAGGATGTAGATTTGGGGGGATCTGCCCCTCCCCCATTGTAAAGAAATCATTAAAAATGATCGATTCCAGTTCCGTACGATGTAATGTTTGTCTCTTGCTCTGTTGTTCCATTCGCATAGGAAGCAGTAGTATTTTGTGAAGCCTGATTGCAGGCCCGCGAGTACAGCAACAACTTTTAAGTCAGCGCAAAGTTTCCAATTATAATCTTGATAACAGATTTTATCAAGGATTCGGCTGATGTTTTCGTACTACTCCTTCATATCCACAGAGTATGCAACCGAGACTGATGGTAACTCATTCCCATTGGCCAACAGGACAACTTTCAAGCTTGTCTTTGATGAGTCTATAAACAGTCGCCATTTGTCTGGGTCACATGTCATCTTCAGTTCTATCATCAATGCATTTGAATTAGGGCAGAACACTAAGCCTTCATCTTCCTAAAAAAGTAATTGCAGGGTTGACTGTCTGGTCCTGTAAGAAGAGATTTTTACGCCCTTTTCTAAGAGATTCCACTACTGAAGTAGAGATCCAAGAAGTTGAGATTTAGTCTTAGGTAACTCCAAATCCCAGACGAGATCATTCAATTTCAACTGAGTAACGAGGCGAGGTTTTCGATGAGCTGAATCAGCAGAACACTCTTCATCATCGGTGGACGTATCATGTGATGGTCCAAGCTGTCACTCAAAGTATCTCACATCCGTTTCTGGCTCTACAGTATAGGTTTTTGGGGGCACTGGGATTGGCAATGATTCGTTGTGAGGAACTTGTCTTAGAGCTGAAGGGATATTAGGATACTGAATTGTATGCTTACTTTTGTTGCTTGATAACCCGACGGTGGAAGTCATACAAAAGTAACAATCTGTGAGATGACAGCAAGGTTCGCGCTAAACCATGGGCACAGCAAATGGCATTGATTTACGAGTACCTTTGAGCCATTTGGTCAAGCTACTGTAACAAGTAGTGCAGCAAACTGTGGGAGCCCAATTCTTGTCCTGATCGCCAACTTTGCAATCAAAGTAAAATTTATAAGCAGTTTTAAGAAGCGGAGAAAGGGGTTTTCGTTGCGCTTTAAAAGTCAATTCCCCGCAAACATAGCAGAATCTATCGGGATGATTTATACACTCGCGTGACATAATTAAACAGTAAATAAATGCTCTATATTAATCACAAATAACACTCACGTACTGTAATTCACTTGGAAAAGGCCGGTGTAAACAAATTTCTACTGTTTGACACAATTTAAACAACTTGGAAAAACAGAATCGCCGCCTAGAACACCGACAAGTAGACTCAACGATCGCTACAGATCAACTGAGGGAAGATAATGCTTACAGTGCAGGATTATTGTGATAAGAGCATTGAAAGTTTGACCTTGTCAAAGCCTGTGCAAACCTGTGCGCGATTCCCGTGGGAACCTGTTCGCACGAGTTGTTGGGGGAGGATGAGAGGGGCTGGAAGCTGGAATAATATGTAGTAAATAAGTGAAAAAATTGCCAAAAAAACAGAAAAATCAATCATTTGTAATGATTTCTTTACAATTGGGGGGGATCCCCCAAATCTACCTCCTTGATACAGATTTTCATGTTTTATAACTTTTCACCTCTGTAACCCCTCAGAAGAAATGTAAAGGCTGAAATAATCCTTTTCATCCCTCCAAATTATCGGAAAGTGATAAAATTAGGTGGGGGGGCTCCCCGAAAACGGTGGGTGATGGGGGGAAAACGGGGGTCATATTCGGATTCAGGAGGTCGTTTTACATAAGAATCAGCAGGAATGGTGTCAGGGCCGATTTTCATGCCGACCAGTGTAATAGATTTAACTACTCAATCATGTCTTTAGTTTGGTGATTATCTCACTGTGCAATGTATAGCATTTTACAATGCTCCATAAATTTTCCCACAATTTGGTAATGGCACCCAGATACTGTGCCATCCAAGTTAAATGCACAACCCAAGCCAGCAGCCAGGGAAGCATCCAGCATATTAAACCAGGACGCAAAAAACGTTAAAAAAGAACGTCTTTACAACTGCTAAAAGGGACGCTGCATAATCACTCATTAAGACTGACTGAAAAGTGGACGAATTACTGACAGTTTCTGAACTTCAATCCCCCCTTGGTAACTAAGCTTTTATTATTTTTTCGATAGCATTATAAAATAAGCAATGTCGCAAATAGCAATAGAAAAGCTGAATAAGAGCAACTACGACACATGAAAAATATTAATCGAAGCAGTTCTAATACAAAACGACCGTTGGGGTTATGCGACAGGTCAAATTCCAAAGCCTGTTGATGGAACAAATGAAGCTGAATTAGAAGCGCTTAAGAAGTGGACACTAGGTGATCAGAAGGCAAAAGCAGATATAATTCTCTCCATCTGTCCAAGCGAGCTCTGTAATGTAAAACATTGCAAAACTTCAAATGAAATAGGGCAGAAACTTCGATCAACTTACGAATCGAAGAGACCAGCTAGAAAGGCTACGTTACTGAAGCCACTACTATTTCGTAAAACGAATTACATTAATGACATGTCAGAACACCTGACTGAATCCTTCGAAATAGTTGATAAACTTAATGATATGGGCATCATAATAGCTGACGATCTCCTTTCTATACTAATGCTGTACAGTATTCCAGATACATTCGATAATTTTCGTTGTGCCATAGAATCAAGAGACTAGTTACTGAAACCTGACATTCTGAAAGTCAAGCTTTTGGAAGAATTGGAAGCTTGAAAAACAAAGAGCTACCCAAATTGCCTAACAGTGTATTTGTCTTTCAAGAGACAAAAAGATTCAAACCTAAAGTCAACCTCTTATAACTGGAGGCAAAATCAGGGTAAGAACGAAAGAAGGAACAACAAAGTGTTCCGTAGCTACAAATGTAACTACTGTTTGAAGGTAGGTCATAAATCATCTGAGTGTCGAAAATGGATTGCTGATAAAAATGCAGAATCCTTCAGACAAGAGGCTTCCATGGTAATAAAAGCGAAAGTATGCATACAGCCATATCCATGAACACAGCTCATAATACAAAAACTACATGGTGCATAGACAGCGGAGCAACATCGCATATGTGCAATGACGAGAATCTGTTTGCAGATATAAATAAACAAGCAAACTGTTTTGTGAATCTCGCAGTAGATAAAACAGCTGAAGTAATTGGAAAAGGTTCCATACGAATCACTGTGCCGAATGGAAGTGATGCAAAAACCGTTCGATTAGAAAATGTGCTCTGTGTTCCTGATCTGAAGAACAACTTACTGTCTGTTTCAAAAGCTACCGCTAATGGCCGTTCAGTTATCTTCATCCAAAATGAAACCAGGGTCATTGAATCCAATGGTACCACTCTTCTCTGAGCAGATAGAAAAGGTGAACTGTATTACATAATGCCAAGCTATGAAAATGTAGCTATGGATACAGAATTTCAAAAATGGCATCTAAAATATGGTCATTTAAATGAAAATGATCTAAAAAAAGCTGAAAGAAAACGAAAGGGTACGAGGACTTTTCTTTAAAAATGGAGATAGCCTGAAAAATTGTAAAGTCTGTATTCAGGCAAAACAGACGACAAAACCCTTTCCGAAGGAATCCCGATTTGAAAGCAAGCAACTGCTGGACCTCATCCATTCAGATGTCATGTCTGTGGACCGATGAAAACCCAATCTCTTTGTGGTTCACGATATTTCATTACTTTTATTGACAACAAGTCACGATATACAGAAATCATCAACATTGTCAACCGTTATCAATCCACTGCTGGACGAAGGTCTCCCGAAGTTTCTTCCACAACGGCCTGTCTTGTGCCAGTCTCCTCCATGTTACTCCCACATACTTTCGAATTTCATCCACCCATCTCCCATGTGGTCTTTTTCTGGGTCTTTTCCTGTCCCTTGGAATCCAATCTAAAATTTCGGCTGTCCACCGATGGTCTGTCCTTCTGGCAGTATGCCCAGCCCATTGCCATTTCAGGGATTTAACTCTGATCATGATGTCTTCCACTCTTGTCATTTTTCGGATCCACGTGTTCCTCTTCTTATCTCTCCTGGTTACACCAAGCATGCACCTCTCCATGCTGCTTTGAGTTGTCTGCAGCCTTCGTATGTCTCTTTTAGTTAAGGTCCACATCTCTGCACCATACGTAAGCACTGGAAGGATGCATTGATCAAACACTTTTCTTTTAAGACATAATGGCATATTGCTCTTGAAAATTATGCTGTTTCTTCCAAAAGCTCTCCAGGCAAGTTTTGTACGCCGATTAATTTCTTGATCAATGTGACCCTCACTTGATATCTGCTGTCCAAGATAAACGTATGTGTCTGTTATCTCCAGCTTTTCTCCATCAATCGATAAATCTTCATTTCTTGTAAAAGCATTGAACATCACTTTTGTCTTCTGAAAGTTCATTTTTTATCCCACTTCTTTACTCTTGGCAGCAAGTTCCTGGATCATACTCTGCAGCTCTGATGGGGTAGTTGCAAAAATGACTACGTCATCAGCAAAAAGAAGGTGGGTTAGATAATCTCCATTAATTTTTATCCCTTTGTTTTCCCAGTTCAGTGATTGAAAGACATTTTCCAATGTGGCATTAAAGAGTTTCGGAGATATGGTGTCACCTTGTCTCACTCCTTTTCCAATTTTTTTTTTTTATCTGTGTTGTATTTTCAAACAGCCGAATCTTTGCACTTGCATTTTCATAGATGTTATTAATAATATTAATGTATGCATCTTCAATACCGCAGGATTTCAGAGCCATTGTAACTGCTGATGGTTTCACCGAATCAAAGGCTTTTTCCTAATCGATAAAAGCCATGCACAATGGAAGTTCATATTCCCTCGCTCTTTCAGTTAGTTCTCTCAGTACGTGGAAATGATCTATTGTGTTGTAGCCACTCCTGAATCCATCTTGTTCTCTCGGTTGAGCCATGTCCAGTGTTACCTTCAAGCAGTGTGAAAGAACTTTAGTGAAGATTTTATAAACCACTGATAGGTCTGTAGTTTTTGAGATCCTCAATGTCACTTTTTTTTTATGTAGCAAGTTCATTGTAGCGTTGTTCCAATCTTCAGGAATCTTCCCTTCATTCAGGCATTGAGTGAAAATTTGGGCGAGTACTGTTTTTCGATTTCTCCACTTCTTGTATGGTCTACAGTAATTCCATCTTCTCCTGGAGCTTTCCCCCGCTTCATGTTCTTGATTGCATGTGCAACTTCTGCTGTGAGGACTGGAAGAACTCTGGTACTGGTTACCTTTCATGATGTCTGGAGTACATGCATCATCCCTTTCATATAATTTGTAGTAGAAATCTTTCACTCCTGTCAAAATTTCGCCTCTATTTCTTGTTACAGAACCATCTTTTCTCAGTGCCTTAATCTGTTTTCTTCCCTTACTGAGATGTCCCTTTGCTATCTTTAGGCT
Source organism: Macrothele yani (assembly GCA_039090855.1). Classification (NCBI taxonomy): domain Eukaryota; kingdom Metazoa; phylum Arthropoda; class Arachnida; order Araneae; family Macrothelidae; genus Macrothele; species Macrothele yani. The sequence continues at coordinate 6,422,916 of CM077005.1, forward strand.
TTGGTTGTTTTCAATTGCTTTCCTCACTAGTTCACAGTTGAATTTTCTTATGTCTTCAGTGATACTTTTTCGTACTGTCTTGCATAGCTCTATATATTCTGCTTTGGAAGTCACATCTTTAATTGTCCTCATCTCTCTTCTTTTTTGCATCAACATTTTGGTTTTTCCTGATAATTTGTTCACATGCAACTTGTTCTTAGACCCAGCTAATTTTGTTGCTGTTTCCGTAATAGCTTTGGTTACTTTTCTGTTAACTTCAGAAATATCCACTTCTTCCAATGTTAGGCCTTCTAAAGCAGAGAATCCGTTCTTCAATTCCAACTTGAAGGTATTATGGTATTTTTTAAGGTTGGTTATGTCAATACATTTTGTTTGTCTTATGAGCTTGCCACGCTCAAGTTTAGTGTTGAGGTGCATCTTACATCTCACCAATCAATGGTCACTACCTGTGTTGAACTTGTTTAGCACACTGCAGTCTTCTATGACTAATTTTTTTGTTACACATAATAAAATCAATTTCACTTGTCGTCCCATTTGGATGTCTCCATGTCCATTTCCTGCGTGGCTTTTTCTTGAAAAAGGAGTTCAAGATGAAAAATCCTTCTGCCTCTGCAAACTCAACGAGAGTATTTCCACGCTGGTTTCTGTTGCCGTGACCGAATTTACCTACTGAAGTTTCATTCTGTTGCCCTATTTTTGCATTGAAATCTCCCATAATTATCTTCAAGTGCTGCTTACCTTTATTATGCTCTGCTTCGCTCCCGAAAAGACGACACTAATGCCAATAGCAAAGAAGGGGGAACTGGTCACTCCACCAAAGTGTCACTTCAATGGGCATACTATTAAAGCAGTGCGAGAGATTCGGTACTTAGGAGTCATCCTTGACACCAGATTGTCGGGGCTACCGCATCTTCGCTTCTTGAAGGACAGATGCACCAGCATTCTAAATAAGTTCAACGGAATGCGGCTGCCTGGGCCAGCTAAAAAGGTGCTCTATAAGCGAGGGGTGGAGCGCATATTAACATATGCGTGTCCCGCCTGGTGGTCAGATACCGTCAGGATGAGAAATGGTATTAACCATATTCAGCACAGGGCGCTATTGGGCATGACGAGGGGCTTCCGCACGACCTCCACAGCAGCGCTCCAAGTGCTGGCTGGGTGCGAACCGGCGGACCTGGTCGTAGCGAGGGAAGCAGTAATGCAGACCCTCCGCTACTGGGATGATGTTTCCTTCCTAGGACACCAGTATCGGTCGTCTGAGGTGGAACTTCTGAGAATGAACTGGACTTGCCACCCAGCCAACGAACTTTGTCTGAGTTGGGATAAAGCCCTCCCCACAGGTCAGGGGAAGGAACTGTACACGGACGGTTCTAAAATAGGAAGTAGTGTCGGCGCAGGTTTCTGCATGATCTCGGATGGCAACGAGATGCACGCGGAGCGAATGAAACTATCGCCCAATTCCTCTGTGTTCCAAGCAGAGTTATTGGCGATCAGAGAAACACTGCGTTGGGTGCTTGCTATGAACGGTGAAGGGGCCTATAAGCATATACTCTGACAGCCAAGCGGCCCTGAAAGCGCTTGGCCAGTTCGGGAGTAAAACTCCCCTTGTCAGAGAGATAAAAGTGCTATTCAAGTCAATGGAGAGTAGGAGGGTTACCTTCCACTGGATCCGAAGTCATGTCGGTACAGTTGGAAATGAACGTGCAGACCAGCTAGCGAAGGAAGCTACTGGTAAAGATGACAGATTTTCAGATGCCAACGCCACTGCAAATGTCATGGCGAAAATTTTAACCTCTGGTGAATTTCAGAGAGACCTGATCAATCTTTCTGTTGGTTTATCGGAGATTAATTAATGCAAAAATTTTCTTCCATGACATACGTTAGAAGAAAATTCCTGGTTGAAAGGCAGGGAATTCATGCGCAAAATTCGCTTGTCTTAATCACTACCAGGAAAACAAAATTTCATGTTGAAAAAAAAAAAAAGAATATTTGATTTAACTGACTTTGGGGTTTTGAAAATAATTATTTTATCTGTTCTTTTATCGCGATAGGAAAAGGCGAGTAGGTGTGCAGCTCAGAGAATCAAAATTAATTTTGGTTTAACATCACGGAACGAGAGAAAAAGAAAATTAAAACTAGTGATTTTCTGCAAAGCAAGAATCCGCCATTTTTGCGTTCCTGTTTCCAAAGTCGCACAAAAGTAACATCTTTTCGTCTTTTGGGGTAAGGAATTCAGCAACGAAATCTATTTTTAGACCCCAGGGTCAAAAAGGAGAGCTTGGTCTGCACGTGTGAAGGTCAGAGGTCACTCGAGGCGTGGGAGTGAAGGGGTCCGTTGGGAAGCCGTGAGTTGCTAGGCTGAAGTTTCGACCAGTGAGAGGGGTCAGCGGTTTCAAGCACCCCCAGAGTTTTTATCCGTTGAGAGTCACTTTTGTACTTGACTTTTGCTGACCGGCAGAGAAAGAGGACACAGCCGAGTCTCTCCTCGCCTTTTGGCGGAGGAGGGGGCGGCAAGAAGGAAAATTTCGTATTGAAATCTAAACGGACAACAGTTAAAATTGAATTTCAAGGATCTCATTACTGGAGAGGAAATGCTTGCAGATTCAACCCTCTCTCCTCTCCTAGTGGACGACGGAGGAGTGAACGGCAATAAAGAAGAAAAGTAATAACTACCGTGAATTGATCTCCGCAGGAGAATTTTCTGCCAGCGCAACCCGAATGCTGTTACTACTCGGTTCAATATGGAAGGAACTCTTCAAGCCAGTTCAACCATACACTGGAAGTTCCGAAAAAAAAAAAAGGGGCATGCACGGCTTTGTAGAAGATACCGCCTTTAACTGCTGAATCGTCGAGTTGGGCCCTACTGATTACAACAAGGGGTCCACCAGCAGGGTTCCAAAATGCCTGTTTCCTGTATCGTTGGCCAAACACACTGCCTCAGAAAAAGGAAAAGAGAAAAAAAAAAAAGAGGGAAAAAAAAAGCACCTTGGAAGTGAAGTGAAAATCAACCGGGACAGTGGTGTTCTCTGAGGGAGAGTTTTTTTTTTTTTTTTTTTTTATTATATTCATTTTATCTATTATTAGGCTGTGAAACCTTTTTTTTATTATTATCGACGGTTAGTGTGCTTGGCAGGAAGTGTTGCTGCCCCCAGTCCTAAAGGTAAATTTCTCTCATTTTCTTTTTTTGTATTATGTTGTGGTTTCTTTAAAATTATAAAACGAGTTGATTTTAAAATTGGGGGCTGTCGGAAAAATATATTGCAAGACAAAAAAAAGAGAGGGGAGTTGAAGATGCTTTCATTTATGTTTTTTTTTTGTGTTGTCATGTCTGGTAGTTTAGCAACTTCCCAGGCCAGTAAATTTTAATGTATCGGAAAAATTTGGTTTATTGTTTGAGCACAGTAAATTTTGGTGCATCGATAATAGTTTAGTTGGGCATGTGATAATTGAAAAGCAGTGTTATTGTGATGTCGTGGTTGATAAAATAATTGTAAACATTTTTTCTCTAGCCTTTTTACAGCGTTGAGTTATTTTTTTTTGAGTGAAGATAAATTATGGGATGATTTATATTGGAATTTTGGGAACATATTATAGTGTGATGAAATTGGAAACCTAAAGTGCTGTTTACATTCTTGGAGTGTTGAGTGTCGAAATTGAGATGGTAGGAGTGTTAATTGAGGACCAGTATTTTACATGCTCCAGATGAGTGTTAATCTCCCATTGGAAAGGGGTGATCTTAGGGCAAGCAGGGAACTTGTTCTAGGGCAGAGGGCTCTGAGTAGGGAATTTTCACCAGGATGCGATATGTGCAGAATAGAAGTTAAAGTATTTTTTTGTTCTCAAGTTTAGTATTTCACAAAAAGAATGAACATCATGGGTTGAGAAGACACACTTTTGCTCACCAGTTCCAGTATTAATTGTTCTTTTCTTTGGCCTAAATTTTCTTGTTTTTACTATAAGGTTAAAAGTCTAAATGTAATTTTAATTTTCAATAAGGTGAAAATATTTAGTGGGTTATGTAAATGGTCAGTGTTATTGTCTGAAGTGGACCTGCGCATTGCCATGGTGCAGAAGAGTTTCCTTGCTAGTGATTTTTCCTGGGATATATGTGGAGAGAGATAAGTGAATTTTCCTGGAATATAGGTGGATATAGTGATTTAGGATTTCTTGGGATATAGAGAGATAAAGTGAATTTTCCTGGGATATATGTGGATACTGTGATTTAGGATTTCTTGGGATATAGAGAGATAAAGTGAATTTTCCTGGGATATATGTGGATACTGTGATTTAGGATTTCTTGGGATATAGAGGGATAAAGTGAATTTTCCTGGGATATATGTGGATACTGTGATTTAGAATTTCTTGGGATATATACAGAGATAAGTGAATTTTTCCTGAGATATAGTGTGTTAGTTCTGGGCCAGATGTGCCTGGAGTATTTAGGGTTGAAGTACGACAGGCTCTTGCAGGCGTGGTTGATCAAGGTGGGATCATGCATTGGTTCGAAAAGGGGGAGATCCTTGAAGACGTGGTTTTTGGGGGAAAACTTGTCTTCAAACCCCCCAGTAGTTTCGCTGCTCACGGAGATATGTACTGCCAGCGAGGGTCGGTCGAGCGTTGCTTCAAGAAATGTGGTGAGATCATGTTAGAGGAAATTCTGTGCCTGATGATGATGTGTCACACTTGAGGATTTTTTTCCTTTCCCTTTGCATAGGCTGAAAGTGGATTCACGACCCAATTTCACGCCTTCAGCCTGACTTGGTATTTTCTTCCTGTGTTGGTTCTCAAAACCCAGGGTAGTGTCTGAACTGAGAGTATTTGCCTCACCGCTACCTCAGTAATTCACTGCAGGTGTTAAATTTAAATTTGTTTGGTGATTTAAAGTATCTAAATTTATTTGTTTATGATTTGCTGTAGTGCTAGGGATGTAAATTCTAAATTCTGGTTGTTGGTGTTAGTGAACTTGATATTTAGTTTGGAAATTTAGTTAATTGGTATTTTGAGCTTTTGTTTACAGTGTAGAGTTATTAAGTATCCTGAGCTATTATGTGAAGTGCAGAGTGAGGTGATTTTTATGAGCAAGCTAGTGCAAGAAGATTGTTTGAATTTCTGAATTATGTTGATGTTATGAATAGTGATAATTTTTAAGATTAGTTAGTGAGGTTTCTTTATAAGTGAAGTAGGTTCATTCAGGATAGTTCTATGGGTTATGTAATGTTAATTAATGCTTGTGCTCAGTGTAAATTCTGTTTTGAGGATAATTTACTTGGTTTGTTTACTTGCTGATAGTAGATTTGTTAAAGTATAATTTGTGGCTCTTAAAATAACTGTAAATTTAATTGAAGTCTTTGAATCTGGTCTGGGAGATTGCGGAGTTTGCTAAGATTGTTTAAATTCAAATCAATAAGTGTAAAATTGTAAATTGGTCATTGAGCTAACTGGGTGAGAGAGAAGAGAGTACGTTTCAAAAGAACAGAATTTGTCCACCTTGTGGAATTAAAAATAATCCAGTATTTTTTTTTTTTTGTAAGCTATGTGAATCATGGTATAATTTTGGATGCATGCCTAGTGTTCAAACCAACTGTGTTGACATATGTAAAGTTGTGCTGTTCATAAGGCCAGTGGCCAAAGAGAAATAGAAAGTAAATTGAGATTCTGTTTTATACTGCTGTGTTTAAGCAAACAAGAAAAAAGGAAATACCATCTGTTTGTCCTCTAAATTAACTCATTAAGTTTTTAAAGAAAAATAATAAATACAGGCAGTAGCCTTTCAAAAAAAGTTCAAAATGAGTGCAGTGTGGAAAGTTTTTGTGTGCTGTTGTCTTCCATGACTTGGTCCCATGTACTCCCCTTAGCTTGACTAAGGCTATCGATCCGAATACTGGTAGTATAAGGTATTTCATAACTGCAATTTTTGTCCTAACCTTTTTAAATTGACTTTCACCGCCTCCACAAGTTGTTATTGAACGAGTACATTTTATCGTATGACTTATAGTGACACATTTTCATACACATGCAACAATATCCACTTATTTTTGCACTTTCAGGTGACTCAACTCTGCTTGAACACAAACAACGCAAACTTTCCAATAACTTCTTGTGGAATGTAAATTTTCAGATGCATTTTTTGTTTAGGATGTTCATGGCCTTTTCTAGTACTTAGAAAATATTTTTTTGTTTCTAAAATGCATCCACCCATCTCCCAAAAGTAATTTTTCTATGGTTTCCATATGGATTTTAATACCAGCATAAATATAACGCGATTAATAAATATCAATCCAATTCAATATACCCAAATTTAATTTTTCTATTGAATTAAATTCAATTTTTTTTTTCCACCCAAAACACAAAGCGTGCGGACGCAACTGAAATCAGCCACATTGGTGGAGTGGCAACAGAGATGGGATGAGGGGGATATGGGCAGAAGAACATGCCGTATCTTCCCCCGAATCTCGATAAGGCGCATTGAGAGTAATGGCTTCCTCAACCAAGTACTAACTGGGCACGGAGTGTCGCCGGAGTACTTCCGCAGATTTGCGGTTAGGGAGCGAGTGTGCATGTGTGGTGCCCAGACTGCAGATGTCGCACACATGATTCTAGAATGTGCTTCTCTGGCAGGGAAGAGAGCAACATTAGTGCCAGAATCGGCAAAGACGAGGGACCTCTCGATCCTGCTCGCATACCCAAGAGCGCGACAGGGGCTCATCGAGATGGTCAAGTACCTCAAAGAGGAACAGGCGGTCTACCTAATAGAGGGATGAAGAAAGAAGAAAAGAAGAGGGAGGAAAAATCGAAGAAGAGAAACCGATGACTCGAGCCCAGAGTCATCACCACAGAACCGACCCTAGTCCTGTGGCAATGTAAATAACAATGTAAATATTTAATATTTCTTAGTGTGAGAGGGCCCATTGAGCAAAGGACTTGTTTCCTACGCGGAGATGGGTTCCTCAGTGTAAATAAATGTGTCTGTACTCTGTTTGAATAAAGGGCAGACGCCCCAAACAGTTCGCGCCAGCAATTATTCTCCCAGTCAGGGGTAGAGAAATTTCTTTTCTAGCCCCTGCCCAAATGGCACGCACACCCGGGTCAGGATGGAGAGGTGGGAAGTGCCGGCAAACGGGGGTAGCAGCGCACTGCAGGTCTACGGACCAATTCTGTCCGGATGGAGGAATGTCGGACCCTGGCAGGATTACTCGCAACGCCGTCACTAAAAATCTTTTGAGAGAGTCCTTTTAACCCTGTGGAGTCCGCAATTGGATGGTACAGGTTAATGGTCATCAGCTAGTCTTTACCTTTATTATTTAGATGACGAATTTCCTCATAAAATTCTTCGATTTCTTCTTCAGGATGACTTGTGGTGGGTGCATAAGTTTGAATAATCTGAGCCTTGTATCTTCTCGAGAGTTGGATAACGAGTCGTGCAGCTCTGTCAGAGGAATTTTCAACTTCTACAACTTTATCCTTCAGTTTCTTGTTCATTATAAATCAAACGCCACTAATTCTGCCAGTATATGTCCCATGATAGTAGAAGAGATGTCCACTTTTCAGTTCAATGAGATCTTCTCCTTTTCTCCTTACCTCACTTAGCCCGACGATGTCCCACTTGATCCTTTGTAGTTCCTCTTCTACTTCAAGAAGCCTTGAATAAAAAGATAGGGAGCGTCCATTATACGTAGCCAAGGTCAGCATCAGATGGCAGCCTAGTCCGGTCCTCCGGGGATTCTTGGCACCCTCTGCCTTCATGTCGCTTTGGCCGCATACAGAAATATGTTGTCTTAAATCAAAAGATGAAGTGAAGAAGGCTTTTTGAAATTCAAGGCATCAATGGAAAATTGTACTGGAGTAAAAATCAAAACACTCCGTACCGATAATGGGCTAGAATATTGCGGAATGGAATTCAACGCATATTTGAAGCATGAAGGCATACACAGAGAAAAATCTGCAGTATTAATGCCACAACAAAATTGAGTCGTCGAGCGATACAATCGCACAATCGTCGAAATGGCAAGATGTTTATTGATCCAGTCCAGACTACCAATTAGCTTTTGGGCAGAAGCGATTAACTGTGCTGTGTTCTTAAGAAATCGTTCTCCAACACGAAGCTTAAATGGGAAAATCACCCCATATGAAGCTTTATTTGGCATTAAACCAAATGTATCATTCTTCAAAGTTGTCGGGCAAAAAGCTTATGATTTGAATAAGCGATCAAAAGGGAAATTCGACCCAAGATCTCAAGAACATATATTTGTTGGTTATTCAATGGAATCCAAAGGATACCGCTTATGGAACAAAAGTTCCAGAAAAATAATCTAAACCCGTGACATCCGTTTTATCGATGAATTCGAAGATAACCTTCCATATGGTTACGAATTCGAAATGCTCACGTCATCCGAATCGCATGTTCCATTTATTGAGATGAGTGACACAATGTGCTCACCCGATGGTAATACTGCACCGAACGCTGAGAGTGAAACAGATGTTACGACAGAAGAAATGGCAGTGGAAGACATGACGTCAGAGCTGAGTACCTCACAGGAACTTACGTCAGAGGAAGCTATGCCAGATTCTCCAAGAGAACGTGATTCACCATTGTTTACAAACAAAGATCATGCAGTAACTAAGATGAGGACTGTTGGTCGTTCAAAGGAAGTTTATACTGGAAAACCAGGTAGACCTGCTAAACAGTATCAAACAGTAACCGCTAACATTACTGAAACTGCTGATTTTGTCAACAACGTTGAAGCAAATCCTACTCTTTATGAAGCTTTAAATGGTTCGCAAAGTAAAGAATGGAAGATAACTATGCAAAGAGAATATGATGCTCTCAGAGGAGAAAGCATGGGAACTAGTACCTAGACCAAAACACAAAAGAGTTATTGGTTGCAGATGGGTCTTAAAGACTAAATACAATCAAGATGGCAATGTTGAAAAGTTGAAAGCAAGACTAGTTGCAAATGGGTGCTCTCAAACACCAGGAATTGATTATGAAGAAAACTTTTCACCGGTTGCCAGATTAAGTTCGATTCAAACTGTAATCGCACATGCTGTTTACAAACAACTTAACATCTTACCAGCTAGATTTCGTAATGGCATACGTAAATGGAAATTTAGACTATGAGATATACATGGAATTACCAGAAGGTTTCCAAAGTAAATCAAACAAAGATCACGTTTGCAGATTGAAAAGATCAATCTATGGTCTAAAGCAATCCGGCAGACAATGGTATAAGAAGCTTGATGAAAAATTTAAATCTCTTGGTTTCAAGTCACTTAATTCAGATAAATGTGTTTACCATCTCAAAAATCACACTGACCAAGTCATTATTATTGTTTATGTTGATGACTTAATTATCTTTGCAAACAGCAAAGATAGTTACAAAACCATAAAGGATAAGCTAGCCAGCTCAATCAAAATGAATGACTTCGGATCCTTGCATTACTGCCTAGGCATTGAGTTTGCTCAAAATGCAAATGGCATAACAATGTCACAAAGGAAATATATACAAGATGTTTTATGCAAATTCAAAATGCAGGATGCAAAATCTGTAACAACACCTTTGGATATTAGCGCAAAGCTAACAAAAGAGATGAGTTCTAAAACAGAAGAAGCAAAATCTGAGATGAAAAGGTATCCCATATCGTTCACTTATTGGTTCGCTCATGTATCTGTAGCAACCAGACCTCATATCACTCATGCTGTGAATTTTCTCAGTCAATTTAACAACAATCCAGGCAAACATCACTGGACAGCAGCCAAAAGAGTGCCGAGATATCTAAAAGGCACAAAAAACATGGGTCTTGTGTTTGACCGAGCAAAAGAGCCATTAACGGCTTTTGTAGATGCAGACTAGGCTTCCAATATAAACGATAGAAAAACTATACCGGATATGTATTCAAATTTTCCGGAGGAGCAATAAGTTGGGAATCCAAAAAGGAAAGAACTGTTGCATTATCAACTACCGAAGCAGAATATATGGCGCTTTCAGAAGTTGCTAAAGAAACTGTGTACTTAAGGAATTTTCTTAGCAAACTTTCTTCACAACCTATGACGTCACCAACGGATATATACTGTGATAATCAGTCAGCACAAAAGCTAGTCCATAATCCGATCTATCATTCCAGGACGAAGCATATTGACATTAGTCACCATTTTGTCAGAGAAATATACGAATCAGGTAAGATTAATGTGAAACACCCGAGTTCAAGCAACATGACCGTAGATATTTTAATGAAAGGACTAACTGCTAATAAGCATAAAAAATGTTGCGAGTTATTGAAACTCATTATTATTTAATTTAGCATGAAAGTGTTATTGTTTCACTAGTGCTGAGTAATATTTATGAGGGGGAAAACTCGCAAAACGTTTGTATATATTGAAAATAAGAATTGTGAGGGGGATTGTAGGAAATCAATCCTTATTTTGCTGTTTAATCTCATGTAATGACGTAATTGTTCATAAGCTATTATGTTTTGTTTATTCAAGTCAAGTGAGATTTGTATATATCACGTCATGCATTGTTCTCGTGACAAGCACTATTGATGTACGTGCTGTAACGGCAAAATGTATCTTTAGAGCTGTTTTTGCCTTCGAGGCAGAAGACTGAAGTCAGTAGTCATAGCCTTGTTCTATTATTAGTTTAAATGTTTACAACTTCTTATGATTTTTATAAAGTTAATAAATAATAGATTTAACTACTCAATCATATGTCTTTAGTTTGGAGACTATCTCACTGTGCAATGTATAGCATTTTACAATGCTCCATAAATTTTCCCACAGACCCATTTCAAATTGGCTTTAAAAAAAGTATTAGCTAGCAAACTACTAATGCTATTAAAAGTGACAAACTAATAAAAAAGTGCTTACTAAAATAACTACTCTTTGTCATTGAAATACCATTAACTGTAAACATGTCTTAATTGAACAATGCTGAAAACATATGCAAAAACGGAAAAACAAATGTGATCATGAAGTACTGGGTAGCCCTTTTCAATATTGATGCACAAAATAACTGGTCAAAATAATCAAAGTGTGTCTCATAAAAGCATTATGTATATAAAAATGAAAAAATCCTATAACATTGACACTCTCCCATGTTATTTCTACAATAAATTGCTCTTATATTAATAAGGCACAGAAAAAAACATGCAATAAATTTGATAAGTTTTGTAGAAGCATGTGTGTACATGTTCACTGTTTTTTACTTTTTGTGCATTATCTCCTCTGATGTTACCTGTCCCATTCGTCATATCAAAATTAAAATGGAAAACTTGCATTAAAAACATATTCTACTTTGAATAAACTGTTTACCTGTCACAATGCCATTCATTATCTTTTTAATAAAAAATTTCTTCCATGTTGGCTGACAGGCACTATGGAAGATTGTCGGTCAAGATGCAGTTAAATTAAAAGTTGTCAAGATGTGGTTGAATTTAAAATTTGGTCAAGATGTAGTTGGCTTAATGAATCTTATCTGGACTGATAGTTCAAAGTCAAGGACACAAATAAAAAACAGTGAATGGCTATGGTACGAAGTGAAGAAAAACGAGGTACACCAGTTAAAATGTGGCAAAATTCATTAAAAAAATACACCTTACTGTAACAAGGTTCTCAAAGAAAGAAGTTTAGGAATGAAAATTATAGTCACTATGAACAATGGAAGTCACAACTGCAATGGAGCATAAAAAAAAACACGAATGCTAAAACAAATGGAAATCACTACTATAATGAAGCATAAAAAACACGAATGGTAAAACAAATGAAATGGCTGACTAAAAATGAATAAAAATGATAATTTTGCACCAAAAATGATATCCAACGAGGGCACAGGAACAGCAGAGATTAAATTTCAATTTTTAAAGCAGAAATTAAATTTATGTTGTTCCTCTGTGCCCTCGTTAGATATTGTTTTTGGTGCAAAATTAGTTTTTATTCATTTTTAGTCGGCCATTCCATTTGTTTAACATTCACGTTTTTTACGTTTCATTACAGTAGTGACTTCCATTTTTCATAGTGAGTAAAATTTTCATTCCTAAACTTCTTTCTTTGAGAACCTTGTTGTAGTAAGGTATGTTTTTAATGAACTTTGCCACATTTTAACTGGTGTGCCTTGTTTTTCTTCACTTCGTACCACAGCCATTCACTGTTTTTTTATTTGTGTCCTTGACTTTGAACCATCAGTCCAGATAAGATTCATTAAGCCACCTACATCTTGACATAATTTTAAATTCAACCGCATCCTGACAACTTTTAATTTAACTGCATCTTGACCGACCATCTTCCATAGCGCCTGTCAGCCAACATGGAAGAAAATTGTTTTTAAAATGATAACTAATGACATTTAGACAGGTAAACACTTTTTTTATACAGATTATTCAAAGTACAATATGCGTTTAATGCAAGTTTCCCATTTTATTTTAGATATGATGAACTGGACAGGTAGCAGCAGAGGAGATAATGCGCAATAAGTTAAAAACAATGAACATGTACACATATGCTTCTACGAAACTTATGTTATTTCTATTTTGTGCCTCAGCATTCACTAATCATATCTAGGGATTAAGAAATATTAAAGAAGTCATACATTTAACACAGGTAGTCAGGATCTTTAAAATTTAAAAAGACACCATTTACACTAATAGTTAATTGTTGAAAAATGAACAATGTTTAATACAATGACTAACTTTTTTGTAGCAGTAAATAAAACAAAGTCTAACATCAATCCTTGACCTTCTAGAATAAATATCAAAGCTGTGATAACTTACTTTGAAATACCTAATCTGGAAATATCTTATTGGCTTGCCATTGTCATCAGGGGTAACCCATGCAATTTCAAATCTATCTGAGAAATCACTATTCATTTCCATCTCCGTAACGAAGTTGGGTGTCTGGGGAGGAGTTTCTTCTGGCATGACATACTTTTCTTCCTTCCAGTCACCAGTACCAACAGCATTCTTAGCAGCCAGCTTGAATTTGTAATGCATGCGAGGTTTCAAATTACTTACAATATATGCTGAGCCTGAAATGATCAAAGAACAGTAACAAATGAAGTAAAGTCATGTCATAATCAAGTGTTTATTGGCAGCAAGATTTATTATTATTTGGTAGGTTCATGAAAATAGTAATTTAGTTCAAAGAAACTGCTCCGTCACACGAGAAATGTCTTAGGAATTTTTATACTTTCATCACCCAAATACAAGAAAGATTACAAACTATATTATGAACAAAAATATGCCATAAGCAATTATCAAGCACCTTGAGAATGTAGCAATGTAGTATTATAATTGGACCCTGGCATTCTAAATTCTGTCCCAAAATTACTGAACACTTGACTATTTATGAAAATTCTGGATTCATGTGTTTGCATGCAGTTGCTTTGTGCATGTGGAAGTTCTGCATTAAAAGTGTTGATCTATTATAGAAGTAGCAGTGTCACTATAGGTCAGTATGCCATTTAAACAGAACTTAGGCTTCCAACATAGGGTGGTATTTAAATGCAACACTAGTAACCTTTCTGTCCATGGCTTTTCCTATTTATTTTAATGTTTCAAAATTTACAATAGCCAGGGTCGGACTGGCCTTATACTCAGGATGGCGAACACTACCCGGACCCCTGTGCTCCCAGATTTGTAAGCTGTTTGAAAAATTATTAGCGTTTTTGATTGAGAAGTTCTATAGGAATCCCCCAGAAGAAATAGAATCATTTATGTTTCTTAATCTTTCATTTTCAGAGAACTCAATATTTCAGATTGAGTTCTCCGATTCTAGTATTTTTTCATTAGTGTTATGTTTTTCATTTTGATTTCTTTTTCTGGCAGCGCGTGTGGCTCTGTGTGCACATGAATGGTGATGCAGGAACAAGGGGGAGGGGGTAGCGGATGAATAAGGATTACAGTAGTTTTAAAGGTTTTCTTTTGAGATGGACACAGGGCCGTCTTATCAAATAGGGGGGCCCTGGACCAGAACATTTTTTGGGGTCCCTTTAACACTGGCCATTCAATTTTTGATTTTAACATTTTTTACCAATATTTTTTTTGTTTCAGATTACAATTTTTTTTATGGTGATACAAAATACAATAAATAAAAAAGTATGCTGATAACCGTGAATCACTTTCTTACTGTTTAGCATTAAACAAACTGTTCTGCACAACTTTCATGTGCTTTGCGAAAGAGAATTTTGAAAGTCCCTTTGTAACCAGAATGACTCCATCTCCCCAAAGCATATATACGATCAAGTCGCGAGGCATGAAGCAAGTCGGTCACATACGACAGCTGTGTCAGCCCTGTTGCTAACGAGAAGAATGCAAAATATTGAACAACGGGCAAAGCAAAGAAACACTGAAGCAATTGCTAACAGGTGTCCGATACTAAGGAGGATAATTGACATATTGTTTATAGCTAAGCAAGGTCTTTCTTACGAGGTAAAAATGAGTCAGCGTTCTGTTTGGATGAAGCACGTGGACACCATGGAAACTTTCTCAGCTTAGTACTTCTCTTAGCCAAGTAAGATTCTGCTATGTGGGACCATGTTTCTGAATCAATATCACACAGTCAAGCAAGGAAACAGTCAGCTAAAAGTAAAGGACAAGGTTCGCTAGTGACGTTCTTAACCAAAACAGTCAACAAACTTATTTCTAGTCATGCTTGTCAAGTGAAGCAAATGATTGTGGAAGAAATTAATGAAGCGAAAACCCTTCAGTCTTGAGGTTGCCTCATGTCAGGACGTTGGTGTTACAGATCAAGTGGCGATTTGCTTAAGATACGTGAATGATGGAGCAACAGTAAGTGAAAGGATAATAAGCATGTTGCCTATAAGAAGAGCCACTAGTGCAGGTTACCAGTCTTATAAAATCAGAATTGGTGGACTTAAGCCTAAATATGAAACATATGATTAGTGCATCGTTTGATGGTGCCGCAAATATGGCTGGGCAATACAAGGGTCTCCACAGGCCCTACTAAAGCAAGAAATTCCGGACTTAATATTCACGTATTATTATGCACTCACCCTTAATCTTGTCATAACTGAATCAACAGCGAGCGGTGTCCAAGCAAGGAATTTATTTGGTCTGTTGGAGTCAGTGTGCGTTTTTATCCATGAATCTTACAAACATACTTCAGTCTGGATTGAGACACTAGTGGCATTGACAAATGGGAGAGAGAAGCTGAGACTACTCCAAAATATAGGAAAGACAAGATGGTGGTCGAAAGACAAAGCCTTGGGTACTATTCTTGATGAAACACGGTATGTTGTGCTGATCAAAGCTCTTCATGAGATCTCTACCAGCAAGGAATTTGAGTCAAAGCTGAGACTCGAAGCAAAGTTGCTTCTGGACTCGTTTTTAAAGTTTTAAACCATTCTTGTCACATTTGTTTTCAAAGACCTTTTTTTCGTCACAACTCCAGTTAGCAAATACCTTGGAACATGATAAAGGGCTTGCAGAAAACAATATTAAAGAAAGTAGAAGCATTTTTGAGCACATGTTTCAGAAAGCAAGGGCGTTTGCATTAGAACTTGAGCAAAAGTTCGAAACTTACGCTACTTTGGCAGAAGAAATTAGTGTGGAAACCGAGTTGCCTTCGCGAAGAATTGCAAAGAAAAAGAAACAGTTTGATCAGTCAGTGCTAATCACCGATCCTAAGGCAAAGTTTTGCAAACAAGTTTACGAAGTTGTCATGAACACAGCGATGGTAAAAATCATCGATAAATTTAACAGCAATGAAGGACTCGTGAAAGACAGCATCTCTGGATCCACGAAACTTTGAAAACATAGTCGCTAAAGGAATTCCTGAGAGTGAACTACATGCGATTGCTAAGTTGAGCAAAATCGACAGGAATAAGCTGGCAGAGGAACTTGAATTGTCTTCAGCGAATTATGAAGATCTGTCCCAAGCACTTGGTGAAACATGTGAACGAGACTATGAATATGAGATAGACATGGAGACGAATGAAGAGGATGCACTTGAGGATAATAACCAGGATGAGAGTGTCATGACTTGTTTATTGACGGGACATAATTGTAGAAATTGTGTGCCTTGTGCTTGCAAGCTGTTGTCTCAGTATAATTTACACATTAGTGCAATCATCTCTATGCTGCATATTACACTTTGGTGACTGTTGCATTTACACAAGTAATGTTCGAAAGGACATTTTCTTCTTTAAAGCATATAAAGACTAGGCTTCGTGCACTGTTAGGACAAGAACTCTTAGAAGCATTCGTAATCTTAAACACTGAAACAGATATTAAGGATATTGATGTTGTGTTTCATGATAAAGTTATAAATGAGTTTGCCGTGTCATCAAAAAATTTTACGAAGTTGTTGATTGATTAATCAAGTTCAATAAAATTCACCAGGCGCACACATAGTAATGAGTTCTATATATTTTACAATTTAATCATTAAATTACAATTTACATTACAATCTTAATTTAACGATTACCTGTGTTAATATGTCAATATCAGAATATGTAAGAATATGCCCCGAGCCCTAATTACATACCTTTTTTCATCTAGCAATTAGAATTTTAAAATGCGCTAAAATGTAAGAAAACCAACCGTATTGAAATTAAAAAAAGTTTCCGGCTGCTGTTGGTGGTGGTGGCAATAGTCGCTCCTGGCCCCCTTGCACGTTTCGAACTTTTCACGGGCCCCCTCGCATCAATACGCCACCCGGGCCCTTTATACCCAGTCTGACCCTGACCATAGCTGATGCAATTCAAAGATGGAAGTGCTGCTACAGCTCCCAGGAGCTCCCTGAAAATGGGCTCCCAGTGCTTGGGTCCCTGTAGGCCCATTCAGAAATTAGGTCCTATCTATAGAGCTGAAACTGAACAAACAGAAAGATTCAGTTTATGACAAAACATATAATTCTTAAGGAATAGCAATTAATTTTTTTGGAAAATATCACTTGCTTTGTAATACTTATCTTCCACGACCATCATTCATGTGCTTGTGGAAGAGAGTGATATGCCAAATAAATAACCTGATGTGAACCAGTTGGTATTCTTTTTGTGTATCATTCTTGTATGTGTTCAAATATTTCTTGCAACATATAGTACGCTAGCCATTTCACAGTTCAGGATATCACATTTTCAAGCAAATGATGTGTTTGTTTTAAACTGATTTATCAATAAAACTATGCTGAAGAAGCTACTCCTTTCTAAAAGCCAAGCATCCCAATAATAGATATGTAGATCAGAAACTATCCATCTGATCACATTAGAAACATTATGGGTAGTTGAGCTGCCCAAGACTGCCATTTCTAGAAGTCATAGATTTGAAAAGATATGTTGATTTTTTTTTATCATCGAATTTTTGTCCCGTATTACCTTTGAAAAGGCAAGGAATAAAATCACTAATAATATAACCAGTTGAAGTATGCCTTTTTGCTTTTCCTTCTCAGTGTTTTTTTAATTATACCACTACGTGAAACTAACATTTTCCCTCTCTGCTGCTTTGCAGTGCCATTTGGTTTCTTTTCCACTGCTTTCACAAATAAAACAGCAATAACAAAGAAGGAATGCATAGTTAATAAACAAAATGACAGACAAAAGTTTCCTATACAGAGTGAAAAGCTGAACATCTCAGATTTCCCAATTTAACAAGATCACAGTTCCCACACTTTCAACCACAATCTACAGCAGATAGTTACAAAATTACCAACTACCAGGCTGGGGTTTTGGTGGTTTAAACTCTCCCCAAAATGCTGTACTTAAATAAAGAGACTATACATAATATCTAAGGTATTTTACCTGATATTGTCGAAGTATTTCTCACGTTGTTTGCTCTGTGAGGCACGTGCTCCTGACCCCGAGAGGTCTCTTACGTTACGGACTTTTGGTTAGTTATAAAAAATTTGCAGAAATAGAACAGTTAGGTTATGCAAGTGAACGAATATGGAACTGAAAATATATAACCTAACTGTTCTATTTCTGCAAATTTTTTATAACTAACCAAGAGTCCGTAACGTAAGAGACCTGGGGCCGGGAGCACGTGCCTCACAGAGCAAACAACGTGAGAAATACTTCGACAATATCAGGTAAAATACCTTATATATTATGTATAGTTTAATTAAAATCATGTTTATAACATAAGACAACCTATAAGGTAGTCTCATGAATTGCATTTTTCGTAATTAAATAAAGAGAGGATAGATAAATCCATATGCTTTTATAAGTAGTAGCATGTAAGTCAGTATCTGAAAAATGGGAAGTATTCAATAAAATAATTACATGCGCAAGCAAAATGTTAGAGAAAAAAAATTTGACATATGTATAACATACAGTGAAAATTAATTTTCAAATTCAGAAACCCTCCCCTAAAATTATTCCTGGTTATGGCCCTGCCAACTATTTTTTTTTATTACGATTAATGTATGAAATTTGATAGACATGAAAAACAAGGTTCAGAAATTCCTCACACATAAGCAAGTGAACATAGGACAAAAACATATGAAACATAGAACTTTGAGTAATAAAAAAACTTAACAGGAATTAAAGAGGATAAAAGTTTTTAGGTACATTGCGTCTCAAAAATCTTTATCTATATACTAGATCCTCACCAAGAGTTCCTGTGTCTTACTTCTTCCACAGGTCTCACAACAAAGCCTAATTGATTTGCCATCCAGCATGGTTGTTTATGTTGCCATCTTGTGTTCAGAAAATTTTAAGGGATCCGTCTAATTTTCGATAATTGAGTGGAATTGATGCTTGGTAACTTGGACTGGAATTCCTTAAAAGTTATCAAGCATCAATGCCACACATTATCCAAAAATTGGAAGAATTCCTGGAAATTTTCTGGGCACAAGGTGACAACATCAATGGCCATGCTGGATGGCAAATCAACCACGCTTTATCACCAGACCTGTGGAATGAGTAAGACATGGGAACTCCTGACAATCTAGTGTATAGATCGAAAATTCAAGAGGTAATGTACCTAAAAAATTTATCCTCTATAATTCCTGTTAAGTTTTTACTGGTGGTAATTAAAGGAAGCCATGAAAACATTAATTAATAGAACTTTGCTCAAAATATTTTGTGCCCCATGTTTTGTTAACAGTGAGATAAGTGTAAGGTGTGAGATATCGTGCATTCTATCACTACACAAAAAATAGGTTTACGATTCAATGTTTTCAATTACTGAACTCACTTTTCTGACATTGAAAGTTCAATGTTAAACTTTCATTAGTAAATCAAAGTGGACAAAGGAATTTATGAAAAACAATACTTTAGGGTGTCACAAATAAATGTTTCATCTTCTATTTGTAAAGAACACTACATCTTAATCTGTTGCCAGCATTTTGAGAGAAAAAAATCACATGTAATATTTGATATGATACTTTAATGTAATAGTGCACTGTATTTATATTTTATCAGAAATGTGAAGAAGTTTCCTACCTTTTGGCCATTCATCTTTTCTTGTTTCACTTTCTGCCGATTCCATTTTATACTCCACAACATAGTGCGTGACAGGCATCCCTCCATCAGTACTTGGACCAAGCAGCCGGAAAGATATGGTTGTTGGTGTAACTTGGTCAAACACAACTTGAGATAATTGCCCAGGAACCACTGAAAAATAAACACAAAACTGTTGAGAGATTGTGAAATACATGCAAATTATAATTTCGGGCAAGTATGTATAGTGTTCATTCTGAAAAATTAAAACAAATCTAGAAATCAGTCATCACAGGAAAAAAATAGTTGTAGTAGTAATTTATGCTATTTAATGCATTTTTTAAATAGTGCTTGACATATATGCTGTCCACTGTTTCTTGAGAGATAGGTTTAGTTAACTTTTGATGTATATTATAAAATGTGATAAATGCAGTAAAATTTAAATATACTGTATATATAGAGAATAATTAATTTTTTAAAATAACACAGCTGAAAGAGTATGTATGACCACATCGTGCTCTTGTGTGGTGTTGATGTAAAAAGCCCAGCAAAATGGTTTTTGATGTAGAATCTGAATGTCAGAATTTTAAAAATATTTTTTTCCTAAAGAGGTTTTTCTTTTTATCATGATATAAATTATACAGAAATGCAAACTACTTGTCATACTACATCATAATGAGAACTCATTTCATATTGCTACTGTATATTGTTTTCCATAAAACTGTAATTCAACCAATTCTTATTTCTAGTAGTTTCCTAAAACTCTACCCCTCTCCCCACAGTACATATATCAAAGAGCAACTGTTCATTTCTAGTGCAAGTTGCCACAATAGAGAAGGGAGATAACCAGACTAAGCAAAATAATATCTGTCTGTTACATGGAATTTGAAAACAATATGTTTGAGTGTAATCTCAAAATTAAAAAAGGGGAATTTAGGTTTGGGACATGGCAGGTTTGTACCACATACACAACTCATTTTCAATTCTTCTTTCATTACACATCTCCCATTTTTCCCTTTCATGTCCTCTGAACTGTTAATGCTTGCTATATGGATAAGATAGTTATTTTTTTTCATTCTATATACATTTGTTAACTAGAATAATTGGTACAACATTCTAGCGGATAATGCTTACCTTGGATTCCTTTCTAGCGATGGGAACATTTCACGCACGTGTTTTCCGGTCTTTGTTGTTGTTATTGTCCTAAAGTCCATTGTATGCGATGACTGGCTTTGCTTCTCACACTTTTCGCTGGGTATACTCATTGGATCTTTGCCTTAGGATTCAAACACATCAATTTTTACCGTTCTTTATACTCGAAATTTTCGCCCATCCTCTGGGCATCTTCAGGAGCGATGTTCGTGGTTAACTTCGCGCTAATGGAGTCAGATACTCCTTGTTGCCATTCGTCGGATATACTTTCCTGGATATATTTCGTTATCAAGCCCAGCTGGCGCCATTTATGTTTCATTAAAACAACTTTTTTTTTCTTAATTTCTTCTCCTATCCTGGTTTTCTTGTCTTTTTTGCCGGTTTTTCTTTTGTTGTTGTTTTTCTTGTCTTATTAGTTCTTTCCACAGGCACGATAATGTGCTGGGGTTGTTCTGGATACATAACCTTGCTTTATTTTTATAGATTAATATTGCTTCTTCTCTCCTCATTTGCCTTTCCGATTTTTTATTCTTTAGCATTTTAATTTCATCGAATTTTGGGAATGTCCGGTTTTCCATGCAGAATTGCACTAAAGCAGTTTTGGCTTCTTTTTTTTGCCAATTAGATATGTGTTGTTTAAGTCTTTTTTTTTTAATCTGTTTTTCGTACTTCCAATGTACGATATTGGGGGTATGTGTGCAATTGGAATTTCGTAGGTTCCCGATTCTTCTAGCATTTTTTCCTCTGTTTTTTTTTGTTGACAGTCATACTTTTCATGGTGTGCACTGAGCTTCCTAGTTGTAAGTCATATTTAGCACAGTGCCTATTGATTTCATTACTCACTCCTTCCAAGTATAGGAAACCTCCAATGTATTTCAATTTTTTCTTCCTCATCTTCCTTTGGTTGTGCACTTCTTGGCCTTCTTTATTCTGAGTCATATGCTTTTTACTCTCATGTATCCATTTATTAATTAGCTTGCTCGGGTACCCATACTCTTGTTATATTTTTGAGATAAAGTGTTGTACAAGTTACTTTGAAATATTGCACGTAAAAGAGAATAGTAGAATGATTAGAGCTATATAATAGTCAGAATTAGAACTACTAATTGGAATTGAATAATTGGGTGGTTAAAATGAAACCTGCCGAAATAAATCTGGTAGAGGAATGATTTAATGATACATTGGTTTAAGATTATTGTTAGGCCTAAAAAGTTCAAAAACAAAGTTTATTAAATGAAGTTGAGATGAAGGAAATGAATATGATTAAGAAAACATGATATTGCTGATCAAGATATTTTTCAGGTTACAGCTGACTTAAAAAATGTCATTTAAACAAAATTAAAATAAAATTAATTATAGCAATTCAAAAAGACAATTTTCATTCCAAATAGGCAGTTGATGATAGTCTCCTATTCCACACACCCATCAACAGGAAGTTCTGTAAGACATGCTGTTAGCTGCATTCCTAGTGGCAATTGAAACTGATCTGAACTTTCTTCCTTGATGGGATTTTCATGCTCCTAAGACCTTGATAGGCCCTTGCTATCAATAACTGTGGTGTTTGGCCAGTTTTCAGTATTTTCTTTTTATAATTGTAATTTCTTGTCTGTGTGAGAAGAAGTTTTTGTAGGTATGAAATAGTTAATTGGTAGTAATCATTACAATTATTATATTTAGTTTGTGCAATCATTAAGTTCTGCTTATTTTATACACAACTCATTCTCTTGCTGGTTGGTAACTTATTTTTTAAAAAAGTGATTCTGTTTAGTCTTTCAGGCAGTAATGCATTCAAATTGTTATTATTTTGTGTTTTTTTTTGTCCAGTTATTTATATGTTTGTTTAAAAACACCCGTACATGCAAACGACCATAGCCGCCCGAAATGCCTCTCCAGAGTGAGTCAGATTTCTTACCTTGCACGACCTATGAGGGATCATTAGGAGTCACATTCGGTAGTCATTGTTACTACACAAAGAAGCGAACCAACAGACAGTTTTGGGCATTATGGCGTTTAGAGTGATACAAAAGTTTACGGTCATGGTCGTTAAAGGGTTAATCATAACATGAACAATGTTGGCTGTAGATTATTTTTATAACAAAGAATGAAAAAACTTTCAGAAAAGATAATCATGCTATTGAACTGAAAAAGGGGTATGTTCATAATAGAAAAAATTACACCTTTGAGAAATGTACTAGCAATTCTTTCCGGTAATGTTCTTTCCACACTAGCAAATTTATGCTTTTTACTAACAATTTGCTGTTTTACTGCCAATCAAAATTGTGCCTTACTCAACAGTGTTACATGCCAAAACAGTGCCATAACTAGGAGGTGCATAGGGATGAAGGGGGCCCTGAAGTGGAACTGACAAAAAAAAATTGCATTGTGAAAATGTGTAATGGAATAAATAAAATTTTATCAGCAGTATATGAAATAGAATGCTTTTTTCATTGCACCCTCTTAAAAATGTTTGCTCTTAAGAAGTCTTTTCAGTCTGTCATGATTAGAAAAGCACATTTTTAAAATGATGCTTAAAGCTTCTTTTCAAAGATGCACATTTGGCCACATGAAGAAAAGAGGGCTCGTCCAAAGATCAAGCTTTCTCCCTTCCTCATGTGACCGAAGCGCCCAACAGGGTTAGTAAAGAAGTGATCTTTGGAGCACCTGCACCTCTTCCCTTTGTAGGCTGTTTATGTTGTTTTAACGTTTAACATCCTACCTGTGATATTACTGAGCAGGGGAGGATCAAGGAGTATGTTGAGGAACTAGCCCTGCATGCACAAACATCAAGCAGTTGATACCACAGAGTAAAAGTTTTTCATACTAAAGTTGTTAATACTCTGGTTGGAGCAGTAAACTCTGTTCAAGTTTTGGAGCCTTTGGAAAGCAGAATTCTTGGTTTTCATTCAACACATTCAAATGCATAGGTATGCATTTTTTTTTTCTAGTCCAAAAAAATCCAAAAATGTTCAAGCAACTGTCAGGTGCACAAAAGAGAAAAAATAAAAAGAAGCAAAAATTAGAAGAATGCAAATCAATGTCACAGCAATTTGTTAACTGGCTAAGAACAGAAACATCAGAAGGCAAAGGACCTACACAAGAGGCAAAACCTAGTACTGCTTTGCAAGAGGATAATATTGTACTACAATTGCACTCTACTATTTCAAAGAACAATGATATACTGGACGGCAAGGTGCCTGCACAGGAGGGTAAATCTATTACTACTTTACAACATGATTATACCATACTACAATTGACATTTATCTTTTCAACAGGTGATAATATACAGGAAAACAAGGGGCCTACACAAGATGAGAAATTTACTGCTTCACAAGACACCATACTACAATTGCACCCTAATATTTTAAGAGATGATATGTCAGAGGAGAAGCCAGCACAAAGAATTGCTTCACATATTGGTAATATCGTACTAAATTTGTGCTCTGCTGTTCCAAACGATGATGGTATTCCAACAAAAGAAATAAGACCCGTAAAAAAAGCTATTCCACAATCACTATGAATAGAGGTGCCATAAATGCATTTACAACTAGAAAAGAAATACTTCTAAATTACAACAATCCTCATTATTGGCTTGCTATTACAAATAAATTAATATATTCCCTTGTGAAACATGGTTCAGATCAAGGTGATGACATGAACTTTAATACCCTGGTATCAGACAATTCAGGGCAAAAATTTACAAAGGACTGATTTTATTTTAAACAAATTAATGGTGAAACAGTTAAAAGAAAATGGATGTTATATTCTGTAAATCAAAATGCGATATTTTGTTTGGGCACAAATTGCATAATCTTTCAGACCCCAAAGCGGATTCCACGATTGGAAGCATATTCATCCTGTTTATCCCCAGCAAGAAAATTCTCCTCTGAGCACCAAAACAATTGTGTGAAATGGAAAGTGATGGAAAAAGATAAGATCAGGAAATGCACTTGATGATTTAGTTCATTCAATAACAAGGAAAAAATTATATGGGATGAAATATTGAAAATAATAGATCCTATTCTGCACCAAAAACAATATTGCTCTCAGAAGCTCAAACAAAATAATTAGAGATCCAAATTGCAGATTTTTTTCAAATTTAATTGAATTTGTTAGACATTATACAGCTACTTTAAAAGAACATATTGAAAAACATAAAAAAATGGTTCTGTTTTATACTTTTCACCCATTATTTTGTTTGGCAATAAAACTAGAAATGAAGTCATATGTAGAAATAAGAAAGCTAAGTACTATACAATTTTATTCAACTACACTATTGATGTCTCAAGGAAAGGAACAAATGAGTCAAATGATAATGTATCCATGTTGACTCTAATGGTAAGGTGATGATCGAATAAAGTTTCATTGACTTCATACAATCGCATGAAAAATGACATTAAGAGAAAGTTTATCAACTAAAATTTAAAATGAACTAGAAGCTGAAAAATTGGATATTCATGATGCCAGAAAAGACAAGCATATGACAACAGTGCCAATATGGCTGGTAAGTACAAGGGAGCAAGGGCAAGGATTTTAAAAGTTAATATTTTTGCACTATTTGTACCTTGCACAGCTCATAACATAAATTTAGCTGGTGTCCACACTGCATCAACAATGGCATAAATGATCACTTTTTTTGGTTGTGTGCAGAAATTATTTAATTTTTTCTCGTCTTTAACAACACGATAGGAAATTTTGATGAAGCTGCTGCTTTTGTTCATTATACATTGGGATTAGTTTGGACTGCTGCTGCGTTTTGCCTCTTCATAGAAGGCTATCAATTTGTACGTGCACAACATCATGTTCAGCCTGAGGCAAGTTTCTGATGATACATTCTAATTGTGTGACAGTCTGAAAGATATTTGGCCTTGTTCATCAGGTATGCGAATTTGGTTCCTTTTTCTAGAGCTCTACGTTACACTTCGGTCAACTCATAATTACTAAGGTTGACAACATTAGAGTTTGTATTTATACTACCATGACTTCCACGATAGTGAATAAGCCTATTATTGACTTCACTATCAACTACGAAATAAAGTTTGCCAATATGGGTATTGGTCAATGATTTGACCGAGTTTTCTATTAAAGTCTAGGTGACAGTAAACACACTGTTCATAATAGGGTGTTCGCGATTTGACAGATCCTCATAAGCAGTATAACACTTTCTACTAAGGAAATCAATAAATGATCTCTTACTTCTAATGGCACTTATTAATCTTTTCTTCTCCGCATTTTGAAGTATGCAGTTGTCAGGGAACGAGAGAGGAGCCATATGAATACGAAAGTGGCTCAGGATGATATACAGCTAGTCAGAAATCCCAGATGAGCACACTCCTTTGCGAGCTCGATTCTTGCTGACTGGAACATTTGTAAAGCTGCACTCCACATTGTCTCAAAATATGCAATAGAACATCCAACTCCACAAAAGCTATCTGCCATTAACTTTCTTATAAGAAGAGCCTACACTCATTCTTCAAGCGAGAGTAGTCTACAGTCTGAAATAAAGTTTATTTTTAAATTGGCGGATAAACACGGATATCCAAGGACATTGGTTAATAGATTATTCTGCAGAATTAGTAACGAAAGAACCATAAGTCTAGAACAAGACCCAAAGCTAACAAACGGTTTGTGGGAGCATTGGACCAGCACCCACACATCACTAACGCATTATCACGCATATGCTCAAAGCATAACATACAATTCGGTACTCGATCAAAGAATCTCATATCATCTGTTAGAAAAGATGAGACAGCAACCGATATTATGAGCAAATGGGAAGTGTACAACATACCACTGTTAGACACCTCAACAGGAGAACATGTTAGTAACAATATAGGCTTGACACAGAGAAGTTTGGGTATTCGTGTCTAGGAACATAAGTATGGTATTCGAACTTTCCTCAATAATACGGCATTATCTAGAAACGTCGTAAATGGAACATTGCAACCGGACTGGGCGAACATTAGACTGCTGAACACTCCTGCGTACGTACACTCACTGCATCTTGTTGAAATCCTGTACATTGAAGCCTTGGGGGGGGGGGGGACAGGTGCTGTAACGATAACATGCCAGTGGACATACCAAAAGTTTGGAAAAACCACGTCGTCGATTTGAACTTTGAATTATAATTATAAAATAAATTTAATAAAACAATAACATGTGAATTTGACAATTTTAAGCACAACACAATTTGTATTATCACGAGTAACTAAAGTCGAAAATTGTATGTATTGCTCGACTGTGATGGCAACACCTTAACCTTGTGACGCTTGAGAACTATACCATGGTGCATTGCTGTGCTCCTATAAAGGTCTACACAAGTACTGCATTAACCTCTGTTCTACCTGATGATGGGGTAAGTGTTACCTCGAAAGTGCTAGTGGAGGTTTCAATTTGTAAATAGTTTTCATCTTTTATTAAATATCGTGCAAAGACGGTGGTATTTGTTTTATATGACATATTGCACAAATTGTGCTTTTATCTAAACAATAGGCCTTTTGAACTTACAGTTTTTGCTCTGAATAACTTTTTTTTCAATTCCAAAGCTGCTTCTATAAGCAAAAACATGGGTTAGCAATGGGTTCTCCATTAGCACTTCTCCTAGCAAATTATTACATTAGTAAAATAGAAGAGGCCTTTTTCTACTGAAACCTATTTTTCTGCATGCATACTAAATACATGGATATGATATCCTTTTCATCATTGATCAAAGTTAAAGTGAAATCTCAACAAAATTTCTAGAAGGCTTTAATTCCCAAGACGAATCCTTGAAATTTGCAATAGAGGGACAAAACGAAAATAAGCTAAATTATCTGGACATTACTTCAAAACGGGAAAGCCAAAATCTTACCACAGAGTTATACAAGAAACCTACAAATACTGATAAAATTTTAAATTATAACTCAGATCACTCTAAACATATCAAGAAAAAATGTGGCATTACAATTTAAAGAAAAAAATAGAAAAGCTGAATAACTATATTTTGGTTAATGTAATAATATAACTGTATAAACTATGTGCCTAATCTATGTGAAGTATCAATAGGTGTACTGTGGTCTACTACAGGTCTGTTGCAGGCCTGAAAGTTCTAATGTTTTCTATATGAATTTAATAATAAACTTCATTACATTAAATCATCTAAACAGTCAAATGTGTTATTTGAATCTGTTATTTGAATAATGATTGTGTAAAGACTGCCAAAATCAACATACTTAGTACTACAATACTGTTTCACACATTACTTAGTGCAGTGCAATTAAATATGATATTTGTACTTATTACAGCCTAGTTCTGTTCATATTTCCTTTTGTCAACAGCAGCTATAAAATAATTTTTAGAATAGTGTCTGAACAGTAAGGGCTCATTGAACTGCATGCTAAAAAGGACGACTTAGCCCTAAATCATACAACTGCTTGAATGTAATTTTGTCCGTGTCTGATATCTCTCCAAAGTACAACTTTTCAGTAAGTACAAACATATATACATATCACTAAGCTGTTCTCTGAGATTCAGAGGTTAGCTCCACAAAGAAATACAAACTACCAGATAATTTTTACTTACTGTTGCAGTATCAAACTTCTCCATGTACCACTGAGATCTTGACATAAAACTCTGGCTTCACTGACATCCATCACACGCAGTACACAAGATCTTCTATACTTTATACTCATAATCTTTTTCTCATTCAGACACTCCTGAATCTGATCCTCCCATGACTTCCTTGGCCTTCCTCTGCCTTTCCTTCCTGCCACTTGGGCTAAAAATATTTCCTTAGTAAGCATCTCATCACTCATTCTTTCAACATGGCCAAACCACCTAAGAATATTAGTCTTCATCTCGCTATCAACAGTCTGCTTCACATTACACAACTGCAACACATCTTCATTCCTTTCATAATCAGAACTTGTCTTGCCACAAACCCTCCATAAATAACGCATTTCTCCAGCACACAAATGACTCCTATGTTTCTTCAGTAGTACCCAGGTTTCATTGCCAAACATCAGACAAGGAACAATTACACTTTCATACACAGCCATGCAGAACTCTCTTGAGAACCCATCATTGCTGTGAAAACCTCCCAAAGCAGCCGGGAGTTTCAATGAAGAATTCACTCGCCTACTAATTTCACCATCCAGTTTGTTCTCTCTGTCACACATACTTCCTAAATACACAAACTAATTCACCTGGTCACTTGCTGTGCCATTTAGACTTACCCTGCATTCAGTACTAACACAGTTCCTCGCTCAAAAAACATAACTTTGGTTTTCCCCTTATTTATACTCAGTTTGAATTTCATGCAAACTTTGTAACATCGGGGACAACATGCTCTGCAACTCACTTTTGCTCTCTGCCAACAGGATAGTGCCATCAGCATACAGCAATCTGCACACACTGATATCACCAAGACAAACTAGTATTATCTATTTTGGCATCATGCATGCATCCATAAATATATTAAACAGCCATGGTGACATTACACAACCTTGTCTGACTTTCACTCATACACAATCTTTACTGCCAGCATACATGGCTTTTACATTATTAAGTAGATTCTCAGGAACACCATATTCATTCAATACCTTTCACAAAAGTGTCCTATTTACTCGGTCCTAAGCTACTCTAAATCTATGAAAGCAGCAAAAACTTGTTTACCAACAGCCAGATACCTTTCAATCATGCATAGTGCAAAAATTGGGTTGGCGTAGGCATAAAAATATTCAGAATATCCCACACTTTCTCTCATGTAAAAACTCTTAACTTTTTCAATAACGACCTTAACAAACACTTTCCCTGGAACATTCAGTAGGCTAATACCACAATAGTTCTTGCAGTCAGTCTGATCACCTTTTCCCTTATACAAGCGAACAATAATAGCATCCTGAGGGATCATTCCTAACTCCCAGCACAACTGTCAAATTTCAGTTAACCAGTCAATTACAGAGTCACTGCCATATTTCAATATCTCGGCAGTTATGCCATCAACTCCCAGAGCCTTACCATTCTGAAAAGATTTTAGAGCTTTACACACCTCTCTTTGCAAGATCCCTCCTGTGCTTCCATCCTTCAATGTGACATCATCTGCTTCTGCCTCAGAATCACCTTTGCTTTCTTGATCTAATACTCACAGAAGTATTCACCCCATCTTTCACTTAACTCATTGGGCTCCCATATCATTTCCCTGATCTTATCCTTCACACAACTTAGTTTTCCCTGAGTCTGATGTACTTCCAGAAAGTTTGCCTATCTTTCCAAAAAGCCAAATCATGCCTTTCTACCTTCTCCTTATATTTTGCCTTACTTTAGCAAACCAGCTTAGCTGCTTCATGCTTTTTACAGCAATATTCATCCACAGAAACTGTACTTTGCAACATCCACAAATAAGTTTCCTTCTTTCTCTTTATTGCCTCTTCAATCTCACTATTCCGCCAAGCATCACCTCTATTGTTACCCACTGTTGTGGTGCCACATACCTCTTCAGCAACAATGACAACACAGTTCTTAAAATATTCCCACTTCTTTTCTACATCCCTCTCACCAGACTTCAGATCCTTCAGTCTTTCTCTGAGTAAGTCAGAATAATGCTGATTAACTTCAGGGAGCCTTTCAACCTTTATGATTTCTATCCAAGGCCTCTTCCTATTTCTTTTCCTCCAACCAACATTCAGTTTCACTTGTGACACTACCAAGTAATGATCAGAGCCAACATCTGCACCTTTCATCACACGAGTGTCAACAACTAAGTATTTCAGACGCTGATTGTAGAAAACAAAATCTATCGCATTCTTTTGACCAAGAGTACATTTTCCCAAGTATATGTAAAGATATACTTGAGGTTGTAAAACATATTAGATACACGCAAATCATTCTCAGTGCAGAGTTCAATTAATCTTTCACCATTATGATTCACACAAGGATCATTAAACTTACCCAGAACATTGTCAGAAATTGCATTCTGCACACCTACTATAGCACTGAAATGCCCTGCTATTATAACTTTCTCTTTAGCACCAAACTGGCTCAAATCAACTTTTAGCTTATTCTAGAAATATTCCTATTAGAAGGTCACAAATCACAAGGCGCATACACTACAATTACTATTCTCTGAAGTTTCACTTCCAAACAAATCCAAAGAATTATCTCACTTATGCAGCTATAGTGAATCAAGTTGTTCATCTTTTCACTTAAAATCACACCTACACCAGCCTGTTATCTTGCATTATCCAATACTCTAGACCACACACACTGTTCCATTCACTTCTTTTTGGTTTCACTTACACACAGCACATCTAATCTGTACTTATCTCTTCAATCACCTCATTCATCTTGCCATTTATACCTCTAGTATTCCATACACCAATCTTGCACTCACTCAGCCAAGATCTGTTTCTGATTCGCCTTTTTCCAGTTAGTTTCTGTGGTGGACCATCCTTCACAAATGTGGTAGGACCATCATATCCCTCACTAGGGTCTGGATATTGATTTCTGTGTGTCTTTTTAATCAGGTAAGTACACCAGTGTGGAAGATTAGCCCACAGCTGATGGTTCCAGTTGGTCATTCAACCTAAGGATTCTGGAACAAAACCCAGTTAAGTTGAGGTCTTTTTGCCAATGTCACACAGAACTAGCTGGCACCTCTCCAAGATTCACAGAGGCCCTTGTTGCTGTTCTGTGTGCCATTGTTGCCCATTGAGCTCCCTGAAGAGGCAAACCCATCTCTCACTAAGATTGCACGCTTTTTGGTAAGTTAATTTATATATTAGCAATACCAGCAAACCTTTTTGATTCTAATTCATATACACTGGTGTGCAAAAATCAACGACGAAGAGGAGAAGTTAGCATAACGGTGGAACGAGCAGGCAGAATGGACTGAAAGGCCACTCAGAAGATAGACACACAATCACACCTCCAACATCATCGAAAGGGACCGGTTTGGAGGTGGCGGAGTTCTCGTTTGGGGCGGTATCATGCTTGGTAGCCGTACTGTCCTCCACATCTTCCAAGGAGGTTCAGTCACTGGTGTCCACTATTGTACAGAGGTTCTCCTGCCTCACATGCATCTGTTTAGAGGTGATGGGGGTCCTGAGTTCCTCTTCATGGACAACAACGCTACACCTCATCATACAGTGGATGTTGCAGAGCTGTTGGAGAGTGAAGATATTCAATGCATGGATTGGCCCGCAAGGTCCCCGGACCTAAATCCAATTGAACACGTGTGGGACTTCCTCAAGAGATGCTTGGCAGCATGTCACCAGCCGCCAGCAACGATTCTGCAGCTGCGATTGGCGCTACAAGAGGAATGGGCTGCAATGCCTCAACAGCTCCTTGACAACCTCGTCCTCAGCATAGACAGACGTAAATCCTGCAATGCAGTCAGGAGTGATCATATCCCCTACTAAAGACTGGATTTTTCTTGGCAGTTGCCTGTCACATGGACGTTTCCGTCTTCTGTCCAGTTGTGCTCGAAGCTACCTTTTCAATAAAGTTCCTTTGTAGCCTTTGGATTCCTTGTTTGGACGGTTTTGCTCACTTGCCCCATATTGTTATATCTTGGGGATCTTATGGTATGATTTGAGTCGATGTGGAGCACTTCTGCACGACGTTACATTCGAAAAACCGTCTCGTCCTTAATTTTTGCACGCCAGTGTATTTCATATTTTTATGTTTGATAGGCATGACCCACATTAAATGTGCTGTACTAAGTAACATGTGAAATAGTATTGCAGACAATAGTACACCTATTGATAACTTCACAGAAAAGTTTAATTCATGTTCGAAAGCTAAAGAAAAACAAAAATAAATTAAAATCCATCTTATCGGAAAATAATTACCCATAAAAAAATACATGAATGATTGGAGGAGAATCCTACTAGGAGAAGAACAAACACTATTGAAGGAAATCAGCAATCATTCATTATAAAATTAGGTTAGGTCATTATAAAATTAGTTTTTTTTAAATAAAATTAAAAATTACTTATCCCTAAAACAAAGAGAAGAAAATACTTTACTCCAGGAAGTAGTCGTTTATAAAATAAACTGTTCATGTGGTTTACAATACATAGAAGAAATGGGATGAAGGTTAACACCAGAATTAATGAACACAGAGCAGTAATATGGAACATTTCAAGTAAAACAGGATTAAATAGGTACATAAAACAAACTGGCCACAAGATGGACTGGAACTTCATAAAAGTTATCAAGTGAATTTCACTCAATTATCTGGAAATTAGAAAATATGTGGAAATTTACAAGATACAAGGTGGCAACATCAAAGACCATGCCAGATGGTAAATCAACCAGACTTGGTTGCCAGACCTGTGGAAATTGTAAAATGCAGGAACTCTTGATAATGATCTAGTGTATTGATCAAAAATTTGAGAGGTAATGTATCTTAAAAAATTTATCCTCTATAATTCCTGTTAAGTTTTCTTGTTACCGACTGATATTGGAGATATTGCCATGATGCTTGAGAATGGCAGCTTTGTTTTCATGATCTGGATCATTCAGTAGTGGTTTGTTTTCAGTATGGGCTAAATAGCAAGGGCAGAAGATTTTTAAATGCTAAAATATTTCCTCAATAACAGAGGAAAAGAATGACTTCAGATAATTTTAAAAGGCTGTAATGTTCAGCCAAGAAAAACATGATTTTTTTAAGTTAACATATTGCCATTGCCATGTACCTATATTTTCATTGTATTGTGTATTTAATAAATGCTTTACTTGCCCATTTTAAAGACTTGCTGCCTCACTGCTGATCTCTTACACTTTTAGCCTCTGCGGGCTTACACACCATGGTTAAGTTGAACAGGGGCTTATTCTGCTTTTAATTATTTTAGACCAATTTTCAAAGTGAATACCACTTCTTTATCTTCAGATAATAATAGTGTATTACACACACAATTTAACATTACATCACCACTTAAGTTGTGCTAGAAAATATTTTTTTTGAAGAAATGGGTAGCTTACATCACAGCCAAGATTACCTATATATTTTTAGCCATTTGTGATAACTGTTCTACTGGGTAGTATACATACATAGAGCATAACACCTCCACTTACAATTGTTATGAACTGGCAAATACTTTGATATAGGAATATAACCAATGAGATTTGTGATAAAAAATTTCCACTCTATTATACATGTATATTTGCATTTATCATATCCTACTTCTATAAAACCAATTGAAAAACATAATACTCCATAATTTGAGACTCAGTGAAAATAATCGCCCACCAG
Organism: Macrothele yani; assembly: GCA_039090855.1. Classification (NCBI taxonomy): domain Eukaryota; kingdom Metazoa; phylum Arthropoda; class Arachnida; order Araneae; family Macrothelidae; genus Macrothele; species Macrothele yani. Next base: position 6,456,687 of record CM077005.1, read on the forward strand.
TCAAACTTAGTGAAGAGGAAGCTGGAAGAAGGAATGGAAATAACTAGAAGAAGAAGTACCACAATTAATGATAATTGCAGTAGGGCACTTCTCACTGAGTGACAGCAACTACTCCAGTGATGTAGTCCTGACGAACTAGGTTCTAGTTCAAAAGTTTAACCACCAATTTTTTTAAATTAATTACCTCTATGGACCATAAAATAGTTAGTTACACAGTGAATTATGAATAGAGGAGCCATAAATTCATTTACAACTAACTAGGATACATTTGCTTCATACACTGAGAAGAACATGACTAAGTTTATTCCTATGTTTTCTACCACATCTTCAGTTTTCAGAACTACTGTTTTAATCAAAACTACACCAATTTAAAATACTTTTTGCAAACTAAGTTTAAAAGTCAAAAGACATTCATTACAGCCAAACATTTAGTGGCTTTGTTTCTGAATGAAATCAAAATATACCAAATTTTTTTTCAGTAAAATCCAAAAATACTGTATACAGTGGAAGAAATATTCTCATAATATGCGGTCAGAGAATATTCCGATGCTCTTAACACTCAGACACTTGCGAATTCGCTGTTGTGGATGGTGCAATGGATAGCATGCTCGGATGGTAATCGGGAAATGCGGGTTCGATTCCCACTCCACGGCGATGAAATTTTAAAGTTTTCTGATGTGATTGAATTCACGTGTGAAACAGTAGTTACACAGTCAATTCAGTGATGTCTGATTGCTGTGTTAATTACCAAAAATACTGGTTTTAAAATTATTCCATGCTATATCCCACAGAACTTAAAAATTATTCAACAATATTTCCACAAGATACTTATTTGTTTAGATATACTCAGTACCATTTTTAATTTTATTTTGGGGTCTAACAACCATCATGAGCAACTCGATGGGCTATAAGCAGTTGTCCAGAGGAGTGCCAGTTCCATAAGACAAGTGCAACATCTATGCCTCACCAGAATTCAAACCTAGATCCATCTTGGACGAATAATCAAAAGCCAGTGCTTAGATCATTGTGCCACTAGGTGGCTTATTTTTATTTCATCAGAAACTACAAGCAGAAAGATCATGTGTGTGAACAGTTTATAACACACCAGTTCAAAATAAAAGTACTACGTTGTTTTTTCTTTTACTCACTAGCTTCTTCCAAGCGGATATCAACAGTGTCTTCTCCAAGAGGATTCCTGGCAATGCAAGTGTAAGTGCCATATACCTTACTCCAACTAGCAGTGTCACTCAGTTTCACCTAAAACAAAAAGGAAAATTTAGCAATGGATTTGTTAAAATACACGAGGAGCTAAATGTTATAGCTGCTACGTATTTATTTATAGCAAAATAAACCAATTATTTATAAAATATAATGATCTGGAACTCCATATACCATGTAAAAAAAACTAAACTTCTTTATTCATCACGCTTTCAGCACCAATGGTTGCCTTTTTAAAGGCATAAGATTAAAACAGTAACAAAATGAACATTAAAAGAATCAAATATTAGCAGACAGCTCAAATTAAGTTTACAAGAGTTAATATTGTCAATACATAACATAGATACTGTGATCACTGCAGCATGCTACTTCTGGAGTCACCACAAATGAAAATGTAGTAGCATTAGCATGCTACAAATTAAAGTAGCTTGTAGTGGAAAATTATGCTACAAATTGCTCCACTTTGAAACAAAGGGGAAAAGAATTCCTCAAATCACATGCTTTTTTTGGATTTCCTGAAGTGCTATTGGTTGGAACAGGGGCTAAGTGTGCCCTACATATAATCACATGCCTGACTTGTCTTACATTGTGAACAACACCAGGCAAACAGTTTATTATTTTTCCCCTTATACCCTTTTCACTGCTGAACATGTATTTCCCATTTAAAAAGATAACAAAAGTGGTGAAACCATAACCGAAAATACATTTGTAGAAATTTGTAGATAAATATTTCCTCACTAAATGTGGAGAAAATTGTTCTTCAACCTACAAGCTGTTTAACAAAGCATCACTCTTTGGTGATGCTTTATAATATCACTTGCATGGACAGAAAGAAATTATCTTCTTCTCGATTTCCATTTTTAAACAAATTAGAACAAATTAAAATACAGATTGAACCAGCATATAAATAATTGGAATAAAAAAGAAGCTAAAACCGCATTAACCCAATACTGTCTGGAAAATCATCATTATCCAAGGTTTGAAGATATTAAAATTATTAAGAGCTGTAAAAACGAAAGGCAGTTGCGAATTGCAGAATCAATATTAATCGAAAAAAACAGATCAAGATTATGCAACATTAATGAGCCTAGCAACTTAAGTGAACAATGGAAGGCTTTAATAAAAATGGAGCAACAGCTAAGAGAGAAGAAAAAGAAAAAGAGCAATAATGACAATAGATGGCGCCAGAGACGCAGAGATTGCGACTGAGATCCGGACCTCAATAAATCAGCTCACTTGAGCTGTGGTAGGCTGGTGAGACACAGCTGCCTCCTGATGAAGACAGTGCCTGTTGAAAGCGCTAGAGGGTTCTGTATGACGGGCTGGAATGAGGTTGGCACATGCAATAGGGTTAACACGGAGTTTGAAACAGATTGAGAACTTTTTTTTAAATCACAGTTGACAAATGGTTTAACTGCCTGTGAATGTATACAGTGTAAATATGTACATAGTGGTTTTTAACGGAATGTATGAATGAGTGGTTATAGTGTGTGCATGTGCGAGATTTTTTTATCGTGATGACGAGCTATAGTTACTTTTCATGTGGCAGAAAGAAACCTGTGTGCGTTGTTCAGTAAATAATAATAATAAAAAAAAGAGATAGTATGACGTTTCATCCCCGGAAGAAGAAAAATCATAGGCAAAGAGTCAGTTCAACCTCAGAAAGCCAACAACAATATAATTGACGTGCTAGAAGTGTTACAAGATGAAAAATGACCGGGATCTTTCGTCTTTCGGGTAAGTGAATGGTTGTTTTTATAGAATATCATTAGTGAATTGCATGTAAATATATGCACTTTGCAGGTGATTGATACCTAAAAGGGGCAAATATTATGATATTTCCATTTTGTTCAGAAATATGTCCCATTACACTTTTAAATGCAACATTCTTCTTAAAATCCTTTGAGGAAAAGGAGGAGTTTTGTCTGTTTTGAAGTTTAAACAACCATCATGAGCAAATTGCAAATCTAAGGTACCAAAAGCAGTCATGGGTCCCTATTTAGTACCACTGGTTCCAAGGCAGAGACAGTCAGTGCCATCAGATTAAAATACCACCCATCCATTCCTTATGCAGGACTCTAGCCTGGGGACCAAAAGGAGTCATGGGTCCCTATTTAGTACCACTGGTTCCAAGGCAGAGACAGTCAGTGCCATCAGATTAAAATACCACCCATCCATTCCTTATGCAGGACTCTAGCCTGGGCCTTTCTCGGACCACCAATCTGAAGTCCATGGGTAGTGTTATTGACAAGAATGAATGTACATATACAGAAAGCTATCTATAAAAGCCATAAGATGGATAAGCTGCCTTGGAGACACAATTTCTGACCATACATCTGAGATATGCATGATTCAAGTCATGCACAAGACACGAGTGGTTTGATTGTCTTACAGCACTGGTTTACTTTCCTCCCTGGAGCCAGCGACTCCGAATTCAGGATGGGCGACTATAGCTCTTGGTAACACCAACCCCCTCCCTTCAAAAAAAAACTTGCTGGATAACTTAACAAGAAATACACCTTTTGGGCAGTATTTTTACTTATTTTGACCTTCATAAATCTGTAGTTTCTGTATTACGTTAAAAAATTTTACACATATGGTGACTGTATGTCAAAATCGCTGTAAATGGAGAAGTTTGATATGACAACAGTAAATAAAAATCATCTGGTAGTTTGTATTTCTTTTTGGAGCTAACCTCTGAATCTCAGAGAACAGCTTAGTGATATGTGTGTATGTGACTGCAGCTGATAGGTAACTACAAAGATAAATTATTCACACAATTTTCCTCTGTATTTTGATTTCAATACCATATGTAAGAATGAACATAGTAATTCGCAGACACATAAAAATTGAGTGAAAAACATAGTCACACATAGTAATGAAACTTGTTAAGTGGTAGCCTTTGGCAGTTCTATGGTCTTTGTCACCCATGATTAACTGAATCTAAGGTCCGGTTGCCACAACTATAATGTGAATTTGAGGTGCAGGAACAGCTGCCAGATTTTAGTATAGAGATCCAAATAAATGGGATTTGGCAAGGGGTCTCTGAATTGCAATTCTAGGTAAATAAAATTGCAATGTTTTCTTCGAAATATAGAGATGCTTTTGTTGATAAATGGGGCAATTTTTTTTCTTCCTTTCTTTCCAATGAGAAACTGCAGAAGTGTCTTCAAGGGTTAGTGTAGATAATATTGTTTTTTGAAGACCATTTGATACATCTTGTTTGGACTAAATGAAGAAAAATTAAGGGAAAGATGTGATGTCATATTGAATTTCAAATTAAAGAGTAAAACATTCATTACATTCTAAGCAAAGTATCCAGAAATAACCACAATTTCTGAAAGCTCCTTTGTAGTGTAAGTATTAAGTAATATTACTTTAAAAATTATTTTTTAATCAGCCTATATTTGAGCTAGTAAATTAGTACTTGCAGATGCCATACTTTGAGTTCTGGCAGAATCAGACTCCCAAAATCTATGGTAGTGAATTTCTCTCTCGTGCTATAACTTCTTTTCAAAGCAAAATAGAAAAAAATAAAAAAAAATGTACAAAATCTTAATTTTGTGGGCCTTCAAGCATCATGGACTTCCCTGAAAATCCACCTCTGCTTGTCTGTAATAAATTTTCTCCATCTCTTTGCATATTTGCAAGATATTATGCCTCAACTATATTGCTTTCTTGATCACTAATGACCTATCTTGCACCTTCAATCTACTTTCCTTTAGATCTGCCTCTCATACCATAGCATTTTATGCCTATTATCTTTCACATGTCCATACCATCTTAATTTGTTCTCACTAACTTTTCTTGCACAGAAAATGCGCCCACCTCAGTTCTACGTCTACATTAATTTAATTGTGTCACTGGATCCACCTGTTTTCACCATATATTCATTCCTCTTACCATTTACATGTCTGTAGCTAATAACATCCTACACACCTCTCACTGACATGAGAGAGAGAGAGAGAGATCTAAATACCACGGTGAGTCTCACTGACAGAGAAAGAGATCTAATTACCACGGTGAGTCTCACTGACAGAGAGAGAGGTCTAAATACCAGGGAGAGTCTCACTGACATGAGAGAGAGAGAGGTCTAAATACCAGGGTGAGTCTCACTGACATGAGAGAGAGGTCTAAATACCAGGGTGAGTCTCACTGACATGAGAGAGAGGTCTAAATACCAGGGTGAGTCTCACTGACATGAGAGAGAGGTCTAAATACCAGGGTGAGTCTCACTGACATGAGAAAGACCATTTCCATCTCAATTCAGGCAGGCATGACCAACATGTGTCATAGCATGTGTCAGTTGACCACCTCCAATTTTTTTGAAAAAATTATGGTAGCTACTCCTAATAGAGATATAAAGTACTGCAAAAGGATTTTTCATAAAAAAATTTTTTGGTAGAGCTACAGCATTTTGAAAATAGGCAAAAAATACACTCGTGACGAAAATCATGTGAAATGCCAAATTTTTAAGTGCACACTGTTCCTGAACTATAACAGGTAGAGAGACTAATTTTTTTTTTTTAAGTTATGGAATTGGCCAAAAAAAAAAAAAAAAAAAAGAATTTAAATTTTCCACAAATTTAGGATTTTCTTTTTTTAAGAAAAAGATTTATCAGGTGGGTAAGTGTGCTAACTTGCACCACTACTAGGGTTGTCTTAGCAGTAATTTTATTTTTATCCTGTGATGCTTGTAACTCACAAAATTAATTTTTAAAATATACAAAATCTCAAAAATCAACATTTTTGAATTGCAATATCTCAAAAACCCCATTTTTTAAATTCTGAAATTTTGTCCAAACAATGTCCTAATGGTAGGTAGTTTACTGGGGGAGTCAAGGTTACTGGATTTTTGCCTTGAAAATTTCTTACATATTTTTGAAAATTACTTTTTTTCAATTTCTTTTTTTCCCAATTTTTAAAAAATGGCACTTTTTTTTCAAATTTTTGAATTAAGTGAAAAAATGAGAACTGTAAACATTATTTAATAATTTTTTTTTATAACAGGAGAACACAATTCCCTGCAGGACTCGCACTAAGCATTCACCAAGTAGCCAAATGCGACTAAATCCGAAAATGGCAAGAAAAAATTAGTAACAGTGAAAATGGTGGTGAATGATTTTACGAAACTTGGGCAATTTTTGACCCATGGATTAACTGCAATTTGCAGTAATTTTTGGGCTAAACTGCAGCTGATATGATTTCAAAGTTTGATTTTCCAAAGCTGTGGCACTGAAAATGGTACTGCCAGTGCAATTTTTATGGAGTACTGTGAAACACCTATTAAGGCTGCTTGAGAGTCATTGGGGGAGTCAATGAAAATAAGAGTTACTGAAAGTGGGGGATATCGAGAAAAAAGAAACTTCCGTAATTTATAACGAGCGGATCCAGAGAAATGAGATAGCAGAGGTTAAACAGTCTGCAGTACATAGTCCAGTGTTGGTGTTGCACTTTGACTTTGCTCAGAACTGATCTGTAATTCTACCTGATGAAGTGCGAAGTTACTACTGGCAAACGATTTCCACTTCTCACTCTTTACATGCATTGTATATTTTCCAAATGACACTAAGTCTTTTGTGGTAGCATGCAATGATATAAGCCATGACACAGCACATGCTCTGTGTGCTATTCTGCTCATAAAAAGTGAAATTGCTAAGACTTGTCCTCTGAAAGAATTTAAAACAATTGTTTACATCTCAGATGGAGCAGCCGGGCACTTCACTTCAAAAACAAATATCAGATTTTTTGAATAAAGCTCATATTGAGAAATGGCTTCCTAGTTTAATTGAATTAATAATCTAAAGCAACTTATGGGAATTTACTAGGAAATTTTTTCATTTATAGCAAATTTTCGGAGAAAACTCTTCTCCTTCTTCAGGCTCTCTTGTTGTTGTCACTTTTTGCTTGTCACTATCATGGTTACGGTTTACCTTGACGGTTACGGTTAACCTTGACGGTTTAGGTTATTTTTCAACAAATCCTGCCAGATGTTAGGCAGGGAAAATCCTTTGCAGTCATTGATGATGGAATTTTGATTTTTCTCAATCTCTATTCCTTCTTTCAGTTTTCTTTTTGGAAATTGCTTTGGAAACTGATTACTTTAAGGGAATTCCAATCCATGCTGTGCCCAGTTTCTCTAACATGCCTATCTAATCCAGTCTTGGAGCAATTTTTTATAGCTGCTTTATGCTCAGCTATACGAGTTTCTAGTCTGCGACCTGTTTCACCTATGTAAGATAGTCCACAACTACAATTTACTTCATAAACTATTTTTTCCCTAAAATAGTTCAAAGAGAAGAAGATATTTTAAAAATGCAAGGAGTAGTTTATGAAGTAAATTGTAGTTGTGGACTATCTTACATAGGTGAAACAGGTCGCAGACTAGAAACTCGTATAGCTGAGCATAAAGCAGCTATAAAAAATTGCTCCAACAAGACTGGATTAGATAGGCATGTTAGAGAAACTATGCACAGCATGGATTGGAATTCCCTTAAAGTAATCAGTTTCCAAAGCAATTTCCAAAAAAGAAAACTGAAAGAAGGAATAGAGATTGAGAAAAATCAAAATTCCATCATCAATGACTGCAAAGGATTTTCCCTGCCCAACATCTGGCAGGATTTGTTGAAAAATAACCTAAACCGTCAAGGTTAACCGTAACCGTCAAGGTAAACCGTAACCATGATAGTGACAAGCAAAAAGTGACAACAACAAGAGAGCCTGAAGAAGGAGAAGAGTTTTCTCCGAAAATTTGCTATAAATGAAAATATTTCCTAGTAAATTCCCATAAGTTGCTTTAGATTATTAATACAAATATCAGTTCTATGAACTTATGAAGGGGGACCCAAATGTAACAAGGAAGTGGATCTTCTCAGCCGCAGGCCAATGCAAGAGTGCATGTGATGGTGTGGGTGGCCTGTGCAAACATTTTGCTACTAAATTCAACTTACAGAAAGAAGCTTCACAAGCTATAAGAGATGCACCTTCATTTGTTGAAACTGTCTCCCCCTTGATCATAAAAACTAAACTTTTACTCCTCACAACTTGTGAAGTTCAATCCTATCAAACCAGCAAAGTAGAAGAGTGGGATACAGTAAAATCTGTTGTTGAAATACAGTCACAGCATTCCTGGTTAGTACAAGGAAATAAACCATCAATGGCCAGAACAGTCTGGCACCCACATAAAAGCAATGCAATTTTCAAGCCAACAACAAAAAAAAACCATTTTCTGTTAATGATTTTCAAATAGGAGAATTTATAGGATGCATTTATGATGATAACTGGTGGATGGATGGGACAGATTACAAACATATTTAAAGAATTTGAGGACATAACAGTATCTTTCATGGACCAGCCAGAGGTTTTTGGTGGCCAGAAGAATGTGGCAAGAAAACAGAGAAGTGTCCAGTGCCCTTAAAAAATGTACTTCTAAAGGTGAATGCCCCAACGTCTGTTGGATGTTCTGCACAACTTCATACCTTTGATGAGAAAGAAATCTATAAAATCCAGCAGCTGTTCTGAATTTTAATAATTTGTAGTTATGATGGTAAGCTCATAATTTTTTTTGAGGCTTTTTTTTTTATGTAAATAGAAATTGAATCTTAACTGCAACTGAGATAAAGTATTGTATGTGTAAAGACTATGGATTAAAAAAAATAAACATGTACATAGGTGACAATTATTGAAAATCATAAAAAATGACTTTAAAATATAGATTGACTCTGCAATTTGGAATATATATTAAGGTAAACTTTTCAGAAATATCCTTCAAAGTTTTTTTTTTTTTTTTTTTAAATAATAACCCAACAATTCCTATGAGCAGTTCTAATTCTGACTATTAGATAGCTCTAATCATTCTACTATTCTCTTTTACGTGCACTATTTCAAAATAACTTGCACAATATTCTACAGGATAATGCTTACCCTTTGGCATTCCTTGCTAGCGACGAGAAACATTTCACACACGTTTTCCGGTCTTTGTTGCTGTTATTGTCCTAAAGTCCATTATATGAGATGAAGTAGCTTTACTTCACACACTTTTCGCTGGGTATACTTTGTGGATCTTCGCTTTAGGATTCAAACACACCAACTTTTACCGTTCTTTATACTCGAAATTTTCGCCCAGTCTCTAGGCATCCTCAGGAGCGTGGAGACTTTTCCACCGATGTTTGTGGTTAACTTCGCGCAAATGGAGTCCGATACTCCTTGTTGCCATTCGTCAGATATACTTTCTGGGATATATTTCGTTATCAAACCCGGCTAGCGCCATCTATGTTTCATCAATTTTTTTACTTTTCCTATCCTGGTTTTTTTGTCTTGTTTGTCTGTTTTTCTTTTGTTGTTCTTTTTCTTGTCTTATTAGTTCTTTCCACAGGCTAGATAATGTGCTAGTGTCGTTCTGGTTACATACCCTTGTTTTATTTTTATAGATTAAGATTGCTTCTTCCCTCCTCATTTGCCTTTCAGAAAATAAATAAAAGAATAAAAAATCTGAAAAGCAAATGAGGAGGGAAGAAGCAATCTTAATCTATAAAAATAAAACAAGGGTATGTAACCAGAACGACACTAGCACATTATCTAGCCTGTGGAAAGAACTAATAAGACAAGAAAAAGAATAAAAAAATAAAAAAATAAAATGTTATTTTGATGAAACATAGATGGCACTAGCCAGGCTTGATAATGAAATATATCCAAGAAAGTATATCCGACGAATGGCAACAAAGAGTATCGGACTCCATTTGTGCGAAGTTAACCACGAACATCGGTGGAAAAGTCGTCACGCTCCTGAGGATGCCCAGAGACTGGGCGAAAATTTCGAGTATAAAGAACAGTAAAAGTTGGTGTGTTCAAATCCTAAAGCGAAGATCCACAAAGTATACCTAGCGAAAAGTGCGTGAAGTAAATCTATTTCATCTCATACAATAGACTTTAGGACAATAACAGCAACAAAGACCAGAAAACACATGTGTGAAATGTTTCTCATCGCTAGCAAGGAATGCCAAGGTAAGCATTATCCTCTAGAATATTGTACAAGTTATTTTTAATAACCCAACAGTAAGGTTTGAGCAGGAGAGAAGTGCATTTTCAAAAATTTGTTGGAAAATTTAAAGGCAAAAATCCAGTAATCTGATTCCCCCAGTTAACTACCTACCATTAGGACATTGTTTGGACAAAATTTCAGAATTTTAAAAAATAGGGTTTTTGAGATATTACAGTTCAAAAATGTTGATTTTTTGAAATTTTGTATATTTTAAAAATTAATTTTATAAGTTACAAGCATCACAGGATAAAAATAAAATTACTGCTAAGTAGTACTGGCCCTGGAAGAAATGCATCTATATATATATATATATATCAGGATAAAAATAAAATTACTGCTACTTGTACTGGCCCTGGGAGAAATGCGTCTGATATCCCCAGAGTGTTGAAAGTGTTAAGATTTCTATCCACATAGAACACAAATAACCAGTGACAGCCTACCATCCCAGTCTTACTTTAGAGTTAAGAAACCACTTAACAGTATTTCCTTCCATCATCATTATTACAAGGCTCTTTCTTGTTATTAATTTCAATAGCCTGCCATTTACTCCATAACTTTTCAGCATATCAAACATCTTTTTCACTAGATACTCAAAGACCTCTTAATCTCATTCAGTGAAAAACCTCTTTAAATCATCATTCACATCATGAAACCTTTAGGAAACTGTCAGAGTGCAAATATGAGTATATTATCCTGGCATGCCCTATGCTTCCTGAAGCCAAATGTTAATCACTCAGCAACACTATTCTTCACTCTCCTTCACATTTACTTCTGATTTGTCCATTTTTAATCTAAAATTTTGTTACATTCAAAATGCATTGTATTGGGGAATAATTTCTTATTACAGAAAAATACATACCATAAGAGTACTAGGGGAAATGGTTCCATTGATTGAATAGCGTTCATCTATTACAGGATCAATTTCTTCACTCTGAAATTTCCATATAATTGAAGCATTTGGATTTGCCTCTGCAATACATGTCAGTTTAGCTGGATTGGCACTCCAAGTCTTGACCTCTCGTAGTGGAGTGGAGCTTGTGTTGGGAGGAACTGGAAGTATATACATAAAATTTAAATCAATGAAATCATGTCAGAAAAAAAAATGATAGATATTTTTACATTTATTTTACACATAATCATAAGTACTTCTCAATAACTGGAACACAGATTTTGCTTCAGTGATAACAGAAATACAAAATTACACTCGAAGTTTCCTAATTGGGAACTAACTATTGAATGCCATTAAACACCTGGAATAGAAATGTGTAGAAACAGCACACTTAAATACTTCATTACTTGAGAAAACCAAAACTTCACTAAGTATTAAATAGAAATCTATTATAGACTTGACAGTAGCCTAAAACATATCTTAGTGAGCAATTGCTATCTGAGATCTAAACATCACTTAATGTCAGTACAATTTTTGAGTCAACATAAGACAATAGGTAATGATCCAGACTGTGCAATCCATGTTTACATTATAGCTATGCAGATGCATGAAGTACTAAGTTATAATTTGGCCTTCAGTCACTCTAGAAATAATTGAGAAACAAATCTTCATGAACAAATTTTTTCATGACATCTACAGCACATGGCAAGCACATATTAATATCATTCATTGTCCAAACAGAATGGCATTAACATGTGCCTGCCATGTACTGGTAATGGCTCTATGGGGAAACTGTAAAATAATGTGCCTCTATGACAAGAAATATGACATAGAAGCACACAATATTGTTTCTATGTCAAGAATGACTTCAGTCCATAGTACTGTGGTTTCTTTTCCAGTGGCACAGTTGCATCACACCTGTTTTCCATGAAGGGGGTGGGGGATATTCTTCGTGTGTTTTTCTTACCTATTCTCTTCCTGTGGCACAGCAAAGACTGTCACAGCATTAATCTAATTACTAATCAAAATTACTATTATGAAAATTTTTACTGCGAAAATTTAAAACTTTTGTAGAAAAAAATTCCCATAATAGTAGTTTTGAGTAAGAAACTAGGAAGCCAATTTTCAACATGAGCTTTATTCAAAACATTAATCTAGTTGATAATTCGGCTACAAATTATAGTACCTTCTGTTACTAAATTCTAATGAATGCCAGTAACTGCAATGAACCACTTTTTCTTGCACAGTAATACACAGACTGTCGTTATGAAAATTATCTTGTTTAGCACAGTCATCATTCATCATCATTGTCAACCATTATCAATCCACTGCTGGACGAAGGTCTCCCCAAGTTTCCTCCACAACGGTCTGTCTTGTGCCAGTCTCCTCCATGTCACTCCCGCATATTTACGAATTTCATCCACCCATCTCCCATGTGGTCTTTTTCTGGGTCTTTTCCTGTCCCTTGGAATCCAATCTAAAATTTCGGCTGTCCATCTATGGTCTGTCCTTCTGGCAGTATGTCCAGCCCATTGCCATTTCAGGAATTTAACTCTGATCATGATGTCTTCCACTCTCGTCATTTTTCGGATCCACGAGTTCCTCTTCTTATCTCTCCTGGTTATACCAAGCATGCACCTCTCCATGCTGCTTTGAGTTGTCTGCAGCCTTTGTATGTCTCTTTTAGTTAAGGTCCACGTCTCTGCACCATACGTAAGCACTGGAAGGATGCATTGATCAAACATTAGCACAGTACTTCTCACTATTTCCATCCCTTTGAGTTTCCTCTTTACTGTGAATGGTGGATGATTTTTTTGCTATTGCAACCCATTCTATGGAGTGTCCACTTGCTTGCATATGTCAGTCTAACCCTGTTTTGTTTCCAATTTTTCTAATAACTGCCTTATGTTCTTCCACATGGATTTTTGTACTTCTCCCTGTTTCACCTATATAGCCTAGTCCCCCGGATAGTCTATTCTACAGACTACCCCTTCTTACTGTTTTAGGGATTAAAAAAAATTAAACTTGTTATTCAGATCTGGAGCAAATCTGATTTCATATTTTTCACTAAACTTTTTTGGTTTTTCAAAAAGTTCTTTGTGGTAAGTAATTTGCCGGTGAATTAAAGGTTATTTTGCTGCTGCCTTTTTTTTCTCTTTTTCTTTTTTTTTTTTTTTTTTGGCTTTATTCCTAAAAATATTCTTTATAGATGGAAAGAGCAAGTTGTTTTCCAACAAAATTATTTTCAGTTCTCTGTGGATCTTTCTGGGCTTCTGTAGAGACAAGGAAGTTGATTTTCCCCAAAAACTGTCTTGCAGTATTAGGTTTTATGTAATGTGGATGGTATGAGTTGTAGTCTAATATCTTGTCTGTGTGTGTGTTTTTCTGTAGATCTGTGCTGAGATCTTTTCTTTTGAGGTCAGGGTTAAATCCAGGCATTGATGCTATAATCTTTTTGGAGTTCTAAGTTGAATTTCACGGAATCTTCCAGTGAGTTAAACTGTGCCAGAATGTGAGAGGGAAGAGATTGTTCTTTACTATCCACTATAAATAAAATGTCATCCATGTATGAAACATATAGAATGAATACTGAGGTTTGTATCAGAATCTCTGCTTCTAGTTTACTGACAAAGTAGTGTGCCAATAGAGGTGCTAATGATGATCCCATTACAAGTCCTGATGTCTGTCTACGGCATTTTTTCCCAAATAATATACTGCAGTGCAGTATATTATTTTTGAATAAAATATTAATACAGGAAAGATTTTTGAATGAAAATATAAGCAGTTCACAGTCCTATTAATACTGGTATATTGTGGTTACGGTAAACTATTTTCTGTGCAAGGTCATCCCGCTACAAATTCTATCAGTATACATTAGTACTATATCAAGACTTTGCAAGACTGGATGATGTATACTTGATAAGTTATCTAGTTTCACTTTTAGTTTTATGGCATTTTTCAGAAGGTAAGGAGGTTCATGTGACCATTTAAAATTATTAACCATCAGTGAAATAACATGGAAATTAAAAAGACAAAAACTAACTCAATTATTAGTGATCATGATTTGGCCATTAACTAGAAGATTGGTTCCAAATGGTTAATAGTGGACTTGAAGGCATGATGATGAAAAAAGTTTTCACAAATTTACTTATAAATTATTAGAACTCTAGTAAAAAGAAAATTTATATATAATGATAAATTGTGGTTCACCCAAGGCAAATACAATGAAAATTTTCAAATGTATCAGAAGAAAATATGAACAAGAATCAGAACAGTTTTATTTAAATTTTACTTCATACAGTTACTGATTTTTTTTTTACACAGAAAAAAAAATCCTCTCCATTAAGGATCAGTATTAATAGTGATATGAATAAAATAGTATCTTACACTGTACTTCAAGATGTCCTGTCTTTTCAACAGCACCTGCATTATTTTCTGCAGAACAAAAATAGAGACCATCATCAGTTCGTTTGACTTGCTGAATAGTAAGAGTAAGTGCCGTTTTGCCATCTTCTCTTGAACGTTCAAGCTTGATACGACTATCCTATGGTGAGGAAAAAAAGGTTAAGGTTAAAACCACTATTTATTTATGGTTACTACTCATGTGTAAACTATAAATAAACACAATTTATGTAGGAATGTGTGGCAGCACAGATGATATGGTTTTTGGAACAAAAGGGATGTGCAAGTCTGTCTTATTCCATAATAGTCCTTTGAATTCAGTTTGTTTTGTAATAGCAGTATGTTTAACTGTATCAATGCTTTATGCTTTTGTTCAAAAAACTTAACTAAACTAGAACAGTGATAGAGAAAACCATTATGTTTTGCATATGAATGCCATCATGAACTGACATTTGCATGGTTAGGCCACTGGGAAACTTGAAAATGGCATTATCTTGAAGCAGAAATTTAACAATTATCTGCTGAGTGAGAGCATCTGAAAATGTTAGTCATACCATCCAGGGCAATGCCCTTCATTAAAATCCACAATGTTCCTCTTACAGAAGAAAAATACTCTAATTACTGTTAGATCATTGTCATGAGTTCCTGAGCCTTGCGGTGCCAGAACTTTTGGAGAAGTAAGATGCAATAGCACAATAACTCCTGACAATGATTCAGTGTATAGATCAAAAATTTGAGAGGTAATGTACCTAAAATTTTTTCTATAATTCCCATTAATAAGTTTTTTGTAACTGATAAAAATTACATTTTTGAACTTCACTTTTAGTTGGTAAAGTTCGATGAACACTTACTTCACTTTTAGTTGGTAAAGTTCGATGAACACTTACCGCACGTGGGGCTTGGCTTTCAATTCATATTTTCATTATGTGGATGCGGCACGGGGTTGTTGTTTTTTTTCCATTTGGCCACGGTTCACTTTTTTTTTTTTTTTTTTCCCGTTGGAATTATTTTACCTCATCACCAAATGAGTTTTTCCTTTGCTGCATCCTCATTTACTTCAATATTTATTCTTAACCCGAGTACTTTCGGTACTACTACTATACCGTCTTCGAGGGGACATTTTGCTCCAACTAGCACGGACCGTGTCAGCTGGGCATTTCGGTGGTTCTCGCGGGCTGCTTCTGTCTTCTGCTATCGCTTCTTCTTGGGCGTTGTGGCGCCATCTCTTGTTGGTCAGTGATCTCCTTTTTCGAACTTTTTCTTTTTTTTTGCTCAATTTTAATTAAATTTCTCCAGCTGTTTCTCAAATTATTAGGGTCATTGTGGTTGCAAACTTTTGTCCTATTTTTTCAATCATTACCGACTCTGCTATTCTGAGGTGTTTTTCGGATTTACAGCTTTTAATGATTTTTATATTTTCGAATTTTGGATATTTTTGGTTATCCAGACAGTATTGAATCAGTGCTGTTTTTTCTTCTTTTTTCTGCCAGTTTTTTATGTGTTGTTTTAATCTGTGTTTAAGCTTATTTTTGGTACTTCCTATATAAGCCATTGGAGGATTTTCAGTAATAGGAATTGAATAAATACCTGCTTTTTCTAACATTCTTATTTTATCATTATTTTTTGTTACTATATTTTTGATGGTATTTACTTTTCCTCCAATTTGAATGTTATGCTTTTTACAAATATTATTAATTTCATTGGTAGTGCCTTTAATGTAAGGAAAACCATTTAAATATTTGATTTCTTTATTTACTACAGCATTATTTTTTTTATTTTCTTTATTACTTCTGTGTCCCATTTTTTTATTAAATGGTTAGGATAACCAAAGTTGCTTGCAATTTTTTTTATGAATTTGATTTCTTCATTGATGAACTGACTATTTTCAGAATGCGTATATGCTCTTTTAATTAAGGTTTTTATACTATTGCATTTTTGAGGATATGGATGTGCTGAATTGTATGGGATTAGGACCGGAACAAATGAACTTTTCCGATAAACTCTGTATAGTAACTTATCTGTGGATTTGATAACATGTACATCCAAAAAGGCTATTGCATTATTTTTTTCCATTTCAACCGTGAGTTCTATAGTTGGATATAATGCGCTGTAACGTTTTGTTAATTTTTTTATTTCTTCTTCGTTCAGTTTTGATAGAATGAAAATGTCATCTACGTATCGACAGTACACTTCTGGTTTTTCTTCCATATGATGTAGGACATTTTCTTCAATTTCGTTCATCACAACCTCAGCATATAGAGTTGATAATGGTGAGCCCATTGGGCCTCCTGAATTTTGTTTGAATATTTTGTTCTTGTATGTAAAAATATTATTTTCATATAAATAAACTAAAACTTTTTTGAATTCTTGAATTTGTGTGTTATTTAAAATTTTAAGATTTTGCAACTTCTTAATGATGATTTCAATAGCTTCTGGAACTGGAGTGCTTGGATATAATGCTTTAACATCCATGCTTGCCATGTTTAAGTCCTTTAGGCCAGTTTTTACATTTTTAATTTTCTCTATAAACTCATGTGTGTTCTTGATGGTGAACTTGTTGTTCATGAAAAAGGGTGCTAGGAATTTGTAAATGTTTTTCTCTAATGTTATCAAAGGTGAGTTTTTTTTTGAAACTATCAGTCTCATTGAGCACCATCTTTGTGCGTTTTTATCTTTGCAACGATACGTCGCAGTATGCCTGCTCCCATTGGTGGAAACGAGCGCTTGATTTCATCAGGTAATGTGCTATGATTTCTTATATCCGCTAAGAATTTAATTTGATTATCAGTTGGGTCTTTCTTAATTTCAGTACAATTTAATCCATCAATTGCTTCTGTCATTTTTTGTTCAAATTCATCAGTGTTGAGAATAATGATTTGGCCCGATTTATCTGCTTCACAAAATTTGATATATGGGTCATTTTTTAATTCCAATAGTTGTTTTTTTTCATATTTTAATTTTTTCTCTATATAGAAGTTTTTGTTGTGTTTGGCATTATATTCTTTTAGAATAACTCTATATAATTTGTTCTCAATTTCAGTTTTATTCTCTGTGCCTGGTATATTTTGAGAATATCTTCGAGGCAAGGGATGATTTCTTCAGTTTTGGGGAGGCCTTGAGGAAAGGACGTGAATTAACAACAATTACCAAATTCAAACGTCTTAAAATCAAATGTATGAAATTTGAAGTTCAAGAACGTTTTCTTGTAACTTGCAGAGATTTTGGATTTATCCTCAAATTTTTGAGACTTAAGAACAAGCCAACAAGTAAGAAGGATCATTACATCCTGCTTCGATGTCAACAAAAGCGACTTAGTAACGAAATTATAGCTAAAAGAAAACAAATATTCAGACTGAATGCTCAAGTTTATGAATTATGGAAGCTGATAAGCAACTCAAAATATACACAATTTGATGGCACTTGGAAAGATCGCATTTTGGATACTACGCTCATCGAAATTAACGAAATTGCTAACAAAGAAGCCAACTCCAATAGCGTTACAGTAGATAAAAAATTAAATGCACTATTTGATGAACAAAAATTAAATAAGGAACCCATAAATGAATTTAATGTTTATGAAAATCGGTCTGATAAAAACTTAAGCTTTACACAAAAGCAATTTTACAAAAAGGGAAAAAATTTGCCTTTCCTCAAGGCCTCCCCAAAACTGAAGAAATCATCCCTTGCCTAGAAGATATTCTCAAAAATATACCAGGCACAGAGAATAAAACTGAAATTGAGAACAAATTATATAGAGTTATTCTAAAAGAATATAATGCCAAACACAACAAAAACTTCTATATAGAGAAAAATTAAAATATGAAAAAAAACAACTATTGGAATTAAAAAAATGACCCATATATCAAATTTTGGGAAGCAGATAAATCCGGCCAAATCATTATTCTCAACACTGATGAATTTGAACAAAAAATGACAGAAGCAATTGATGGATTAAATTGTACTGAAATTAAGAAAGACCCAACTGATAATCAAATTAAATTCTTAGCGGATATAAGAAATCATAGCACATTACCTGATGAAATCAAGCGCTCGTTTCTACCAATGGGAGCAGGCATACCACGTATCGTTGCAAAGATAAAAACGCACAAAGATGGTGCTCCAATGAGACTGATAGTTTCAAAAAAAACTCACCTTTGATAACATTAGAGAAAAACATTTACAAATTCCTAGCACCCTTTTTCATGAACAACAAGTTCACCATCAAGAACACATATGAGTTTATAGAGAAAATTAAAAATGTAAAAACTGGCCTAAAGGACTTAAACATGGCAAGCATGGATGTTAAAAGCATTATATCCAAGCACTCCAGTTCCAGAAGCTATTGAAATCATCATTAAGAAGTTGCAAAATCTTAAAATTTTAAATAACACACAAATTCAAGAATTCAAAAAAGTTTTAGTTTATTTATATGAAAATAATATTTTTACATACAAGAACAAAATATTCAAACAAAATTCAGGAGGCCCAATGGGCTCACCATTATCAACTCTATATGCTGAGGTTGTGATGAACGAAATTGAAGAAAATGTCCTACATCATATGGAAGAAAAACCAGAAGTGTACTGTCGATACGTAGATGACATTTTCATTCTATCAAAACTGAACGAAGAAGAAATAAAAAATTAACAAAACGTTACAGCGCATTATATCCAACTATAGAACTCACGGTTGAAATGGAAAAAAATAATGCAATAGCCTTTTTGGATGTACATGTTATCAAATCCACAGATAAGTTACTATACAGAGTTTATCGGAAAAGTTCATTTGTTCCGGTCCTAATCCCATACAATTCAGCACATCCATATCCTCAAAAAATGCAATAGTATAAAAACCTTAATTAAAAGAGCATATACGCATTCTGAAAATAGTCAGTTCATCAATGAAGAAATCAAATTCATAAAAAAAAATTGCAAGCAGCTTTGGTTATCCTAACCATTTAATAAAAAAATGGGACACAGAAGTAATAAAGAAAATAAAAAAAATAATGCTGTAGTAAATAAAAAAGAAATCAAATATTTAAATGGTTTTCCTTACATTAAAGGCACTACCAATGAAATTAATAATATTTGTAAAAAGCATAACATTCAAATTGGAGGAAAAGTAAATACCATCAAAAATATAGTAACAAAAAATAATGATAAAATAAGAATGTTAGAAAAAGCAGGTATTTATTCAATTCCTATTACTGAAAATCCTCCAATGGCTTATATAGGAAGTACCAAAATAAGCTTAAACACAGATTAAAACAACACATAAAAAACTGGCAGAAAAAAGAAGAAAAACAGCACTGATTCAATACTGTCTGGATAACCAAAAATATCCAAAATTCGAAAATATAAAAATCATTAAAAGCTGTAAATCCGAAAAACACCTCAGAATAGCAGAGTAGGTAATGATTGAAAAAATAGGACAAAAGTTTGCAACCACAATGACCCTAATAATTTGAGAAACAGCTGGAGAAATTTAATTAAAATTGAGCAAAAAAAGAAAAAGTTCGAAAAAGGAGATCACTGACCAACAAGAGATGGCGCCACAACGCCCAAGAAGAAGCGATAGCAGAAGACAGAAGCAGCCCATGAGAACCACCGAAATGCCCAGCTGACACGGTCCGTGCTAGTTGGAGCAAAATGTCCCCCTGAAGACGGTATAGTAGTAGTACCGAAAGTACTCGGGTTAAGAATAAATATTGAAGTAAATGAGGATGCAGCAAAGGAAAAAACTCATTTGGTGATGAGGCAAAATAATTCCAACGGAAAAAAAAAAAAAAAAAGAAGTGAACCGTGGCCAAATGGAAAAAAACAACAACCCCGTGCCGCATCCACATAATGAAAATATGAATTGAAAAGCCAAGTCCCACGTGCGGTAAGTGTTCATCGAACTTTACCAACTAAAAGTGAAGTAAGTGTTCATCGAACTTTACCAACTAAAAGTGAAGTTCAAAAATGCAAATGCATTAATGCACGTTAAAATATAACCTCCAATATCGGAAGTAAATTGATAAAAATTAATTTTTAAGAGGAGCAGGGAAAATGCCACATTGACTTACAAAATGTTACAGATTTGGGGTAATGATACTATTTTTTTTTTATAACACTACACCATGTCTATCATGCTGCAGTTCCATTTACTTTCTTGGTTTGTTATCAGGAATAATACTACACTGGGTTTAAATATGCAACTAAACATACCATAAGTAATTGTTATTTGATGACCATCACCACCCCTGCTAACACTTAGAAACAGTCAGTTATTATAAAAAAAAAAACTTCAGACCATATTATCCAGTTTGTTTAAATGAAATCATGACAATGGTAACAATACATTGCATGCCTTCCATTGGAGATATACGAGATGATGCTGCACTGGGAAAACTATTTTTTTTTATACATTTAAACATCCCTAAGTGACTCAAATGAAACAATAGAGATCAAAGTGTTTTTAGATATGTAGAAAGTGTAACACTATGTGGGAGTCTTCACCACTGTTTCCTAGCTACATTTCTATACCTGTTCCCCTTAATGTGTAAAATACTCATACCTTCACACTCTGTTTACAAGAGAGAGAGAGAGATGTCAATAATGCCAAGAGGATTTTAAAACATGCTTCTCGTTATCAATTCCACAGCACTAGGTTAGCTAACTAGAAAGAAGCATAATGTTTTGTTTAGCCTGTGGTTACCTCACAGCATGTGTTTGGAAAGAGGGAGATGTGTCTCTAATTTCACATGCAAGGAAGTAAGAGAGTGAAAGCAAGTATGGCTTTGTTAAATTTCCCCACTGTACTATGGGCAATGAAAAGAAATGCACTTTTACTCTCCCTGGTATGTGACCATAATGTACAACTCATCACACACAGGTGTTGCAAAATTCAGATATGTAGAAACT
The DNA here is from genome assembly GCA_039090855.1 of Macrothele yani. Taxonomy (NCBI): domain Eukaryota; kingdom Metazoa; phylum Arthropoda; class Arachnida; order Araneae; family Macrothelidae; genus Macrothele; species Macrothele yani. The sequence continues at coordinate 6,478,141 of CM077005.1, forward strand.
GTTTTGGAGGTTACCAAAGTGAAATGAAAAGGCAGGGATTTAAGTTGATTAATTTTGAAAGTTTGCTACTATGAAGTTTATTATTTATTCTAAAAAATTTAGAGCTATGCTCTAGCTGTTGATCTTCAGATTTTTCTTATCCAATAAGTTCATAGCTGTGTCACTCTTATCTCCTCATGGTACAAATAACAAAAAGCTACAATGGGAGTTGGTCTAGCAAATTATTTTTGCAAAATTTGCTTATGATAAAAACTAGATTGGGTCCCTCTCACTGAGTGTCAGCGTCTGTTGGAATACATATTTGAAGCACCAATGTCAATGCAGCCCTAAGGACAGAGTTGTATAAAAAATAAAATGCATCTGCATACACAACCATTGAAACAGAAAACTTGCTGCAAACCCGTGAAATGCAAACCACGATAGCAATAGAATAAGACAAGTTAAAGGAAAATTAATTAAACAATAAATAATAATTAGAACATTACAGATTCCAATGAGGACAAAATAAATACATTTCAATTGAATGTGCAGCAATGTGTGTGAAATGGACTTTTACGGCAAAATATTAAATTTGGCTATGAACCTCATAAAAATAAGAGACTAATTTAAAGACAGTTTTTATATCCAGAAAAGCAGTTTCATTAATGAACCTTCAAAAAATTTAAAATAGCTTTTCCAACAACTTAGTTCAATAATAGTAGACTTGCAAATTACATAAGAAAAAGATTTTAATTTAATAACTGGCAACCACAAGAGGAACCTGGCAACAAAATTTTAAAAATTAATTTTCTTTCTGTGTAAATAAAAATTTTAAAGTTCCTAACAAGCCTTGATGAAATCTAGAGGCCAGAAATGTCTGTAAAAACAAAAGTACTCAGGAGATGGGAAAAATCAGTGAAAGTTCAAGTTAAAATAAATTAAGCATATTAATCTGAGTAAAGTCATGAGTAAGTGTTTTAACTACTGCAAATAACATTTTTTATATTTTTGATCTACAAGCAAAAACCATCTGTAAAGTCTGCTAATAATTTGAAAACTATCCGCATAACGTCTACATCCTTCTTCTCTGCATAAGGACATTCCTTGCATCTCCCCCCCCCCCACAACATATCACACTAGGGTGAGGGGAAGACCTCAGACTTCTCATGCCAAGCAACCTCAAACTTTCCTTCAGATCTCAGAACGGTGTGTGTAAGAGAGAAGACAGAATAGGTTGTTTTCAAATTCAGTGGACTTGAAGGAAAAAAGTAAAATATATTTTACACACACAAAAAAAGCCACCATACCACTAAATTTTACCAAAATCTCACTTTGGTTTACTGTGTAAATACAGTCTATACACTGAAATGACAAATTATGTACACCCCGGTGAAAATATGCAAAGCAGCAGGACAGCAGCAAATTGCAGTATGCATGAAAACCGGTTGGGCTATAAATAGAGTGGATTAGTATGCACAGGAATACATTCTGTCAATGCCAGCATGAGTCGAGGACAAGACTTAGCGAGTTTGAGGTCAAGTCATGGGAGCCAGGAAGGCCAAGTGTTCAGCCAGTGCAACGGTGAAACTGTAAGGAATTCCGTGACAAACCATAACAAGTGTGTGCCAGGATTACGTGAAATCTAGCAAAACTGCTAACAGTCAGGTGAAATGTGGCCGCAAAAGTGCATTGGATAATCAAGGGTGCCGACGATTGGCCCATATTGTACAGATGAATTGGAAGGCTTGTTTGCAGCAAATCACTTCACAATTTAATGAAGCATATGTTCAAAGACAATCCGTTGGCACATGGCACAACTCGGCTGGGGCAGATGATGACCACATCGTGTCTTGATGTTCATGGCACAACATTGCATGACTCAGTTGCAGTTCGCAAAGGCCCATCGAAACTAAGGTACGGATGATTGGAAATGCATCATATGGTCTGATGACTCCTTTCACATTGAATTGTGCCGATGGCAGGCAGTGTATATGGCATGAACCACATGAAGCTATGAACCCTGCATGCCAAGTTGGGTTATTACAGGCCAGTGGAGGCAGTTAGCTGTTCGGGCAGCTTTCACATGGTCCAGCCTAGGTCTCTTGTCACCTCTTGAGTCTTCCATCACTGGTTCCAGCTATGTGCAGCTTATGGCAGACCATCTCCACCCTTTCATTGCATGCCTCTGTTTGAACCAAGTTCCGATCTTTCAACAAGAGAATGCTCCACCCCATCAACACCAGCTAGTGACTGACTGGCTGGCTCCAGGAGCATAGCAGTGAGTTCGCCACACTCACATGGCCCCCTTTGCCCACTGGACATCAACCCCGTAGAGAATTTATGGGACATATTGGAATGAGCTGTTTGTGATCAACCATCCCCACCTACATCTATCTCTGCCTGCTCTACACCAAGTACTCTTAGATTGTTAGTCAGTGACACCTGAGTCTGTGTTACAGAACCTCACTGTGTCTGTACCACAGCATTTGGATGTTGTCCTGCGTACAAAAGGTGGCGCCACACGTTATTAGGTGGGTGTACATTATAACTTGTCCTTTTCACTGTACATTATTTCATACATGAAAGCACACTTGTTGGACACAAATTCACATAAGTTATTAGAAACGAAAGTGACTAATTACATCAAATAACAGCAAAAAGAAATTCTTCCAAATCAAATAAAAAACAAGGCCTGATATGTATTAGACTTAGCAAAATTAATATTACACAAAGCACTGTCTAGAAATTCTTCAGAATCTACATCCTTAGTATCAGTGCCACATATATGGCATGATAAAGAGGCGCATTCTTTATTTCTTGGTGTAATGACCACCAAGAGCACCCTAAAGGCTATAAACAGAATCCTATCCCTAATTTAGGGCCACCGGAAGGAGGCAAAGCCAAATACTATCAGAGGAGCACACCACCAATGCCTTATCCAGGATTTGAACCAGGGCCTAGCTCTGACACATGGTCAGATATTAAAAAATTATGAGTATGTGGTGTGAATTAGCGAGTTTCAGCATTTTACTAATCCTCAGGGACACTGAACTCAAAACTGAAAAGACATGAGTGCAGAAGATTTTTGAAACTTAAAGACTGACAATTGTCCTATACATAACTGCTTTATAACTAGACAATATTAACCTCAGGGAACACAACATATTTCTTAGTAAGCTCAGGAAATGATTAAGTGTTTTAAAAAAAAACTAGGTTTAATTAGACAACATTCACCAATGATCATTAAGAATAAAATCTATCAGAAACTGTACCTTCATATTTAAGGTACTTAGATTACAATGTGAAATCCTGGGAATACTCTTGAGTATTGTTAGTAATTTAACAACAGTATGGTACAGACAACAGATGCACATGGTAAAAGCATATGAAATTATCTTTTCTAATTCTATTGTTATATGAGATACATACCTCCTTTCCCTCAAAATTTGGACCATTATCTTTTCGAATGGCAACATTTGGTGCTGGATCTCCATCAGCAATGCACACAAACATAACATCATCTCCTATCCTTTGTGTGATGTTTGTAAATTCCTTAATCGTGGGCTTCACTAAAACATAAAAGAATGTTCAAGGGGATGGATGGAATCTCTAAGTAATGCAGACACAAATACAAGAAAAAATGAGCCATTAAAAGAATACTTCTAAGTGCATATACATAACTAGACATGTCCAATTAATGAATTATTTTAAAATAAAAAAAAAAAAAAGTTTGCTTAACAGAATTGCATAAAGCTTCCCCAAAGAATAACTAGTGCCATTATGCTTTTTTAGGAGTCACTTGCATTCAGTGACACACAGAAATGGAGGGGTGGGGTGGGTGGGGGATGGGGTGAACTTTAACGTCTTAACTCCACCCAAAAATCAATGAAAAGTGTAAATGTTTGAATACATGAGTACCACAACTCTGGCACTGTACAAGCATGTTCAATACTTCCACCTATCAAATTCCAAGTTGAACACTTCCAAGCACGTGGATCCTGGATTTTTCCTGTATTTCCGTTATGTAGATGTGATATGGGGAGGTTTTCATTCAGTTGCTGGTCCACTTCAGTTTTTTCATCCATTGGTTTTTAATTGGCCTCACTACTAAATGAATTTTTTTCCTTTGCTGCTTCCACATATACTTCTATACGTCTTTTTACCCGAGTACTTTCGGTAACACTCCATTACCGTCATCTAGGGGACGTTTGCTCCGACCAGCACGGACCGTGTCAGAGCTTTTGGGTGGTTCTCACGGGCTGTATCTGTTAGCAACTATCGCTTCCTCTTGGGCATGTGGCGCCATCTCTTGTTGGTCACCGATCTCATTTTCCGAAATTTTCCATTTTTTTGCTCAATTTTAATTAAATTCCTCCAACTGTTTCTTAAAATATTAGGGTCATTATGGTTGCAAACTTTTGCTCTATTTTTTTCTATCATTACCGACTCTGCTATTCTGAGGTGTTTTTTGGATTTACAGCTTTTTATGATTTTTATATTTTCAAATTTAGGATATTTTTGGTTAGCCAGACAATATTGAATAAGTGCAGTTTTTTCTTCTTTTTTCTGCCAATTTTTTACATGTTGTTTTAACCTGTGTTTAAGCTTCTTTTTGGTACTTCCTATATATGCCATTGGAGGATTTTCTGTAATAGGAATTGAGTAAATACCTGCTTTTTCTAACATTTTTATTTTTTCATTATTTTTGAATACTATATTTTTGATAGTATTTGCTTTTCCTCCAATTTCAGTGTTAAAGGAATTTAATTAAAATTGAGCAAAAAAATGGGAAATTTCGAAAAATGAGATCGGGGGCCAACAAGAGATGGCGCCCCAACACCCAAGAGGAAATGATAGCCACTAACAGATGCAGCCCGCGAGAACCACCCAAAAGCTCTACTGACACGGTCCATGCTGGTCGGAGCAAACGTCCCCTAGATGACTGTAATGGAGTGTTACCGAAAGTACTCTGGTAAAAAAACGTATAGAAGTATATGTGGAAGCAGCAAAGGAAAAAACTCATTTAGTAACGAGGCCAATTAAAAACTAATGGGTGAAAAAACTGAAGTGGACCAGCAACTGAATGACCCCCTCCCCCTGCCCCCATGCCACATCTACATAACGGTAATACGGGAAAAATCCAGGGTCCACGTGCTGGAAGGGTTCAACTTGGAATCTTCACCAAATTAACGGTAAGTCCAAAATGCAATTGCATTAATGCACGTCAAAAAAATTAACCTTCAATAGCAGACTTTTACTAAAGAAATCCAATATTAGAAGTACTTGAAACTTCTATATATGTTCAAAATATTTGTGATGAATGAAAACTAAATGCAGAACTATAGGCAACATAATTATCATTCTTTACAATGTACTGAAGGATGATGCCTAAATTTATAAATGGAAAATGTGATGGTATCTCACTGTGATGAATAATACTGCAGTAAATGAAACTACAGTGAAAGGCCATAACTGTTTACAGTGAGAGAGCATTTTCAGTAACAAGACAAGTAAAACAGTGAAATCGAATGTCTTAATTTGAGCATAACAAAATACCTCAACTGACTGCATCAGAACTGTGATCTAAACCTGATTAAACACTTTTAGAATAAATTGTAACAATACAGGGAACCATCTATTGAAACTGCCAACATCATAGCAGAATCCAAAGTAAACCAAAGTGAATAACGAAGGCCATGAAACTTTTCAGAAGTACATGACAGATTTATGTGGACTATGTGCTACGATACAGACCACAGGCAGACCTCCTACAAGGAAAATATACAATCTAAATCAATAAATTTAATGAGTATTAAGAACAATGATAAGGTATTTTACCTCAAAATTTTGAATAAACTCCTTATTTGCCACCAGGAAGGTTTATTTCCAAAGTGCTGGTGAACACAGATGGATTTGCTGGCTTGCATGGTTTTTGATTTCATGAGTTAATAATTTAGCACTATTATTTTGATGAAAGTGTATTAAAACCATGTAACTCTGCCACTACATAAATAACCTTGCTATAGTCTCTTTTTTCCTTTGATTTTCTTCACCCATACAATAACTGCCCTCCTAAAGCAAAATTCTGGATCCATACCTGCCAGAGATATTAATCATTTTCGTTTTTTATTATATTGGATTGTTAGGTTAATAAATACCATATAACATGTTCTTCCTCAGTATAAGTTTAACTTTAAACCACAATATAAAAATGAAATTCATGCTTAAGTTACGTAAAAGAGAATACCATTTTGAGAGCTTTTTGAACTATATCTCTATCTAGTCTTGTTCAACAAAATTTTTGGATAGCTTTGTTTGAAAAACGCTAGAGTTATAGTTCAAAAGCTCCTGTGTAGCCTTCTTTCTTTTTACATATATTTTTTAATTTGGAGGTTTAATGACCACCACGAGCAACTCAGTGGGCTGTAAATAGTTGCCCATCACTAATTTAAGGAAAGGAGAGGAGAGAGCCACTACTGTAAGTCAAACATAACATCCATGTCTCACTGGGATTCAAACCCAGACCCATCTTGGACAAACAATCAGCAGTCAGCACTTAACACCACCGGGGTGGCAAGTTCTTTCTTACATAATTTAAGTGAATTTCATTTCTATTGCTGCATATCTTGTAGTTATGAGCTTTTGATAATTTCCCTCAATGCCTCTGCTTTTACTTACAATTACCAGTTTCTTGTAAAAAATTTAGTTAACTTTAAAAAGTTCAAATAAAGTAGAAATACATTTTCATAATTTATAATCCAGCTATTTAAAAGCAGCTAGTGGTACAAACCTTCTACTTTCAATAGCATTTTCTTTTCAGCAGAACCAGCATCGTTTTCAGCTCTGCAGGTGTATTCACCACTATATTCTCGTTCTGCACGTTCAATAGTGAGTGTCCCATCTTCTCGATTGACAATAAATCCTAGAACTTCACTTAAGTCTCTTGAATGCTGAAATATTTAAAATTATGTATAAGAAAAAAAGAGCATTTCTGTAAAACAACAAACAAAAACAAGGGGCATATTTCACAAATAAAATTGTGGTTAGTGAAATGTTCCTGTGGTACTGATAATTGAAGATACAGCACTTCTGTAAAAAAAAATGCATCTATAGCTACACAATGTCTGTAACAAGTCTTCATTCCTAACATGATCAGAAGATATACACTGTCTTCATTCCTAACATAATCAGAACCTAACATGCATAGGAGGACACTTGACAACTTGCTGAGTCCTACGGAAATTTCTGCCATTCCTGTGCTCTCTTTGGATATTTATTTTCGTGAATGAATATTGTCTATTCGTTTTTCATTCGTATTTTAATAGTGCATTCCAATAATGACTTCCATTGCTTATGGTGAATGTAATTCATCATGCATCTTCTTTTGATATCTATTTTGGTGAATGAAATATTGTTTATTGGTTTTCATTCGTATTTTTATGCTTCATTCCAGTAATGACTTCCATTGCTTATAGGGAATGTAATTCATTTCTAAACCTTTTTATTTGAGAACCTCTTTACTGAGAGGTATTTATTTTACTGAACTTTGCCATGTTTTAAATTACAGTAGTATGTTTTTATGTCAAATCATAGCTCTTCATCTTCCTCTTGTGTTTTTTTAACTTTGAACTATCAGTTCAGACAAGCTTCATCGATAAAATAAATAGATCAACGTTTACCACGATCAAAAGGTTTATTTATACATCGACTATAGTTTCGAAGAGCTTCTGGCTCGGCTTCACATCAGGACGAATGGATCACCCATTCATCCTGATGAAGCCAAGCCAGAAGCTCTTTGAAACTATAGTCGAAGTATAATAAACCTTTGATTGTGATAAACGTTGATATTTTTATTTTATCTCAACACCACAAGTTTGTAGTCATAAATTATATACAAGCTTCATAGAGTCAACTTTTAATTCAACTGTATCTCGACTCGCCATCTTCTATAACATCTGTCAGCCTAACTTTATTAAATGGAAAATGATTGACATTGAGACTGGTATACTTTCATAGTATAGTTTATTCAAATTACAATAAAGTTCATAATAGAGATTTCCCTTTTTTAATTCAGATACATAAAATGGGACAGGTTTGTAGCAGAGGTGATAACATGCAAAAAGTTAAAACAATGAAAAACATTTACATACATTCTTCTACTAAACTTATCAAATCTGATCAGAACATATCTTGGCATCCCTCACCCCTGTAAATAAAGAATCTCTCCAGCACACACAAACAACTTTTATGTCTCTTTGTAGTACCCAGGTTTCACTGCCATACATTGTTCCTACTCTGATGTACAGCAGTGAAACCCTCAATACTGCAGAGGTGACATAGGAATCATTAATGTGCTGGAGAGATGTGTTACTTACGGGAAGAGGGGGTTGCAAGACACGTTCTGATCATGTGAGGAATAAAGATGTGTAACGTGAAGCAAAATGTTGTTAGTAAGGTGCAGACAAATATTTTGTGGTGGTTTGGCTATGTGAGAGAATAAGTGGTAAGATACTACGAAAATTTATTTCAACCCAAGTAGCACGAAAGAAAGAAAGGTACAAGAAGGCAAAGGAAATCATGAGAGTACCAGACTCGAGAATATGTGTAATGTATGTCAGTGAAGCTTCAATTGTATGCCAAGATACCTGAAAACTGAGACTGTTGATACATCAGCAGTAATAAAATCTGGTTCCATCAGTTTTAATTTTAAACCTCAACCTCACGGATGAGCTTTCTTTGAGGAGCTAACCTTTGAATCTCAGGGAACCACTTAGTATTATGTAACTTTAACAGTGAAAAGCACTCAGTACTCACAATACAGAAAATTCATAAGGCAAAAAGATTTAGGTTTATAATAAATGTGATTTCACAACTTACTACAGTTATAAATTTGACATGACAAAATTCAAAAACACAGAAGGTATGTTGGTAAAGTGTGTATGTCCATTTGGCAGCACTGATGCATTGCATATTGAAGCAGATGGGTTGCACAGATGAACTTTATTCTGTGGAATACAGGCATTTGGATTTGGTTTGGCTCAAATGACAAGTATTTTACTAATGATGTGGACCAAAAAATGGATAGCGAATTTTTAGAACATAAATTTATCAAATTTAAAAAAAAAAAAACAGAAAATACTACTATATCTCATGTGATTCTATCAAAGTTCACATACCATTACGTGACCACAAGGTTCTTCAGGAAGACGCTTTGACGTCTGTAAGTTCTGTTTTACACGTTCTGTAAAGTGGATACAGTCTTTGGTGGTGCATTAATTTATTCAATTAAAAGATAAATTGGTTAAAAGTCCTAAAAATGTTACTCACAGAAGTGCGTGTTCAGTCCAACATCAGTAGTTATTGAGAGTTTCTTTGTCCAAAGTTGTATTTTGCTTCAATATGGTCCAGTTGTTAGGGTTAGCTCGAGAGCCATTTTGTCATAAGTTACACCCTACTTTGGTTATGTCCAGATGTTAGGGTTAACTCTGTTCTGGCTGTGTTGACATCATATTGAATGGATAAAGGTTTCCAGATAATAATTAAAGATTCTTGAGTTAAGAGTTACTATTTATATACCACTTTAAGTTCCACATTGTACTTGGCCATTAGGGCTATCTTGTCAATGCTGCGTTCTTGTAGAATTGCAGAGGAAATCTTCAAGTTAGGTCAGGTTCATAAAAAATTTAAAAAGCTTTAAAAGATATCGACAATTATCGGGAGCACCGATGGGATCGCCGATTTCGGGTTTATTGGCAGAGGTGATTTTACAGAACATCAAAAAATCTACGAGACTGAAAACAGATATACCACAACCATCGATGTTTTGCAGGTACATGGACGACATCCTTATGGTATGGCAGCATGATGATAACCAGCTACAGATGTACATAGATGAATATAATAACTATTACGAAACAATGTTACCATGGAGCGTGAAAAGGATGGAGTCTTGCCATACTTAGACACATTATTATCTCAAACAAAATAATATCGAATTCCAAGTATATAGAAAACCTGACAACATCATTAATATCATTCCTGAGAACTCTCACCACCCAGCATCTTACAAATTTGAAGCTTTACGATCATATATTAAAAGAGCGTTTACTGGTACATCTAATGCCCAACTACTAAAAAATGAATTATATTTGGATAAAGAACACGGCAATAAACTTCGAATATGATGTGAAGAAAATAAATAACCTTATTAATAGATGCAACCCTAGAAATAAACAACAAAGGAGTACACAGACAACAGGTAATAAAATGTTGTGGATCATTACCATATATACAGAAGATCACAACTATTATGAAGAAAACATGTAAAACGTTTGACCTAGATTTTGGTGTACAAACAAGAGATATAACGAAATCTTTTAGTAACTATCACAGAAAGACCCCAATCTTACAAAAAGCAGGTGTCTACTCTATACCAATAATAAATAATAAAAATAAAGTTGTCAACCAATGTATAGGCAGTACAAAAAGAAATATTAAAATCAGATTGAACACATGAAGAACTGGAGCAGAAGAGAGAATAAAACAGCACTTATTGACTTCTGTTTGGATAATCAATGTGTACCTTATTGGGAAGTAATTGCAATATTAAACCAGTAGAATAATATGAGAACAATAGAAGTAGTAGAAGCAGTATTAATAAATAAGACCAAACCATTTAACTGCAATAATAACAGTCCATACGACCATTCGTATGCTTGGAGGAACCTGATAAAAACTGAGAAGAAATTGAATAGGGAGAGGAGAGAGGAAGAGAAAAAAAGAAGGGTGAGAATGGCATAGATGAAGATAAAGTTGATGCGACCCGACACTAGATGGCATTGGCAATGGGTTACATGAGGAACACGCGCACTGTGGACACGAGACTTTCAGATAGCAGACTTCTACAGAGGGTGTGAAGTCTCCGTTGAAAATGCCAGGGTAGAGCCTAGGTGAAACGCGCGTTCGGCGATTGAGACTGTGGGCGGTATGAGGTGGTGTATATAACGATTTAAAATGGAATCTTTTAAAGCTTTTTAAATTTTTTATGAACCTGACCCAACTTGAAGATTTCCTCTGCAATTCTACAAGAGTGCAGCATTGACGAGATAGTCCTAATGGCCAAGTACAATGTGGAACTTAAAGTGGTATATAAATAGTAACTCTTAACTCAAGAATCTTTAATTATTATCTGGAAACCTTTACCCATTCAATATGATGTCGACACAGCCAAAACGGAGTTAATCCTAACATCTGGACATAACCGAAGTAGGGTACAACTTATGACGAAATGGCTCTCTAGCTAATCCTAACAACTGACCATATTGAAGCAAGATACAACTTTGGACAAAGAAACTCTTAATAACTACTGACGTTGGACTGAACACGCACTTCCGTGAGCAACATTTTAGGACTTTTAACCGATTTATCTTTTAATTGAATAAATTAATGCACCACCAAAGACTGTATCCACTTTACAGAACATGTAAAACAGAACTTACAGATGTCAAAGCATCTTCCTGAAGAAAATACTATTCATATTTCCTAATAATTACTTTAAGTTTACAGATGAGATGAATAATGTGGGGGTCATAGGTCTGGGTTAAGAAGTTCCCAGAACAAAGAAAACTGAAAAATGATAAGTGATTCAATTATTTTCCACCTTCAAGAAATTATTCCAATGTAAAAAAAAAAAAAAAGTGGCTCACATTGTCAGAAATATTTTGTAAATTGACGAATTTTTTTTTGCCATATTTGAAAAAAGAATGGATCATGTGATTAAATAAACATCTGAAAATTGATATTGTTACTGGTAAACATCATCATCATCATCATCATTGTCAACCATTATCAATCCACTGCTGGACGAAGGTCTCCCCAAGTTTCCTCCACAACGGTCTGTCTTGTGCCAGTCTCCTCCATGTCACCCCTGCATACTTTCGAATTTCATCCACCCATCTCCCATGTGGTCTTCTTCTGGGTCTTTTCCTGTCCCTTGGAATCCAATCTAAAATTTCGGCTGTCCATCGATGATCTGTCCTTCTGGCAGTATGTCCAGCCCATTGCCATTTCAGGGATTTAACTCTGATCATGATGTCCTCCACTCTTGTCATTTTTCGGATCCACGAGTTCCTCTTCTTATCTCTCCTGGTTACACGAAGCATGCATACACTTATTTAATTTGTGGCAGTATTTTAACACATCCATGTGTGCATCTTCAGCCACTGGGGTCAAATGTTCATTCAAGCTTGATTATGGCTTGTTTATTAGGTTTTGAGCTGTTGCCATAATGATCTTCACTCATAGTTTAATTGTTGTAGGGTATTAATATTGTCCGATATTGTTTTGAATGTTAAAGTACAACTGCTATCAAGAGCAGTAACAATACTGTTCTTCACGTATATACATGTATGCAGAATGAAGCAGTTAGGTCTAAATAATGACTTAAAGTATAGACAGAATGAATGTTAATTGTAAAAAAAAAAAACTCACCTTATTCACAGCAATTTGGGCCTATTACATAGGTAAGTATATTCTGCCATAGTGGTAAAGTACTTGCACAATAGAACAGACAATGACCTGTTTAAACTAAATCTTAATCAGTCTACCTGCCTGAACAGAAGATTCACAGATTGAATAAAAACAATACTTCAAGTTAAAATTCTATACCTATGTATAGATATTCACTAGGAATGACGATTAAAACATGAAAATTAAAAACCAAATGAATAAAAAGGATAAAAGAAGGACCAAAACACAATTCACCACCACAACACACTTCCAAACATGTTTTGGCAGGAACTCTGCCTTCTCCAGTGGGCACCAAGTCCTCATTGGTGATCTTCAAAAGACTAATATGCAATCTTGTGTTGCACTGCCTTCAACCTTCATCGTCACAGACAATGGACGATTGCGTGTCATTGCGCAAGCCATTAGAGGAGATATCTATGGTATGTTCTTCTTGATCACACAGGAGCTGCTACATCTGTCTGTATAGTGGATCGAGTCCCCGTAAGATATGTTCATGCCTGGCACACGATCCGTCAATCCTCTCTACCTGTAGTCCTCCTGGTCTGTCCGGAGCCACTGCTCCGCTGCGTGGCCGTACCTTCAAGTGTCCACTGCTCCCAACACAGTCAGACGGTATGGTCAGAACGATCCATGTGGCAGGCTATATGGTGCGCCGACCACCCTGTGGTTTTCAGCCAGATGATTAGGCCTCTCTCAACGTCTGTATGTTGTGTAAATCAACATCTCTGGCATCTACCCAGCATTCTTGTCAGTCTGTACTCTTGCTTGTGTCGGCCGGTGCTTTTCGCTTTCATGGGGCATTGACCACATGCCAGTTTACAAGGCTGCTGGTTCATGCTTGCAGCGCCACCATAGGGTGTACAGTCATGCGCACTCGCACCAAATGTGGATCATTTGCATACCAGCATGCACTCCAGCTATTTGCAAAATTTTGCAGTTGTAGCACATCTAGGTGCACAAATTTCATTGTCAGGGAATGTATTCTAACAGCCATGCAAATTCTTTGACAATGAAATTCACCTCATGATTAATAGATGAAGTAAATGCTCTGAAGTTTAGGAAGATCCTTACTTCTATAGCTTAAATAAAACTAATTTCATTCATAAAAAATCTTGTGCAATTTTACAGATAACTTACTGGATCAAACCACGTAAATGTTGGCTTTGGGTACCCAGTTGCTTTACAAAAAATGTCATAACGTTCTGTTTCAATTATTCTTTCTTCTTTTAGATCTTCTATTTTAGGGGGAACTGGAAAAATTAAAAAGAAAGTTGAAAAAACAGTTGTAACTATAAAATCATTACTGGATAAATTACTGTAAAGTAAATAGAACAACCAAGCATGATGTAAACATACTTCTAAACTGAAATTTATGTTACAGGTGTGAACATGAAGTACAGTTATGCAAATGAATTTCTCACATGTTCATGTTTCTGTTTCCTTTCCACCAGTTCCATTTTGGGACACATTTTTGAATACAATTTTTTACTATCAGGCCCTCAGCTTTACTTTACTGTCTCTAAGGTTAACCACTTTTATGTTAGCAAACAACCCATACGATTGTCATTAATGAAGTCCTTCCCCATGATCTAGGTTTTTTTTTAAATTCATTTTTATATGATATCTGACTGATATGGTTAACCATAACTACTGCAGCAATGAAGTGGAGATAGGACCAGACAAAAAAATACTGTTTACAAATTGTGAGAAATTCCTTAGGTAACATTATAATAGATAGCCACGAATTCCCTTCACTGACTTTGATTTAAACATTCTAGACTTTATTTTTTTTTTTATTTCACTCATTCATAATATATCATGCTGAGCTTATTAATTTACATGTTTTATTTCTTGTTCAAAAGTAAAGATTTCTTATTACTATATTTTCTGTTATACACGTTCTTTTTGTAACTTCGGGTTCAAATTCAAACACTCCAAGAGGAAGAATCTTTCATTTTTGAGATTAAAATACGATATAAAATTAACTGCCTATTAAAATCTTTCTCATTATACTTAAAAAACACAAATGAAATTACTCACAGTCAATATAATACCCTTTTCTCCAATCAAACGTTCACAAGTTTTATCCTCATGTGGTTCACGAAGTAGTAGGCCGTACTTGGCATTGTGGCCACGCCCCTCCTTTGTGTCTAAGGTTTAAGGTTATTCTAGACTTTAATTTTGCACAGTTAATTTACATATGATTCACCATAACCCACTACATCATTGGAAGTAATTAATTCTATAACTTGCTGGTGCTAAAGTAGGTTCTGCTGTATCTTATACATGAGGTATCTGTAATGGTATAATTAAATTTCACATGCGACTTTTGAAAGTCAAGAAGGAATGTTCAAGCAAAATCTTGTTTAAAACCTGCTTCTAAGGTCACATAGAAGCAGGTTAAAAAATCTTTACTTCTAAGGTCATCACCTGGTCAATTATTTGGCAGTTCCTATTTCAAGCAGAAGTACATTTTGTGGTAAGCTCTTAACACTGAAAAATGCACTTTCTGTTAAGCAGTTTTTCAGTGATACTTATGAAATACATATTAAGTTTGGCAACAAAATTTAAATACCTTCTATGCAAGTTTCTGATCACTGAAAACAGGCCTTGATAATGATCTAGAAACCAGAAATTTCTGAAAATTCAGAAGATGTGAAGACTATTTGAAATCTCAAGTTAAAATAGAATTTAATTATTTTAATGTGAATAAAATCTCTGAATAAGTTTTTAATTCCTAGAAGTTGTTACCAAAACCCATACTTTGATGACCTGCATTTCTGGGGGTAAGGGGTCTCCCTCTGAGATAATTTTTAGAGTTCTTTTGGGCATTTCTCAGCATTTTTTGTTTTGTTTTTCATTTTATAATTTCTCATATTTAGAGCATTTTTCAGCTCTTGTTTTTATGAAAAATTAAAAGAAATCTGCATATTTTGACCATACTTTTAAAAGTTACTTTCCTGTTTTTGAAAGTACATTTTGCAAACTCAATTTTTTTTTTTATTGGGGGTGGGCACTCAGTCAGATCAGAGAATGCTGTCCTTGGCAGTGTTTTGTGTCCTTCAGCTAACTCACTTGAAACTCAATGTAATCATTTACAATGATAAAGTAAGTTATGTTTAAAGAGAAGTCAAAGAAAAAATTGGACACTATTGCCACTAAATTAAACAATGTTTTGGAAAAGTACATTAGGTTTCAGGCCTTGAGGACAATCTCCCGTATCTTGATTGGAGAAGCAGACACTTTTAAAATTGAAAAATTACTTGTAAGGAGAGAACCTGTTTTTTTTTAAGCATGCCCTAAACATATCTGCAGGTATCAAAGACAAGCTTATCAAGGCATTATAAAAACTTACTTTCAGGCAACAGAAGCGCATTTAGAAAACATTAAGGTGTACCAAATAGTTTTGTGTAATTCTGCTATGGTACATGAAATGGGATTTTCAATGTGCAAACAAATATATATTTATGAGGGATAGCTATGTATCATTTCTTTTTCTAAAGTTATTTCAGAATTTTTGGTACTTAATATTTGCTTTGAAGATTAGAAACATAACAGCAATTTTCTAAAGAAAATCTAATATAATTTTTTGACAAAAAGGGAGTAGAATTAAAAGTGATATAAGTAAATTGTTATTTCTTAAAAAATATAAAACATCTGATTCCCTCTCTCCTTCATTAAAATTTATGGTCACCATAAAATTACTGTGGTAGAATATTTTGTGAAGCATTAAGAAAAAATGCAAAACAATAGAATGTAAAATTTAGAATCTTGTATTTAGACCTCAGCATTATCAGAAATTCCAGAAGTTAAAATTCCCAGAAATAGAAACCAGGCTATCTAACACAGTAGCCAATGAAAACAGAAAAATTTTAAAAAGAAAAAGAAGTTGGAAATTGAAGAATGTAGATGGTTGAGCCCAAAATGGTTGTCAACAATGCCTAAACCAGAGACTTTCACGATTCCCACATATAAAACATATAATAGATCTGAAAGAATGAGTAAAAGAATATTGTTAAAAACATGCAATAAAGTAAGCAACTATAACCTTAGATCAAAAGCAATACATAAAAATGAATAATAATTGTTTTAGAGAACATTTGCAATGAGGCAGAAAAAGACGACAAAATAGTTTATAATGATTAGAGAAAAGAATACTCTGAATGCATTTCAAAATTCCTAAAAACACCAAAGAAAAAATGTTATAATTTTGATAAGAGTACCACATTCAGTATCCTCAAAGATTTCAAAATCAATGATAAAACTGTGGCACTTTAAAGTACATAAAAATAAAGCCTTAGGGTACTATAATAGAAAAATAAAAATACTACAGGAAAACAGAAGACTTACAGAAATCAGTACATGAAGAATTTACTGAAAATCCTGTGACTCAAACTATAAAAATCTAAAGAAATTAACAAATTCTTTAAAAAGAAACAACTCAGCAAAAACTTCAAAATCCAATCAAAATTCTTTTCCATGTGCAAGATATCCTGGTGAAACTTTTTACCAAGTTCATCACAGATGTTTCCGTGATTTTTTGGGGAAAAGTCTGAATGAAAATCAAGGGAGTGTTATCTTTAGGAACTTGTTGCATCTCCTCATTTTGTAAGCATCAAGTCTTTTCTCTGTAGTTGGGTGCTGGGTGCATTGAGATTGCCAACAACAAATGTAAATATTTCCCATATTGCCTTTTCAGTTTTGAGGCCTATGTCAAAAGTCTTGTCATTCATATACAAGTTCCTTTATCTTATGACAACCAGAAATCCCATCTTTGATTTCTGTGGCACTGAGATTTGTGGAAACTTCTGTTGCAGATAACTAAAACTTTCCAATTCCAGTTCATTACCTTCATGGAATCCTTCATCAGTCTACGCTTGACGTGCAATGGAGGTAATATTTGAAGTGGTTCCTTTGACATGTTCTTTGCTTCTGGGTTAAACTGCTTATGAAGAGGCCATTCTGTTACATCACTATGAGTACTTTTGCACAACTTTCCCATCTATACAAAAGACCACAAAATTTGATGCAACCAGTCTGCATGCTGAGAAGAGCTACAATATGTTTGCTATGCCCACAAGTGCTCCAACTGCACTTACTATATTGTTTTTGTTTTGTGATTTAATGACCTCCATGAGCTGCTCTAAAGGATACGATTAGTCACTCATCCTAAATATTGGACCACTGGTTACAGGGAAATGTGAGAGCCAGTGCCATAAGACAAACACATCACTCAAGCCTCATCTGGACATCAAAACCCAGACCCACTCAGATGAACAGTCAGATGCAAGAAATTAGACTACTACACCACTGGAGTGGCAATATGGAGTGTTTACAACTCAGAAGCTTCATGTTTTTATATGTCATTCATATTTTCTTATGAATAGCATGGAAAATGGGGATAGATGGTAAATAATTT
Source organism: Macrothele yani (assembly GCA_039090855.1). NCBI lineage: Eukaryota > Metazoa > Arthropoda > Arachnida > Araneae > Macrothelidae > Macrothele > Macrothele yani. Next base: position 6,496,067 of record CM077005.1, read on the forward strand.
TGTGGAGCAGAATAGCTTTTAAACTTTAATTAAATAAATCAATGGACAGAAGCCACTCCTTATATGTTCATGACCCAATTTGTTAATAACTTCATTAATATCATTGCAATATATCATGGAAAGAAAAAAAGATTAAAGGTCTTTCTCAGAGCTATGATAAATAGAACACTTTACACCCTCTTTCCTTTCCAGAAGATTTCATTCTTGTAGCCCAGATCTGTTTTACTTTTAGAAAAATTGACATCCTGCACAATGTCATTTAATTCCACCTAGGTAATTACAGTGCATATTCTTTATCATGATTCATGTTTTCTGTATGTCTTTGATCTTCACCTGAATCCATCAATTAGGTTTCCTAATTCCAATATCTGATATACAGGCAGCAAGCTCCTTACTATCTGACATAGGTCTCAAAAGCTGATGGTACCTTTGGATATATTACAGCACCTTTGGTTTTAGAGGTATGACCAGAAATATCAAAACAAAAGTAGCAGTCAGAGGTATGATTTATGTATACCCCCATCCCTCAATCAACCATTGGCATAGCATAGCTTGTCTTTTCTTATTAAGCCAACCTATAAGACCTACAATAAGCACATGTTAAACAAAAAATATGATTTTGAAGATGACAATCCGATTTTTGGCGTAAATGTGACAAGGATGGTAAGTCAGATAATATTTGAAAACTTGAAAATTTTCATCGTCCTGGAGCGGGACTCGAACCCGCGTCTCCCAGAAAACGCCTAGGTATGCTAACCACTACACCACCCAGAACGACCAAGTCTCAAGCTTCCGATCAATTTGAATTTAACCATCACAGGATTCGCTAGTCGAAGCAACCGGCATTCATGTTTAGCGAATCTGGAGGTTAATAATCCTATCCCGTGATTGCCCGGAGAAGCAGATAAATCATGAAAGAAATACGGGATTACGCCATATAATACAAATTTTGAAGATGACAATCCGATTTTTGGCGTAAATGTGACAAGGATGGTACGCCAAAAATCGGATTGTCATCTTCAAAATTTGTATTATATGGCGTAATCCCGTATTTCTTTCATGATTTATCTGCTTCTCCGGGCAATCACGGGATAGGATTATTAACCTCCAGATTCGCTAAACATGAATGCCGGTTGCTTCGACTAGCGAATCCTGTGATGGTTAAATTCAAATTGATCGGAAGCTTGAGACTTGGTCGTTCTGGGTGGTGTAGTGGTTAGCATACCTAGGCGTTTTCTGGGAGACGCGGGTTCGAGTCCCGCTCCAGGACGATGAAAATTTTCAAGTTTTCAAATATTATCTGACTTACCATCCTTGTCACATTTACGCCAAAAATCGGATTGTCATCTTCAAAATTTGTATTATATGGCGTAATCCCGTATTTCTTTCATGAAAAAATATGAATTCAGGTTAAAACATCTATAGCAGAAGCCACAGTTTTTAAATTTGCATGCATACAATTATAATATTTACAAGGTTGCTTACCTTTTTCACATTTCATGAAACGTGCAGTGAAATGTGAAAAAGGTAAGCAACCTTGTAATTATTAAAAAGTATGAGGTACCCATGATTTGTCTTGGTGACAAAGCTTGCACCCAAAGTATATAGCCTATATGCTTTCTTTATCATAGGGGTTATTTGAGACGTGAAAGTGAACTGGCTTCAAATGCAGAAAAATACATTATCCATAAACCAACATGACATACTGGAATATGACAATATGAACTATTCTGTTATTTTGAAGTCACTCACCTGAAAAGGAAAAAAAAAACCCCTTCAAAATACAGATTTTTACACAATTTTTCCTTCTCTTCAATGTTATTTAACAGACATAAATTCACTTGAAAATATCAACTTTTCTCACTATTTTTACTCCTCCACAATGCAGTTTAACAGTAACAATTCACATGCATAAAGTTAGAAGTCACAGTACTCTCAAAGTGTTGCCAGTAGAAAAAAACAGCTTCCTCAATAGAAAATTGAAAAAAAATTGCCTGATTTTAAAATTATATCTTTTTACAGAAATGCACTTAAAATGCAAAAATTAAAATTGTTTCTGAAAAACTATGGATGATGGAAGAAAAAAAAAGGCATATCTGTTAATCTAGAGGAAAAAGATATGGTTATTTTATTCAGAAAGCAAAATTTGTGTGTATTAGTGTAATTAGTATAAATTTGCATTTCATTTTTATTCCAGTTTTGTTTTCATAGTTTATGTCATGCTACTCCAACCTGAACACCTTTAGGTATAAATAGGCGTGTTTCAATACCAAAATTCACCATCAAAGCAATAAATTATGATAGACTATTATTCACCCACGGATTTACAAGGTGTGTACTTTGTGCAAATTTCTTTTCAACACAAGGAAGGGGGAGGGGGAGTTATGCTGGCAGCACATTCCATTTCATGAACTCTAGAATTCTTGAGCACAAAGACATCAAAGAAAGCCAACCCTTCCATTTAACTTTCCCATTCTTATTCTGTAAGAAATTTCATCCACATCAGATTAGAAGCACATCAATAAAAGCATTGTAACTTGTAAGCACATACAGAGAGTTAAGATATTTTTGAATGCCAACCAATGCATTTTGGACATATCTTATATGCACAACATCCCAATAACTTGGAAACCTCTTCCAGCATCAGGTATATGTGTGTGTGTGTGAAATCATTATTGACACATGAATTCTCATTACTGTGTGTTAATGCAACTGAGGTGGGTAAAGGCTGAAAGATATTTCTCATTCTTTATGGAGTTTTAAATTCCTCATGTACTATATAAGTGAGCATAAATGCTTGTTTCTACACAATTTGTGATTTACTCCATTCCATTTGAATGAGTTCATTCAAGCTTGTGGGACAAGAAGATACATGCAATATTTTAGAACACAGTCATTAGTCCTGTGTATTAATGAAGTCATAGCAAATTCTAGTGATGAAATATCTTTAAAATCTAACTTTAGTATTACAGAAATTACTAGGATGAAACTTATTATCCATTGTCAAATGTTTGGGTTGTACACTAAACTGTCATCAGAACTAACTCAAGAGAGGTGTTGCCACTCATGCAGTAATACCCTGCCTTTCTGTTCATGAATTGTGGCTTCTTTCAATTTGTAGACATTATACCAACTTCCTTTTCACAAAGTGCTATTGACATAATAGAATTTTCACGGTCCCAGTTAATTCAATGTCCAGTATTTTGAATGTGTCTGTCAAATCCTTTTTTGTAGGTAATATTTTTTATATCAGCTTTATGTTGCACTACACCAGTTCAAAGTTGTCTCCCAGTTTCTCCTACATAGGTATTTCCACAATTGCAGTTTATATTGTAGGCCACTCCTTGTAGCAGGAAATTTTCTTTTTGCTTAATCAAAGGGAAGAATTTTTAAATTATAGTTAAGAATTTGATTATTCTATGATTCACTATTCATGTATCATATACATGACAAAGAATATTCACTGTCTAAAAATACTACATCCCAAAGTTGTTTAAAGAAAATCTCAGAGCCCTTCAGGGAAACTGGGTGGAAAGCATGCCATTGGGAATGTCATTTACATCATTAGGAAATGGAAAACCAAAAGAAGCCTACAGAAAACACTACAGAAATAATAAAATGTTAAAGGAAACTATTATTTATAATGTAAGAAAAAAAGCTTGTGAACTCAGTCATTAATGAGTCCCTGTATACTTAAAAAAATGGGCTTTTGGTGAACAAATTTCAGGATTCACATAACAGGCTGCACTGTTTTTAATATGAATATTAACATAGGAAGTTACTCCAATTAGCCAAGAGCTCCTTTAACTAGTTAACAATGTCAAGTTTACTCTATTCCCAATGGGATCATATGTCACACACATGCTTGGCAGCAACTATTAGCTCTTTTGATGCAAATCAGCAGATGTGCATAGTTAGTTACCAGGATCTCTAGATGTATTATTTGACTTTTTTTTTTTTTTTTTTGGTCTGTGGGTTGGAATGAACTGAAAACAAACACTGGCCAGGAAACAAATAATTGGTGAGTAGTTGTTACAGAAAACATTTACAGCTACAGATGCTGCTAGGTAACACACTCACAAAAATCAGGTATGTTACTATTAGCTTTTATATTACTTTATGCAATAATAAAAGTTATTGGGAAAATTTTAGACTTTGTGGTGGAAAGATATCCTGTATACTTGACTATTCATAAATATTTTCTTCTTTCAGTCTTCAAAGAATTTGTTTTGCTTGAAAACTCTTACTGGACCTCATTTACTAAACTTTTTGAAAAGCTCAGGTATCCATTTAATTAGCGTGTGCGAGTCTGGAGGAATTCAAGGCCGCTGTGGTGTAGCTGAAGCATATCCGGCACGTAACTGGAAGACCCTGGGTTTGACTCCCGGTGGCGGCCAATGAGAATTTTTCCGTGACTCGCTTATAAACGTGGAAAGAGCGAAAATCTTTGTTTGATGATCCATTTAATACATTTCTATTAAAATGTTTTTCCATTTTAAGTTTGTTTTCAATCGTGCCCAGATTTACTATGCCAGAATTTCAATAAATGAAAATGACTTTCTACTTTGGCATTTTTTAGTTTTATTATAAATTTTTAATAAGATCAAATCGTAAAGCATTTATTGTAAAGCATTTTATTGATAGTTAAACATAACAGAAGTTGATATATGAGTTCTTCACATGGGAAAATTAATGCAAAATATTTTCATAAAACATAACTTACTTTGAACTGTAACCTCAATGTTGCTGTATCTATTTTGTCCAGTAGTAAGGACAAAAGCTTCAACTGTGTATGTTCCTTGATCGTCTTCCACAACTTCTGATATTGAAAGCTTCTCAGTGGATTCCACATACCTTGGAACAGATTTGACAGTTTGACCATCTTTTGACCAGCTGATGTGAGGACTAGGATTGCCAACAGCCTTGCAACGAATTTCACCTGGTGTACCAAGAATTAAGCTCTGTTGGGGTTCACACTGTTCAAACTTGATGTCATCTGTTGAGAAAATGTAGAATATGTTTCATATTACTTTTCTTCACATTTAAGCACAAAAAAATGAACTAGAACTTTTCAAAGCAGAAAATTATTAGAATTCTAAGTCAGAAGTAATTTTTACTAATATTAAGAAAAAAAGTTTGAGTTTTGTATGTTTGCAAGAGGTAATCTCAGAAACTACTAAAGCATTAAAATAATTCTTGATGTCCACATATCATGCATACGTTATATGTTAAAAAATTATAAGTGGTGGGATGTTTCGGTAGTGACTTCTACCTCCATCAGCCATGGAATTAATCACAATGAAAATAGAAGTCACTACCAAAAGGTCCCACCAATTATAAGTTTTAACGCAACATATGTGTGATATGTGGACATCAAGAATTATTCTAATGTTTTGTGTGTTACGTGTTTCACTGCCAATTATTCTCATTATAACTACTAAAGCAATTTGGAAAATTATTTTGCCATTCAAAAGAATTTTTCTTCCCAATGGATCTAGGCTATATATTATTATGGTATGAAAAATTGGGGCTGAACAGCAAATGTTTATGTAAAACACCACCACATCTCACATTAGTGCCATGCAGGGTAAGGGGTGGGGGAAGACACACCCACTTCAATATCAGTAGAATGCCATGTTGCGCCGGCACAGCCAAAAGCAAACTGGCACATGGTGCAGACAGACATATGCACTGATATTGCTTGCTTGATTGCTAACGTTTCAATTTTAAGTGAACTTTGAGTAGGTACTTATTAATTATTTGAGTGTTCGTATACTTAAGTAATAAATTGCAACCAAACTAAAAATGTGGTATATGTAGAAGCATTGTAACAATATATAATAACATATTCTGAGATAGTATGTTTTGATAATAGATATGTTCCCAATTCCACATAAATGAAGTTGCAGGCAAAAGATAGTCTAAAATATTAATTACACAAATAATCTCATAAGAATATGAGCATAACTCACCTTGCCAATCTATTATTTAATCACATTTATCACATGTTATTTCTTTCAACTGTCCTTCCACTTTTTTTATGGCATTGGGGGAGGGATAATGTTTCAAACATTTAGTAATACATAAAAAGATTTTAACAATTTAGCTTATGATAACTTTTTTTATTATAGGCTTGCATCACTTTAACAATCATGCTTTACTTCTGAAATTAATTTTAATTTTTAACCTATTTTTTTTTATTTAGCAAAAATCTAATTGTTAACTTTTATTAATATATTATTGTATAAGCATATTTACTTTGTTTAACCATAAATAAAAAAAACGAGATGTGTAATTAATTTTGTTTCAACACATTTTAGATTAAAAACCTATTAAGAATATTTTTTAACATACTTATAGGTATTTGTAATTAAAATACTGATTCACACAACTTCTACATTCTGTATAGTAAGTAAATATGATTTATAATATTTTTCTAAACAATCAGTGCACAGCTGCACATAGCTCATTAAGCCCACAAGATGTTATTTGTCAGCACTTAAATCATAATAATATGAGTAGAAGTTTTTGTCATGCTAATTAAGATTTACCGGTAGACCATATTGCTGTCTGAAGCACAAAGAAACATCGTGCTTAAGACAGCAATGTGGTCTACTGGTAAATCATAATAATATGCTGAAAATTCTCATATGCTCACTACAAGTCATCGCCAACAATGCATGAAATGGGCCCAAGATCATAGAGATAGGATCTTGGATGATTGGAAGAAAGTGACCTGGTCTGACGAACCAAGATTCTGCTACAAATACTTCTCCAATTATAATTTCTTTTAAATATTTGTTAAAGTATTATAATTTATTTTGCTAAAAAGTGTATTAAGATGCATGCCATTCTTCAAAATATAATAAGTAGACTAATCATACCTCAGACAAGAAATCGAGATTCAGGAACAGCAGTGTGTTGAATGCATTTTAGTAGATAAAAATTTCAAGCCTGATGAAACCAACACCCAACTTGTTTAGCTGAAGAAAATTTGTTCTAGAAATGTTTGAAGGAATTTCTATATCAAAGGTGTATATACAGTTTTTTTGTTTTTTTGGGGGGGGGATAGGGCGTGGAGAAATTTGAAGTTTTCGAAATCCATCAGAACAAAATTAAAGTTAATGAAAAATGGAAGAAAAATTTAAATATTTTTTTTTCTAACGTAAGCACTTTTATTAAATTAAAAATTTAAATATTTTTTTTTTCTAACGTGATGCACTTTTATTAAATTAAGGCATTTTTTTTCCTAATGTAAGTCACATTTTAACTAAAAACTTAAAAATGAAACTTTTTTTTGGTTTTTTTGGGGGGGAGGCAAGGCTCCCTGGTTTCCACTCTAAATATGCCTCTGTACTACATATATAGTAGTTACTTCTATTTATGTAGATGTAGTAAGTCAAAATGATATATAACAAATGGAAAACTTACCCCCTGTAGGTAGGGTTCCATTTGCCCCCCCCTCACCAAAAAATCCTGAAAGAAATACTGCCTGATGCATCACGTATACTGTACCAGATACCCCAGGATACCTGTCACCACCTTGTCGAATTGATGCCTCACCGAGTGGCTGGTGTTTTGTGGGCTAAAGAGGTCCTACAGCTTATTAGGTAGGTGGTCATAATGTAATGACTCATTGGTGAATGTGCTTGAAAGTCAAGAAATGTGGATTTTGTTTCTTCTATTTTTCTGATGCATGTTCTTCTATTTATGCAATAAATAACTGTATAGGCAAAGAATGTAGATCACAAATGTCATTATCGAAGATTATACATAGTAGTGAAACATACCATAAAAGTTCACTTCAACAGATGCTTGCATGCTGTCAGTGTTCATATAAACAGCAGAACAACTGTATACACCGCTTTCACTTGACTGGGGGCTAAAAAATGTCAGTTTTAGGCTGTTGCTTCCTAATTTTCTCACTCCACCACTTTGAGGTGTAGTCCTATAATAAAAAATAGGCATTTTTAGATATACATATAATTTCATATCACACTATAAATATATAATCAAGTCTGGCAATGTGCAAATGCATATCAGGGAGGGGCCTGGGAAGGGGGCCTGCTACCAAACTTTTTATTTGAGGTTTAATGACCACATAAATTTGGACATAAGCATGTTGCCATAAAATAAAAAGTGGTTCCAAGGAAGAGATGGAGCTATCCAACAAGCACACCACCCATGTCTCATCCCAGACTTTAACCCAGGCACATCTTTGGCTGTCAGATCAGATCACTCCTGGGATCACTCTTACACTGAAACAGCTACCAGAAATTTGAATGTGGGTTAGAATTTTAGTACAATTTAACACAATAAAAGCCAAGCAACAGCTTTACAATGCATGCATGCATGTATACTACAACTTCATGACATTTAAAGCAATAAGGGCATATGTCTGAATCAAAAGGAAAATAGAGTTTAATCAACACTAGGCCTTTCAAATATTTCAAAGTTATCAAGCAGAAAATATTCCACTCAATAAAATAAAGGACAAAATGAATATTAACAAAATTAAATAAAAAAATGTATATATTTTTTATTAATGTTTACCTCGAAAGACAGGTCTACTGTTGATAAACTTACCTGATGAGATAGGATTTTTGAAAAATTAGTTGAAACGTTTTTATATATTTTAGGTAAAAAATACCCAAATTAATGTTTTAAGCAGCCACTGTATCTGAACTAAATGGTGCACAATATTTTCTGTGCTCTCAAAAACAGAAATGTCCACATAGTTGCTGGGTTTTATGAAAGCTATGACAAACCAATTCCTTCCACATTCTCATCTCAGCAAAACCAAAGGTAAACTTGGTGATAAGAGTTCGCTCTACTGTTTTATTCTCTGCTCTGAGACCCAAGTCATGATGAGGAAGAGCTAGTCCCAATCACATGGACATCACACCACTGAGTAGAAACAAGAGCAACACAAATTTTTTCTCTCTTAGGTTTGTCACCATTGTTATTAGCCTTTTAAGCATGTAATCGGTCATAAAAATTGCAGATAACATTAGGCTGTTGAGCGGTGCTGAACTTGCACCAAATTTAGAAGAGCAAGAACATCAGTCTCACTGACAAATGTAGAATGGCTTATTCTGTTGTGTTTTGCATAGTGAAATATGGGTCTGAAAGCTGAATCTTAAAAAAACTGAGCTTTGGTGCTAGAGAAGGATACCATAGACAGCAAGGATCACAAACGAAGAGGCTCTAGAGTGCATCAAACCAGAAATATCACTTCAGGGATAGATTACCAGACTACAGCTCAATTACTTAGGTCATGTGATGCGATTGGACTCATTGGAGAAAGAAATGATGCTTGGAATGGTGGAGGGTACAAGAAGATAAGGACAACCAAGAACACGTTAGCTGGATACAGTCAAAATGTACACTGGGCTGGACATGGAACAGCTGAGGGAAATAATCCAAGATTGTGAGGCATGGAGGGTCACAGCCTATAGAATTGCCAAGAGTCCGGGTTTGACTGAATGAATATCATCATTATAAATAAGTCGCAAATGATTAGTGTCAATCATCCCTCTAAATAACCACTTTGAATAGCAACACTAAAGGGGGAAGCAATGCTTTCTTACGCATAGGTTAACTCTTTCCAGCTGTGTTCAACTCACTTACAACATATTCATTCGAGCTGATTTCAGCTCATTTTGCTAACATCATGTTAATTAATTTCAGCCAGTTAAAAAATGGTTTAAGTTTTGAACTAAGCAGTTAGAGAAGAACCATGTACTATTTTATTGCCTACTAAAAATGGATTTGTCCACCATCATTCCCTTTGTAAATAACTCTTCAAAACCACAAAAGAACTTGTAGGAAATGTAGTAAAAAAGTAGGATTAATGAACTCTCAGAACACAAAATTCATGGTAAACACATTAAAAGTAGTTTCCAAGTAATGGAGTGAAGTATGTTTTTATGCCTACTAAGGCCAAAGGATCAAGTCACGATAGAAATAACATAAGAGTCATGTATAAATTTTGGCTGGCATGTACCTGAAATAAGCATGTAGTTTTAAAGAGCAAATTAGGCCTAGGAGACCACTGTATCTCAACATGCAAATAATCAGCGTGAACCACCAGTTCTCATTTAAGGAAAGAATACTAATCAGCAATTTAAAAAATATGAAGATATGATTTAGTAAGCAGAATATACACTGCCGGACAATTGCTAAGGACGCGTGACAATAGCAACGATAGCAACCATAAAATGGAAGGCAGGAAAATGTGGAAATTACCATAAGTGCGGGATACAGTAAGACGTGTTGTGCGTATGCAAATTTTGGATTGCCGAACTTGTTCGTGACGTCATAGCGCTGATAAGAGATATAAAGGATTTGACGCGTATTGACCGTTGTTGTTCAAACGCAAAGTTGAAAGGGAAAGAATCAATTGACGAACTTGCAATTTTCAGTATGTCTTCCCGACATCACCTAGATGATTTTACGCGTGGCCGTATTATTGGCAAGATTGAAGAAGGGCGAAAAATAACAGATGTTGCCAGGGAGTTCGACGTCAGTCACAGTGTTGTTTCAAGGCTTTGGAAATCATTTCAAACAAATGGAGAGTGCAGCAAACATCACGGGGGAGGTCGTGTTCACAGTACGACACCTGCAGAAGATCGGTACATAGTGCTATCAACAAAAAGACACCAGCGCAGCACAGCTAGTGAGGTAGCAAATCAGTTTATGGCTGCTACTGGCAAGCGGATCTCCCGAAAAACTGTCGCTAGACGTTTGCATGAAGGAGGACTATACGCCCGCCGTCCTGTTGTGTGCATCCTATTGTCCAGACATCACCGTACCGCCCGTTTGCAATGGTGCCATCAACATCGCAATTGGACTGATAACGACTGGTCTGCTGTCCTCTTCTCAGATGAGAGTAGATACAGTCTATCGTCTGATTGTCGACAACTGATCTGGCGTGATAGTGGTACTGCATATTGTCCAGCAAACATACAGGAAAGGGACCGATATCCGACATGTAGTGTCATGGAATGGGCTGGCATCATGATCAATGGCCGTACGTCCCTCTATGTACTTCCAACTGGGACTATGACTGGCCAACGATACATTAATGATGTTCTGCTACCTCATGTTCGCATGTTCCGTGGTGCTGTCGGTGATAGATTCATTTTCATGGACGACAACGCAACATGTCATCGAACAGTCGCTGTCCAGAAGTGTCTTGAGAGCGAGGATATTCAACGCCTCGTATGGCCAGCACGTTCTCCAGATCTGAATCCCATTGAAAATGTGTGGGATGCTTTATGGAGGAGTCTTGCTGGTCGCCAATGCCCTCCAATAAACAAGGACACCCTCATCCGTGCACTGACAGAGGAATGAGATAAATTACCCCAACAGCTGCTTGATAATGTTGTGCAAAGCATGATACGACGTGTGGAATCTTGCATCGCCCTCCATGGTGGCCATATCCCGTATTGACATCTTACGCCGGAACGCCTGCGGACGGTAATTGCATTTTTTTCACGTTTACGTATTCTGCACAAAATGGCCTGTTTGTCCCTTGAACACGTTCCAAAGCCTTCTGGATTTCAGAGCACAATAAATTGTCTTTCTTGTAATGTCCTGGCATTCTGACATTATTTTATTTCACTTGGCATCCAAACACACTTACTTTTTTATGCGCTATATAGCCGTTTATGATCCGTCCTTAGCAATTGTCCAGCAGTGTAGTATAGGCCTATTCTGGTTAATTGTGTCAGTCGTTTATTTGGGACAATTATTGAAGAACATCCTAAATCAGCTCTTTGGGATAAAGCTTCACATAATTGGGCCAAAGTGTTCTTGCCTTGATATGGCTCAAGTAACCACAATTTACTGTATTTACATAATTTTTTATTTAGAAGCTAGAATAGCAAACAGAAAAGATAGAATAAGCAATCTACACACAGGGTCACTGCTAGGCCCCATGGCCAGAGGGAGCTCAGCAAAGTATTTTAAATTACATTTTTTTATTACTAATCAAAAACAACTATTATGGGAATTTTACTAGGAATTTTGTTTATTTAAATTGCAAATTTTCTGAGAAAACTCTTCTTCAGGCTGTCTTTTTGTTGTCACTTATTCCCGTCATTATCGTAATTATACCTTGATGGTTATGGTTAGTTTTCATCAAATCCTGCCAGATGTTAGGCAGGTAAAATCCTTTGCAGTAATTGATGATGGAATTTTGATTTTTCTCAAACTCTATTCCTTCTTTTAGCTTTCTTTTTTGAAAATTGCTTTGGAAACTGATGACTTTAAGAGAATTCCAATCAATGCTGTGACTAGTTTCTCTAACATGTCTATCTAAACCAGTCTTATTGGAGCAATACTTTATAGCAGCTTTATGCTCTGCTATATGAGTTTCTAGTCTGTGACCTGTTTCCCCTATGTAAGATAGTCCACAACTACATTTTACTTCATAGACTACACCTTTCATTTTTAAAATATCTTCTTCTCTTTGAACTATTTTAGGGATTTTTTTTTAACTTTGTTCTCTAAACTTGGAGCTAGCCTAATATTGTACTTCTTACTAATTCTCTTTAAAGACTCAAATAAACCTTTGTGATAAATTTTTCTAGTGAATTTTACTTGTTGCATTTTCTGGTTCTTTGTACCATTAAAATTCAGAAGCTTCTCAGTTTCTTCTTTAGGATAGTTATTTTCTGCAAGTATGACTTTAAGTTCTTCTTTATGGACTTCTTTCTTATCTGCTGTAGATACTCTTTTATTATTTTTTTCCAAAAACTGACTTGCTACATTTTCCTTAATAGAAACTGGATGATAGGAATTGAAATCCAAAAGTCTGTTAGTATTCATTGTTTTTCTTACCAACTAGTGAGGAATTTTTCATCTTCATAATAGATAGTAATATCTAAGAAGTTAATTCTTCTTCCTTTTTGAAGTTCAATAGTGAACTTAAGGGAATCATCTAATTCACTGAATGAGTCTAGAATTCTTTCTGGAACAATTTCTGAGCTACCTATTATAAATAAGATGTCATCCATGTATCTGCTATATAGGCAGAAGTATGTGGGTTGTACTAGTATCTTTTCTTCTTATGCGTATATAAGAGCCTATACGCATTTGTCTAATGTTGAGATGCTGAAGAGCAGAATAATGGATGTCATTGGTTCTGTCTCAGCTGAGATGTTAAACAAAACATGGTGCGAAATTGAATATCACTTAGATGTCCTCCAGAACACAAATGGTGCCATGTAGATGTGTACTGTCACTGGAAACAAAACTTTACTTGTGCACCATCATTGTCATGCAATCTCTTTCTTGTACCTATAATACATTTTTATATTAATTTCTGTGATGTGAGAAAGACTTTATGAACACTCTGCATATAAGCAACTAAAATGAGGGGAAATTATGTAAAACATACAAATCCCGCAACGATTAAAGTCAAAAAATCCTTTGTGGAATAGCTTTTTTACGGGTCTTATAGAGGTTATTTTTCATCAAAGTTGGTTGTCAAATTTTTGAACTAAAGCCTAGTTCGTCATCAGGACTATGTCACTGGAGTAGTTGCTGCCACTCAATTTGAAGAGTCCATCCGCAATTATCGTTAATTGTGGTACTTCTTCTTCTTGCTATTTCGATCCCTTCTTCTAGTTTCCTCTTTACTAAGTTTGACTGGTGGGCGATTATTTTCACTGAGTCCCAATTTATGGAGTGTCCACTTGCTTGTATATGTCTGTCTAGCCCTGTTTTGTTTCCAATGTTCCTAATAGCTGCTTGGTGTTCTTTCATTCGGACCTTAATACTTCTCCCTGTTTCTCCTATATAGCTATATAGGATAATACTTCTCCCTGTTTCTCCTATATATCCTATATAGCTTGTTTCTCCTATATATATAGCTATATAGGATAATACTTCTCCCTGTTTCTCCTATATAGCTATATAGGAGAAACAGGGAGAAGTATTAAGGTCCGAATGAAAGAACACCAAGCAGCTATTAGGAACATTGGAAACAAAACAGGGCTAGACAGACATATACAAGCAAGTGGACACTCCATAAATTGGGACTCAGTGAAAATAATCGCCCACCAGTCAAACTTAGTAAAGAGGAAACTAGAAGAAGGGATCGAAATAGCAAGAAGAAGAAGTACCACAATTAATGTTAATTGCGGATGGACTCTTCCAATTGAGTGGCAGCAACTACTCCAGTGACATAGTCCTGATGACGAACTAGGCTTTAGTTCGAAAATTTGACAACCAACTTTGATGAAAAATAACCTCTATAAGACCCGTAAAAAAGCTATTCCACAATCGTTATGAATAGAGGTGCCATAAATGCATTTACAACTAGGAAAAAAATCCTTTCATAACAAAAGCATTTTTTTGTTGTTGCAGTTAGTAATAGTTGTAAACAAATCTAATGATCATTATAAAACACTTTTATACATAAGTCTTACATGTAAATACACATCAATTTCACAAAACATGAGTTCACAAAGCATAGATCCATAACACCAGGGACAGGGTGCAATTTCAGAAGATTAAATCTTCTTTTGCTTTAAATTACAGGGCATAATAACTGTTCCATAACATTAACTATTCCAAATTATGCTGCTTAAAGGAATTCAATGAAATGTGCTAGGTGCATTTCCACATTAGTTATTACTTATTAAAATTTTTGAATAATACCTGTTTGTTACTGTAATACCATATTATGTGAAAGGGGCTTTAATAAAATGAAGTGTATTAAGAAGAACTTATATTAAATGGACAGCATTGAAAATGAAAGTTTTCATGCAGAATATTATGATAAATGAACAGATTGCTGTCTTATGCACAATACGATAAAATACTTTAATTTAGATTCAAGATGTACAACATACTTTAATATTTACAAATGAAAACCAATTAAGTCATAAAATAGTTAAAATCATGAGCACTTTCGAATTCATTTTGAATTAAATATATATTTATTATATATCCCCCCCCCCCCCCCCGTTGTAATTTGTAACTGCACATGTGTTGAGTTTCGTAGCCAATCCGGTGGTTCACAATGAGTAACAGGGTGGTTGTGTTGGAATGACAATGAGTCACAGATGTTTCCATTGTGTTGGAATAACATACGGGTAGTTGTCATTACAACAAGTTCCACCCAACACTCTTGGACCAGATCATTACTACTACCACAGCTCTAGTCGAAACTAATTCTATTCGAAACACTTGCATAAAAAAATTAAGAGACTTAGTTTCTGAAGAGGTGGAAACCCGCAAACCTTGTAAAAACATGGGCCTAATCCCAAGTCAAAGGGAGAATTATGTTAATCTTAGTGACACCATCTTGTCTTCTCCCAAAATACAAGCTCTGCAAAAGGGACTTAAGTACTCCTTTCCATCAGGGAAGCTTGATCCCATTATGATAATTCCTCAGATTGAACCTGTAATTCAGGCTCTACCAAAGTCTGACCAAGAATGAGTTTGACTCCAAGTAGTCCAACAGTTAACTACTCATAATAGTCTTCAACGGATTGAACCAGAAACCAGTCAACTCAAGGAAGAAAAGAGAACACATTCTACTAAAGAAGGACCCTGATATTGCAATCCTCAGTGCCAATAAAACACCCCAAATTGTAGTGTTAAACTGCTTGGATTATTTTGAAAAAATGAAAAAGGTGACTGATGAAATCCCACATTCAATCATAAAAAGACCCAACTCAAGCAACTATATCAGCCCTTAGACAACTAAAAACTAACCATGCTTTACCTACTGTGTTATCTTCTAGTCTTCAACCACCCCCAGGTCCAAGAACTCCCAAATTATTTGGAAAAGTAAAACTTCACAAACCTGGTTATCCAGTTCGGCCACTGGTTTTGGCCTATTGTAGCCCTACCAGACCTTTAGAGTGTGCATTGGCCAAGTTGATTGCAGCCCTAATTTCTAACTCTCATCTATCTTTCTGTAGTTTCCTTCAAATAATAACCCAACTTAACTCTTTCTCTTCACCTAACCCTTTCATTATGGCCTCCCTGGATATAGTATCATTGTTTCCAAATGTGCCAATTTCTATCGTACATTCCATTATAGAACAAAAACTTCAAAGTCAGAATATTTACAACTCATTGGAAATTCAAACAGTTTTATCAGCTCTTAATCTTGCCTACAATAGAACCTACTTTTGGCATAATAATACCGTTTACAGGCAACTGAATGGTGCACCCACTGGCTAACCCGTATCTGGTACTCTGGCTGAGTTGCTCCTTCAATCCTTGGAAAGTGAAGTCTTTCCCAAAATCTGAAATAAAACCACTATTGTATCAGATGTATGTCGACGACATCCTAATCTTTTGGCCATCCACTACTGAATCACTTAGCAAGTTTGCAGACCTTTTATCTTCTAAATTTGAAACCATAAACTTCACAATTGAACTTGAGTGTGATAATAAACTCCCTTTCCTGGATCTCCTCCTTCACCAACAACCCATATCTAATACAGTATCATTTTCAGTTTATTGGAAACAGAATTCCATTTCAACTTTAATACTTTACAATTCTTACCATCCTACAAACCACAAACTATCTGCCTTGACATTCTTAGTAAAAAAAGAGCCTATACGCATTTGTCTTATGAAACTGATAAGAATAAGGAGATTTCATTTATTACAAAACTAGCAGCTGATTATGGCTATGCATCTAATATAGTGAAAAAACTTGTAAGAAAACAAGAAGTAGCAAATACTACTCTCTAGCATGAACATAGAGTTTTTATATATGTGGGATCAATTCCTTTCCTACCAAGTATTATGAACCCCTTAAAAACTATTTGCAAGAAGAATGGCCTGGGTTTTGGTGAAAGTACTTGATATTTTGCCATTGGTGAAAAGTGACAGAGATGCTGTTGACACCTTGAATAAATTTGGAGTGTACTCTATTCTCCTAAAACCTAACTAACAAAATTTGGCTCATAAAATTTACATTGTATCCACTTCCAGTAACTTATGCTGCAGACTTTCTGAACACCAATACAGTATCCGGATGGTGTTGGCGTCCATGGCAGGGGTGGCGGAAAGTGAAGTTCATTGACAGGGCCTGAAATTTCGAATCGTGGTGCACCCCCTCCTTTCCTGCTTCCTGGAACGAACAGAAGAAAAGCAATGCCTAAGGAGCTTTGTTAGGGATTAGGAACACCTGACTACTTACCTAGAGGAACACTCTAAAACATGTCACAACAAAAAATCGCACATGTGCCAAATAAAATAAATAAAAAATCTTGGCTAAAATTATTGACCAGGCCCTGGCGGTTCTGCCGCCACTGGTCCATGGCATTATCAAGATTATGCAGACAAGGCAACTACACCCCTAGTTGGAACAATGTGGATATTCTGAGTACCCCAAGGTCCAAATCCTACTGACAGAGCTAATTAATTAACAGGAATAATAACTTTTGTTGTAATGACGACAACCTGTATGCCATTCCAATACAATGGAAACATCTAATGAACTAAGAAAACAACCATCCTCTGCCTTACTGTGTGAACCAAATTGGCTATGAAAGTTAACAGTGCAGTTACAAATTAAAACGGGGGGGGGGATATATATAAAATACTGATGTTGACTTCCGCAGTGCTTTGGGTTTTATTGCATCTGATGATGAATTCAAAGTGAATTTGAAAGTTCTCGTGATTTTAACTATTTCATGACTAAATTGGTTTTAATTTGTAAATGCTAAAGTATGCTGTACATCTTGAATCTAAATTATAGTATTTTATGGTATTGTGCATAATACGGCAATTTGTTCATCTATTATAATAAATGGACAACAACTATTCATTTGTCACCTCTTCTGTGGACTTGACACTATAGACAGAGTCTAAGGCACCTGAGGGAGCCCTGGGTCAGCAGACTAGCATGGCTTCCATTAAAACAAAAAAATCTTTCAGACATGTATAAGCACTGGGATGTCACATGATGCACAAAACACATATTTCCCTTTTATTATATTTTAACCTTTGAAGTCAAATGAGAAAGCTGTTTCACATTTCATCCCATAAAACAAATTCCACTGTGTGATATTGAAAAATAGAATTTGATTAATAATCTACAAATTTGTAATAATTTTTAATACATTAATCTTAGAATTTGTAATAATTTTTAATACATTAATCTTAGAATTTGTAATAAATTCTAAAGTAAAATTGATCGTGATTTTGAAATGTGGCAGCAACTTCAAAGAAGAGTAACTTAAATAAACAACTGGAGTTTTGCAAAATATGAAACTGCTCCTTTAATGAAAGCATTGGAGACTGATTAAGAAGAAGGTGCAATAAAACCTCACAAAGTATTCCTTTCACAATAAAAATATAAGCTAAATAGTGATTAGGTCCTTTCTAGAAACTTTTACAAAAAGGAGATGGTTAAAGATGAGGCCCAGGTCCTGTAGGCCAGTGTAGTTAATCAGGCCCCGAGACCCTAACAAGAAAAGATCATTTTAATTGCCGTTTTCAATTCCAACAATTGATTTTTGAGGTACTGTATCCAGAAAAATAATTTGCAAACAAAAACATGTACTTTTTAGCTGTATAATTGTTCTAGAATATAATTTTTTTATGAAAAAAATGTTTATTAAAACCCTGTAGTAGAAGTGAAGGTAAGCACAAAATTATTCAGTTTTCCAGATACCATAGTGTAAACTGTACTGTATACACATACAAGATGAAATGCAGCTGTGCAACATGGCCAAAATTTTATAAAATGTAAGATATAAGTGTACTGCCCTATTGGAAGAATTAGTACATAATGAAGTTTCTTACTCTTCTGGAATAACGTTTCCACTTGGGTCCTTCCATGTCATCTCACTAAAAGCATCTTTAGTGTCTGCAATTCCTGAACATGTTAAAATGTAAGACACCGACGAAGGAGCATTCACTTTACTCTGTTCAGGATAAATCTTGAGCTGTGGCTGGGGCTCATCATTAGAAACAGCAGCACTGTAGAAGACTGACAAAAGAAAAAGAAAAAAATTAGGATCAAAGATCAAAGAAAAAAAAATGGCTGACAAATTTTATCAAAACATACCTGTAATCAAAATTGTCTTTGCATATGGTTATGCCATACCACATGACAGAATAACTACCTAAAATTGGATAAATCAAACTATCTGTACCAACATTCTTTTGATACTAATAACATAGAAAAGTGTTTACTGTAATATGACTGTCATCTTTACGGGTTTATCCAGGAAGTTCAAACTAGGAATGTGCTGGGAAGGTTTAGGGAGGTGTTGAAAGAAAAAAAAAAAAAATGGGGGTGAGGGGAGATGAAAGCATATTTTCCAAAAGCTGAATTCTTTTATTATTATTTTTTTTATAGTAAAATATTTAGGCTATGCATCTCATAAAAAAATGAGGAAAACTTAAACATCTAATAGGTTTTTTTTTTCTAGGAAAATAAGTTAATTAAATAACACAAGTTTTCAGAGAAAACTCTTCTTCAGGCAGTCTTTTGTTGTCTCTCTTTTTCCCATCACTATCATGGTTACGGTTAACTGCGACAGTTACGGTTATTTTTCACCAAATCTTGCCAGATATGTTGGGCAGGGACAAACCTCTGCAGTCATTGATGATGGAATTCCAATTCTCAATTTCTATTCCTTCTTTTAATTTTAATTTTTGATAGTTGCCCTGGAAACCGATGACTTTCAGTGAATTCCAGTTCATGTTGTGCCCAGATTCTGTAACATGTCTACCTAATCCTGTCTTGTTGGAGCAATTTTTTTAATTTTTTTTATAGGTGCTTTATGTTCTGCTATTCAAGTTTCTAGTCTGCAACCTGTCTCGCCTATGTAGGATAGTCCACAACTACATTTTACCTCATGGACCACTCCTTGGGGATAAGTAATTTTTCTAGTGAATTTTATTTTCTTCTGTTGTGTGCTGTTCTTACCAGAAAAATTTAGAAGTTTTTCAACTTCATTCTTAGTCATCCTTACAAAAAGAAAATAACTATCCTAAGTTTTTCTTTGTGTACTTTATTTCTGCTGTAGATACTACTTTGTTTTTTTTCTAAAAACAAACTGACTTGCCACAATTTTCTTAATAGAATATGGATGATAGGAATTGAAATCCAATAATTTATTCCTATTTACAAGATTGACCCTGCAGAGGTTTGTCCCTGCCTAACATCTGCAGGATTTGGTTAAAAATAAGTGTAACCATTGGAGTTAACCGTGATTGTGATGGAAAAAGAGAGACTACAAAAGACTGCCAAAGGAGAAGAGTTTTCTCCGAAAATTTGAGTTATTTAATTAACTTATTTTCCTAGAAGAAAAAACCCACATTAGATGTTTGCTTAAGTGTTCAATTTAAGTAACTAGGAAGCCAGTTTTCAGCATGAGCTTTATTCAAAGGATGTGGAAAACATTTTAAAATATGTAGAACTGCATTATTAACACAGCAATCGGACATCTGAGTTATGTGTATTTTACTATTTCTCACATAGCATTAATCACATCAGAAAACTTTAAAATTAATTACCCTGGAGCAGGAAATGAACTCGCATCTCCTGCTTTCTTTACAAACATGTTATCTGTTACATGATGTAATTTTCAAGTTTTCAATTGTGATTAATGTTATTGTGAGGAATAGTAAAATACACGCAACTCAGATGTCCGATTGCTGCGATAATAATTCAGATGTTTTTTCCATCTGAATCATTAACACAGTAATCTGACACAGCAATCTGACATCTGTTAACATTTCTTCCACACTATTTATGTTGAACTGTTGAATTTTTTATAGTCGAAAATGGCAAAAATTCAGAATCCTTTTTCTAAAATTACATAGTTATTGTTTTTGTGCTATTTTCATCACTCATGCCTAAATGCTTCTTTAAACAAATTTAAAGTGAAGAAGCATTAACATGGGTTCTTGAAACAGCAGATATTGATATCTGCAAACTTTGTAGCAGACTAAAAATTTGTGGATGCAAAGACTTGTCTTAAAACATATACTTTAAATGAAAAAACTAAAAAAGGAACAGCTGCATGTTTTGTGTGTGCAATTGTGAGGCATTTCAAAAAGCTGGCCTTACTTCTTTAAAATAATAAATTTTGCATGATGATTAACTTTGAGATAAGTATTTTATGTAGCAATTTGTATCAGTAACCAGGACAATATTGTAATTATAACATACACATTTGTTTTTCACACAATAAAGTGAAATAATTTTGACTTTATGAAAAATACTAATTGTTCCCAAAGAATTTGATTTATTAAAACACTCTAAATGCTTAGTTAATAACATGGAAGTTAAAATTTTGAGTAATTGAAAGCTAATGGATTTCCTCAAAAGGGCCTCCAAAACATTTTTTGCGAGGGAGGAGGGGGTCGAGTTTTTCCAGTATGCCACTGCATCAACTGGAAATTTTTGTTTAAGTGACATCTATATACATATTGAAGCATTGTTTTTCAAGTATCATTCTCTCTCTCTCTCTCTCTCTCTCTCTTTTTGTTTTGTTTTAAAGTTTCCACTAAATACAGTAAATATTGAATACATGTTTCAGTTTGACAGAACAGAAAAACCTGCCATTGGTGAAACAATTTTTTTTACTTTTTCTTTCTGTCTTCTTACTGGATCCTTTTTTAAAGAGATCTGATTCAACAGCAGATATGGCATCTTAAAAATATAATTTTGCAGTATGGGGACTACTAGGGGGACTTTTTTTTTTGTCAAATTTGTGGGTTGCCCACCAACTCGTCATTGGGATTGATTCAAGAGAGTAGGTGCTGTCAATTAAGTAGTAACACCCAGCCTTTCTGTCTGTTAATTTTGGCACCTCTTCTTTCAATTTGTAGACTTTCCTTGAATTTCAGTATTACACAGTGCTGTTGATGTCAGAAATACTTTAAAAAGAGTCCCAGTTAATCAAATGTTTTGGCATTTTGTATGTGTCTGTCAAGGCCTGTCTTGTGGGAAATGTTCCTTACAGCAGCTTTATGTTCTGCTACATGGATACAAAGTTGCCTCCCAGTTCCTCCTTCATATGTGTTACCACAATTGCAGTGTACACTGTAGACCATTCCTTGTTGTAGGACATTTTTTTTTCTTTGTTTAATGGGAGTGAAGAATTTTTAAATTTTATTGTAGAGATCCTGAGATAGGCAAACACACAGAATTTGAAGCTAATCCTCTGAAGCTTTTCGATAGCATTGGGCATTCGATTAACTGGGACTATTTAATCATCCTCTCACATAAACAGCCTTGTGTAAAACGGAAATTGGAGGAAAGTCTACAAATCGAAAGATGAAGAGGTGCCACGATTAACGAACAGAAAGGCTGGATATTACCGCTTAAGTGGCAGCACCTACTCTCTTGAGTCAGTCCCAACGATGGGTTGGTGTGCGACCAGAAAATTTGATTAAAAAAAAAAAAAAGCAATTTCAGTAATCCCCGTACTGCAAAATTATATTTTAAAGATATCTCATCACTAGGATTTTGCCATGAATTTATTAGTGTGACTTTATTAGTGTGTTTGCGATCCGTGTATATATAGAACCATGGGTACAGTATTTAAAATGAAATTAAATTGTTTTTGGCACATATTGCAAGTTTTGAATTGAAATACCTGTAGCTTTTAAAGAATTTGAATCACTAAAATACCGATAAAACCTAGTTAACTGTATGTAATTTAAAAAATTCCGTGATTGAAAGGCACAGATTTTCGCAAAAGAGTCTTTAAGATATTCTTTGCGGGCACAAGTTTTTCCGGTTCGCCACTAGTTGCAGCATAAAATATTACTAGTCTAGCATTTATTTAAATTTTTAAAATATGAACTTATTATTGTGAAAAATGCAAACACAATATGGTGAAGTTGAATTCCTGTTTTCGTTTCAAAAACTTGCACAAACTACAACCGGAGATTTACGCAGAAGGGAAGGTGCTTCTACTTGTGGATTCAGCCAATTCCCAATTATACCACCAGATGGCGGCACCTAAACTATTTGCTGGGAAAGAATGAGCAAGTAGTGTCCTAGGATAGAAAAAGGAAACTTTTCCGGAAGACAATAACTTCGGAAGTTTTCATATGCGTAACACAGCAGGTATTTAAAATTTTAAACAGAGTTACTTCCCGGGAAAAAAAAATCGCGTTAGTTAGGCTCAGCTACGTGCGAACACTAAAACTATCATCATAACCGAAAAAAATAAAAATGTGAGTTTCTGCTGAAAAAAAACTAACATATTCACTTGCCTTTTGCGATTAGAATGGTATTCCGAAACGAAATCAAACCGCGACCTCCAGAAAGAAAGCATAACGAACGGCTCAAGTCTTACAAATACGGCAAATACAGTATAATCAAATGCCACATTCCAGGCAAATGGAAATTGGGTAAGCGAGCAGAACTGAAAGTTATACAAAGCAGTTAAATATAGCCACTGGAAGACCTAATTGCCCGTAATTAAATTTGTGACGCTGGGTACGCTCAAAATCAGGTTGAAGAAGTTGGTGGGAAAAAAAAATAACATTGTGGTGAAACCATTTCTACCACTTCTGCGGAAAGCAATGAAGCAATACTGGATAGAATGAACGTAATAATTTATTGCAGCTGTACAATGTCTTTTGGGTCGGAAGTCTTTTTATGCTGGTTGGATTTTAAAAAAATGGATGTAATAAAACTTATCCTCAGCACAGAAAGTTACTACTTCGTCGAAAAGGGCTTTATATATCGATCATCGTTGCTTACTGCAGAAATCAGAAGAAAAAAAGGCGGTGTGTGTGTGTGTGGGGGGGGGGGGATCTTACCACTATCAATAATAATCTTACAATTATCTTTGATCGAATATAATTATCTTTTGTAGTTATTCGAATAATTATTCTAAAAATTACCTTTGATCGAATATAATTATCTTTTGTAGTTATTCGAATAATTATTCTAAAAATTACCTTTGATCGAATCGAAAAGGCGACATCAAAAATAACTTGGATTATTTTACAAGCTTAACGGCAAAAAAAAATCTTGCTTTTTTTAGTCAGCATAAAAATCTAGAAAATTCGAAATTTTGTTCCTTAAAAAGGGGGGACATGACGCTGGGCCACCTTTTGCAATTACCTTCGTCAGTGGCGTAGCCAGAGGGGGGGGGGTTGAACCCTTCCCTTGAGAGGAGACTAAGCACGAATTTAAAGTGATATATACGTGTATACGAGGCTTTCACCAATGAACCATTTGGTGGTTACACCACGTCGTATATCATGAACTTTTAAAAACATAAACGTAAAATGGTATGTTGGAAGTCATTGCTATGAATCGAATCGTTACTGTGAATGAGTTTGGTGTTCTAAAGCCTCAAAATCAAGCCTGCAACTTTGTTACTAGTTCAACATTCCAAACTGCGGGATAACGTACTAAATGTTACAAAACAGAAGAATGCGAGCAACCGCTTTGGCTACGGGTCTTTAGCTAATCCAGAGGACAAAAATTTTTGTCTCAGGTCAAAAGGTCAGAAAAACTGCAAAATCAGAAAAATTTTCAAAGGTAAAAAACTTACACAAATTACGAGCAAAGTTCATAGATAGAAATGAACTGTGAGCTGAAATTTCCTCGGTATAATTCTGCTGGACATTTTTTTCTTCTTCCAAATATTGTGTACTTTAGTTAATCATTATTTAGGGAGATGCCGTTCCCCTTAATTTTTTACGGGAACGCCGTTCCCGCCAACTTTCACCACTCTTTAAACCTCACAGAGTAGGTTATTCTGTATTCTTGTTAGCTGCACAGAAAGCCGTATGCGGTTACCTAAACGAAATCTTTAAAAAAGGAAATACGTAGGTGTATATAACTTTCTTTTTCAGTTGCAATTTTCAGCAAATTTACTCATGTTCGTTCCTATGTTCTACGTCCGCCAAAATATGAATATACGCCCCAAGTCTGACCATTCTGGGAGGGCATTCCATTTTTATTCCAAGCGATAAATGAGAGGTCAAAAACGGGACTCCAGTGGAATCCTGTTGCACTAAGACAATGCTTCCTTCCGCCCACACAACAATGAAAGCATTGAACTTTCTGCAGAATCTGGTAGCACCAAGACAATGCCTCTACTCACATTACAATGAAAGCACTGAACTTACTGCAGGACTCTGGACTCAGACGGTGAACTACCCACCATACAGTCCCGATTTACGACTTTCCGGTTCCCTAAAGTGAAGGAAAATCAGCTTGGACATCGTTCTTTTAGAGCCTAGAAGAGGATATTGCTGCTGTCGAGAAACATTCGTTTAAACCATTCCAAAACGAATATAGCGCTAATGCTTTACTAACTAGTTTCGGAGGATGCACCTTTACATAGAGCAGTGACAAATTGAAATTAGTAATTTAGATTAAATAAATTCCGAGAATCAGGAAAATTTAATCGTTACCTACGTAAAAGCGATTATATGAAAGCGATTTTCCAAGCCACAAAAATGGTAAGCATGAAAAGCGATTTTCCAAGCCACAAAAATGGTAAGCGCTGCATCATATTATACGAACTCGTAACCTGCATGCAGTACGTGTGAGCAAACTGCAACATCAGACAGGAAATATTTTTCTTGTGCGCGGTGTCTAATTTTGTCTGCGTCGTTAGCAACTTTATTGATATGTTTCACACTAGATGCCCATTGCATGGACGCCAGGTGATTTAAGAGAAAGAGATTGCAGGTTCTCTATCTCATTGGAATAGGAAAGAAACTAAGCGATTTAAATCGCACTTAATTTATTTTTCAGTTTTGGGGAAAATATTTATACTTCACATTACCTCCAGCAGGGAGTGGGGTGTTCAGGACCTTTTTGCCTCCGCGTCAAGTTCGCGCACTTTTCCCCTTCCACTTAACATCCAGGAGAAAGGAGTTTGGTCGGAGAAGAACGCCTAACTAACATTTTCTCTACACTTTGACGAGAATAGGTCCATTGTGTAATATTCAATTTAGGCTCGTACGTTAATTGGCTCTCTTAGCATGAGATATTGGTCAGTATTCGCACCTGTGCAAAAGAAAGTATTCTCTCACGCGGACATCTACCATTAAAGTCGTAAGTGACTGTCAACAGATAAAACTTTCTTGTTCACGGCGCTGGCAATACTTCTCCATACAGTATGTAGGACGAAGGCCTGTCCCTTCTCTCTGTGGGGGTGGGGAATGCGAGTATCTTTCCCCCCTAATGATGCGTTGGAGGTCTGGGAGAGGGATCCGTTTCCCCGATAATGAATCTGGCTCTAAGTGCTTAAGTCAAAATGTTCTCTGCTGTTCTACGTTGCGTAATTAAAGTCACTGTTTCATAATATGAAGTATTATTCAAGTATCATATATAAAACGCAAAACGTCTGTCTGAAGCAGCAAAAATTCTCGATCGCCAAACTGTGGCATCGTGAAATTTGCATAGCTTATTAATACGGAAATTTCTAGGTCAACGCAACTATTTTATGATTTTTACGTTGTTCCGTTCGCGAGTTATGAATTAATTAATAAGCTAATCAATAAAGTCAGCGTCGTTATCTGAAAGCACGTGACTGCATTCATCGCCGCGGCACATCCACAGGTGTTTCTATTCTTTAAGAACTGTGCATAAAAAAAAAACGCTAAAACGACTTGCGAAATCTTAAAGAAACGGGCTGAAATTTGTATCAGCACCATGAATTGGTAATAAGAGGTGTCCCTTAAAATTTCATCGGAATCCGGTCGTAACTTTTTAAAATAGGCATGGAATTTTTAATTCATCGGTAAACAGAAATATATACGCAGAAACGGTTAATAAAATTTTGACGGCTAATTTAAAAAGTTATTTACCGATTCAGGCGAAATTTGGAGGTCATGTTCCTATTAACGATTTATGGTGTTAATTGAAATTTCAGCCAGTTTCAGCAAATATACGTTAACTTTTTTTATCCCAGAGATTGGCCCCTCAAATACGTCTGAAACGAAAGCACGTGATGCATTTGATGCTTCTCACATGGACAGATGTATGTTGGAATGTCAAGAGCAAAGGATCCAACAAAAATATATATTGTCGCCGATGAAGAAGAAACCAAAAATGTGTACGGGAGCTGAAATAATCACACTGTGAATAAATAATTTGTAATGACCGAATTTGTGAAATTAGCTTTTTCTTTCACACAAGCATCAATTTTCCTCCCGATTTTTTCAGTGACATATAAGGGAATATGGAATTAATAAGCCTAAATCCCGGTCAAAGCCGGTTAGTAAAGCTAGTATCCATATAACATCCAACCATATAACACACAGAAAATTTAGGAGACTGAGAAATTGAATGTAAAAATTCTCTCTTGGAGAAAAAAATTATCAGGTTCCCTAAAAAAAAAAAAAAAAAAAAAGTGATTTATAGCTGTTCTAAAATATTGCAAAGCTGCATTGTACGAAAAAAAAAAATCTGGGGCAAATTCTGCACCTGAGCATGGATTGCCTGCCGGAAGTCTGATGACACTACACATTAACGAAGTCACAAAAATCTGGTTGTATATCATAAGCAAAACAACGATTATAATGATGAAACTTAATTTAATACACAAATATACAAGGAATTTTTTTTGCTGCAGATGCTTAACACAGATTTATTAAAAACTATACGGTTTTACTACATCTGTACCAAAAATTAAAGTTTCCACCAAAAACAACCATCGCAACTCTGTATAGCAATCGTATCCCATTCACAGGAATTCAATGTGAAAAAAATAAAAAATACACATCCGTGCTTCGCTTTTTTGAAAAGAGAGAGCGCGATTTTGACAGGACAGGAATAAAATATTCACTTGGAGGGGGAAGAGGGGAAGTAAGGGATGAGGAAATAAAAATGGGCATCTTTCGTAGCATCCTCCTGAATGGATGCATGATCTTCGTTGCCCTTGGCAACTGTGGTCCCGGAGAATCGGAGTTGACATGTGGAGTTGGAAAACACGGCTGAGACCAGATGCAAAAAATCCTATTGAATTTCCAAACTGAGCTATTTGTCATCAACATGCGCTCGCCGTTTCTTGGTCGATGGGATTTCCACCGCCGCTGCTGCTACAAAGACGAACGCAGAAGATATCACGATAATAGTACTTGTCTTTTTCTTACTCTGCAACACAAATAAACCTAATAAAACGTTCCTACTCATCAGCCTAAATACAATCACCATATAAAGTCCCTAATCTTCCATTCAAATAAACTTGGAACTTCTTGCAATCCAAATGCAGTTGGTACAAAATTCCAAAGCTTTCATACAGATGCTTAGTAGTAGTATCTTCAACCCAAATAAATTTCATTTGGGGTACAGAAATTGAGAAATCTTATATGAGTACGAATTTTGTAATCGAACAGTCTTCTGTTTTAGTTAGGTTACTGTGTGCAGGGGATTAATTCAACAAAGGAAAACGCATTTTCAAATAATTGATGTATCTGGATCTATCCGAATACGATAACTTAAAATCTTATTGTGCTAAGAATTAATGAAATTCTCAAAAGTTAAAAGCGCCTTTTTAAAATGTTTCAAAAAAGTGAATAAATGGATATAACAGCTCACGTATACATCTATAAAATATCAAAATTAAATAAACATACTAATATTTCCCCCTATACACATTTTACTCTCTGATATGATATTTGATCTCTGACATTTAATAGTTTATAAAAAACTTGGGTGGAGAGCTTTTGGAAGAAACAGTACAATTTTTTAGAGCAGTATGCCATTATGTCTAAAAAGAAAAGTGTTTAATCAATGCATCCTGCCAGTGCTTACATATGGAGCAGAGATATGGACCTTAACTAAAAAAGACATACAAAGACTGCAGACAACCCAAAGAGGCATGGAGAGATGTATGCTTGGTGTAACCATGGAAAGATAAGAGGAACTTGTGGATAAGGAAAATGACAGGAGTGGACGACATCACGACCACAGTGAAATCACTGGAATGGCAATGGGCTGGACATGTTGCCAAAAGAACGGACCACCGATGGACAAATTGAATTTTAGACTGAATTCCGAGGGACAGGAAAAGACCCAGAAGAAGACCCCATGGGAAATGGAAGGATGAAATTTGAAAGTATGCTGGAGTGACATGGAGGAGACAGGACCAAGACAGACAATTGTGGAAGAAATTTGGGGAGACCTTCATCCAGCAGTGGATTGATAATGGTTGATGATACATAATATATTCTCAATTCGCTACTGGATGAAGGTGTCCAATAGGCTATCTATTTCACCTCCCTATGTGGCAAAAATTATACGCCTAGGGCAAAATTTACTAAACCGACTTTTGGCCAGGTTTTCGATGCAAATATCCCACTGCGCGGCGCCCAGTTTGGACGCGGGTTAGCAAAAACCGACGTCTCAGACCACTCTGCAGGTTTGTCTCAGCAAAACCTACGTCTCAGACCACTCTGCAGGTTTGTCTCAGCGAAACCTACGTCTCAGACCACTCTGCAGGTTTGTTTCAGCGAAACCTACGTCTCAGACCCCTCGTCTACCTACGCAGCCATGAGTTACTTTACCTGTTGATAGTTTTGTGTGTAAGAAGTTAATTTATAAGAAATAGAGAGTACAGAAGAGTCCGAGCTATACTCTGAGTTAGCTTTGCATTAGAAACACCCCGTTTTACATGTTCAAATCGATAACGAAGTACCACGTGATATCAACGCCACGCGCTATTTGATCCAAGAGGTGAACATCGGTTGTCATGACTGATCTCTGAGCAACGACGTGCAACAATCACCCAGCTCACCTACCAGCACAACAGCGGTGCAATTCGATCTATTTCAACATGCACCATGCGCCGTACCATGCTTCGCCCAGGGTCCGAACAGCCGGAGACCAACGAGCGTACCCATGCTGAAACCAAATTATCACAAACAACGCCTCGCATGGGCCAAGGAACATCGAAGATAAACCCCCGACAGATGGAAGAAGGTCGTCTGGAGTGATGAGTCCCGTTTCCTGCTGTACCAAGCTGATGGCTGGTTTCGCATATGGCGTAAACAGCAAACCACAGTTGGGGTTCAATAGGGCGGTGGAGGTGGTGTTCTGGTTTGGTGAGCTTTTTCCTGGCAAGTTCTAGGTGCGTTGGTTATCATTCCACAAACACTGAATGGTTGACACCTGATAGCCGACCATCTCCATTCATATCTGCAGGAGATTTACCCAAATCACAGTGCAATCTTTCAACAGGACGACGCACCGTGTCGTCGGGCTCGTATAATTACTAAGTGGTTGGAGGAACACGACAACGAATTCGCCAAATTGTCTTGGCCCACCAAACTCCCCTGACTGTGACTCAACTGAACATTTGTGGGATAAGCTAGAACGAGGTGTTAGAACTTCTGATCCTCCTTCGCGAAATGAGCGTGAACTAACGGAGCTTCTGCAGCGGACATGGGTCAAGTTACCCATGGACGATGTTTCACACCTTGTAGAATCTGTTCCTAGGCGTCTTTGAGCAGTGATTGCACAGAGAGGTGGACCAACGCGTTATCAGGTAGGCGTTCCTAATGCAAATTTAACTCAGTGTATTATGCTGCAGCGGCCATGGGTCAAGTTACGCATGGAGGATGTTCGACACCTTGTAGAATCTGTTCCTAGGAGTCTCCGAGCCGTGATTGCACAGAATGGTGGACCAACGCGTTATTAGGTAGGCGTTCCTAATGCAAATTTAATTTAACTCAGTGTTTTATGCTGCAGCGGCCATGGGTCAAGTTACGCATGGAGGATGTTCGACACCTTGTAGAATCTGTTCCTAGGCGTCTCCGAGCCGTGATTGCACAGAATGGTGGACCAACGCGTTATTAGGTAGGCGTTCCTAATGCAAATTTAACTCAGTGTATTATGCTGCAGCGGACATGGGTCAAGTTACGCATGGAGGATGTTCGACACCTTGTAGAATCTGTTCCTAAGAGTCTTCGAGCCGTGATTGCACAGAAAGGTGGACCAACGCGTTATTAGGTAGGCGTTCCTAATGCAAATTTAACTCAGTGTATTATGCTGCAGCGGCCATGGGTCAAGTTACGCATGGAGGATGTTCGACACCTTGTAGAATCTGTTCCTAAGAGTCTTCGAGCCGTGATTGCACAGAAAGGTGGACCAACGCGTTATTAGGTAGGCGTTCCTAATGCAAATTTAACTCAGTGTATTATGCTGCAGCGGACATGGGTCAAGTTACGCATGGAGGATGTTCGACACCTTGTAGAATCTGTTCCTAGGCGTCTGCGAGCCGTGATTGCACAGAATGGTGGACCAACGCGTTATTAGGTAGGCGTTCCTAATGCAAATTTAACTGAGTGTATTATGCAGCAGCGGACATGGGTCAAGTTACGCATGGAGGATGTTCGACACCTTGTAGAATCTGTTCCTAGGCGTCTGCGAGCCGTGATTGCACAGAATGGTGGACCAACGCGTTATTAGGTAGGCGTTCCTAATGCAAATTTAACTGAGTGTATTATGCAGCAGCGGACATGGGTCAAGTTACGCATGAAGGATATTCGGCACCTTGTAGAATCTGTTCCTAGGCGTCTTTGAGCCGTGATTTCACAGAATGGTGGACCAACGCGTTATTAGGTAGGCGTTCCTAATGCAAATTTAACTGAGTGTATTATGCTGCAGCGGACATGGGTCAAGTTACGCATGGAGGATGTTCGACACCTTGTAGAATCTGTTCCTAGGCGTCTGCGAGCCGTGATTGCACAGAATGGTGGACCAACGCGTTATTAGGTAGGCGTTCCTAATGCAAATTTAACTGAGTGTATTATGCAGCAGCGGACATGGGTCAAGTTACGCATGGAGGATGTTCGACACCTTGTAGAATCTGTTCCTAGGCGTCTGCGAGCCGTGATTGCACAGAATGGTGGACCAACGCGTTATTAGGTAGGCGTTCCTAATGCAAATTTAACTGAGTGTATTATGCAGCAGCGGACATGGGTCAAGTTACGCATGGAGGATGTTCGACACCTTGTAGAATCTGTTCCTAGGCGTCTGCGAGCCGTGATTGCACAGAATGGTGGACCAACGCGTTATTAGGTAGTCGTTCCTAATGCAAATTTAACTGAGTGTATTATGCAGCAGCGGACATGGGTCAAGTTACGCATGGAGGATGTTCGACACCTTGTAGAATCTGTTCCTAAGAGTCTTCGAGCCGTGATTGCACAGAAAGGTGGACCAACGCGTTATTAGGTAGGCGTTCCTAATGCAAATTTAACTCAGTGTATTATGCTGCAGCGGACATGGGTCAAGTTACGCATGGAGGATGTTCGACACCTTGTAGAATCTGTTCCTAGGCGTCTGCGAGCCGTGATTGCACAGAATGGTGGACCAACGCGTTATTAGGTAGGCGTTCCTAATGCAAATTTAACTGAGTGTATTATGCAGCAGCGGACATGGGTCAAGTTACGCATGGAGGATGTTCGACACCTTGTAGAATCTGTTCCTAGGCGTCTGCGAGCCGTGATTGCACAGAATGGTGGACCAACGCGTTATTAGGTAGGCGTTTCTAATGCAAATTTAACTCAGTGTATTATGCTGCAGCGGACATGGGTCAAGTTACGCATGGAGGATGTTCGACACCTTGTAGAATCTGTTCCTAGGTGTCTGCGAGCCGTGATTGCACAGAATGGTGGACCAACGCGTTATTAGGTAGGCGTTCCTAATGCAAATTTAACTGAGTGTATTATGCAGCAGCGGACATGGGTCAAGTTACGCATGGAGGATGTTCGACACCTTGTAGAATCTGTTCCTAGGCGTCTGCGAGCCGTGATTGCACAGAATGGTGGACCAACGCGTTATTAGGTAGGCGTTCCTAATGCAAATCTAACTCAGTGTATTATGCTGCAGCGGACATGGGTCAAGTTACGCATGGAGGATGTTCGGCACCTTGTAGAATCTGTTCCTAGGCGTATTTGAGCAGTGATTGCACAGAAAGGTGGACCAACGCGTTATTTGGTAGGTGTTCCTAATGCAAATCTAACTCAGTGTATACAACATCTTTAAAACAATGAAAGATCTGGGTACCTTTGAAAGTCGAAATACAGAATTATACGTATAACAAACAGTCAAGAAACAAGGCTATAGTGCGCCTGAAGCTCTTACAGGATCGTGGCTTGGGGGCCAGGTGAAACGTTTTGAGTCTCCCCTACGAAAGATTCAACAAACGTAATAACAATTAGCACATGCTATGTTTGGAAAGAAAAAACAATCAAGAAAAAAATTCAATATCCACTGAGAAGAAAACGCGTAAAACAGCTGATTCAAGATCATGTTCGTCGATGTATCAATATGGAAATCGGAAGTTTAAAACACTGAAACGTTCTCACAAAAGATTCGCCGATCAGTTTGTCATTCTGACTTCCATGACAAGCTGTTGCAATCGCACACCGTGTGCGTATGCCCATACATTTCCCCGTACTTATTACGATTATTCATTTTTGAAATGCACTGCATTCAGGGAAGTTAGTCGCAAAGGTTTATTGGCGGGCGAACACACACGCATTCGACGCTGAAACGTAGAAATACGAAGAGGAAAAGAACACAAACATTGAAAAGCAAGCGAACTATTTCAAACTGTGGCACACTATGCGATGGAAAACCAATACATGCAGTAGATGTAGCTGTACATAATTATTGCGAAAAGGTAGGAGTATTGATATATCTCAAAAAGTTTAGACACAACAGAAACGCAATGCAAATCATTTTTACATATGTATGGTATTTGCAGACATCTGTCTCAATTTAAAAACACGTTTCTCTGTGGAATAAATTAAATTCTGTTGAG
Source organism: Macrothele yani (assembly GCA_039090855.1). Taxonomy (NCBI): domain Eukaryota; kingdom Metazoa; phylum Arthropoda; class Arachnida; order Araneae; family Macrothelidae; genus Macrothele; species Macrothele yani. Next base: position 6,529,819 of record CM077005.1, read on the forward strand.
TTTTCGGTAATACTATTTTTAAATTAATAGTTCATTAATTATTCACATTTACTATTCAGTTCATTAACTATTCTTCAGTGAATGATTTTCGTTTGGAGTTCTCAAAAACGTTCCCTCTGAATTTCATTTTAAAATCACTGGAAGCAAACAATGGTACCGCATTGTACAAAGGATACTTTTGTTCAATTTCAACCAAATCAACTATCAACATTTTTTTATACAAAGCTTAAAAATATCAAATTACGTTTTGATCGTTAATCAGTTTTTGAGTCATTTCACAGTCTAAAAAAAATAAACAATATATAGACATACTGCCAGAAGGACAGACCATCGATGGACAGCCGAAATTTTAGATTGGATTCCAAGGGACAGGAAAGGACCCAGAAGAAGACCACATGGGAGATGGGTGGATGAAATTCGAAAGTATGCGGGAGTAACATGGAGGAGACTGGCACAAGACAGACCGTTGTGGAAGAAGAAACTTGGAGAGACCTCGTCCAGCAGTGGATTGATAATTGTTGTTGATGATGATTATATATATATATACTAAAAATTTTCGAGCCTCCCTTGCATTAATAGTAGCCTACGAAATAATTATTTACCACTAGCTACGGCACTGAGCTCGTAAAAAGGAACGCTTAACATAAAAAGATGATTTGCAACTCTCGGAAAATTTAACATCCATGGAGATATCATGTTTACAGCAAGGGGGAATTTAATTTTATCTGCATTGTTTTTCTTCTGCTTGCAATCCTACAATCCAGAGAATTTTGTTTTACGAAAAACTGACATATTTTGGATATGATTTATTACCAACGTCGAAAAAAATAAGAATTTGGAATCAATCTTTCAAAAGATAGTGACAACAAACATTTCCACCACCTGACGGACAAATTATGCAGCTGCAATAACGGTAAATATTTGAGATATCTTGAGCGCGTCATAAGTGTTGGTATTCATTCCTTCAAGAAATTACTCAAGAAATTAATTTACGCAGAATATGAGCTGTACACAACAGATCGTTTTTACGTTTGAAGAAATGAAGCCTAGATTTTTACTACTTTTTTTTTTTCGCAGCTTTCTGAAGCATACGATTTTTATTTATGAATGCGGAAAACGTTTTCCAAGTGCGGTATTCAATATCATAGGTTACTCCCTTCTCTCCCCCATATTTTTACTCTAAATGGTTCTCAAACCACATTCTTCGTTTCACGGATTTCGCAATGGCAGTTAATTCCATCACCAGACACATCTACTGTGCTTAGGGAGATATTTTTTAAAAATTAATATTACAATTGCTTTGAAAAAACTGGGTTTTCATTTTCCTTTCAAAAATGCACACTAGATAAAAAATGACCAATCTTATATCGACGAAAAGAGCATTATTTTTTATTTTTCAATGCAAGTCAAGTAATGGATAAAATTGTAGGAAATTGAGTTTACAGGCGTCTACAATTTGGATTTAAAATGAAAACTTTCAGTAAAGATTCTATAAGCCTTTGGGGAAGATTTCTTGCATATCCACTATAAAAAACAATTCTATTCAGCGTTGTGCGGAAATTTCGTACCTCTTCACAGAAAATATTCCTGCCGACGTCCTTTAGAAACGAAGATATCGTAATAATAAATGTGATTTGGATATCCTAATAAATATGCTTCACTTACTTCACCAACAAAGAACTTTCTCCCCTTCAGCTTCTGAGGAACACATATCTAGAGCAAATACAAATATGAATATTAACTCCGCTTGTGGGAGAACAAACGCGAGAAGTATATTTAGAAAAATATGGCTCCCCATACGTCTACTAGATTCTCACATGGAAACCCTTAATCTAATCGAAGCGAAAAATTGTTACAGTCCAGCATCGACAAGCGAATATATCCTGTCCGTAAACAGCTGGTCACAATACCCTATTTTGGTATGACGTTGCTGTAGGCCTACGAACGGCGACGCCAGCAGTTCAGAGCTTGGGGGGGGGGGGGGGTATTACAAGGGCTAAATATCTTACGGGGGAGGGCGTGGCTAGTTTAAGCACTATGCAAACTAGGAGGCTGGCTAGGGCGCCAAAATTTAGAATTTATTAAATCAAATGAATAAAAGATAACTTTATTTTCTGTTGTGCTTTGGACATAACTTGAGCATTCTTACTCCTTGAGAAAGCGAAAAACGGAGACTTGCGCCTATCATTGCGCAAGTTAGCTTGCAGTAAATCGGACACGAAAGCGCGCATTTTATCGAAAAACTTCCATAAACCAAGCCCATCCATAAGCAACAGGCAAGTCAGGCGACGCCTGAGGTCGGCACAATTTTTTAAAAAATAAAATGGATTCCATATTATCCAGCTTTCAATGAAAGCATCAAAATTCTCCGCCTCTATCACAAAGAGTGGCAATGCTCAACTGCCTAGAGGTCGGCAACTGTGACACTCAGATTATTTTCTAATGACAACACGGACAAGACTACGAGAGGCTCTATATAGCCTACATCCACTCAGTTAGAATTTTTTCTTTTTTATTTCGTCTGTCGGGCAATCCAGGAAAGGACCTTGTTGGGCTATCGACATTATTCATCGAACAAAAAATCTCCCGTGACATGGACTTGAAGGCAATGGTAATTTTGCAGCGAACAATAAAGCACGCAAAATGAAATTTTAATCTCACTTTCATTTACAGTATATTAGACCAGAAAAGAAATAGACGTACTTTCCATTAGTTTCTTTCTATTTGGTTTACATTGTATTTTTGCCCCTTAATATTCTTGCACAAATGAATAACAAATTATTGGGGTGCAAGGCTGATAAGCTTACCTAGTACGCCAAGCCCCCTAGCACCGGCCCTGAATGCGGAGGCACAATATTTTGAAGTGCTTGGAAGAAATTTTGCACAATTTTTTTGTTCCTATATATTTACCTCTACGCTGATGTTATCCACAGTAAGAAAACGTTTTTAGGTACATACTTTATGCAGTATTTATTCGATTTATGTTGCACTGGGAATCATGTATATGTACCTCCATGTCCTTTAATAAGTTACTATTTCTTAGCGATTTCAGCTTATTTATGCATTTTTTTTTCTTTTTAATGTTTGTCATAAGATTGCTTTATGAATCAGTTTGTAACCTAATAAGCCATATCAACTTTCTAAACTATAATTACGAAAACAGTCTACTAATCTCCCATATATTGGCTTAGAGATCTTTATTTCACAGAAATAGTACAAAACTAAATTTAACAAATAAATAATAAATAAATAAAATAAATCATTGAATTAGATAATAAAATTTCTGCGAATCTAGAAATTTTACGTACGTTTGTCCAAGTTCCCTAAAATTTTAAGACTGCTGCACAACGGTCATGTGTTCTAACTGCTCAAATATTTAGGGGTGAGAGGCTAAAGCTAAAAAATAGGTTCAAATAAGTGTTGGACGGAAGACCACTCGCAGCGTTCACGCATGCGTTCAGAGAGGGGCCCCTGCTTTTGAGAAAAATGTTTAGAACAGAATCTTTTTATCAGACAGTGTATTTGAGGGTCACAGAGCCTAGGCCTTTGATAGGCCCGTGCTGCTCATTTTTGGGTGATAAAACGATGAATATGTATTTCTTTGGCATGCATAAAAGAAATCGTTAACGCGTGGACGGTTCCGATATCTTGCAGTCACGCAGGGCAAAAATGCAGTGAACCATCTGCTGATCTCAGAGTACTTACATGCACAAGTGAAAGCTGAATCATGGAATAACTGACAAAGCGAAAACTGTTACGTAAACGAGACAGTGACATCAAAGCGCACTTTATCTTTTTATTGTACGATCAAAGGTGAACGCATGGTGAGGTGTCTTTACTGCAAGGAATGTCACAGCTTCCCGAAGCTGTTTCTTTTGGTGAAGATAAGCTAGTACAAAAAGCATTTGCTTTTAGCAGCAGCGGTAACCGAAATTCTACGATGTGACGTCACACAGAAGTAATTGTCTGTGCAGACAAAAATGCAGATCACCACCAAGTTGCACTGATGAATGGTCGGTCACACTTGATGAACATTTCTACACGCTGCAGCAGGTGTATGTCTAACGGCGGATAATGGAATTCTAGCATCACTGAGGCTTACAGCAGCGTGGGTGGCATCTTCCCTATCTAATGCTCGAAGTCTTTCTATTTTTCAGCACGTTTCTTCACGCGCAAAAAAATAACGAGCCTGTAAAATCACTTCGTCCATATAACACCCGGCTACCATTGCTTTAATACGTATTTACATGCAATAATCGACGTTAAATAAATAAAAAAAGGCTTTCAGAACGAAGTTTTTTTCTTTTTTTTTTTACGACCACCATGAGGGACTATACATCCCTAATTTGGAGCCACTGGTTTCAAGGAAAGGGGCAGATCCTGCGTCGTAAGGTAAACACACCACCCAAGCCTCATCCGGAACTCTGATCAGAACTCAGCTCTGGTGACTCGCCAGAAACCTACGCCCCTAACCACTTGGCCACCAACGATGTTAAATAAAAAGTCATGAATTACAAGGTGACTAAAAAGTATCCAGACTGGTTGCATAAGTAGGGAATCGCGCGACACGGTAGAAAGCGGTTTGTCACAGATTGACCTTGGAACTTATTACGCATGTGCCGTAAGTCACGTCTCCTCTGCTCTGCTCGTCCGTTTTTTTTTTGTTTTTTTTTTACAGTAGTGCTTTGTTCCTACGTGTGTGAAGCTGTTCATTCGCATTAATCATGTCGGAAAAAGTTGATCAAGGAATTTGCATCGGATTTTCACAAAAGCTTGCCGAAACTTGAAGCGACACATACTTAAAGTGACAAAAAGTCTATGGGGCGGATTGTATGAGTCATGCACAAGTTTATGAGTGGTATAAAAGCTTAAAATATGGCCGTGAAAGTGTTGAAAATGATGAATGGGAGGGCCGCAACCAGCAAAAGTGAAAACAATGTGAAACTTGTGCATACTTATTTTTTTTTTCTTTTGATTGATTGAAGGTTTGACCATCGTGAGCAACTCAATGGGCTATAAGCAGTCTCCCATCCCTATTTTAGGGCAAATGGTTCCAGGGAAGGGAGAGAGAGAGAGAGCCAGTGCCGTAAGACAAACACAACATCCATGCCTCACCGGGATTCGAACTCTAACCCTCCTCGGACGAATGGTCATAAGCCATCGCTTAGACCACTGTGCCATACAGATGTGCGAGAAAATCGCCGGATCGCTATTCGTGAGTTTTCTGAAGACTTCAACATTAGTTTCGGTCCAGTTCAGTCGATTCTTACCGACAATTCGGGTATGAAACGCATCTCAGCCCAAATTTGTGCCAAAATTGACTTCAGCTGAGCAGAAACGGGCCCGTATTTCAGTTGCTAGTGACCTGCTTATGTGCAACCTAAAAAGACGAAAACTTTTTAAAAACTATCATAACTGGTGACGAATCGTGGGTTCATGACCCAGAAACTAAGGCCCCAAACTCTCAAAATGTTTCGAGTAGTGGAAACAGCGATGGGCTAAGAGCGTGGTTTGGAAGGGAACTATTTCGAAGGCGATAAGTTTCAAATATTTAAGTCTTGTATTTTTTTTTTTTAATAAATTCAGTTTGGATACATTTTGATCACGCCTTGTAAAATATATATTTCAGGGCAGGCTTTAGGGTGGTGCGAATGGTGCCGCTGCACCGGGCTACAAGTTCGTGGGGCCAAGGCAGAGATGAACTGCTTTTTTTCTTTTCTTTTTTGAAAGGGTAGAATATAGAGAAACAAGTTTATAAAATCATGCAATGCATTGATCATGATACACTTTCCAACATACCAAAAATCACTACTCAAGTTATGAGGATAATGGATGTGGAATAAATATCGCTCCTGTGATCTGACCTTTCACCCCATTTTGATGATATTAAACACAATTGGTTCAGTATACCTTCGGAACAACATACTAAAGTTTTGTCGCAATTGAAGCATTTTTACGTAAGTTATGACGCATAAGGGTAATGGAATGAATCCCGCTCTTGTGTCCTGACCTTTGACCCCATTTCCAATAGGGTTCGTCCCCAGATGGTACCCTATCACATATTTAAATTTCATCGAAATCGAACCATTTTTACGCCAGTTATCGTGCAGACAGACGGACAAAGCTGGAGCATATATATATACGCTTCTTCAACCTACAGTTGGAAAGCTTAAAAAAAAAAAAAAGGAAGAATTCCTCGCTATTACTGTAAATGTGTAAATGGAGGCAATTAGCGATGACTGGATGCCATGAAAGCTGTCACTGGAACAATCCAAATCACCATAATACAATATTGTTATCGTAAAGGGAGTTGCTTTAGGCGCTGACCTTAGAATCGACGCGCCCGACTGTTAATTTATACTGTATATAAGCCCTATGTAGATGAAAACTATACAATCTAACACACACAAGCTTGTGTGTTAGATTCATTCCTTCCCCAACACACAAGCGCGTGTGTCAAAAGATATCGTCGCAACGAATACTAAAGCGGTCCCTGATGTACAGAGTAATTCAAAATGATTGCCCCAATTACAAAAAACAATACCTGGTTTGTGAATATAGATACAGAGATCATATTGTTGCACAATAAAGAAGGAAGTTTAGAATTTTGTTCCCATACCTTACAAAACAAATGTTCTATGTGGCTCCCCTGGGTCACGCAGACAACATCTAAACGGAAATCCATTTCACGCCATTATAACGAAGTAAATTTATCCGTCATTTTTGTCCACGCCGGGTCTCGAACCCGGGTTCCCTCATTCCGGAATAAGTCACTTTACCAATTGAGCTATGCAGACGTTTGTTATCGCTGCTATCTGCCTTTATATCGTGTGTGTCCTGCTGGGCAGGCACGTCACACCATACTTATGAAGCATGTCCGTAGCCATTGATGCCAGTGTAAACTGAATGCGTATCTTTAGTCCCTTGCAGCGTTCTCGGCAAAGGTGGCACATACACATGGTCTTTGACATACCCCCACAAAAAGAAGTCACAAGGAGTAAGGTCCGGAGACCTGGGAGTGCCACTTGCAGAAAATCCAGTCGTCCTGTCCACAACGACCAATCCAACGGTTTGGAAGAATTAGCAAGAATATAGCAACACAGCAGTAGGTTCCAATAAAATTATAAACTTCCTTCTTTCTTGTGTAGGGATATCAGCTGTCTAATTACCTTCATAAACACGTTATTGTCATTTTGTAATCGGGGCAATCATTTTGAATTACCCTGTATTTGACATTAAAATAAAATCAGCATTTGATATTGAAAGATGAAGTTTTACTATCGGTTTTGTGCATTTCTTCAGGAAAATGACTACACTGCACTTGCTGTTGTGGCATTCGAAACAATTTCTATGCCACACGAACAAGTATTTCGCGATTGTCTTTATACGTGATGCATCGTACACATATTACGATAAAATTTCTCTCTGGAGACAAAATTCGTACACCACGAAATTGTTCTTTTGATGCGAACACAGCCAAGCGTGATTTAATGTTTAAAATGCAATACCGCGTTCAATTTTGTCACATAAATTCGTTAGTGAAGACAGATTACGAATTTACCTTTCATTTGTACATCCTGAAGTGCTGATAACGCAGTATGAAAAAAAACCCCATGGCAAACACATTTCATTTATCTTAATCACGCGCTGCGATTTCTACACTTTGATTTAAGCAAGGTATTCATCACTTAGAATGCAGTTTTCCTTTTCTACTTTTGAACTATTATCTCGCTAATTCACTGACCTTGTGTATGTTCTCCCACCTTAGCAAAATGTTTTTTTTTATAAATAGCTTTTTATACATATTCCTTAGCTTCACAATCAATCCCCCCCTCCCCCGCCCATCGTTTCTACGCGTTGCTAATTTTCTTTTGAAAAAACGCAAATTTTTGTTCTGTTATCGGAAACAAGATCTAAACCGCTAATTAATCAAAACAGCATCAGGAGGTTTCAGATACCTTGTAATACAATATTTGAAAAATGAATAAAAAAAAAGCGTTTGCTCTGAATGAAAAAAAAAAAAAAAAAAGGAATCCAGGACAAGCACCTGCCCTTCCCATTGTTTCGCGGGGCCATCTTCGAGCCAGTCAGAGGAAGCTCCCTGCTGGGTGAAAGGTCAAGGGCGTTGCCTACGAATTCAACAGCTCCGGAGCTTTCCCTGTAGTATATTCCCAGGCAGTGGATCCCCTTGTGGGTTTTGTTTGTTTCTTTTGCCGGTGCCACCTACTGAAGAGCTATTGTGTATCGGATGCACGTCCACAACATTATTAACCTGCAGAGGCAAAACTCCCTCCACTTAATTTCTTTTTTCGACATCGGAACGTTGACTGGAAGAGGAAAAATACGTTGACCGGGCGAGGCGGAGGAATAAGCTATAAGACGAAAGCAAAAACCCTCTGTTGCATAATAATAATAAAAAAAATAACCCGAAGTGCGTTTTTTTTAGTAAGTGGAGGACAACTGGAAACCCTAGAGATGTGGTTAAAAGACTAAATAAAAACAAGATCGCGTTCTAAAGTTTTCTGTTTTTTCTATTGCGATCACGACAAGCTACAGGATTCCACAATTTTCCATCGTTAAGTATGGCAGTTATTTTGCATTAACGTCGTTCGAAGGAAAGGACGAAAGCCACGATAAATCACTGCGAAACTCGCTGATGACATCTTTCTCCTGTGACGAAGTGGTTAAAAATATACACGGTCGAGTCACATTATTGTGACCAGCAGCTAATACCCAGGGTAACCGCTGTGTGCAGCGCGGACAGCAGCTAGATGGGCTGGGAGTGACTTGATAAGGTGCAGGAAGGTGTTCACAGGTAAGCGGAGCCATGCTGACTGCACTGCATCTGACAGCTTCTGGAAGGTGCGTGGTGGAGGATGCATATAACAAACAACACGATCGAGGTGGTCCCACATATGCTCAATTGGGTTTAAGTCTGGGGAATTAGGGGGCCAGGGAAGTACTTTGAAATCTTCATTGTGCTCTTCCAACCACTCTCTGACATTTCTAGTTGTGTGACACGTCGCATTGTCGTACTAAAATATCTCATCCTGTCCAGGGAAGACAACCAACATGTATGGGTGTACGTGGTCTGCAAGGATGGATTCCTAACGAATTCGGTCCATAGTGCTTTTCAAAGGTATGAGTGGACCCAGAGAATGCCACGAAAATATTCCCCAGAACATAACGCTGCCCCCACCAACTTGTGTTCTTCCAGCAATGGTTGAAGAGTGTTTTTTTTTTTCTCCGATGTTTCTCGCCGTATACGCCAACTTATTCTCGCCGTATACGCCAACTTACATCCGTTCGATGAAGCAGAAAACCTGACTCATCGGAGAAGGCAATTCTTTGCCAATGCGGAGCTCAAATTCCGATACTGCCGTGCAAATGCAAGCCATTTCTGCCGTTGCAGCTTCGTTAGCATAGGTGCAGTGACCATCCGTCTGCATTGGAGCCCCATACGCAGCAGGGTTAGCTGAACTGTCGTTTTAAACACACTTCAGATAGCCCCCTGGTTCATTCGGACAGTGAATTGCTCTACTGTAGCGTGTCGATCGGCCCTCACGCACCTTCGAAGACGTTTTCCTCTCTATTACCGCTCCCTGTCGGGTATCAGCGAACCACTACTACGTCTTATTCGCCGTAGTGGGTAAAAGTTAAAAAGGTCAAAATTCAATACTAATCAATTCATCCCCAAAATTTCGCCTAGGGGTGTCAACAATGAATTTGGATTCCCTAACTAAGGGTCTCCAAGCTCAGGGTCGACAAATGCATCGCGTTGTGTTTCATATGAATCAGCATGGGGTTTCCATGCTCATTCATATGCCGCAAAGAAGTTAAAATAAAAATTTGCATGAATAACAATAATAAAATCACAAATTTAACTCTAATGAGATTTGGAGAAATTATCTGAGTGACACGTGAATTAAAATTTAACTGTTTATTTCTTTTTAAAATATGGTCTTAAAGCTAGGTACAATGTACCGGTGAGGTTGCTTGCTTTAGCTAAACAATTTAGTTTTAATTTCAAACGGGTATAATGCACTTAATATTATATAACTGACTTTAAACTTTAGTTACTGGTTTAAACTAGGCGCGGTGCGCCAGAGGAAAAAAATTGTTAATGCACTATGTGAGAGACTTTCGGGTAACTAGTCCTGCATAGCACAGGCAAAGAAAGCTATGAGGCACGAATCAGAAATGCGTAAGACAAATGTCATCATACCCTCTTTTCCTTGAGAAGCCCCGATCGCAAATCTGGGTTGCCGGCTGGTCGTAGAGTCAACTCTCCATCTTAGTTGGTGGTATCTATCGACTAAACTCTAAAATATTTACTACCTCATTTCTCTATCTTGGAAACATCTCTCCTCCGAAACCGCTGAGACCTCTCTTCTGCTCAAACTGCAATTCTCCAGTGTTTCCTCTGTCGTTATTTTAGCATCTGCCTGTAGTAGTCTCTCCTCTTAGTCTTCATTCCGTTCATAATTCTCTTTTTCCCGTGTCCATCTTGGGGCGTGACGGCCCGGCCGTCCGAATCGCGTCGGGTTATGTCATTGGCCCTCACAGATAGCCCTGCTATGCGATTCGCTGGCTATCCGTTCAGTTTGGGTCACTTTCCCAAAAATTATGTCTTCTTTCAGCTGTCAACTAGTCCTCGCACCTTTTTGGTTAATTGACCTCGCCTAGCTACTTAGAAGCGAAGATTGTCACGTAGGTATTTCCAGCGACGTGACTTATCTCAAATTTGGTCGCTACCCTGGACAATGCAGAGACGCTCGCAACAGTTGCTTGAGAAAAGGGGTGACGCCCCCAAAAGGATTTATTGCGCTCCTCTTCAGTTTCTTTGAGTTTCGTGAGAAAAAAAACTGTGAATGTCTTCCTTTCTCTTCCTTCCCATCTGGGATTTTCATCAAGTTTCCGTGAAAAAAAAATATAATTTTCCCCTATTCGTTTGGCTTGAGTGCAATTAGGACTGATCTAATTATCAACCTAAACTTTCGGGTAGCCTGGCTCAGCTTCACCGGAAAGTAATTTTTAATCATTGATATTCTATTTTGTCAATTTAAATATTTATTTCCTACCGCCTTAGAGTAAAAATAAAAAAAATTATAAATGATCAAAATTATATGGATGAAATTTAAATGTTACGGGGATATAGAAAATTCCGCGGTAACATCTCATATCAATGGCATGTGGTGCTCTGCAGTTTCCACATCACTTATTCGAAATGAAATGAAATTGCTATATAGAAATGGAATTGTTATATCCTCATTGCTTGTATAAACATAATTTTGCACTGAATATAAACACGGGCATAGAAAAAAATGTTGGGGCTCCGTGGCGTCGTTTCTGTATGAAAAGTCCTCCGTTGTGTCAGAAGTTTGAGAACCGCTGCTGTATGACAATTCTCAGAAATATTTCCCCCTCTCCTTCACGTTTTTGCGTCGTCCTTATAACTGACTCAACGTGTCAGGATCCGCGACCATGATAATACTCAACTCTTAACTTATTTCCACCATCTGATTTCCTTTCAAATGTTCAAAAGCGATATCCAAGATTTTTACTAAAGAGATGTGAAGCTCCGCTGATGGTTTTGTTGACAACGCTATAGAAATTAAAGTTGCTAATCGCTATTTTTTTTAAAGCAACATTTGCGTTGGAAAAAATGTGGTTATGGTAAGTCAAAAAGTTGAAGGAAATGGATCATTTCATATGATGTATTTACAGTTGCACTCATTAATTATATAAGTGAAAGTAATTTCTGTAAATCTAAAATACCATTTTCTATATATGCTGTACTTTGAATTTTTAAAAATATGATAACACACACACGTTTAGCTTCTTTGCGAGTTCTCGAGCGTAGTTTAACTATCACGCATTACTATTTTGCCCTTTACTTTCTGTTTCGGCTGTTATATATATATGACGGCGATTCTCCTGCTGACCGCAATAACAGATTGCCAGTTTTCGCTCACTTACTGCATGTCTGCAAAGTTTACTCAGAGCCCTTTGGATTTAATTTTCGGACGGCTATCTTTTCTGCCATTCGTTCGTTGGTGCTATGTCTTTCTTTGTCTGCTGCATGCATGGATGATCGTGTTCCCACCGTGAGAACGGAAGGAAACAAAAATCCTGGCTCCCCTCGAAGTCTCCAAACAATTGTTCCTGGCATGGTCACGGCACATCGGTTACTCTTTTGTTTTACATGCTATTTCCGTCGGTTTGTCCTGGAAGTCTATGGAAGAAAGGGCTCTAGCTTTCAAGAAAAATTACTCACCTGCCAAGCCAGCGCAACAGGAATCGGTCAAGCATGCGCGATCTCCAACAGACGTCTTCTTGTATGACTAGTACAAGGGGGCTAAATTGAGGCAATAATCAGATTTTACCGGATCTTAAATTTATTTTTCTTTTAGAAGAGTAAATTTGAGTTATCAGCAAAAAAATATCGAAACTCCTAGTGTTTTGGCAAAGGCGGAACGTACTGGAGATTAATATTTCCGACGGATTTGAGGGAGCAAAGAACAAAATTACAGTGCTGCTTCAAGTGAAATGAAAGCATCTTTTGAGATATATTTACGAATTCAAGGGCGCAACTAGGCATTTCTGCGCTCGGGGTAAATCACAAAATATTGCGCCACATGTCTCTGTACCTTATATGTACATACACAGCTCGACAAAAAAAATGCCGCTCCGGTAGTGCTATGGCCTAGGCGCTAGCTTCTGGCCATTCTTCCGCGATGGGTCAGGTTCGAATCCCGGGAAGGCGGGGATGCTGTGTTTTTGCCTATCTCTCTCTTCCCTGGAACCAGTTGCCCTAAATTAGGGACGGACGACTGCTTATAGCCCATTGGGTTGCTCACGGTAGTCGTTAAATGCAAATAAGAAAAAAATGTGAATGACATCCTTACCTTGCAACAAGGGCGGCGGAAAGTGAAGTTCGTTGACCGGGCCCAAAATTTCAGATCTTTGTGCACCCTCTCCCTTCCCGCTTCCCGAAACAGAAGCAAAACAACGCCTAAGCAGTTTTGTTGGGGATTAAGACAATCTGACCACTTACCTAGAAGAACTTTCTAAAGTACATCACAACAACCGCACATTTGTCAAAAAATCTTGGCTGAAATTATTGACTGGGCGGTTCCGCCGCCACTGCCTTGCAACGTATATATAACCGCGCCTTCAGTTCCGAATGTGAATAGCTAATAACCCCAGAACATTGAGAAAGAAATTTGAATTTTAGGCTGCCGAGGTTACCGAAACTGGCAGAAACATCAGCAAAGCCGGTAAGTTGAGAATTAGCAAAGTGTGGCATGAAAAAACTATCAGAAACGGTGTAAAAGTTTCAGTTCTAATCATAGCAATGATTTTCGCTTCCTCCCTTGAGCTGCGCTTAGAGCAGCAGCCCCTTCTTTCCCGCCCTAGTTACGACTCTGCACGATTTACAAAAAAAACAAACAAAAAAACACGAATTTGGGAAGTCTTAGAAATGCAATAAAATCTCGGTTTAACAAAATGACCCAGACCAAGCTCTATCGCCCAAATAGGATATTTTCCCCTGATGAATCGGTACAAGCCTGTACTGCATGCTAGTGCACGTGCAACGTTTTTCACTGTTGAAACTTCAGATGTGGTCTTTTTATTTAATTTATTACGTTTTCATATACAGGGTGATTCATAAAGAAGTATACAGTTTCCAGATGCTGTAAAACAGTAACAGTTGAAGACACGGACCACAACTGCGAACCGTTAGGAAGATGTACTCAAAGTTTGTGTCCCGCTACTGAGGGAAGTGACGTAGGCGACAGCGCGTGTCACGTGACTAGTCGGTCAAAATGGCAGCGTCTGCAATGGAGAAGGCGTTTTGTGTTCTTGAATTGAGCAAAACGGAATCTGTAACTGTTGTGCAACGGCATTTTCGATCACGATTCGGAAAAGAACCTCCAACCAGAAAATCTATCTACGATCGGCGTAAAAAATTTGAAACTACGGGCTGTTTGTGCAAACTTAAAAGTCCTGGACGACCGCATGTATCGGAAGAAGTCGTCGATAGTGTTTGCCCCGCCATTCAACAAAGCCCGGGAAAATCAACGCGGAGGGTGAGTCGAAGTGCAGATTTCACAGCCCACTGTCTGGAGAATTTTGAGAAAGAAGCTGAAAATGATTCCATGCAAAACATATCACAGCCATTATCCCTGCACTTAATTCAGATATCTTACCTCGCGTTTAGGCGGAAATGGATTATCGGCTCGATGTGTGTCGTGTGACTAAGGGTGCACACATAGAACACCTGTGACTGTCTCTAAAAAAACAAAAAACTTGAAACATTCTACTACAATTCTGTTACAGGTAACAAAATATCTTACACTGTTCTTGTTTTATATAGTGCATTGAAACTGCATACTGCTTTATGAATTACCCTATATATCATCATCAACATTGTTGTCAACCATTATCAATCCACTGCTGGACGAAGGTCTCCCCAAGTTTCTTCCACAACGGTCTGTCTTGTGCCAGTCTACTCCATGTCACTCCCGCATACTTTCGAATTTCATCCACCCATCTTCCATGTCGTCTTCTTATGGGTCTTTTCCTGTCCCTTGGAATCCAATCTAAAATTTCGGCTGTCCATCGATGGTCTGTCTTTCTGGCAGTATGTCCAGCCCATTGCCATTTCAGGGATTTAACTCTGATCATGAGGTCTTCCACTCTTGTCATTTTTCGGATCCACGTGTTCCTTTTCTAATCTCTCCTGGTTACACCAAGCATGCCCCTCTCCTTGCTGCTGTGAGTTGTCTGCAGCCTTTGTATGTCTCTTTTAGTTCAGATCCCGATCTCTGCACCATAAGTAAGCACTGGAAGGATGCATTGATCAAACACTTTTCTTTTAAGACATAATGGCATATTGCTCTTGAAAATTATGCTGTTTCTTCCAAAAGCTCTCCAGGCAAGTTTTGTACGCCGATTAATTTCTTCATCAATGTGACCTTCACTTGATATCTGCTGTCCAAGATAAACGTACGTGTCTTATCTCCAGCTTTTCTCCATCAATCGATAAATCTTCATTACTTGTAAAAGAATTGTCCTCTTACGTGCATTATTTTTCGCGTACTTTTTGTAATTTCCAATGAAAAGCGTGTTGCTTTATATATATATATATATACACTTAAGAGCAGAGCCGAAAACATAAGAAAAACTTAAGAATTTAAAACGAAAGTTGCAAAATAACCTGAAGATCAAAACGCGCGACGCAGCAGTTATGAAAATTCTCTCTTAGGCGACTAGGTAACTTAGCAATTTGTTATTGCTGAACATTATTTCTGATTCATTATGTCACTCTTACAACTTGAGTTTTCTATAATCATCTTCTTTCTGTTTAATAGTAACAGATGAAGAGCATGGGTCGGGCCAGGAAAGTTATGGATGCAAGCTAAATTGTTAACTAATGCTTGGTCATACAACTCTATGGAGGTTATGACATATATACACTGCTGGACAATTGCTAAGGACGGATAATAAACGGCTATATAGCGCATAAAAAAGTAAGTGTGGTTGGATGCCAAGCAAAATAAAATAATGTCAGAATGCTAGGACATTACAAAAAGACAATTTATTGTGCTCTGAAATCCAGAAGGCTTCGGAACGTGTTCAAGGAACAAACAGGCCATTTTGTGCAGAATACCTAAACGTGAAAAAAATGCAATTACCGTTCGCAGGCGCTCCGGCGTAAGATGTCAATACGGGATATGGTAACCATAGAGGGCGATGCAAGATTCCACACGTCGTGTCATGCTTTGCACAACATTATCAAGCAGCTGTTGGGGTAATTTATCCCATTCTTCTGTCAGTACACGGATGAGGGTGTCCTTGTTTATTGGAGGGCATTGGCGACCAGCAGGACTCCTCCCCAAAGCATCGCACACATTTTCAATGGGATTCAGATCTGGAGAACGTGCTGGCCATACGAGGCGTTGAATATCCCAGCTCTCAAGATACTCCTGGACAGCGACTGTTCGATGACATGTTGCGTTGTCGTCCATGAAAATGAATCTATCACCGACAGCACCACGGAACATGCGAACATGAGGTAGCAGAACATCATTAATGTATCGTTGGCCAGTCATAGTCCCAGTTGGAAGTACATAGAGGGACGTACGGCCATTGATCATGATGTCAGCCCATACCATGACACTACATGTCGGATATCGGTCCCTTTCCTGGTATGTTTGCTGGACAATATGCAGTACCGCTATTACGCCAGATCAGTTGTCGTCGACAATCAGACGACAGACTGTATCTACTCTCATCTGAGAAGAGGACAGCAGACCAGTCGTTATCAGTCCAATTGCGATGTTCATGGCACCATTGCAAACGGGCGGTACGGTGACGTCTGGACAATGAGATGCACACAACAGGAGGGCGGGCGTATAGTCCTCCTTCATGCAAACGTCTGGCGACAGTTTTTCGGGAGATCCGCTTGCCAGTAGCTGCCATAAACTGATTTGCTACCTCACTAGCTGTGCTGCGCCGGTGTCTTTTTGTTGATAGCACTATGTACCGATCTTTTGCAGGTGTCGTACTGCAAACACGACCTCCCCCGTGACGTTTGCTACACTCTCCATTTGTTTGAAATGATTTCCAAAGCCTTGAAACAACACTGTGGCTGACGTCGAACTCCCTGGCAACATCTATTATTTTTCGCCCTTCTTCAATCTTGCCAATAACACGGCCACACGGAAAATCATCTATGTGATGTCGGGAAGTCATACTGAAAACTGCAAGTCCGTCAATTGATTCTTTCCTTTTCAACTTTGCGTTTGAACAACAACGGTCAATACGCGTCAAATCCTTTATATCTCTTATCAGCGCTATGACGTCACGAACAAGTTCGGCAATCCAAAATTTGCGTACGCACAACACGTCTTACTGTATCCCGCACTTATGCTAATTTCCACATTTTCCTGCCTTCCATTTTGTGGTTGCTATCGTTGCTATTGTCATCCGTCCTTAGCAATTGTCCGGCAGTGTATATTTAAATTTTTTTTTTTTTTGGTGGGCTTATTACTTGCATCTATGACTTTGCAGAAACCCATTTCCAAATAGGTCTTTGTGGAAATTAGAAAATGCAGAGTTTTTGCTGGTCCTTGATAAAGTCAAGGCTCAGTATTTTCGACACTTTCTGCACTCAGTTTTTCTATTTTTTTCTTTTTACTCACACCGGTCAATACATAACCTTTTCTATGTTGTACTTGGTATGAGTCAAAAAAATTTTTTGCTTCAGTCTCTTCTTAATTGAATATATATATGGGATGTAAGGTCAGGTGATGCGTAACATCACAGCCTCTCCTTGACAAATGTCAACCCCGCCTTCTCGTGGTACATCCTGTTCCCACTAAAGGGGCTCTGACGACCGCCAAAAGCGGTATAATTATACCATCGGGATTAGAGGAAATGCTATCCCACACTCACCAACCCGCTTGGCCAGCATGGTAAATTATAGCCAAACCCCTCCAAAATGACTCCACAACTTAAATCTTGGCCCTCAGTCTCCGGCAGCTGGAATGTACCTGGCCAAGGCAGCGGCCAGTGCGACATGAAGGCAGAGGGTGCTAAGAATCCCCGGAGGACCGGACTAGGCTGCCATCTGATGCTGACCTTGGCTACGTATAATGGACGCTCCCTATCTTCTGATTCAAGGCTTCTTGAATTGGAAGAGGAACTACAAAGGATCAAGTGGGACATCGTGGGGCTAAGTGAGGTAAGGAGAAAAGGAGAAGATCTCATTGAACTGAAAAGTGGACATCTCTTCTACTATCGTCCAGCAGTGAATTGATAATGTCAACAATTATCAATCCACTGCTGGACGAAGGTCTCTCCAAGTTTCCTCCACAACGGTCTGTCTTGTGCCAGTCTCCTCCATGTCACTCCCGCATACTTTCGAATTTCATCCACCCATCTCCCATGTGGAAAATAAAAATAAATATAAAATAAAACTAGTTATTCACTCACTAGAATAGCTATACTAAAAATAGTAAAACTAACATTAAAATTAATAGGATTCTGAATAGTCTACAGAAGCTCACTAAGGTGATTAAATACATGCAAAGATTATTAAATACACTACTTGTGTATTTCATAATATTTCTCATGTATTCTGGAGAGTTAATTCTGCTCTTTCCGATCATACAGGTCCACAATCTTAATTATATTTTTTTCTCTAGTTAAAATCTCCGCGCGTAGGATTTTTCAGTGTGTGGAGGCCTTCAGCCCCACCCACTCTGCCTCCCAGCGACTAGGGAGTGGCAGGGGTGTTTGGAAGTTTGGGTTGAAAGGTCGGCCATGTTTCCTCAAGAGTGGAAGAAGTTAAGTTGCATAAGAGGTAAGCTCTCTTCATTGTCTTTGGGTTTTAGGTTTTCCAGGTTTAATATTTGAACTTCTTGAACATTTTTTCTTTTTTTGCTTTAAGAATTTAGGCACCAGCAAGTCTATTAACTTTTTTGTGGATTTTAACTGTTTTCTTGGTATCTTTGCGCGTTTTTTAGGGAACTAAGGCCAAGCAGCCGGCCGTTTCATTGTTCTTGTAGTCTGCGCTGTGTTTTCAATGTAGTTAATTAAGGTCTTAATAACTACTTAATTATGCACTTAAAAGCACTTCTGAAATACTTTTGTACATATTGCAACAAATTGTTTATGTCACATAACCTTCACAAAGCATTTCTTTAGTTTATTATTGTCTTTATTTTATTCTCGTTTTTGTGTTGTCAGAAGTTGGGGAGTAGGGGGTTATTATAATCCAGTTTTCTTTCAAGAATCTGTGCTTTTGAAAAAACTAATATTTCCTTTTTATTGCAATGTTAAGAATTTGTAATACTTTTGTATTGCTATTCAGGTTTAAATTCTCTCTCAGGCGAACTTGGCAATTTGTTATTGCTGAACATTATTTCTGATTCATTATGTCACTCTTACAACTTGAGTTTTCTATAATCATCATCTTTCTGTTTAATAGTAACAGATGAAGAGCATGGGTCAGGCCAGGAAAGTTATGGATGCAAGCTAAATTGTTAACTAAAGCTTGGTCATACAACTCTGCGGAGGTCATGACATATATATATATATATATATATATATATACTGAAGGGGATGTAAGGTCAAGTGATGCGTAACATCACAGCCTCTCCTTGACAAATGTCAACCCCGCCTTCTCGTGGTGCATCCTGTTCCCACTAAAGGGGCTCTGACGACCGCCCATAGCGGTATAACTATACCATCGGGATTAGAGGAAATTCTATCCCACACTCACCAACCCGCTTGGCCAGCGTGGTGAGTTATGGCCAAACCCCTCCAAAATGATTCCACAACTTAAATCTTGGCCCTCAGTCTCCGGCAGCTGGAATGTACCTGGCCAAGGCAGCGGCCAGTGCGACATGAAGGCAGAGGGTGCTAAGAATCCCCGGAGGACCGGACTAGGCTGCCATCTGATGCTGACCTTGGCAACGTACAATGGACGCTCCCTATCTTCTGATTCAAGGCTTCTTGAATTGGAAGAGGAATTACAAAGGATCAAGTGGGACATCGTGGGGCTAAGTGAGGTAAGGAGAAAAGGAGAAGATCTCATCGAACTGAAAAGTGGACATCTCTTCTACTATCGTGGGACAGATACTGGCAGAACTAGTGGTGTTGGATTTATAATAAACAAGAAACTGAAGGATAAAGTTGTAGAAGTTGAAAGTTCCTCTGACAGAGCTGCACGACTTGTTATCCAACTCTCGATAAGATACCAGGCTCAGATTATTCAAACTTATGCACCCACCACAAGTCATCCTGAAGAAGAAATTGAAGAATTTTATGAGGAAATTTGTCATCTAAATAATAAAGGTAAGCAGCACTTGAAAATAATTATGGGAGATTTCAATGCAAAAATAGGGCAACGGCAACAGAATGAAACTTCAGTAGGTAAATTCGGTCACGGCAACAGAAACCAGCGTGGAAATACTCTCGTTGAGTTTGCAGAGGCAGAAGGGTTTTTCATCTTGAACTCCTTCTTCAAGAAAAAGCCACACAGGAAATGGACATGGAGACATCCAAATGGGACGACAAATGAAATTGATTTTATTATGTGTAACAAAAAATTCGTCATAGAAGACTGCAGTGTGCTAAACAAGTTCAACACAGGTAGTGACCATAGATTGGTGAGATGTAAGATGCACCTCAACGCTAAACTTGAACGTGGCAAGCTCATAAGACAAACAAAGTCTATTGACATAACCAACCTCAAAAAACACCATAATACCTTCAAGTTAGAACTGAAGAACAGGTTCTCTGCTTTAGAAGGCCTAACATCGGAAGAAGTGGACATCTCTGAAGTTAACAGAAAAGTAACCAAAGCTCTTATGGAAACAGCAACAAAATTAGCTGGGTCTAAGAACAAGTTGCATGTGAACAAATTATCAGGAAAAACCAAAATGTTGATGCAAAAAAGAAGAGAGATGAGGACAACTAAAGAAGATGTGACTTCCAAAGTGGAATATATAGAGCTATGCAAGACAGTAAGAAAAAGTATCACTGAAGACGTAAGGAAATTCAACTGTGAACTAGTGAGGAAAGCAATTGAAAACAACCAAAGCCTAAAGATAGCAAAGGGACATCTCAGTAAGGGAAGAAAACAGATTATGGCACTGAGAAAAGAAGATGGTTCTGTAACAAGAAATAGAGGCGAAATTTTGACAAGAGTGAAAGATTTCTACTCCAAATTATATGAAAGGGATGATATATGCACTCCAGACATCATGAAAGATACCAGTACCAGAGTTCCTCCAGTCCTTCCAGCAGAAGTTGCACATGCAATCAAGAACATGAAGCGAGGAAAAGCTCCAGGAGAAGATGGAATTACTGTAGACATCATACAAGAAGCAAGTGGAGAAATCGAAACAGTACTCGCCCAAATTTTCACTCGATGCCTTAATGAAGGAAAGATTCCTGAGGATTGGAACACCGCTACAATGATCCTGCTACATAAGAAAGGTGACATTGAGGATCTCGGAAACTACAGACCTATCAGCCTCCTATCAGTAGTTTATAAAATCTTCACTAAAGTTCTTTCACACCGCTTGAAGGTAACACTGGACATGGCTCAACCGAGAGAACAAGCTGGATTCAGGAGTGGCTACAGCACAATAGATCATATCCACGTGCTGAGAGAACTAATTGAAAGAGCGAGGGAATATGAACTTCCATTGTGCATGGCTTTTATCGATTATGAAAAAGCCTTTGATTCGGTGAAACCATCAGCAGTTACAATGGCTCTGAAAACCTGCGGTATTGAAGATGCATACATTAATATTATTAATAACATCTATGAAAATGCAAGTGCAAAGATTAGGCTGTTTGAAAATACAACACACGTAAAAATTGGAAAGGGAGTGAGACAAGGTGACAACATATCTCCGAAGCTCTTTAATGCCACATTGGAGGGTGGTTTTCAGTCGCTGAGCTGGGAAAACAAGGGGATAAAGATTAATGGAGATTATCTAACCCACCTTCGTTTTGCTGATGACGTAGTCATTTTTGCAACTACCCCATCAGAGCTGCAGAGTATGATCCAGGAACTTGCTGACAAGAGTAAAGAAGTGGGATTAAAAATGAACTTTCAGAAGACAAAGGTGATGTTCAATGCTTTTACAAGAAATGAAGATTTATCGATTGATGGAGAAAAGCTGGAGATAACAGACACGTACGTTTATCTTGGACAGCAGATATCAAGTGAGGGTCACATTGATGAAGAAATTAATCGGCGTACAAAACTTGCCTGGAGAGCTTTTGGAAGAAACAGCATAATTTTCAAGAGCAATATGCCATTATGTCTTAAAAGAAAAGTGTTTGATCAATGCATCCTTCCAGTGCTTACGTATGGTGCAGAGACGTGGACCTTAACTAAAAGAGACATACAAAGGCTGCAGACAACTCAAAGAAGCATGGAGAGGTGCATGCTTGGTGTAACCAGGAGAGATAAGAAGAGGAACTCGTGGATCCGAAAAATGACAAGAGTGGAAGACATCATGATCAGAGTTAAATCCCTGAAATGGCAATGGGCTGGACATACTGCCAGAAGGACAGACCATCGATGGACAGCCGAAATTTTAGATTGGATTCCAAGGGACAGGAAAAGACCCAGAAGAAGACCACATGGGAGATGGGTGGATGAAATTCGAAAGTATGCAGGGGTGACATGGAGGAGACTGGCACAAGACAGACCGTTGTGGAGGAAACTTGGGGAGACCTTCGTCCAGCAGTGGATTGATAATGGTTGACAATGATGATGATGATATACTGAAGAGCAATGCTGAATTCTTTTTAATTGCAATGTAAAAATTTGGAATTCTTTTGTATTACTTTTCAGGTTTATATTCTCTCTCAGGCGAACTTGGCGTTTCGTTATAGCTGAAAATTATTTCTAATTATTATGTCACTCTCACAACTTGAGTTCTCTTTAATCTTCTTCTCTCTGTTTAATAGTAACAGATGAAGAGCATGGGTCGGGCCATGGAAGTTATGGATGTAAGCTAAATTGTTAACTAGCGCTAGGTCATACAACTCTGCGGAGGTCATGACATATATATAAATTTTAAAACAAATTTTGGTGGGTTATTACTTGCATCCATGGCTTTGCAGAAACCTATTTCCAACTAGGTCTTTGTGGAAGTGAGAAAATGCAGAGTTTTTGCTGGTCCTTGATAAAGCCAAGGCTCAGTATTCTCGACACTTTCTACATTCAGTTGTTTTATTTTATTTTTTATCTTTTCTCCTTTTACTCACACCGGTAGACATATAACCCTTTCTATGTTGTACTTGGTATGAGTCAAAAATATATAATTTTTTTTTTTTTGCTTAGGTCTCTTCTTAATTGAGTATATATATATATATATATTTTTTAAATTTTTTTGGTGGGCTTATTACTTGCATCTATGACTTTGCAGAAACCCATTTCCAAATAGGTCTTTGTGGAAGTGAGAAAATGCAGAGTTTTTGCTGGTCCTTGACGAAGCCAAGGCTCAGTATTCTAGACACTTTCTACATTCAGTTCTCTTTTTTTCTCTTTTTACTCACACCTGTCAATACATAACCTTTTCTATGTTGTACTTGGTGTGAGTCAAAAATTTTTTTTTTGCTTCAGTCTCTTCTTAATAGAATGTGAATTCTGAATTTTCATAACTGCTGCGTTGCGCGTTTTGATCTTCAGGTTATTTTGCAACTTTCGTTTTAAATTCTAAAGTTTTTCTTATGTTTTAGGCTTTGCTCTTTAATATATATATATATATATATATAAAGCAACAGGCTTTTCATTGGAAATTACAAAAATACGCGAAAAATAATGCACGTAAGAGGACAAAACTGAAAAAATCGAAAATGTTTTTCTGTATCTTAATTTTGTTTTCTAAGCATTTACCAGGGTGATTCAAGAGTCATTGCCGTTTCCTGACAGTTGTTGAAGACTTGTATAAATGCATAAACGTAAAAGTTTAATCTTCGAAATAAAGTCTCGTGCTCGATGGTCCTACATCATCGTGGTGTCATGTTTTGAATCTCCCTGCCAAAAAAATTCCTCTGGTTTCGAGGAGAAAAATGTGTGGATGCCAATAGTTCCACATCGTGGGTGTTTTGGAAGTGTTTCCCACGTAAAAAATGCACCATGGACAGGAATAACGGCAGTCCGAAGGCGCAAGATCTGGACTATAAGAAGGTTGGGGAATCAGCTTAATACCCTTCAGTTCCTGGATTTTTTTTTTTTCCTTAGTTCACCAGGCATGATGAGCAGGAGCATTATCCTGTTGGAGGATAACTCGTTTACGGTTCACTAGAGCAGAATGCTGGCTTTAAAGCGGCATACAATCTCTCCAACTGGCCACAGTACAGCTGCGGATTAATAATGCCTCGATTATCTGGGACAATTCCCAATGAATGAGGCTCTCTAATTTTTGTCATAACACTACTAAAGTATCATAATGGTGACGAAAAATGGTAGAGGTATAAAATTACAGATGAAATTGGAGCAAAAATTTGTCACCAAGAAACAATACAATTTGTAAGTCGCAGTACTAGGCCTCACTGCTTTACATTACAAATAAATTAGATTGTAAATGCACGCAGCTCATCCTCATGCAGGGTTATTATTTCGGTTGATTTACCTGCCTCACTAATTCTATTTATTGCACAAAATGTATTACATATTTAAGAAAATATTCATTTCTGGATACAGAAGTACAGAGGTAATACGCAAATAATTATTAAAGTAGTAAATGATACTCATTGTTCAGATTAATGGCATGATCAAATTCCTAATTTAAAGAAATCATATGTTAAATATCAAAATGCACCAAAGGAGCATTATTTATCGCTAGTAAATGAAACAGCAACGTCGTGGACTAGTGAACAAGTTGGAAAGTTGTCTCCGTTCACAATCACAAACGAAGTGTTGAAATGAGTGCCTACAATATCGTCAGAGAATTTATGAAGTTTTATCACATTAATTTACAGAAATTAAATCTAAAAAACCAATAAAAACTGCAAATCTGATGAAGTCCTTAACTTCATCCGTTTTATTTAAATATGGCACGCTTTTCGTCTTCCATATGTATAAAGAAACCAACATTATGCAACCATTTGACCAAAATATTTAATGAAAAATTATTATTCAATTATGATTTTCGTGATTTATGCATTTTTTCCCTCTCTAATTTTTGCACACCCTTGTCTTCGTTAAGACATTGTACTGGGATAAAAAAAAAAAAAAAATGCTGCTAGGACATCGAAAAGTTCTACATGGCTAATTTGTTCCACCCAACTTTTTAAATATTCCGACCGAACGATAAAAATATGAAAATCAAATCTGAAGGCAGTTTTCACAAAAGAAAAGAAATATACAGGATTTGCAGTTAGTTATGCGATTAGGGCAAAATGAATTATTCATTGGCCGCCATTAGTTTGACAGCTCAGTTTTTATCATCGAAACATGATCCTGTTAATTCGTTCCAAAAATCGATCACTTCCAACGCGATGAAAAATTCTGAACAGCAGACGTTTTCAAAACTTAACAGAAAAGAAACAGACAGCGGAAAGGTGGGGGAGGGAAGCTAAAGCGTACAGCCAGATGGCGTGCTGTCGGACCCCTCCTCCCTTAACACAGCACACACACACACACACTGGTTCTGATCAAAACTGAAGTTTTAATTCCCAGCAGAAAAATTTGTACATTGAACTCTTCACGAAGCAGAATAGAAAGAATTCTAAAAATTCGGTGTAAAACCCGGCTATTCTGAAATTAGCGTTATTCATGAGCTGTATGTTTTGCTAAAATCTTGCCTACTCACCCTCGCGCACGTTCGAGTGTGTGAGAGGTTTATGCCAAACAATTGGACGGTGCTCCATAAATAACGAACCAACTCTTTTGTAAATACTCAGCTTTTTTAAACAAAGAGCAATCTAAATTTTTCTAGGCGGCGGTACACTCGTGGAATTTACCAAGCAGAAGGAGGGGGGGGGGGGGTGCCTAAGAAATTGACTTTTACAGATTCAATGCATTAGTTTTTCAAATAAACATTCAAAACAATGGAATTCAATTTAGGAGAAAGTAATTAGACTACAATGCTTGAGCTATATCAAATTTAAGCTGTTACACCACGGATCGGTGGAATAATTACAATGTGAGAAGCCAGCTACAGAGGCAGAGTCGAAAGTTTTGCAATATTTGCATTAACGCATGTGCTGCAGCGGGTATGTCACGTGTTTAAACTAGTTCAAGTCGTGCACAGCAGTCAGTTGAAAGGGATATAAAGTGGTAGTCGTTGCTGTGAACAGCATTGCATGTCGTCGTTCTGTCTGTAGTTGGGACGCCTAAAAGATGAACAGCCACAACCGGCTAATTAGGGAACTTTTGCTTTACGAGTTTGAACTCTGCCATAATGCTACTCAAGCAACACGAAGCATTTGTCATGCGAAAGGGAAGGATTTCGTGGACCACACAGTACCTCAACCAGATGGTTCAAGAAATTTCGCTCAAGTGACAGAAACCTCGACAATCTGCCAAGGTCAGGCAGGCTGCGAACCGTGGATTCGGACGCCGTGCACCAGACAGTAGAAGCAAATCTGACAACCAGAACTCTGAGATTATCAGGCGAGCTGGACATATCACAAACCACCGTGGTTAGTCACCTTCAAGACCTCGGTAAGGCCTACAGGAGCTGCCGCATTGTCCCGCACGAACTGACGCCAGCTGAAGCAAACCGCCGAGTTGAAGTGTACACTAAACTCTTAGAAAATCCGCACTA
Organism: Macrothele yani; assembly: GCA_039090855.1. Taxonomy (NCBI): domain Eukaryota; kingdom Metazoa; phylum Arthropoda; class Arachnida; order Araneae; family Macrothelidae; genus Macrothele; species Macrothele yani. Next base: position 6,556,134 of record CM077005.1, read on the forward strand.
TGTACGTTTCATCAAGAGAATTGTTACATGCGATGAAAAGTGGGTCTATTTCCGTAATCCTAACACACAACGGCAGTGGTTGAGCCCGGGCCAGCTTCCTGAACCTGTTGCCAAATGTGGGCGCTTCGAGCACAAGATGATGTTCTGCGTCTGGTGGAATTTCGAGGGGATTATCCATTACGAATTTGTTCCAAACGGTCCGACCATCAACGCCAACCTCTACTCTAAAGAGCTGGAGCGGGTGTATGCCGCTTTGGAGGAAAAGTACCCTGCACTGGTGAACAGAAAGCGCGCTCTCATACAGTAGGACAACGCTCGGCCTCATACCGCAAGAACGACCCGGGAAAAACTCCAAGAACTTGAGGGCAACGAACTGATGCCACACCGAGCATATAGTACGGTTCTTGTCCCGTCGGATTATTACTTGTTCCGGTCCATGGCCCACTTCCATCGCGGGAGGCACTTCAACAACGAGGAGGTGGCAGCTGGGGTGATGGAGTTCTTCGCCTCGAAGGACAAGAACTGTAGATGTCTCAAGACGGTGCAACACGATGGCCTATATTTTGAATGCTAGTCAGCGTTCGTGTATGTATGAAGACAAAGTGATCCAAATATTACAAAACTTTCGACTCACCCTCTGTATTTGAACACTGGAGTTTATGGTGTAAGAAATCAAGAGAGATGATGATGTACACCAGTGAATTGTAACCGTGGTATGGATTGGCAATATACAAGACGATGCCATATAAACTGTAACCGCTAGTGGACGCAAGGGCAGGCATGATAGTGGAGGCTATTTTTCTTTTCAGGTTTTCATTACTTCTCACGAAAAGAGAAAAAATAAAAATAAAAACAGCACAAAAACGAAGATGCACTCACCAATTAAGAACATCCGAGTTTATAAAGCATCGCGCATTCCTAAATTTAGAGTCGCAGACTCCACAAAAGATACAGCATCAGCGTAGTACGATAAGCAAATTACCTATGCCTCATCCAGAATTTGAACTCTGGCTCAGTTCGAACGATTTAGCAGAAGTTCCTGCCTCTAACCACCCAAACATTGGGGAGGGCAGATGCAGTGAAATTCAACATGCGGGTGTGAAGTAGTTGTAAGGCAATGTAGCGGTGGCTGTTGAGTGCACTGGCGATGCGTACCAGAAGTGCGGGTGTCATTTCCAATTGCGCCCCAAACCATAACGCCAGGCGACGGACCGGTATGGCGATGCATAATGCAGGCGTCATGCAGTCTCTCGCCGCGGTGTTGCCACACGCGAATTCGACCATCGTGGTGTTGCAGGCAGAAGAGGAATTCGTCGGAGAACACAATGTCGTGCCATTCCGTAGTCCAGGTGCGGCGTTCAACGGCCTACTGCCGCCGCACTCGCCGGTGGTATAACGTCAATGGTAATCTGAGCAATGGGCGCCGTTCGACAAGTCCCCGCTCCTGCAGACGACGTCGAACGGTACGTGCTGACACAGGTTGTTGCGCAACACACCCTAATTCCTGCGCTAACGTTCGTGATGTGGCGGTGCGAGCCGTCAATGCCCGCCGCACAACATGCCGGTCCTCTCGTTTGGTGGTGTAACGTGGCAATCGCTCACGTCGGTCCGTCCGTCCCACCTGCACCCACCGAATCCATACTCGCCTCACTGTGGCTGGATGTCGTCCTACACGGGCGCCGATGCCTCGGTACGATAAACAGCTGTCGCGATAAGCCACTGTTCGTCCTCTGTCGAACTCCGAAACGTGCTGGAATGACTGCCGTATTCTGCGACGAGGCATCAGGAAGCTTCCCAAGTCCGGCAGCACAACACCCCGCCTTCTGTGCACCCTTCTTATAGTGTTTCTCGGTTGCGTGCCGGGCGCAGATGATTTGCATATGCCCTGCAATGCTAATCGTTTGCATGTCCTCTCGCGGGCGACGCATGCTGCGAATTTCAGGCAAATCGGATGCTTCCTTCTTGGTGTTGCATTTTGGGTGGCCAGCAGTGTGGCTTTGTTTAAAATCTCAAGGTCCTGTTTAACGGCATTTAAAGTGTCTAGTTGAAAAATTTCTTTCAGGGTGACAACTAAATGAGCAATCTAACGGACTTTGAAAGAGCGATAATTGTTGGTGGCAGTCTAGTTGGTGCCTCGGGGACAACAGCCGCCAGGATAACGGGGGTATCGAAAGCTACCGTGTCTAGAGTCATGACAGCATACAGTGTTCACGGGGGAACCTTGTCTGCAAAACACAAGAGCGCACGGAAAATGACCATGACTGATAGTGACAGGAGAGCATTAAACAGGATTGTTACCCATAATAAGTAGACCACGGCGCCGAAAATTAGTGCGCAGATCAATCTGCATCTCCAGACCCCAGTATCGAAGAAAACAGTGCGCAGGAAACTGCATAAATAATATATTCATGGCAGAGCTGCTATTAAGAAACCTCTGGTGACCTGGCTGAATGCACTACGGCATGGCAGTGGTGCCAAGATAATACAACGTGGACTGCCGATGCATGGAAGCTTGTAATTTGGTCGGATGAATCTACATTCATACTATTCCCCACCCCAGGACATGCTTACGTGTGGAGAACACCGTCAGAAGCGTACAGCCCAAACTGTCTGCTCCCAATAGTGAAGCATGGAGGTGGATCTTTCACGTCTCTGGGAGGTCATATCGTGGTTTTCAACAAGTCCCTCGATCACCTTAAAAGGACGAATGACTGTCTGGGTGTATGAAACCATTTTGGCTGACCAAGTCCATCCAATGGCTCAGGCATTGTTTCCTGCAGGGGATGCCATTTATCAAGATGATCCCCTGATCAGGACGGATGACTGCCAGGGTGTATGAAACCATTTTGGCCGACCAAGTCCATCCAATGGCTCAGGCATTGTTTCCTGCAGGGGGTGCCATCTATCAAGATGATCCCCTGATCACTTTGAAAGGACGGATGACTGTCAGGGTGTATGAAACCATTTTGGCCGACCAAGTCCATCCAATGGCTCAGGCATTGTTTCCTGCAGGGGATGCCATCTATCAAGATGATCCCCTGATCACCTTTTTTTCTTTTTTTTTTTTTTTGATTGGAGGTTTAACGACCACCGTGAGCAACTCAATGGGCTATAAGCAGTCGCCCGTCCCTAATTTAGGGTCACTGGTTCCAGGGAAGGAAGAGAGCCAGTGCCGTAAGACAAACACAACATCCATGCCTCACCGGGATTCGAACCCGGACCCCGTTCGGACGAATGATCAGAGGCCGTCGCTTAGACCACTGCGCCACCGGGGCGGCCCTGATCACCTTGAAAGGACGGATGACTGGCAGGGCGTATGTGTTGTTGTTGGAGGTTTAACGACCGCCGTGAGCAACTCAGTGTGCTGTAATCAGTCGCCCGTCCCTAATTTAATGTCACTGGTTCCAGGGAAGGGAGAGTGCCAGTGCCGTAAGACGAACACAACATTAATGCCTCACCGGGATTCGAACCCGGACCCCTTTCAGACGAATGATCAGAAGCCATCGCTTAGACCACTGCACCACCAGGGAGGCTTCATGCAAGGGATGCTATCTATCAAGATAACGCCCCAATTCACAGAGCTCGAAATGTCCAATCATGGTTTAGGAAACATGAGGACGAACTTCACACCTTCCTTGGCCTCCCCCAATCACCACACTTAAACTCAATGAACCACTATGATTGATGTGTGTTGGAAAACTGGGTAAGACCCCGTTATTCTCCTCCGGCATCTCTGAAGAATCTGGAGCAGTTTCTGCATGAAGAATGGTGTAACATCCCACTAACAACCATCCACGATTTGTATGCGTCCATTCCCAGGAGGATTCAGGCGGTTTCGAATGCCAAAGGTGGCCTCACCTTATTTGGTACTTAGGTACGTAAAACCTTCTTTTCCTAGGCGTTCACATTATTCTGTCCAACCAGTGTGTGTGTGTGTGTGTGAGAGAGAGAGACTCGTGTTGATTATGTCCTGAATATAAATATACTGCAGATAAGCAATGATTCAAATTGTCAGTAGCATAGAAGGAAATATTAGGTGGTTCGGATATGCTGAAATAAAAAGAAATTAGTAATTGCCATTGTTACACATCTTGAAGGAAATTAAAACGTAGACGGAAAAAAAATCACAGGAAGCTCAGATGATCCTGCGTGAAGTCTGAATAAGTGTGAAACACTATCGCTGTGCAGAAGTGAAATTATAAGTGAAATTTGATGCATTTCCTTTAAACAAAATACGTGGAATTTCTCAAAAGAAATTATTCCCGTAGTCAAATTACCTCATTTTCATATGCCCAGTTGTTGGAACTACAGAACTGTCGCGAAAAGTACGTGAATTTAATTATAAGGTTTTTCAGGATATCAAAATTCTGATGCCAAAAATATAGTATGGTTAAAGTTTCTCTAAATTGGGAGTTTGGAGTAGTTACTGTGCGCTGTAAAGGAAATCTCATACCACAAGGAATAAGAGTCGAAATTCACTGGATGCGAGTGAAATATTAAAGTAAAATTTACAAAAACTACCTTTTCTGAAGTGAATGAACAAACAGATGCATTATTCATAATTTTGTGTTTTAACGTTGAAAAATGCTACTAAGCAGTTTTCTTTTTTCCCCGGTTTCCAGTATAATGAAAGTTTATAAAACAAAATCTGCAGGGAACCAAATGTTTTTTTTTTTTTCTGTGAGATTCTTTCTTACGGTAAATTTAAGAACCCTTTGTGAGTTACACTTCACCGTTAAAGAACGCTGGTGTTTATGACAAGCTTCAAAGACATTGATAAATTATTCAGCTTGCTACTAATTTTTTCCCCGAGAAGTATGGTTTTGACGTTTCTTCAGAAGAACTATTCAGTGCATAGTCCGATAAAAATTTCTGGAGCTTTATACCTTTTCTTTCATATTTTTGTTTACCTTCTTGACTGAAGAATTGCCTAATGCTCATGTAACATAATAAAAGATGCTATTTACTCCTGCATATTGAAGGAATTATCGCTGGTGACACTAGAGCCAAAGTTTCGGCAAGTGGCGAGATCAAATGCTCATAAGATTAAGAAACGAAGTTAAAGAATCTTATTTTCTAATTTTTTTGTTCGAAAATTAGCTAAGTTTTATCACCGAGTGAGCTAAACTGCAAGAAAAAAAAATGCATCAAGATAAAATTACATTTTCCGGAGTTACACCGGGTGTAAAAAACGCTGATATTTTCAAGAAATCAACAAGAGCGAAGTGCATATTTGAAATGTGGTGCTACGAAAGAATGTTTCTGCTTTCTTATCTGAATGGAAAGCCAATGAGTAGGAGTTAATGAAATTGAAATACTTGGATTCTTCTTTTGGGGTATAAACAATAAAAAATTTCCATATATAGTATTTTTTTAAATTTTAAACTAACACTAGAGCAGAAAGTTGTGGAAAACAATGTTGACCGCGCCCAATGATGGATTTTCTTTTTGTTAAAGAAATCAGACATTTCGAAGCCAGATACGCAGCACAAAGTTGAAGCTTAAAGAGTTCTGTCATCCCCACAACAGTTCTCCGGAGTGTTATGCGACAGAACACAGAGCTCGTAAAATTTAGGTTTGTACATGAACCTAAACTGTCTGGAGCTTTAAAATACCCAACGCAGATACAGCAAATTTACTAGTGTTTATAAATACAAGGGTCATTTCAAAAGTTTTGCACACTGTGGGTTATCTCTTAAAAAACGAATTTATTTCACAACATACCTTTACAGGCCTTCGAAGCGCCCAACGTTCGGGCAAGTCTTGTATTAGGGTTCGATCCCAGGCAGGTTCGAACCACTAAATGCGTCGGATGGGCACGTTAAGCCGTCGGGTCGCGGGTACTGCCCCCCCCCCTGTAATAAATAAGGGCGTCTTCCTTCCCCTTTCTACCTCGCTTCCGTGTCACTTTCCTATCGGGCACTCTAGCCCAAATCTCCTAGCTTCCTATTTCTAAGGCTTGTTTAAGACCTGGGGTCAGACACTCCCTTCCTAAAATCCTCTACATATGATCTGATCTTTTAGCCAAGTGTTGACTACCAACTGGAAGTTTCCTTAATTTGTCTGTTTCAGTTTTAAAATTAGCAGAACGTGGAAGTCGGAGGGATTTTGTACCTTTCCTGAATGGTGAGGTTCAGCTTAATTCGTAACTGAAAATCTAGGTCTCTATGCGTCACTAAGAATAAAATTTTGAAGCGTAAGTTGTGACGTTAATAGAAATCCTTTATACAGAATTTTATCAGAATCTGTTCAAAGTTCCTAATGCGACGCTAACTCAGAGGCTTATAATTACACCGACAATTAGTATAGTGTGTCTTTTCACATTACTATGCAAATTACTCATAAGTTCGTTCCGATCAAAATGAACTTTTGTATGCTAACTTTTATTTTTCTGAAAATTTACCAAAACGGCGAATTTCCAAGAGATAATTTTCTAGTGCAAAGTAACTACGGCTTCAGAATGAAAGCATTTCAGTTTCAAGCAAGTCTGAAAACTCATGTCTGTTTATGAAAGCGGAGTAATTAAAAGTGTGGAGAGAGATCTATGAAATTAAGCATTGTTAGTGGTTTTTATGTAATTTAAACTTTTTACATCTCGATTTAGTTTGTTCAACACCGTAAAGAAATAATCAATAACTTAACTATGTAAGCGATTTCTACAAAACGTGGATGTTTGATTCCCCCTTCCCTTAGCTAACAATAATTGAATTTTGCTGAATAGGATTTCTAATTTCTAAGGCAAGGCGCTGTAGGAGGATTTGGGTGAAATCTGTGTATGACTACACCGTATTGCTTGAAAAAATGACTAAAAATAGCAAACATGTTCAGCTCGTTTTGAGTACGCTTTGAAAAAAAAATATATATATATATATATATATACGTTTAACAAACGTCAAAAAAAAAAAACACGAAAAAACAACTGAAAAGACATTACTTCGGAGCAGTGCTCGTAATTAGATACACGTGATTTATTTTTAACTCGCGAAGCTTTCATCTCTCCATATCATTTACGGAAAGGTCAGCCAACGGCGTGTAATATGCCAAAAGCCGCATTATTATACGATTCGGAAACCATTTACCCAGAACTGCAGGAAACCAGGCGTTACCGGCGATCATAACACATCCCATTTCTTATGACTGCTATTTTACCGGCGTGAGTTACACGAAAATGGTTCCTCCCCATTACTGTGATTACTAACGACAAGACGATTTTCTGCGACGGTTATCAAGCAGCAACATTTCGGCACAGAGAACCGTTGCAACAGGATCGAAACTTCCTGAACAGATCTTGAAAAAAAAAAAAAAATGAATTCCTTTCCGCCCAACCTCCACGCGCACCAACTCTAAGCTACTTTTTCCACAACGGGAAACAGGTGCGTTTCTGTGTATTCCCATGTCCTCTTACGGCCGTCACGGTTGATGCGAACCCTTTTTCAAAGTATACGCATTTCGCAGAAGATGAAGAATAAAAGCTCTTCCTGTCTTTTATCTTGATAATACATCCGAAACGCACAAAAATAATTAAAAGTGTTTATGACCTGGCCAACTGAAGTAACTGTTCTGCTTCGCTAAAACTTTGTTGCGAAAGAGGGGTAAACCGAAATTAACAATTCTACTCATTATGTTACAACCAGTGCTCGAAATAGAAATTTCGAAGTGCCGGTACACTCATATTTAGCTAAAAATCATCAGGAAAAAATGCCATCTCCAGAAAATCTCAAAAACTTGAAAAGTAGGAAAAAAAAAAAAAACCTGGAAGAAAAAACTCCTGTGTTTGAAAATGTAATTGACAATTCCGTGGAATACTATTGCAGCATATGTCAGAAACGATGGCGGCGAATTTCAGTTGGTTGGTTTTTGGGTCCAGCTGACACTACTTATGCTACACCGTGGACAAGGGTAAGACTTGTTTAGAACGAGGAGTGTCTGCCATGGAACCAACGAATTAACGAGACTTCCGAACCTCGGTTAATCATTAGTGATTCGACTGGACTTGAATCCAGAACTTTAAGGCAGCCCCTTCTAATAGGGACTTTTCATTAAATAGAAAGTCGAGAAGGTAGCCCCTTCCAATAAGGACTTTCTAATTGCCCAACTTTCTATTTAATGAATCTCCACAATCAGAATAAATATGTAGTCTTAAATCAATCGCAATCTCTCCATCCTTAAAAAAAAAAAAAAAAAAATGTCCGAAGTGAGAAATCTTTATATTTATTGTTGCAAAACCAAAATTTATGTTTAATCTAGTACTCCCGATTCTTCATTCTATGAAAAGCTCTTCAAATTTAATATACTAAATTAATTATACAGGGTGCATAGGAAAATCCCTTTAGCCTGAAATAACTTGCGAACGGAGAGAGGTACAGTTATGCAAGTGAGATGACTGTATAGTAAAGCGACTACGCCCGATCGAATGCAACCAATAGCAGCGCCCCTAGTGGCGAAACGCGGAAGTTTGCCATTGCAAATAGAAAACGAAAAGAGAGAGCAAACATTTTCAAATACAAAATTGTAGAACATCAATTAATTAGTACAAAACGACATTTGTTTCACACGGATAAGATAAATTGTCGCCTGAATACCCTAAAATGTCCGAAATCGATGCGCGACGATTCGAATCTGCATATTCACATTTCGCAAATGTAGCCGCATGCAAATGCAGATTGTGACGTTGTACCGTACCTACGATATAAATATCAGTAGCAGGATGCACCCTGATCAGAAGTTTAGGTCTACGTACGCTGTGCGAGAATGGCGAGCTTCACTCACTCCCAATATTGCGAGATGGTGCTTATTTACGGCGAATGCCAACGAAACGCGGCGCTAGCTGCACGGGAATATGCCGTTCGTCTTCCAGCTGGGCCACATCCAAGTGCGGTTACCATCGCAAGTATAGTGAGACGGCTCAGGGAGACAGGAAGCACTAAAAGTCGTTCTCGTACTGGTAGACCAGTGGGTGCAGGTATGCGTATAATGGCAGAGGATATTTTGGCATATGCACTAGCCCATCCACAAAGCAATACAAGAGATATCAGCAGGGCGAGTGACTTAACACGGGGCCTTGTGTATGGCAAATACTGCATGCTCAAGGTGCACATTGAGTGTGCACATTCAGGCGACAATTTATCTTATCCGTGTGAAACAAACGTCGTTGTGTACTAATTAATTGATGCTCTACAACTTTGTAATTGGAAATTTTGCTCTCTCTCTTTTCATTTTTGATTTGCGATGGCTAACTTCCGCATTTCGCCACAAGGGGCGCTGTTATTGGTTGCATTCGATCGGGCGTAGTCGCTTTACTATACCGTTATCTCACTTGCATAACTGTACCTCTCTCCGTTCGCAAGTTATTTCAGGCTAAAGGGACCTTCCTATGCACCCTGTATAGTAAAAATTACGGACATCTGTAATGGGATGATCTGGGGCTTGGGCAAGATCCATCCTTTTAAGGGCTGAACTTATAAAGCTCGTGTACACCACTCTCCTACCCTTTACGATTTTCACACAGCTATTTCTCAACGGCACGGGACACACAAGGTTTCTATAAATAAGAATGCACGCTCGTAAGTGAGAAACAAATCCTTTAGTGATGGTATAAAGAAAAAAAAACTAGTGACGGTATGCAAATTCCAAGTAAAAAAAGTGCCGGTATGCCATACCGTCGTATACCGGCCCATTTCGAGCACTGGTTACAACTGTGGAATACGAGAACAAAAATTATGGATTAGGGGTTTGCAAAAGTTTCCCCGCCCCCGCTAGCGGGCGCTGTAGGGGTCTAACCGGCCGGCGACCTGTGCTGTCAGTTCGTGCATGAAGCCAAGCATGGCGGTCGATAAAGTTCATTTGCGGCACCGTTTGTTTTATTCATGTTTAATTTAGGAAAAACTGCGAGTGAACCACACGGTTCAATACGTCAGGCGTACGGCGAAACGGTTATGGGTGAGCGGACGTGTCGAGAATGGTTTGCCAGGTTTGAGAAAGATGATCTAAGCTTGGAAGACAAGCCACGTGCAGGTAGGCCGCAGGAACTCGCAGAAGAGGAGCTGGAATTGCTGTTGCAAGAGGATGCTACACAATCGACCACGCAACTGGCGAAACGTTTGAAAGTGGCCCAATCGACAGTGGTACGTCATCTACAGGCCTTGGGGAAGATCCAGGGAGATTGGTAAGTGGGTTCCGCATACTTTAACGGAGCGTGACATTGGTCAACGATTGTGCATCTGCATGCCGTTGTTGAAGAGGTTTCAAGGGAAGAATTTGTTGTGGAAGGTTGCCACGGGGATGAAAAGTGGGTCTATTGTGACAACCCCGTACGCAAGCGATCTTGAGTCGACCCAGGCCAGCCATCAACATCCACTGCAAAGCAGGATATCCACGAGAAAAAGGTGCTGTTGTGCGTGTGGTGGGATATGCATGGAGTGCTGTACTTCGAACTGTTGAAACCGGGCGAAACAATCGCTGCACAACGATATAGCGATCAGTTGATGAAACTGGATGCTACAATTGAGCAAAAACGCCCATGGGCAGGTAAAGGACGCTGCCCAGTAATCCTGTAACACGATAATGCCAGACCACATGACGGTGCCACCACGAAATCAACCCTTGAACAGTTACACTGGGAGGTTTTATCGAACTCGGCTTACTCCCCGGACATTGCACCCTCAGACTTTCATCTGTTTCGCTTTATGCAACATGCCCTAGCCCAACAGCGGTTCACCACAGTTCCAGAGGTGGAAAATATAGTCACTGCGTTCTTCAGCTCCAAACCAGAGTCCATTACAGGGGCGTTCATTGGTTGCCTGAAAAATAACAAAAGGTCATTGATGCTAAGTGCCAATATTTCGTTGAATAAGTGTGTACTGGTTTCCTGATTGTTCCTGTCTCTTTAAAACGGCAGAAACTTTTGTATACTCCTAACAAAAAGACTTACACATTCACCATTGAAGTTTACTTCCCAAAACAGCTGTGGCACCTCCTGGAAATCCTTCCATCGCTTCCTTCGCAGTATAGTGAAGAATTTGTCCAGGAAGTGTTGTGCAGGAAATCTCCACCATGCAACAATCATCAATTTTCTTACTTTTGCTTCATATTTTCTCACCTTCCCCCAAATTTCACGCCAATATTATTTTCGGACGTGATTAAAAATTATTTAGAAACAATGCCATTAAGATATTAGCGTCAGTCCTCGGTGATGAAGAAATAAGTATTAGAAACAGTATCAGCCGATATCAGTCAGGCGCCGAGTATATAATCATACCGTAATTCCCACACAGATTTGCTTGAAAGCATCCCCCCCCGCTGAAAACGCGTTTAAAGTGAAATAACTAGAGACAACACATATTTTATGTCGGAAATGTATGGGAGAAAAGATTAATATTATGCAGTTTACAAGGAAGCGCTTCAACCATCGGTAACTTACTGAGACGACCGCCACCTGCAGGGCCCTTCGGAAATCGAAGAATGCCAGCCAGCCACACACAAAGAGAACTTGGCATACACTTTACAACCCCTCAATACATTCCTTACGTCATTTGATTACATATAAGCTTCTTGCGAAATTCTACGCATTTGCTAGCTTCTTGTGATGTATAGTAATCATATTTTGAATTCTTTAAATACGTATTTTTTCGATGAGGTCTTTTAGCGTTCACTTGCTATCATATCATCCTCCTGTTTTTTTTCATTTCCATATCCGCAGTTGGTCGGGGGTAGTCTTACTCGCACGGTAAATTTGTTCTATGCCCTTTATTGATCTACCTTATTGTTACATTCCCTCTGTCCTTTCATACAACAGGAACAGTTCGCTCATGATCTCTGAGTTGCTCAAGGATCTTCACTATTCCACCACCCCCATTCATTGAGTTTATTATTTCTCCACTTCCTCCTCCTTTTGAGATTCCAAATTTTTTAAATCTCTTCACATTTGAGCCAGGGAAAAGTTCAGTTTTTTTTTCAATCTCTATTCTTTTATTTTGCAAACCACGCACGTATGTGATTCAAAAGTTCAGAGACTTACAAAGCAAACTTTCAATATCGTTAACTTTCTTCCTGTATTCATTCCTATGACACGAACACACGCAGCCGCCCCCAGTTGCGCAGTGGTCTAAACGATGACTTCTGACCAGTCTCCGAGAAGAGTATCGGTTCGAATCCCGGCAACGCATGATGTGTTTTGTCTTACGGCATTGGCTCTCTCCCTTCCCTGGAGTCATTGACCTTAAATTAGGGACGGGCGAATGCTTATAAGCCCATTGAGTTACTCACGGTGGTCGTTGAATAAGAGAAAAAAAAAACAAAAAAACACGCATGCAGCAAGTGGCCTTAACTGTGTGTGTGTGTGTACGATCCAGTTTTCTTTGATTTCTACAACGTAGAACTCAGTTGCGGGCACCAGGTTTATAGCTTGTCGGCTAAATAAAAAAAATAACCTGACAACAAGTGATATTCGTCAAATATTTAATTTCTGAAACTCCAGTGACTTGCCAATGCCCGTTGGCATATGAAAGTAAGATACCATGGATTTTTTATTTTTTTTATTTTATCCTGAATATTTTTTTCTGTTTTGTTTTTGGGGGTTTAATGACCACTATGAGCAACTCGATAAACTATAAGCAGTCGCCAGTCCTTAATGTTGAGCTGCTAATTCCAGGAAAAGGTAGAGTCAGTGCCGTAAAACAACAACATCCATGGCCTCACCAAGATTCGAACCCGGCCCCATCTGGGATGAATGATTAAAATCAGCCCTTAGACAACTGCTTGAGTTTTTTCTTGACGTAGCAATTGCAGTAGATAAACTAAACGCTTAACCTAAAAGTCAATCACTTTATTTCAATGCAGTCAGAACAGAAAATGATTAAGTCTGTCCTACTAAACATTTTGATTTCTAATGTTATGTGGTAATTTTTTTCTTTGCTCTCAATTCCGATATTCTGGTTTTGTAAGCCAATGAACATTACTTCATAGTTCATTTCCAAAAAAAAAAAAAATCAGTTTGTATATTAATATTTTTAAAGTTCGGCTCTGTTAGGAATTCACTACATGAAATAACAGAGTTAAACATGCTTTTACTTAATATTAGGAAATAGGGACATTTAGCTCGTAGCGTGAGTCCGTTTTTTCGTAACGCTTCGTATTCAGTTCTAACACAGAAATCTTTTTGGAATAGGTAGGGAATCTCTTACAAGAAAAACTTTCAAGCTGGTGAATATTTCGCATATTAACATACGCTGGAGAGAAAACATTAAATGCAAAGTAATAAATTTAAAGGACTATTTATTATACACACCGATCTCATTCCTTGTGGGGGCCCACTTTCATCCTCTCAACAGCAGCAATTCGTCGTGCCATGGACTTTACCATGTATTAAAAACGTTAGAATGGTATTGAGTTCCCGTGATTCCAAGATAGTTGTACGTAAAGTGCAGAGAGTTGCCGGTGGTAGGTTTCGGGCTCGAAAGCATCGCTGCATATCGTCCCACAGATGCTCAATTTAGTTCAAATCCAGAGAGTGGGCTGTTACCTCAGTGGAGTATTCCTGTAACCAGTCCTTCGCGAAATGGCAGCGATAGGACTGGGTGTTGTTGAAAGAAGGAATACTGTTGTGTAAAATGGATAGCCAGAAACAGCTGTAGGCAGTTAGTGAGTACATTAATAGTCAGTAGCTATAAGAAGCCCCAACGTGGCCCACTTAAACACGCCCTTGAAAATTAATTGCATTACCTCCACATGCCTGTTAACATTTCAACTTGCCTGATGTGTTGTCTACGTACATCACACATGCACACTTTCGTCGGCGTGTTGTAGTTGGAACTTCGATTCGTCGGACTAAGCTCTCAGTTTCCAGTGTTTCACAGTCGAGTTGTGATGTTTGTTATTCAATGCAGCTTCATAGCCCTGTGATATGCTGTTAACAAGGGTATTAATGTGGACGTTGGCTGCTGTAGCTCAATCATAGCATTGTACGTCGAATGGTGTTTGCACCAACTTTCGTAGGTGTCAGGTGGTTGAATGCCGACTTCACAATTTCTACTGTGGACCTTCGTTTCGATACAATACAGGCAATGGTCAGCTTCAACTTCAATGGTTAGTCTGGGGCCATATTTCCCCTCGGCGGCTGCCAGTTTTGAGTAACCCTGGTTCACACGTGCGACAGTTCCAGGCGGAAACCCCAGAGGTTCTGAAATCACTGAGATGAGGCACCATATCTTCCTCACACTGACAATCTACTTCGCTGAGGCTGAAGCGTTTACGCCTTCACAACTGCAGGTGGGTATTTGACTATTTATAGCCGGCAAGGTGTTTCTGTTGGCCGCATTACTAAGACTGGGTAGGTAGGTAGGTCAGGTTTCTCGATAGGTGAAGTATGTGTAATAAATTGTAGTTCCTTTTACACTAAAAGCACTAGTGAAAAATGAAAGCTGGAAAAAGTAATATTAAATATAATTTTGAAGGGCAGAAAAAAATTATCTGAGTAAGACAAACTGAAACAGAAGATGTATTTAACGCATATAAAAGCTGATGGAATGGAACTTGACAGACCAGGACCTGGAAGGCCCAGAGATGACTGTTGCAAGAGATAAAAAGAAAATTTGGGAAGAATATGTATTTGTGGTAAAGTGGTCTAGGGCACTTCTGATTTCTGGCATCGCTGAGACTGGGTTCGAATCCCGGGACAAGACACTGATGCTTTTGCTCTGCCAGCCCTGGCTTTCTCTCTTCCGTGGAGCCAGAATCTATGAATTTAGAACGAGCGACTTCTTACAGCCCTACATGATCATGGAAGAGAGGCCGTTAAAAATTCCCTAAATAAACAAAAAGTCAAAAACCTAACAAGAAGCAAATACCTTCATCCAACAGTGGGCCGAACCAGGCTGACGAGTTAATAAGATGTTTTATAAACCTGTTTCAGATTTCCTTTTGATTTATAAAAAAACACCTCCGCCCCCTAGAATCAGTCAGAATCTTAGAGTCTTTCGCTGAAAACTGGACCTACAAACACTCATACTGGGAACGTTAAAAAAAAATTTCAAACTAAATAAAGAGCACATATTTTTATCGGCCGCTTTAGATATTTGACAAACGAATGAACTGTTGACGACCATTTCCTGCTATAGCAAGCGCTCGTCACAGCATCATAAAAACAATCTGCGCGGCCTATTGCATTCCGTGTGCTTGTTCCTAGAACAGGGAGGGGAAAAAAAAATCAACTCACGCAGCCTGGAACTCAATCGATATTAATTCCATCAACTGTTTCTAGTTCATAAATCATTACGATGGAATGCATAAACATATGCCAATATAAAATGGGCTGGTGATAAAAAACGTTCGTTGTAGTTGGCAGAAAAACAGGCCGTCGTGCTGAATGCACGGAACAGGGGGTGTCAGTTCAAAAGTCATACGTGTATAAAAGAAACAGCGTTGCATGACAGCGGAGCGTGCGTTTTGTACACCTGCTCGTTCGAAGCCTAAGTGCTCCCACATTTCAGGAGACCGACGGATGGCGTGAGATGAGAGGGCGAAAGGTTTCATCGGAGTTCCGTCGACACCGCTGCCTACTTCTTTCTGTCGTGTCTACTCGAACGAGTGTTGCCTGCGGTCACACGGAAACTGCTCAGTCAATTCCACACTTCCGCTAGGTTAATCTCCGGCACTAGCTTTAACGCCAAACAAGAAACTGAACTTGATGGACAAGAATGTTTTTCAGTTTCCTCAATGCAGCATGATAGAGTCTTTAAATAGACAGCGCGTGCACAGTAAGTAATTTATTAAGTCGATACAACAAAAAGGTGTTTTTCAACGTTTTTCTCTGGGTTTGGGGACCTCCATGAGCAACAAAGGACAATCAGAAGTTGTACGTCCCTAATTTGGAGACGCTTGTTCTAGAGAGGGGACAGACTCGACACAATCAGATAAACAAATCACTCAAATCTCACTGGGACTCGAACCCTGCTCTATTTTGAATGAATAGTCAGGAGCCAGTCGACTCAGACCACTATCACCGGGGCAGCTTTAATGAGATTGGCGGATGTTTCTGCAAGTGTAATGGGGAAACAGACTTACAACACAGGATGATGCATAATCTAACAACCTAGGGCAAAGATGGCAAACCTTTTTTGAGTGTGCGCCCAAATTGGCGATGATCTCTTAAAAAATTCTCTCACGTGCCCACTGTAAATTTCAGCAGTAGATTATCATTTATCCACTGTTCACACAACAAAAGGAAAGTACATGCAGAGTGAAGCCAAGCGTTAACTTTTGTTATTACCCAATAACTCATACATACATTACTGGGTCTGCGACGTCGCATGTTCTCGCAACCCCAGAGGATGGCGTCAATCCGGCATCAGAACTCTCTTGTGAACATTTTACTGTGCTCTCGTCGTCGCTCGCAAGAAGCAGGATTAAACCAACCTGGTAGTTGAATACTGCTCTTCATTTGACCACTAATGTCCCTTCGAGTTACGGCCAGGGAGAATCCTTTAGTGCTTTTTCTTAGTTGAACCAAGCGAATAAAGTTCCATCTTCTCGCTGTCTGATTGGAATCTCGCTTTTGGGCTCTTTCCTTCCGAAGACGTATTATGCTGAAACAAATCCCCTTCCTCTGCCCTTACTCAAATTCTATACGCCAGCCTTGACATTCAAAACTTTTATTTTTTTTTATTGGGGGTTTAACGACCACCGTTAGCAACTTAATGGGCTATAAGCATCCGCCAGTCCCTAATTTATGGTCACTGGTTCCAGAGAAGGGAGTGAGCCAGTGTCGTAAGACAAACACAACATCCATGCCTCACCAGGATTCGGACCCATCTCAGACGAATGATCAGGAGCCATCGCTTAGACCACGGCGCCACAAAAGCGGCGAAGATGAAAGTGTACCATGCTTTCAAGCACAGTATAGAAGTATGTTACCTAGCCATTGTTTAGGACAAAGTTTTGCCCTACTTGGTAACTGAGTATATCCGGTTGCAACTGGATTCTTTCAGAAAGACCACGTCTTGTGTCACGAGGCCCGCATTTTGCAGGAATGATTTATATATGTCCAAGCAGTTTTTATTGTTGTGACATATATATGCCTCTAACAATATAAAAAAATATCAATATATAGAAGGTTAGAGGTATATTAATATACGTCTAACCTTCCTTTTGAATTTCTGTTTTCTTATGTAAATTTTGTTACTTCTTGGTTAAACGTTTGCTTACTGAACGACACATTATTGTCCCTAAGAGCTTTAACAATTTGGCAAAGCTGACAGTGGGTCACCACAAGATAAAATCTCAACAGTGAAATTGGAGAGAACTACGTACGTATAGTGATTACCGGCACATTGTAAAACGCTGATACAAAGCTTTTTTGATACAGGTGAATTCTGTGTGAAGAACTCAGTCACATTATATCAGTGGATTTGGTCTTTCTTTGAGTGAAGGAATAAATTGATGGAACAACAAGTCAGTCTCTTATCTGTCACGCTGATTCTTTATCTCTGGCAGTCAGCAGTTAATTATTCGAAGAGTTTGTATGTGTTATGAAGTTCTCCAAGAACGTTTAGGTAAAAACTGAGTTAAGCAAGTTCAACATAAAACAATCTGAAGTTTGACCCACAGCTATATACTGTATAAACAACAGGGGCAAATATTCGGGGTGTGCGGCGCACACCGACAGAGTCGCAATTACGGATTTATTTCTAATAAAATTCGCCAGAGTTCGTCCTAAAGCTTCGAGTGGTGGTTAAAATTAATTTCTCCACAATGTTTTCATTAAGAAGAGAAGGTTCGTTCCGTAAGCATATCGCATTCGCGCTAGAATCCTCGGGTGTGCTGTTTCGCGTGCGCAAACGACGACCTTAAAAAGCAGCTGTGGTACAAGCGCTCCCCAGTCAAACACAAGCGCTTCCCAGTCTCAATTACGGATGTATTTCTAATAAAACTCAGAGTTCGTCTTAAGGCTTCGAGTGGTGATTAAAATTAATTTCCCCACATAATGAAAAGAGAAGGTTCGTTCAGTAAGCATATCGCACTCGCGCTAGAATCCTCAGGTGTACTGTTTTTCGTGCGCACATTTTTTTTTTTTTTTTTTTTTTGGTTGGAGGTTCAATGGGCTATAAGCAGTCGCCCGTCCCTAATTTAGGGTCACTGGTTCCAGGGAAGGGAGAAAGCCAGTGCGGTAAGACAAACACAACATCCATGCCTCACTGGGATTCGAACCCGGACCTCGTTCGGACGAATGATCAAAGGCCATCGCTTAGACCACTGCGCCACCGGGGCGGCCCGTACGCACATTCGACGACCTTAAAGTAGCTGTGGTACAAGCGTTCCCCCGACGGCGTTGTAGATCACGTTCTAATTTCCCTGTGGTTTCAAACAGCGGAACTTTCAAGTTGTGCTAGACAAAATGAGCACCGTTCGAGTCCCACGCAGCAGTGCAACCATTTGCTGTTACATTGTTGTTTTTAATTTTTATGTATTTCTAATAAGACTCGCTAAAGTTTGTCCGCTAAACTTAATTCCCTTGTGCAATATTTTCGTGAAGATAAGATTCGTTGCTTCGTGTAGTAAACAAAACGAAGTAATATTTGCAGCTGCAGAAGTGCTATTTTACCAGCTGACGTCCTAAGTCGTCAAAGCAAATGTAATTCAAAGCTCTTCAGATGGCGCTACAAGTCATGTTTTTATTTCCTCGTGGATCCAACACAGAGGTTAAATTTCCAGGGTATGCGCACTTAAAAAAGCCCCACTGGTCATACTTCTTTGCGTTTGGAATAGCGTGGAGTCATTAATGCACTTCAACGTTCTGCTATGAGTTAATGTTTTTCTGTCTTTTCGTCGCTGTATGAATCGGTGTGTTTATGAGCACAGATTTAAACATACAATTTGAGTTTTGATATCCATTTAGGTTGACGATGTTACTAAGTGTCCCATTTTCTACCAGAGACTTTGCAGATTGTGTAAAGCGGGGTAAAGAAAGTAAGCCTCGTGCTGTATTTAAACCCCCTCTCTCTCTCTCTCTCTCTCTCTCTCTCTCTCTCTCTCTCTCTCTCTCTTTCTTTCTCTCTCTCTCTCTATATATATATATATCATCATCATCATTGTCAACCATTATCAATCCACTGCTGGACGAAGGTCTCCCCAAGTTTCCTCCACAACGGTCTGTCTTGTGCCAGTCTCCTCCATGTCACCCCTGCATACTTTCGAATTTCATCCACCCATCTCCCATGTGGTCTTCTTCTGGGTCTTTTCCTGTCCCTTGGAATCCAATCTAAAATTTCGGCTGTCCATCGATGATCTGTCCTTCTGGCAGTATGTCCAGCCCATTGCCATTTCAAGGATTTAACTCTGATCATGATGTCTTCCACTCTTGTCATTTTTCGGATCCACGAGTTCCTCTTCTTATCTCTCCTGGTTACACCAAGCATGCACCTCTCCATGCTGCTTTGAGTTGTCTGCAGCCTTTGTATGTCTCTTTTAGTTAAGGTCCACGTCTCTGCACCATACGTAAGCACTGGAAGGATGCATTGATCAAACACTTTTCTTTTAAGACATAATGGCATATTGCTCTTGAAAATTATGCTGTTTCTTCCAAAAGCTCTCCAGGCAAGTTTTGTACGCCGATTAATTTCTTCATCAATGTGACCATCACTTGATATCTGCTGTCCAAGATAAACGTACGTGTCTGTTATCTCCAGCTTTTCTCCATCAATCGATAAATCTTCATTTCTTGTAAAAGCATTGAACATCACTTTTGTCTTCTGAAAGTTCATTTTTAATCCCACTTCTTTACTCTTGTCAGCAAGTTCCTGGATCATACTCTGCAGCTCTGATGGGGTAGTTGCAAAAATGACTACGTCATCAGCAAAACGAAGGTGGGTTAGATAATCTCCATTAATCTTTATCCCCTTGTTTTCCCAGCTCAGCGACTGAAAAACATACTCCAATGTGGCATTAAAGAGCTTCGGAGATATGGTGTCACCTTGTCTCACTCCCTTTCCAATTTTTACGTGTGTTGTATTTTCAAACAGCCTAATCTTTGCACTTGCATTTTCATAGATGTTATTAATAATATTAATGTATGCATCTTCAATACCGCAGGTTTTCTGAGCCATTGTAACTGCTGATGGTTTCACCGAATCAAAGGCTTTTTCATAATCGATAAAAGCCATGCACAATGGAAGTTCATATTCCCTCGCTCTTTCAATTAGTTCTCTCAGCACGTGGATATGATCTATTGTGCTGTAGCCACTCCTGAATCCAGCTTGTTCTCTCGGTTGAGCCATGTCCAGTGTTACCTTCAAGCGGTGTGAAAGAACTTTAGTGAAGATTTTATAAACTACTGATAGGAGGCTGATAGGTCTGTAGTTTCCGAGATCCTCAATGTCACCTTTCTTATGTAGCAGGATCATTGTAGCGGTGTTCCAATCCTCAGGAATCTTTCCTTCATTAAGGCATCGAGTGAAAATTTGGGCGAGTACTGTTTCGATTTCTCCACTTGCTTCTTGTATGATGTCTACAGTAATTCCATCTTCTCCTGGAGCTTTTCCTCGCTTCATGTTCTTGATTGCATGTGCAACTTCTGCTGGAAGGACTGGAGGAACTCTGGAACTGGTATCTTTCATGATGTCTGGAGTGCATATATCATCCCTTTCATATAATTTGGAGTAGAAATCTTTCACTCTTGTCAAAATTTCGCCTCTATTTCTTGTTACAGAACCATCTTCTTTTCTCAGTGGCATAATCTGTTTTCTTCCCTTACTGAGATGTTCCCTTTGCTATCTTTAGGCTTTGGTTGTTTTTAATTGCTTTCCTCACTAGTTCACAGTTGAATTTCCTTACGTCTTCAGTGATACTTTTTCTTACTGTCTTGCATAGCTCTATATATTCCACTTTGGAAGTCACATCTTCTTTAGTTGTCCTCATCTCTCTTCTTTTTTGCATCAACATTTTGGTTTTTCCTGATAATTTGTTCACATGCAACTTGTTCTTAGACCCAGCTAATTTTGTTGCTGTTTCCATAAGAGCTTTGGTTACTTTTCTGTTAACTTCAGAGATGTCCACTTCTTCCGATGTTAGGCCTTCTAAAGCAGAGAACCTGTTCTTCAGTTCTAACTTGAAGGTATTATGGTGTTTTTTAAGGTTGGTTATGTCAATAGATTTTGTTTGTCTTATGAGCTTGCCACGTTCAAGTTTAGTGTTGAGGTGCATCTTACATCTCACCAATCTATGGTCACTACCTGTGTTGAACTTGTTTAGTACACTGCAGTCTTCTATGACGAATTTTTTGTTACACATAATAAAATCAATTTCACTTGTCGTCCCATTTGGATGTCTCCATGTCCATTTCCTGTGTGGCTTTTTCTTGAAGAAGGAGTTCAAGATGAAAAACCCTTCTGCCTCTGCAAACTCAACGAGAGTATTTCCACGCTGGTTTCTGTTGCCGTGACCGAATTTACCTACTGAAGTTTCATTCTGTTGCCGTTGCCCTATTTTTGCATTGAAATCTCCCATAATTATTTTCAAGTGCTGCTTACCTTTATTATTTAGATGACAAATTTCCTCATAAAATTCTTCAATTTCTTCTTCAGGATGACTTGTGGTGGGTGCATAAGTTTGAATAATCTGAGCCTGGTATCTTTTCGAGAGTTGGATAACAAGTCGTGCAGCTCTGTCAGAGGAACTTTCAACTTCTACAACTTTATCCTTCAGTTTCTTGTTTATTATAAATCCAACACCACTAGTTCTGCCAGTATCTGTCCCACGATAGTAGAAGAGATGTCCACTTTTCAGTTCGATGAGATCTTCTCCTTTTCTCCTTACCTCACTTAGCCCCACGATGTCCCACTTGATCCTTTGTAGTTCCTCTTCCAATTCAAGAAGCCTTGAATCAGAAGATAGGGAGCGTCCATTGTAAGTAGCCAAGGTCAGCATCAGATGGCAGCCTAGTCCGGTCCTCCGGGGATTCTTAGCACCCTCTGCCTTCATGTCGCACTGGCCGCTGCCTTGGCCAGGTACATTCCAGCTGCCGGAGACTGAGGGCCAAGATTTAAGTTGTGGAATCATTTTGGAGGGGTTTGGCCATAACTCACCACGCTGGCCAAGCGGGTTGGTGAGTGTGGGATTGAATTTCCTCGAATCCCGATGGTATAGTTATACCGCTATTGGCGGTCGTCAGAGCCCCTTTAGTGGGAACAGGATGCACCACGAGAAGGCGGGGTTGACATTTGTCAAGGAGAGGCTGTGATGTTACGCATCTATATATATATATATATATATATATATATATATATATATATATATATATATATATATATAGGTTGACGATGTTAAATAAATACCTTTCCAGTAAGTTATTAGACGACACGTAAATAAAAGAATTACTTTCGTATGTTCAAAATCAATGCGCGTATTTGTCAGCTCGGGATACATAATAAAAATTTTTATGTGCTTTTTCCCCATAAGAGCGCATCCATATCCTAAATGGGCACGCGACGCCACTGATAAACAACTAACTCAAAACTCTACAGTGTGCTCCCCTGGCAGCGAAATTCCTCGACTTGAATCCGATCGAAGATTTACGGGATTCAATAGAATGCGGCATTCGTCGGTCCCCTTGCGCCGTTTACCAACTCCGGGGCGCCATTCCATCCAGCTGGTGAAGATCACCTGAGGATACCTTTCTGGATCTAGTGGAGTCTATCCACTCCGAGTGTACAGGGTTATCGCGGTGAAAGGCGGAACAACAAGCTGTTTGGTTAAGATGACCAGATTTTGATTCTTCTTTAAGCAACGCCTATGGGCAATTTTCTTTAAGCAACGCCTATGGCGTGGTGTTCCTAAATCACAAGATCATTTGGGGGACACACTTAAAATAAATATGCACATCTTTTTGTCACAAAACACTATTTCTATAAGTGTAATAAATACTACATATAAAATTTATGCCTTATATATCTTGTAGAATGTTGATAATGTGTACTGACAAAGAAAAGTGGTGATGGCGAGAACATATTAGCAAAAGTGAAATGCCTTACCTTAAGTATGTGTGTTGAATTAGCACACTAACGAACGAATTGCATGGCGAATTTTTCATTTTGCCAAAGTTTTTGGAGGAACTCGGAACAAGTACGATCGAAATTTAGCCGCCTCAATGGTGCAGTAAATGTTCTTAGTGTTGGCCACTCACCATTCGAAGAAGTTGGTTAGGGTTCGAGTCCCGAATGAGGCATGGGTGGTGTTTGTCTTTCGTTCTATGGAAGGGAGTGAGCAAACGCTGAATGTCCTTAAATTAGGGGCAGGTGACTGCTTGTAGTCTTTAGAGTTGCTCACGCTGGTCGTTGAAAGCGAAAAAAGAACAAAATCAAAATTTGTTTTTACAAAAATAGTGGAAAATTAGTTCAACGAAAACTGTTTTTAAGAATAATTTTCATTAGAAATCTAACGAGCTAATGAGGAAGTGTAAATTCGAGGACACTTGAGGGCAAACATCAAAATTTGAGGAACATTTGCGTCCCCAAAGGCATCAGGCGTTTTTGGGGACAGCAAACTAAATTCGAGGACTGTCCTCAAGAATTAAGGACTTCTGGTCAGCTCATATTTGGTAGGTTGTCGTAACGTTATGGCTTATCAGTGTATAAGAATTAAAAGATCTTAGTGCGGACATCCTTCAGTTGACAGAACACGTGTCCGCTGTTTCTTTAAGTACCGCCTATGATAGTACCAAATAAAATACCATTACCCATTTGTACAGAGAATGAGGGGTGTTTGAGAATAGACGAGTTCCTACTTATTAATCAAGGGAACTGCTCTTTTTACGCTTTCCAACCGTATGCTGAAGAAGCGTATATGCTCCAGCTTTGTCCGTCTGTATGTCCGCATGATAACTCCAGTAAAAATGGTTCGATTTGGATGAAATTTTAGTATGTGGTAGGAGACAACCTGGGGACGAACCCCATAGAAAAAGGGGGAAATGGGGTCAAAGGTCAGGACATGGGAGCGGGATCCCTTCCATCGCCCTTATGCGTTAAACTTACGTAAAAATGTTTCGCTTGCGACAAAACTTCATGTTGTTCCGGAGGTATACTGAATCAATTCTGTTAAATATCACCGAAATTGGATCAAAGGTCAGGGCACAGGAGCTAGATTTATTCCACACCCATTAATCCTCATAACTTAATAACCTGAGTAATGATTTTTGGTATGTTGGAAAGCGTATCATAATAAATGCATTGCATGATTTTACTAACTTGTTTTTCTTCTGAGCAGTATCAAAGTTTTACTGTGGATTTGGACGCTTGGAATTTGAGAACAATATACAGCGTTTGAAGAATTTGTGGTGAGGGAAGGAAAATATCAAGTAACTTAAAAGATTAATCTCATGTTTTTTTTTTTTTTTTTTTTGTGTGTAAGTAGATTCAATCGTAGAAGAAAAAGTAGCCATGCCAGGGCATATTGGGGGAAATGCGCAGACTAAGAACAGACAAATGCATTACCCAACCTTGGCTTCTACTGTCCGTCCCCTGTTCGGTTGATGCGCTACGCAAAGCGGCAGAGATAACCCACCTGAAAAATAATATCGGTATGTTTCGGTCACGCTCGCCGACCCGCAACAGCCTAAGTCACGAGTTGACCTTCCGCACAAGTGGCCACTGTAGCTAAATCGCAGTAGCAACGCGCCAGTTTCTTTTAAAAGGATATGCCGATCAAAACAGCAGATAAGCGCTCCTTAGGAAAAGGCAGGCCAAGTTCAACTGCGTGGTTTTTGCGCGACGTTACGGATGACCGAGCCTATATTAAAAATTCATGCATGCTCTGCTGCTTAATTTCGAGCATTTTCCTCAGAGTAAGGTCCATTAACTCTAACACTTTTATCGTCCTGCGATCAGATGGCCAGTTTTCGAACAAAATGCAGATCTAGAGATCTTCCTTCACGGAAGTGGCCTTCCACTGATTGCCCTTTGTTTTCCAAGACTACTCAGACAGTCAGCGCAAGAAAAACTTGGAAATTCATTAGCAAAAGGGTGCCCTAATCAGAGGCCATGTTCTCAGAGTTCATTAGAGTATTTGTGTTCGTCTTACTCCTTATTCATCGGCTTATTTAATGGCAAAACAAAACGCGCCTATTTCCTACAAGGAAATGCAGCGAACAGCTCCGGCATATCTACAACAATTGGTGTAAATAGAACAAAGGCACAGCTGCATAATAAGCACGCAGAGGGAAAAGTTCTCAGCTGTGCGCAGTTCTTAGATGTAGTTCCTTTTCAGATACTATGATATTAACAAAATAGGCTAATTTTGTTTTAACAACCGCAAGGCAAAAACCAATAAACCATTTAAAAACAATGACGCCACCGAAACTTGGGTTCAATGTATAAAGCTCAGTTTAAAAAAAAAAAGCTTCACACTGCAATGTAAGCTTCTAGGAAACTCGAAAGGAAAAGAAATATTTATCATGCCTTTTTAAAAAAGAGATAGAAGCAACTACTTAGCGCTTATCAAAAGGTAATAAAATATGTAAGCATTGTAAGCTAACTTAAAACGAGTTTTTTTGTTTGTTTGGGGGTTTAACGACCACGACAAGCAACTAACCTACTGTAAGCCGTCGTCCGTCCCTAATTCAGGGACACTGGTTTCAGGGAAAGGAAAGAGCCAGACAAACCGGACGACTAGAATAAAATCTAACATACGCTTTTGAACGTGCGGGCTCTGGGACGGCTACCTTTGAGTTACAAATGCATGTTTGGAATTCTGCGGTAAGATTCAACGTGGCAGGATGGAATGAATCGGAAGAAAATAGAACTTGATTAAATGAACAAATGGACGTTGGCTGACTTCTTGTAGAGTGCCCGAAAACTACAGAAGTTGTGACAAAGTCAGAGCAATATCCGGAATACTAATGGCAAAAGACTGAGCAACCAGAGCGTGCTTTTAAGAAAAGTATTAAATAAAAGTCGCGAACGTGTCGGCTTGTTAATCAGAATTGATTCTTTCTGCTCAGCATCAAGAAGTATTAAGGATCATTTCGCCTCAAGAGGCTTCCAATTTATATAGTATCAAATTTTGAGAAGTATAGTTCAGCTCGAAAGGGAAATGCCAGTATTTTTTTTTTTTATTGAATTCGATCTTAGCTAAACTGGCAAGGCAAGTTGAGGAAACTATTCAGACCTACAGAAGTACATCTAGTCAAAAGTTACCTAATGTCGAAACTGGGGAATAATTTCTTTCTTTTGCAGTTGCAACAAAAGGTCAAGATTTTCAGGAATTTTATTCTGTAAGCTTGGCATCACTCCAAGAAAAAACAGTCTCCGTATGTTAGTTACAGAACAAACTTTTGCTCATGCGAGTTTGATGAAGTAACAGCACGGGTAGACCCTTTTTTAAAGCGATGCTAGTTACGTAACAGAAAAACCTTTCATGTGGGCTCAAATTCGATGAAGAGACAGCACGGGGTAGACCCCTTTTCAAACAGTACCTGCAAAAACAGCGCACACGAACAACTGCGAACCTAAGGAACATGAGTGATTTGTGTTTCTGAGAGTTTTTGCTCGTATCTGTATAGCATAAATAAATTTTATTTGGATGCACTATCTATATGAATCATAAGAACAGGTGTGGAATATTAAGACCGGAACAGTGTCCAAAACAACTTTAGAAGAAGAAAACAAAAAGGGGGTTAGATGGCAACAGAAGTCATACTTAGTTTTTTGCAGTAGTAGTCAGTGCCCAACCATCAGTCTTACAGGCTCCAATACAAGCATATGAGCGGGCCCTCATCGCTCTCTTGAAATGCCAATAACCCCTACTGTGAAAAAAATATTGTGTAACGAAAACAAAGGGAAAATTATATAACAATGGTTTCCCCTTCACTGTAGTTTCGTGCAAGCGTAAAAGAAAAATAAAAGCATTAAGATATGTATTTTTTGCACAGTTATAATCAAGGAGAAAACTCTGGATACCATGTAGCAATGCATTTTACATTTTTACTAGCTTCGTGTCTGCTCATGATACGTTCTACACAGTCGAGTCACATTGTGACCACCACTTACTTTTGACGTCAACAGCGCGTAGCCAATGAAATTAGGCACGTGTCGTGAGCTGGCTTGGAGGGTATATAAGGTGTGCTGTAGGCATTCTGAAAACTTATCACTCGTTGCTGTCATGGATAAAAAGAACAATTTATCCGATCTGCGCAAAGGGATGATTATCAGCTTTCGGACCAACGGTGGCAGTATTTCTGAAACAGCGCAGTTCGTGAACTGTTCGCGTGGAGTTGTAGTTAAAGTGTATCGTGATTGGAGAAATGGCACCACTGCGAATAAGCGACGTGCAAACTGCGGAGCACCACGTGCCATTGATGTGAGAGGTCAACGTTGGCTTCAAAGGTGCGTGAGGGCCGATCGACAAGCTACAGGGAGCAACTCACTATCTGAAGGAACCAGGGGGCTAGCGAATCCTGCTGCGTATGGGGCTCCGATGCAGACGGATGGTCACTGCACCTATGCTAACGAAGGTGCATCGGCAGAAAAGGGCTACGTTTGCACGGCAGTACCGGAATCGGATCTCTGCTGATTGGCAAAGGATTGCCTTTTCCGATGAGTCACGTTTTCTGCTTCATCGAACGGAAGGACGTTGGCGTATAAGGCGAGAAACATCAGAGAACAAACACTCTTCAACCGTTGCGGGAAGAACACGTGACTCATCGGAAAAGGCAATCCTTTGCCAATCAGCAGAGATCCGATTCCGGTACTGCCGTGCAAACGTAACCCTTTTCTGCCGATGCACCTTCGTTAGCATAGGTGCAGTGACCATCCGTCTGCATCGGAGCCCCATACGCAGCAGGATTCGCTAGCCCCCTGGTTCCTTCAGATAGTGAGTTGCTCCACTGTAGCTTGTCGTTTTCGTGGCATTCCCTGGGTCCACTCATACCTGTGGGAGGAACTATGGACCGAATTCGTTATGAATCCATCCTTGCAGACCACGTACACCCATACATGCTGATAGTCTTCCCTGGGGCGGACGGGATCTTCTAGCACGATAATGCTACGTGTCACACTGCTAGAAATGTCCACGAGTGGTTGGAAGAGCACGATGAAAACGTCAGAGTACTTCCCTGGGCCCCGAATTCCCCAGACTTAAACCCAATTGATCATCTGTGGGACCACCGCGAACGTATTGTTCGCTGTGTAGATACCCCACCACGCACCCTCCAGCAGCTGTCAGATGCAGTGCAGTGCAGTCACCATGGCTCCACATACTTGTGAAAACCTTCCAGCAACTTATTGAGTCACTCCCAGCGCTTCTAGCTGCTGTCCGCACTGCACACGGCTGCTACTTTGGATATTAGCTGGAGGTCACAATAATTTGACTCGACTGTGCATTTGTATGAAGTAAATTTAATGTAAACAGTCAGAATACATAGCGTTAATTTCCCCCTCTAAGCTACGTGTGTGAGCGGTCGCGTACAATTTGAAATCCTTCCGCGCACGGTGTAAAATGGTTGCAGAACAAATAAAAAGAAATTAAAACTTAACGGTGGATCAGTTTAAAAAGATCTTCCGCTGTAGAAAGCAAAGAAAAAGTTTAAAAGTAATAAAAAAAGTCTTCCCGAGAAAAATGAAAAAAGAAAACCTCTGCAATAAACGCCAATCACACGTTCCCGACCCCTTCCGCATAAAACAATCTTTACTTATATTGATTTTTGCTCAAGAGAAATTTTAACCGCGCACAAGGTGTAAAATTTAGAGGGGCTATTGACACTGTTTAAAAACGAATGTGCCGCCCCGGTGGCGCAGTGGTCTAAGCGATGGCCTCTGATCATTCGTCCGAACGGGGTCCGGGTTCGAATCCCGGTGAGGCATGGATGTTGTGTTTGTCTTACGGCACTGGCTTTCTCCCTTCCCTGGAACCAGTGACCCTAAATTAGGGACGGGCGACTGCTTACAGCCCATTGAGTTGCTCACGGTGGTCGTTAAACCTCCAATAAAAAAAAAAAAAAACCAAAAAAAACCGAATGTCTACTTACCGGCTCCTTGCCAAACTTCTCTTTGCGAATAAAAAAAAAATTGCCTACCGAAAAGACAACCGCAGAAAAATGCCCAAATCTCAGAATTAGGCAAAAATCTTCATAGCATTTCTAAATAAATAATACTGCATAACTTCGATTCTCGTTCTAGTTTACTAAGTGCGATGTAGCTTCAGTTTGTGGGACGTAAATCATTAAGTTTCTGTTACTTCCTTCACAATAAATATATTTATTAATAAATACGCTTTCCAACATACCAGAAATCATTACTCAAGTTATGAGGATAAAAGTTGTAGAATAAATCGCGCTCCTGTCCTGACCTTTGACCCCATTACGATGATTTTCAACGGAACCAGTTCAGTATACCTCCCGAACAACATGATAAAGTTTTATAGCAATCGAAGCATTTTTACATAAGTTATGACGCATAAGAGCGATGGAATGGATCTCGCTCCTATGTCCTGACCTTTGACCCCATTTCGTCTATTTTCAATAGGGTTCGTTCCGTGGTTGTCCCCTATCACATACTAAAATTTCATCGAAATCGAACCATTTTTTCGCGAGTTATCGTGCGGACAGACAAACGGACAATGCTGGAGCATATACGCTTCTTCAACCTACGGTTGAACGAAGCGTAAAGAAAAAGAAAGACATACGATGAGTATTTTTTACAACAAGAGATCGAAAATTGGTATGAGAGGATTCTAAAATTCCTACACATTTAAAAAAATTTGGAAATATGTGCGATTACTGTACATTACAGAATGATCGAAAACATGCGTATCATATGACATCAAAATACACTGTTGGCCACCCAAAATGCAACACCAAGAAGGAAGCATCCCATTGGCCTGAAATTCGCAGCATGCGTCGCCCGCGACAGGACATGCAAACGATTAGCATTGCAGGGCATATGCAAGTCATGTGCGCCCGGCACTCCACCGAGAAGCACTATAAGAAGGGTGCACAGAAGGCGGGGTGTAAGTAGTGGAAGTGTGTGGTGCTGCCGGACCTGTGTGTGGGAAGCTTCCCGATTGCCTCATCGCAGAATACGGCAGTCATTCCAGCAAGTTTCGGAATTCGAGAGAGGACGAATAGTGGCTTATTGCGACAGCGTTTTATCGTACCGAGACATCGGCGCCCGTGTGGGACGACATCCAGTCACAGTGAGGCGAGTATGGATTCGGTGGGTGCAGGAGGGAGGGACGGACGGACGGACCGACGTGAGCGATTGCCGCAGCACACCACCGAACGGGAGGACCGGCGTGTTGTGCGGCGGGCATTGACGGCTCGCACCGCCACATCGCGAACGTTAGCGCAGGAATTAGGGTGTGTTGCGCAACAACCTGTGTCAGCATGTACCGTTCGACGTCGTCTGTAGGAGCGGGGACTTGTCGCACGGCGCCCATTGCTCCGATTACCATTGACGTTACACCACCGGTGAGTGCGGCGGCAGTAGGCCTTTGAACGCCGCACCTGGACTACGGAATGGCACGACATTGTCTTCTCCGACAAACACCACGATGGTCGGATTCGCGTGTGGTGGCACCGCGGCGAGAGACTGTATGACGCCTGCATTATGCATCGCCATACCGGTCCGTCGCCTGGCGTTATGGTTTGGGGCGCAATTGGATATGACACCCGCACCCTTCTGGTACGCATCGCCGATATACTCAACAGCCACCGCTAAATCTCCGACGTTTTGGTGCCTGCAGTCCTCGCTGGCCTGCAGGACCTGCCAGCGGCCACGTTTCAACAGGACAATGCGCGCCCGCACGTGGCATGCATCGTGCAACAATTCTTCACTGCCCACCAGGTGTCACTTCTGCCGTGGCCCGCCTGTTCTCCCTGTATGTAGCCCATCGAACACGTCTGGTCGCTGATCGGCAAGCGAGTGGCCCGGAAAGCACCACCCGCGGCTACGCCTGATGAACTGTGGCAACGTGTGGAAGCAGCCTGGACCGACATACCCCAAGCCCACATCCAAAGCCTCTTTCGTTCGATGCCGCGGCGTGTAACGGCCGTTATTGCCAGCCATGGGGGCCACACGAACTTTTGATGTTTGCGCGTTCCGCAAGTCGCACGGCCCTGTAAGCTCAATCGTTTCATCTTTGTATCTGTTGTTATGTGTCCAGTAAATATGGCTTTGCTATCTCTTGTCCTTCTTGGTGTTGCATTTTATGTGGCCAGCAGTGTAGTTAAAGTTACAGGAGTACCTGCTTTACTATTCTGATCACAGATTACCGATTTTCAGCGGCGAAATCAGTTTTATTTCAGGGATTGTGGCGACAGATCAAGCGTACTGCTTTGCAAACATTGATCGAAAACTTTTTTCTACTTCCCCGAAACACACATTTATCAAACATGGTGGACGTAGGGGATAGGGGGAGAGACGATATTTTTTTACTTTTTCAAAAAGAACATTTAATGATTTTTTTTTTTATTGGAGGTTTAACGACCACAGTGAACAACTTAATGGGCTATAAACAGTCGCGCGTCCATAATTTAGGGCCACTGGTTCCAGGGAAGGGAAAGAGCCAGTGCCGTAAGACAAACACAACATCCATGCCTCACGAAGATTCGAACCCGGACCCCTTCTGAACGAATGAGCTTTTTGCATTTATTCCTAGATAAAACTTTTTTCGCCGAGTATAATATTGTTTCACATAAATTTCACAATACATAATGGTATTTTTTCGGTTTCATCCACATATTTGCTGTTAACTTAAACTGTCGTCATTCATCCTGCCTTGGAGGAACGCCCCCCGCCCTCCCTCCCCCGAAGCCCGAGACCCGGGAATCTGCCCTCCACTTTCCCTCCCATGGTTGGGGACTGGTAGTAGTAATGGAGGCATGTCATTGGAATATTTTAATTTCGTGGTTCAACACCCACATTGAGCAACTAATTGCTATAAGCCGTTGCCCGTCCCTAATTTAGGGCCACTGCTTCCAGGGAAGAGAGATCCAGTGCTGTAAGACAAACACCAGTATGCATCACCGGGGACCACTTGAACAAACGGTCATTAGCCGGCACCAGACTACTGTTACACACCGAAGCGGTTCGCCACAATACTCACGCAGCACTACTTACTGTATTTCTGTTATTAGGTATAATTGTCAGAACGAGTATTTTAGCAGTGTTAGCTACAACAAAGGATTTTTCCCTTTAATATTAGCTCTATATTTGGAATATTTTTCCCGAAAATGTTTTCTCCCGCAAACGTTAACATGAATACGAAAAAAGTGATTTCTTTGCAGATTATTCCTGTGAATGCACACTATTTTCCATAGCACGAACTAAAAAAAAAAAAAACTATATTACATCAGTATAGTCATACCAGTGGTAGATGAAATAAACAGTCATTGTCAACGATTATTTCATGTATCGCACTGCTATTAACACAAACAAATGAAAGCTGAATCTTACTCAACTTGAGAAAGTTTCTCGGAAACCGGCAACTTTTTCATGTTCGGAAAAAATTCACATTACAATTTGTGCATCCCGAAATGGTTTGTAAAGAAACTTCCCTCGTCTGGTCGAGTAGCATCGAGCATTTCGGACATAACCCTCCTGTACTCTCTTGGGTTGAGAAAACAAAGGCATGCACTACGATTAGGTTACTTACACAAGCTATAATTTGGAACTACAGAAATTACCTAACAGCTACAATACAAATTTGAAAGATGTGAATCCGTTTATTAGTGTAAATATGACATGGATGTTAAGTCAGATAATAACCGAAAACTTCGTTGTCCTATAGCGGGAGTCGAAACCGCGTCTCCTGGATAGCGCCCGAGTATGCTAACCACTACACCACCCAGAACGACCAAGTTTCCGATTAATTTGAATATAAGCACAACAGGGTTCGCTAGTAGGAGCAACCGGCAATCATATATAGCGAATCTGGAGGATTTGAATTCATTCCCGTGATCGGCCGAAGTCGCAGAATATCAGTGAATGAAATACGGGATTGCACCATTGTACAATACAAATTTGGAAGATGTGAATACGTTTATTGGTGTAAATATCGGAAACTTGAACGTTCTGGGTGGTGTAGTGGTTAGCATTCTCGGGAGGTATCCGGGAGACGCGGGTTCTATTCCCGCTCCAGGATGACGAAATTTTCAAGTTTTCGGATGTTACCTGGCTTAACATCCATGTCATATTTACACCAATAAACGGATTCACATCTTCCAAATTTGTATTGTACAATGGTGTAATCCTGTATTTCATTCATTGATATATCCAACAGTTAGTTGTGCCTCTGCCGAGGACACTATCACATTAAAGAAAAATCTGAAATCAAAAGAACTGCACAGCCCGTTGTTTCAGGCTGTGCTCAAGGTGTGCCTGAAATACACCTAACTGCAGTGTTGCCACCTGCCAGAAAAAATACGTAGACTCATTTCATTTGAATATTCTCAAATGAACGTGACAACACTGTATGTCGAATCGTGTGTGTTATCGAAACTTTCTCAATCACTCTCGATATTAATTTTCATCTGTTAGGTAAAGCAGCTGTAATTGGATTTAGTGCTAGATTACAAAGAAAGAAAACATTTTAAAAAGTTTGCATAAACTAATTGTTGCTCGAAAATTGGTATTTCTTCTTTCCATGGTCCATTATTTAAAAAAAAAACAAATAAAACGTACGCGCACAAAAGAATCTGTTTCGCTCATGTTTAATATAAAGGCTGAAAAACAATAGCTTTAAAGTGAATCTCTCAACTATTTTACGAGACATTTTTGCTGCAACGTGCATCTCAAAGCATATCGAAGTGACCTCGCCACGTTTTATTTCTTCTGACCCAAAGAGTGACCTGTAACTTACTTTTGCTCATTCATCTCCTTTAACAATACGGTTTCCTGCAGTTTCCGTAGGTCTATTTTTGCCATTATTCCGGCACTTTTGTGCAGCTTAGTATTTCGTCAGCATTGTCAGCCAAGCGACGTAGTTCGCCATACAAAGTTGTGATACGGGGACGGGGGAGGGCACTACTCGTGAGTTTAAATGATGCGTTTTCTGCTCTTGTTCTTGTTCAGCGTTTCTGCAGTGTGGTAAGGAGAAAGTAAGAAACGGTAGCGTAGACAAAAGCGATTGTTATTAAGTGACAGTATTGTTCGTACAGAAAAAAAAAAGAATGCGTATGAATTAACACACCAGTTCTACACCTTACATAGCACACACGCACAATTCAACTGCACCTACCAATTGAGAGTTTGACACGTTTTAACTCAGCGGAAAATCCACCTGAAGAAACCACGACAGCAATCACAATGTTTGGTACGGTTTCGCAGCACGATACTCAGATTTATTGTTCCGCGCGGTATAAGGAAAGATTAAATATCTACAAAGCCAATTTTTTTAAAAAAATTGTACATCAGAAACAACTTTAGACTTTCGGGAAGCTGTGGATTACATTTCCGATTTGCAAAATTTATCTGAATTTCAAGGAAGTTTAGAGGATCTTAAAATTACGAGTTTCATGGTTGGATGAGAAAGCATTACCAGATTCAGGACGGGAGCAAGTTTTTCTTTTTTTCGGGGGGGGGGGGATTACATGCCTGTGCAAGTTTAAACGTTCCCTGCTTCCACTCAAACAATACGCAGTTCCTACTTTTTCACACCTCTATCATAAGAAAGTATTATGATCGTTTAAAAATCTTACTTCCTGTTTCTGGCATAATTTTACGGAAAATGCGAAAACTATGTTAATACCCAAAAGTTAGGGTCGTACCGATAACCTCCCTCCGCAGTGCGGGGGGGGGGGCACATGGTTAAAAGGGCCTCCTGAGCAAAAAGATTTTATAAAAATTTTTGTGGGAATTTCGTGTGAAATCGGTTAAAGAAATAGCAAAGAATCAAGACAGCTTTGAATGAAGCATTAAGGAGAAAAACCTTTTCTCTCAATAAATACGTAAAATCTTTAGAAATCGTTTGACGGGAAAGCAGCTATTTAAAAGAACTCGATGCCACTTGTAATAGTCCTCGCTGTTACAAGGAGCCTTAAGTTCAAATCGCAGCCCTTGCGGTAGTTTTTTTTTTTTTAACGTAGGTATGTTAACAGGAAAATGTTAAAAAATATCAGTTCAATGAGCCGAATTTTTATACCAATGGGGATAAAGTGTACTGCAGTTGTTTGGACATAGCTATGCATCCTTCAGACTATAAGGAACTAAAAGGTGTTCTTCGAGAGAGAGAAATTAGAGACTTATGCCATTTTTTTTTTTTTTTTTTTTTTTATTTATAACAGAGTCAAAATATTTTTTTTACTATGTGCAAAACATTGTGGCATTATGTTAAGTGTGTTTTCTTATATTCCAGAGTAAATAATTTAAGTAGTTTTACATTTTTTGTGCAACAGTTCTTAGTCGTTACTTAGTTATTTGCCTACTTATGTTGTGACATTTCGTATAAATCAGAAAAGTCATTAGAAATTGTCACACGGCAGTCGCATGATTTGTGTGCGCAATCGTGAGGCATTTCAAAAAGCAGGCCTTAGTTCTTTAAAATAATAAATTTTGCATGATATGATTAACTTTGACGTAAGCATTTTGTGTAGTAATTTGTATCGGTAACCAGGGCAATCATTTTGATTTTACGAAAAATACTCCTAGGTTCCAAAGAATTTGATTTATTAAAACACCCGTAAAGCCTAGTTATTAGTATGGCAGTTAAAATTGAGTAATTGAAAGCTAATGTATTTTCGCAAAAGGGTCTCGAAAACATTTTTACGGGGGGGGGCTCCAGTTTTTCCGATACGCCACTGCTAAAAGTCAAGTAAAACGTAAAAGAATACCAACAATACAGCACTCAGCAGAAATGCAAAATGAAAAAAGAACCAGCACGGAACAAATGAGATCAGATAGTGAACCTCATAATCGAAAGGTCGCTTTCGGGGTAGTGCTGGGAAAAATTCCTTTCCAGGATAAATTCCGGCTCAGGGATCTTTCTTTTGGCCGCGGGTAGCCTAGGGGGCAACGTTCGTGACTGCCGCGGAAAGGACCTCAGGTTCGATCTCAGGCAGGTACGGACGCTCGATCCACTAAATATCCGCCGTGCGTCGGATGGGCACGTTAAGCCGTCGGACCACGGGGAACCCCCCCCCCCCCGGTAATAAATAAGCGTCTTCCTCCCCCTTTCTACCTTGCTTCCGTGTCACTCTCGTATCGGGCACTCTAGCCCAAATCTCCTAGCTTCCTATTTCTAAGGGTTGTTTAAGACCTGGGGTCAGACACTCCCTAAAATCCTCTACATATGATCATTTCTTGCGACAAATCACTAATTAGCTCTTCACCTTTTGGGCATTTTCGGGAAAGAGCACGAGGATTTTCGGAAATGGCTCTTCATCCCTTGAGGTCGCTAATTAGCTCTTCATCCTTTGAAGTTGCTAATTAGCTCTTCATTCTTTAACGTCACTAATTACCTCTTCATTCCTTGAGGTTACTAATTAGCTCTTCATCCCTTGAGCGTATTCGAAAAAGGCACGGGGGTCTGTCATATCCCAGGGCGTCTACCAAATTTGGGAAACGCAATTTCATGACCATTTTAAAAACTCTCTCGATATAAAAGGCTCTATCCAAGCCAGCGGTATATACGTACACACAGAGTAAGTATAACTGAAGAGGGGGACACCCCCTCCTTTTTTCTACGTAAAAAAAGCCCCCTGCCCTTTTCTAGTAACAACAAAAAACTGACTCGTTATACTTTGACTTTGCCTAAAGTGAGCTGAAATGCTCATCATTGTGCTACATGATTTCATCACACACCTTTCTTTAACATCTATGCCTAGAAAATGTCGACTTCATAAGCAGTATAATTTAACTTTCTTAATTGACCTCAAAATTTTGTACATTTCTATGCTAAAAGTTCTTTTGTGCGGAGGAGTGCACAAGTACACTCTTTTTGTTACTCGGATCATTGGATGGAAATCACTTTTACGTCTTATGTGGTAAGTGTACATGGAGATTTGTTTAGATTGTCACCAGAAAATGAACAATTATTAAAAATAAGAAATTCATGACCCCAATGCAAAATTTTGTGACTTTTTCATGACCCTTTTCTGAATTTGTGACTTATGATTCCAGTAGACACCCTGTAACCGCATATTGTTTTCTATGCCTCTCTCCGCGCTTTCGGACAATTACTTTCGTGCATATGAGGGGGTCAACACCTGACAGAGTAGGGGACTCTGTATCCTAAGTGGCCGCGTCCTTTGAAGTTAGCAAAGAAAATACTAAAGGGTGTAAATTTCTTTTTCAGTTAAAACTTTCAGTAAATTTATTCAAACGTTGTGCATATCTACTTCTTTACGTCCCTCGGAGCGTGAATTTAAGCCACTAGTATGACCATTCCGGGAGGCATTAACTAATGCTCTAAATCACTGTTGACCCTCTTGGAAATCGCCATCGCTTAGACAGCCTGAAAGCGTATCACCGCATCAGTGTTTGAGTGGTCACAGGCATTGGTTTCGGACTAGTCGCCCGAGATAGTTCCGGGTTCCGAGTACCGGACGTGGTGCTTGTCATAAAACACTAGCTAGCTCTTTCCCTTCACTGGAACCAGTATTCCTAAATCAAGGACGGGTGACTGCTTATTTCATCTTAGAGATGTACTGTTGCTCATGGTGGTCATTAAACTTCGAAAGCAAATAAAAGCGTTTCAATCGCGCAGACTCCTGACTTCCAGTCATAATGCTTTTCATATGAGAAAAAAAAACAACTAAGCAACTGCATGGTCAAAATGCTCAGATCGCTAAATGAATTTGTACATCGAACTGGTCTGTCTGCTTCGCAAAAGGAGCGGTCCCGCAGTTAATTTCTGCTGATTGATCTTTGTAGATATACGGGTGTTATGTGGGCGATGACCAAGAAATCCAGTTTTTTTTTGTTTTTTTTTTAACAGAATTAGCTTTAACTGTGTAACCAATTTTTCGTCTTTTTCTGTAGGGTAAGGATACCAGAAAGCTAGCGAAATTCTTCCTTTCTGCTGCAGACACTCAGATGCTTGTTATTCAACATGAAAAGGCAGAGTGTATTTATAGGGACATTCTTAAAAGGACAACAGATATCAAGTGAGGGTCACATTGATGAAGAAATTAATCGGCGTATAAAACTTGCCTGGAGAGCTTTTGGAAGAAACAGTATAATTTTCAAGAGCAATATGCCATTATGTCTTAAAAGAAAAGTGTTTGATCAATTCATCCTTCCAGTGCTTACGCATGGTGCAGAGACGTGGACCTTAACTAAAAGAAACATACAAAGGCTGCAGACAACTCAAAGATGCATGGAGAGGTGCATGCTTGGTGTAACCAGGAGAGATAAGAAGATGAACTCGTATAACAGAAAAATGGCAAGAGTGGAAGACATCCTGATCGGAGTAAAATCCCTGAAATGGCAATGGGCTGGACATATTACCAGAAGGACAGACCATCGATGGACAGCTGAAATTTTAGACTGGATTCCAAAGGACAGGAAAAGACCCAGAAGAAGACCACCTCGGAGATGGGTGGATGGAATTCGAAAGTATGCGGGAGTAACATGGAGGAGACTGACACAAGACTGACCGTTGTGGAAGAAACTTAGGGACACCTTCGTCCAGCAGGGGATTGATAATGGTTGACGATGATTCCTAAAAAAATGTGTTACAAGTCAGCTTTTCAGAGAGTAGAGATGCACATTAAAGGTACGTTTCTGTAAGAAGAACAGTAATACCTTTGAAATACTGAGTTTTCAAAATTAACGTTCACATTTCCATGGGTGCTACATGTGGAACTATTGTTTTTTTTTTTTTTTTTTTTTTTATTGGAGGTTTAACGACCACCGTGAGCAACCCCGTCCCTAATTTAGGGTCACTGGTTCCAGGGAAGGGAGAGAGCCAGTGCCGTAAAACAAACATAACATCCATGCCTCACCCGGGATTCGAACCCGGACCCCTTACGGACGAATGATCAGAGGCCATCGCTTAGATCACTGCGCCACCGGGGCGGCACTATTGGTCTGAATGACTTCAAGTGTGATAGGACTCCTCCCGAGGCGATGGAATTTTGTTTGACGGGAAAAAACATTACAAAACTCGCCTCCAGGGGATCAGTGGCGTTGTAATCACGTGTCACAATGAAAAGCTGCAGTTATACATGCTGCCACCGTCCAAATGTGCAAAGTATCAGCAACGCGGGATGCTCACAAAGAAGTTTCTATAAAAGGAGGCATCATCTACGGAACTTGTTATTTCACTGCAGGTGAGCAGTCGACGTTTTAAGAAGCACGGTACTGTCACCAAAAGATCGCGCATTTCTCATACAGTTGTTTTTACCAGATTAACAAATGCGTTTTAACAGAACTGCACAACTTCGGAGTGTTAAAGGGTTTAAAAACTGAGCCAATGACTGCAAATGGTTTATATAAAATGATCCGGAAGTTTAAAGAGAGGTTCTTTGGACGTCAAAACCTGGCACAGGATGGAAGCCAGTCGACAAGCATACCGCGGAGGTTTTAGCCACAGCGTTCCAGAAAGACAAGATGTCAAACATCGTGGGAAGCAGCGACGTACTGCTTAGTCTTCGGGCAAGACCTCAAAAGCTATGTCCACAAAGTTCTAAGAGCAGTACCACGGTGTTATCCATACAAGATTTTCAATGTTCAGCACTTGCTTTCCCTTGACCGGAGTGTAAGAGAAGCATTCGCTGTTTTTTGCTCGGGTTGAACTGGAAAACGAATGGCCACCGGAACATTTGGTGGACAGAAGGAGCTCTTTTCCGTTCACGACGTGTTATTAATACGCACAACTCCACAATTTGGGCAACATAAAATCCACACAAAGAGTGCGAGACTACATTCTCCAAAAGTTACCGTTTGGCGTGGGTTTAACTGCAGAATTCGTCGTTGAACCCTTCTTTTTCGAGGAACTATCTGCGTGGGGTAGGGGGTTAAATGCTTTGTCAGTGGCCAACGATATCCATCTCTTTTGGCGAACCAGGCGATTCCAACACTTCAACAGCATCAATCCCTCGGTTCAACAGTTTTTATGTAGAACGGTGCTCCTCTTTACATAACGTCTGTCGAGCAGTTGCTGCATAGTTACATTTTAACCAACGAAAGAACAATCTGCTAACAGATTCCTAAAACTTGGCCAGCACGCTCACCGGATCTGAACCTGCATGTGACTTCTGGCTTTGGGGAAACCTAATTTCAAAAAAGCATGCAGAACCACAGATTGGAGAGTTTCACTGGAAATGTTGTGGATATGGCGTGTAGTGCTTACCTTAAAGTCCAAGTTTACTGTGACCACGATAGATCTTTAGATGAGCCATACCCACAACATTTCCGGTGGAACTCTCCAATCTGTGGTTCGGCATGCTATTCTGAAATTTTAACATGTTGCAGACAACATATCGAACATGTGGTTGGGTAACCACAAAATGTGCTTTCTGTACTGCGTCTCTACTGTAAATAAAGCGCCACTGCTCCCCCTGGAGGTCACTTTTGGAACTGATTTTTGTTTTTCCGTCAAACAAAATTCCATCGCCTCAGGAGTCATCATATCAAATTTAAAGTCATTCAGAGTAAAAGTTCCACCTGTAGTGCCCTTGGAAATGTGAACTTTGATTACAGACACTCGGTACTTTAAGATAATCTGACTTTTTTCGTTTATTAACTCCGTATTGTGAACTGACTCCTTCCTATATTTTAGTTGAGTTGATAAATTAGGAAACACAAAAATTTTGCTTTCTTAATGAATAGCAGCAGTACCGCATATTTTCCAGTTATCCTGTGATCCGCGCCAAGTACGAAGAAATTTGATGTGTTCCGTGGATATTATTGAAAATATCCTTTGATCTAAGGATATTAATTTCTTATTACGTCTCTTTTGAACGTGTATGCACTAAGATTCATGTTTGGTCACATAATCCGTGCGTGTCAACCCGTGCAAGCACCCGAAGCCAAAATTTACTTCGAACAAGAGCAAAATTAAATCAATACGCAATTTCACATTCAAGGCCTTCGCGTTAATGAATAAGGGCAAACCTTCTGAAAATAGGGACTCAGGCGAAGACTTTCTGCGTCGAAACTCTTGTTGCTCACCAGGCAGATCTAAGATCAGCACGCGTGGTATCTACATTTTCTTCGTAATCTGCATTTTCTGAAAGTGAAAAATGTTAATTACTCGCCAGAAAGGGATCTTGCTTGAGAGGAAGACCCCGCACAAGCAATCAAAGCCAGTTCACCTGAACATCGCACTAAATTAAATGATCATTTTAATTAACCCTCCAGCACGGCGATACGGACCAGCTAGCGAATGGAGACCAATCAGAGGTAAGAGGATTATGATCTACCTATAAAGTCTCACAACTCAGTGGCAGTGAAGCCAGCCGATTTCAATTATTTAAGGCACTCGGTACGCCACCTTAACGGGATAACCAAGTTACTTAATTAGAGCTCCATGCAATATTGAACACATTGAACGCGAGACGCGACGTGGTCACCCCGACTAGAGCTAAACTGACACCACCGAAACTTGTTTTCGTTAGGCATTTTCTTGCGCGACAAAGGAATGCGAAAGACGGACTCCTAAATCCTTTTTGACATACACTTCGCGTGGTAAAAGGAAGTGTTTATTATCTCTATCTTTACATGGTTATAAACATGCCACCCGATCTAAAAATCGGATTTTTTATACAGGGAAAGTTAATGTATGACGATTTTTCCTTGGATTTCATATACTTCTTTGGCCCACATTTTACCGTTGACATGGTACTGTATTTACATGTGCAGTTGACCGGAATGAGAAATCAATTCTATGTCAAATGTGCGTGTCGAGGACTGAAAACATCTTAGCTTTTCGTAGAATACAAGTTTCAGTTAAAGAGACGCACTGTGAAAACACAAATTTGTCCATGACGGAGATTGAAATGGCGCCCCCTCACTCCGGAGTAAGTTGTTCTCCCAACTAAGCTACACGGACAGAATATACCGCCGCAGAATTGTCTTGACACGCGTTTCATCTCTAGTACGTCACATCATTTCCCTCTTATTTTTTTTTTTTTTTTTTTTGAAGTAGGAATTTTTCATTAATTCTAGACGATGTGTGGAACAAATATCACACATTTTTCAAAGAACCCATCGGCCAGTACATCCACTTACACGTTCGGGTGTCAATGTGAAAACACAAATCTGTCCGCTCCCTCTCACTCCGGAGTAAGTTGCTCTCCCAACTAAGCTACACGGATAGAATATATCGCTGCAGATTTCTCGTCTTGACACGTGTTTCACCTCTGCAGTACGTGACTGTACATTTACAAGAACTTGATAAATTGACTACCCCAGTAGATTGACCAGTAAGAACTTATCCCAGAGGCTGATTAATTTACCAGATCTTATCGGATTTAATACTTATCATTCACGCTAAAAGTTTATTCAGACTGAGTTGAAAAATTTATTTTTTGAGCCGTCAAAAGTAAAGCAAGCCCAACATTTCCGACATGAATTTTAGCTTTCCTCGGACCAGAAGTTTTTTTTTTTTTTTTTTTTTGATTGGAGGTTTAACGACCACCGTGAGCAACTCAATGGGCTATAAGCAGTCGCCCGTCCCTAATTTAGGGTCACTGGTTCCAGGGAAGGGAGAGAGCCAGTGCCGTAAGACAAACACAACATCCATGCCTCACCGGGATTCGAACCCGGACCCCTTTCGGACGAATGATCAGAGGCTATCGCCTTAGACCACTGCGCCACCGGGGCGGCACCAGAAGTTTCCAATAAAATTTCTCAGTATAAATACAATGAACGCACAGTTCATTATGCGCATCGTATCTACAAACCTTCCCTATCAAGCCATGATAATGCTACCAACCGAAACATCCTGCTAGCTTTGAATATGCCCTGCTGTACAGCGTATCCATGCCTTTGAAGGGTAGACACTATGACCTGAGGGAATTCGATATTGGGTAGATAGTCGATGAGAGGAAGATGTCGGTACAGTCGGCTTCGTTTTGCCACTTTGTCGTGTTCGCCAAATTGAGTGATA
The DNA here is from genome assembly GCA_039090855.1 of Macrothele yani. Taxonomy (NCBI): domain Eukaryota; kingdom Metazoa; phylum Arthropoda; class Arachnida; order Araneae; family Macrothelidae; genus Macrothele; species Macrothele yani. The sequence continues at coordinate 6,599,163 of CM077005.1, forward strand.
ATTGCATGGAAGCCAATATCAGAAGAATTACAGGTTCCAATGTCATTGGAGCACGGAAGCAAATAAACAATTGGGAACAGAAACAAGTGAATTTACTCACAGGCACAATATTTAATTCTCAGAATGGGGGTGTAGGGGAATACTGATATGGTAAAATACTTATTTGCTTCCAGCGGGAAGCTGGGGTACGTTGGATTTTCCTAAAATTCCCGCCTAAGTTCGCGCTCTTTTACCTCTTATCTATATTTCGTAGAAGAAATTACTCCATCTCGACCGATGATTTTAGCTACGACTGCCATACTACAACTGTGTATTTCAACCCCTCATTCCGAGGAAAGAGCCTGCATTATGTTTCCCGACGCAACAGTTACACTTTACACCTTTCGGAGATTCTCTCACGGGCTGCTGACGTACTAGTCGCTTGGTAACGGTATCTGATTTATAACAGCACTGGTTTGGTAATAGCTTGTGCAAGAAAGTTTGCCCCTTCTATACAAAGGACATGAAGGAGGGGGCATATCATTACTTTTTTTCTGTGGGTGGTTCTGGTGAACAAAGGAATCGTTTTTTCAGTGGAACTGTTAAGTAGTTTTCTCTTCGACGACGAATTTCTCACTCAGCTTTTCTCGTTGTATAATTCAAATCACTATTCCATGATATTAGCTGAGTTTAAATATTTCCATATAACATCAAATATATCCATATAACAACTACATGTCCTCCACTCCAAAATGTCTGGGATTTGCGCACGTGTATCCCAGGAGTACATCAAAACCAGCAGCCGGGAGAACATGCGGCAGCAAATGGGCTGTTGGTTTTTCACCTCACCTGTATCGCACAACCAGAACAGAGGTACACAATGGTGTGTGTATAACGTCGACCTTCAACGATGCGGCACCTATACAAAGGCTTATGTGAAGACCATTCGACGTAAGATACCACGACTGGGATAAAGCAGCCGACGCCCACATCGAACACCCTTGTTACCAGCATGTCTCCGATCGTAGTAAAGAGTAGCTTTTAGACCGACAAATCCAGGTGCCAATCACATCCCCACAAGAGACTATGGACCTTTAAAACTGTCAAGTCAGGTTGCTACAGGCCTCTGGAGGCGGTGCAATGTTTTCGGGCGTGTTTACGTAGGCTATCCTGGAATTTCTTGTTCCCATTGTGACAACCATCACCGCACAAAACTGTGTTGACCTTATCTGTTCCTTACTATTCATAAACACGTTCTTATTATTCATTTCACATAACAGGACGTCTCCTTCCAAAAGGCCAAAACTCCGTTTTATTGTTCCCATTTGGAGGACTGCCTGGAGAAGCATTCCAGTGAGCTCGCAACCCTCGAATAGTCCCTCCCCTCTCACTCTTCGGATTTGAATCCAATTAATGGTCTGTGGAGCGATGTATTCGGGCCGGCAACTCTTAGCACTGAAATCGAGGACCACAATATAACCCTAACATTACCAACAACTGGTACAGTCCATGACATGTTGCTGCTGTGAGGGCGAAAGCTGAGCCCACACGTTTTTTGGTAGCTGTGTATAACAATGTCCCTAATAACTGGTATACACTGACACAAGGTGTTGCTGCTGTTGTGATGGCGAAAGGGCCCACACGTTATTAGGTGGCTGTGTATAATAAATTCTCCGACCCTTTCAGTGTATATGTGTGCTTTGCTACGTTCCCAAAAGATGGATTTTGTATCGCACACAGGTTGAGATAACCAAGATTTTTTCCTGTTTACATGTGAACAGATTTTCCGTGTACGTGGTAGTGTTGCGCAGTGCAGCTGATAAATGCGTATGATCCTGTTTGCTTGTGGACCGGGTATCTTTGCCGTAGAGAGGGTTTCCTATAATTATTAAACATTGTAAATTTGAAGGTCAAAAGTTGTGTTTATTTTATCAGTCTCAGTGTCATCACTTTTGTGCGCACGAAGAAAATAATTTTAAAATGTTTATTTAGGAAAGACTACAAAATTGCTAAAAGCATCGGTATAATGATTTTTAAACGCTTCTTACTGAACGACTACGAATCACTGATCGATCACTTGTTTTGATGAAAGAACAACTAGCAGATGCTCCGAAATAAATCAGAAATAAATCATACATGACTTCGAATAACGTAATATAAACAATATAGAATCTATAAGTCCCCGATTAAAGCACCCCTATCTTTTAGAAATATTTTCTGGAAGTGTGTGTGGCAGTGTTAGTAATATCGGATGTACAGGAGCCCCGAATATTTATGCTCCCCAGAATTAAAAAAATTAATGAAGGTTTCGGTTTCTGCTCGAAAAATCGAGAAGTGAACGTTTAGAACTATTACTCTCCAAAATTAAAATTATATTAAGAGCCACGACACCTCTTGTATGTGTATTGGATATTTTTTAATCTAGTCTTGATTTAAACAAATAACTTTCAGCAAAAAATTGAGTTTTGCGAAATATAAGCGCAGGGACTAAAACTTTGCACTCATAGCTCCCAGAGAGCACATCTCAGCGATTATTTTACAAGGCGCACAGAATTCTAAACTTGAAAACTTCCTTGTTTTTGATAAAATAGAGTATCTTAATATGATATCTAAAAAAAAACAAAAACAAAAAAACCCTCAAAACTGCTTTATGGAATTTAGGATAAGCAAATATGGTGACTTGTTCGCTTTGCATCACAGAGTATTTCCATTATCTCTTCAGTAAATTAATTAATACCTTTAATTTACAATGCCCACGCTTATCTACACAGCCATTAGAAACGAAATCTACAGCAGCAACCGAAAACGATACAAACTAAATGAACTAGATTTCTAATTTCAATATTCGTAAAAGAGCTCGGAACAGTATCCTTTATTTCCCCACTAGGAAATGAAAGTAGTGGATCTACGGAGGATACATTAAACGAGAGGTACAAATTATCAGGAGTAATGTTCGGTGTCGAATGCATTTTTGTAAATGGACATGAAACGCAGCATGCGGAGAGGCCACTTTAGGAGAATCTACACCGCCGCCATCATCATCATCGTCGTAATCTGCGGAGATTAAATACGGTCAGCCAATGGCTGGCTTCACTTTAATTGGACATCACACATCAAAATGATCCACTTTCTCTTACTCCGTTCTAATGACTTCGAGGCCAAGAGCCACATCCCGGAAAGATCTGTTGGACAGACGCTTCACGAACGCAAGGAGTAATCACACATGTTACACTTCCGACTACATTAACGCATTTGACTTCGACGTGGGCCACGTCATTCACACAGATTAAGAATTTGTGTCAACAAATTTTCTCACAACGCATGTCCAACATAAACACTACAAGCTACTACCAGAAAATTAATGAACCACAGACAGCCAATTCCCCTCGCAGCAAACACTGAGGGTTATAAACCCTAGTCGTTAACTGTACTTTATATATGAGAAAAATTGAAAGCTGATTTTTTTAGGCAGCTTCCCCGCCCCTTCCAAATCACAATACTGCGTAAGATCGAATAAAATTTAAATGTTATCAATATGGCCTCCCGCTGTGCATTTTCTTTGCTCAGTTTTTAAAATATTGTTTTCAGTGTTTATCTGTCACTAACGTCATTCCTGAAACAACTAAAAATCGAAAGTGGTTTTCGCCAAACGCGATAAGACGTACATTTCTTTATAGGATATGGTGTAAACTCGAGGAAGTCGTTCCACTACATTGTTTTCGTTGTCCATACTACGTAGGTTGGTGACTATACACCAGTGATGAACGATTCGTTCACATGAAATAACTCTATAGCGTGGACAGTTAGCTCTCACACTCGTTAATGATCTTTCAATCCGCTATTACTGTTAACACACACCAGAGCTGAGACGGGCTGTAGAATATTTACTGCGGTTTGGGCTCGGGCTCTTAGGGAGAGCGAGAAAAATTTTTTTTTTATATAAATGTGATTTTATATGATTTAGCAAATGAGACACTTTATAGTTGGCAAAGGGAATTCTTCGGCAACTGGTTCTGGTTGGGGAACGGGCATTCTAGATGGCTACTTATTCCGGGCTTGGGTTGAAAATGCTATAGGCCGCGCATTAGTGTTTTTCTGCAGAGAAGAAAAAGCTTTTTCAAGAACTATAAATATTGGACAGTTGATAGCATGCCGACGATAATTTACCTTTATCTCCACGCAGTAGCTCCCTGCTAATTCTATTTAGCAAAGTACATATTGCAGTGCATTACGGAGCGATGATATTAGCATCATTTGAGCAACATATAATTGCAACACAGCTCCATCATTTTGGATGCCCGGCATCCCGAAGCACTTCAAGTGGAAACGAACGGTCAAGGAAAATCGTACCAGTTACATTATAGAAATAGATAGAAGTCCCTTCCCACTCCCCATTTGAGATATATATTGGTTAATTGCAGGAGGAGGAGGAGGAGAGAGTGGAAAAGTGGAAAAGAAGATGTTTTTTAATAATGGTTGAACAGGTTAACCAGTTTTCGGGCTTGTTCGGGCACTGGGTGTATCTTGCAATATAAAATTCGAGCTCGGGTTGATATAAAACGGGCTCGGGCTCCGAAAATTGAGACCGAACTCAGCTCTGACACACACACATCAAAAGCTTCGTAGCGCGTTTACATTGTTTTACGCCAGTATCAGTTCGGAAATTAATTCCCAGTGAGAAAATTAATGAAGAGAATTAGTAAGTGTTAACCGTTATGCGAGTGAACAGTCAGCAAGGAAACAAGGCTTGTAACTAAAGAATGGGAATGATACGTGAAATCCATTCGTTTGTATGGTGGGCCATGATTCGTTCTCCATGAGCGGAGATCTACTCGTGAACGAACGGTAAATGGGCCTCGTAAGCTATTGTTTTTTCGGGCAGTTTGCCCAAAAGAGCTGTAAATGACCTCCGGAGTAGCGAATCATTCATCGTGAACGGTGGAGATCTCCTTTGGGCAGTTTGCCCATTTCCGCTTGGCCTTAAGCCCTTGCCGGGGCAACAGAGCAAAGAATGATTTGCTCTGCGAGTGTAATTGACGACCGGCCGGAAGTAGATGCATAGTGAATGGTCATTCATTTGAATGAACATTCGTGAATGACTTGCATGGATGATGAGTGAACTCCCACGAATATACTTATACCATCACTACTGTAGTGACATATATTAAGTATTATCCAAAGTTTGTACATTTTATTTAACCACGTTGAAATACGCGGAGTAATACAACGCAGGAGAATTTTCTTCACGGAAAGCCGCCAACTACCTTTTCTCGCCATCTTTTCCTTGCTAGGATCTCTATGTTATGTTAACTCCCCACCGGTGAATGTTACGCAGAAAGAGCTTCATACTCAATTTCTTTTGCAGCTTTTTTTTTTTTTTTTTTTTTATATACGTTTCGCACATGTGATTGGAGGAAGAAAAAGAAAGATGGCGCGCGATATCTACAGATCAATGATACACTTTTCAGAACACCATTTTACTTTCACATATCCGTATTTATAAAGACTACCACAGATAATATACTTTCGTCCAAACTTGGAAAATGGAAATTTTATAGCTCGTGCGCATTGACACACACAAAAAGCATATTTTCTAAACAGAGTATTTTAAAAACATATTTCCAATTAAGTGTAGCCCGGTATTTTGCTTTTTGATTTAATAATTAAAAATTGTCACAATGTCTTTAATGGCACAAAAAAAAAGGGTAGGTAACGAAAATAATTTTACATATTAAGTCTTAATAAGTCCATTTTGATGGGCTTTTTCAATCTCCGTATTTTTGTGCACACGAAACATTCAGTATGGCAGGTAATGTTTTGCAGTTTTAAATCAGTTCCTTTTCACTTCCATGCTCAGTTTGAAGACACTGAGAATCATTAATTCATGCCATTTTCTGGCTACCCGATTCGATCTCTTCAATACATAAGAGCATCATGATGTAATGATGGAAACTAAATATTAAGTTTAAATCATGTCTGGACCAATTCGTATATACCACGAGTTTTCTTTTCCCGTCTCCGAATTTTCCAGTCACTCATGACCTTTTTCAGCGATTTCTTTCGGGAAGACAATACTTAATCCTACTAGAATAATAATAATTGCTTTTATAGATACAAATTGCTTGACTTCTCAATGTACATGGAAAAACATAATGAAGAGAACAACGAATCAACCAGAGTTGAAACTTTACTTTATAACGAAGTAAATTTCTCCGTCATTTTTATCCGCGCCAGGATTCGAACCCGGGTCCACTCACTCCGGAATAAGTTGCTCTACCAATTGAGCTACGCGGACATTTTATTCTGATTCCTATCTGCCTTTATGTCGTGTGCGTCCTTCTGGCAGGTACGTCACATCTCCTGGTACGTTACAACTTCGAACACGCATGAATGCAGTTCAAAAAACATTAAGATGTAGCTGGGTACAAAACATGAGAATTTTTATTTGCAGAGTAAATGCAATTGAAACAAAAGATATAAATTTCAAATAGGTAGTACGCAGTTCATCCATTCTAAGGCTATTGGGGGACAGAGTGTACGAAAAGACCCTGTCAATTCTATTAAAAAAATATTGCTCGCGAACTACATTTTATTATTATTGTTTTAGGTATAACACGACCACCGTGAGTATATGGGGTACAAAAAGTCGCCATTCCTAATAATTTGGGGCCACTAGTTCCAGGAAAGAGAGCCAGTGCCGTAAAACAAAAACACGAACCATACAAGTCTCATCTTGGACGAACGGTCCTAAGCTAGGATTGGTCGGTCATATGACAAGCTTTCGTGGATCACTTGACTAACTCCATTTTAAAGAACTGGTTCGCGAAAACGGTCGAATCTACCTAACAGTGCTCTCGAACAAGTGTCAGGAAATATTATGCTGATAAAAAAAAAGGCTTAAGAAGTAAGTTTTTTTTTTTTTTTTGGATTGGAGGTTTAACGATAACGACCACAGTGAGCAACTCAATGGGCTATAACAGTCGCCCGTCCTTAATTTAGGGTCACTGACTCCAGGGAAGGGAGAACCAGTGCCGTAAGACAAACGCAACATCCATTGTCACCGGGATTCGAACCCGCACCCCTTCCGGACGAATGATCAGAAGCCATCGCTTAGACCCACTGCACCACTGGGGCGGCCTTCTTAAGCTTATTCTTGGTATCTGCACTACATCACGAGACACGTGCAACCAAATTTTGCCAGTGGCTGAACTCGAACCCACATCATCCTTCTCCGGAACCCGAATACTTTCCCTATTAAGTTACCGCTGGCAAGGGCTTATCCCTGCTACTTGACGTTTTGACATGTGCGTCATCTCTGTAGTACGTCACAACATCCTTCAGCTCCGGAGCCGAATGCTTTCCCAATTAAGCTACTCCGGCTACGGTTTATCACTGCTACTGGCCGTCTTGACACGTGCATCACCTCTGTAGTACATCACGAATGAGAAAAACTTTCGGTGAAATATGCAGGAAGAACTTGAAGAAAAGCCCAGTATCGCGATCTATGGAGACATCTGTGGAACCTGCATTTGTAGTGAAATCCCAAGTACAAACAGGCCCATCAAGAAATGAAGTAAATATTAAAGTAATGAATCTCAGTTGCATGAAAGCCTGTTTTTTTTTTGTTTTTTTTACCACCCCTGAAAACAGCATTTCAATGTATTTTTCCTATAAAATAATCTGCATTGCCTACATACGGTATGCGAACTTATTATTATTTAGAAGACAGCCTGAACTTTCAGGAGGATTGGCGAATTTTTTTATTCCAGTTCCTACAGATGAAAAATTTACTGTTTTTAATTGTAAAGCCCTCACCAAGAGTTAATCTTTTTGTCCACACACTGTACTAATGGTCTTTCAGTCTCAGTAAAGTTAGAGGTTTGTTATTGATCTGTTTATAAACAAAACTATAGGAACAAATTGAAATGATGAAACAGTACCGAACCTTAAGATGCATCTATGTACAAACGTGTAAGAACGAGAAGAAAACGTACGAGTTTTATCAAAACGGCAGATATTAAAAGCAATGTCACGGGTACCAAATCTTTCCTATTTTGGGCGCGGCGTGTGTGTTTGCATTAAAAATAAGTTCTCGCTTAAATAGAATGAAAGGAGAATCTTGCCTGAGGTGCTCATGAACCATGGAAATAACATGACGTGCTCATTATCTAATTGGAAAACTTAAGTAGTTAATGGGCATCAATAGAAATTCCCTGATTAATTATGAACAGTCACAAAAGCACGTTGTTACCAAAACGAAAAAAGATCTGATTTTTTTTATAGCGAAACAATTATGAAATTGAAATATTGATACTTATACATTAAAAGAAAAAGATTCAGAATTTCCATATATTCAGAGAGCAACTTCGTTATTTCAATAGAAGGAACCATTTGCACGATTTAATGACCTTGAAAGGCCTAATATTTACACATTTGCCATATTGCTCTGGTGCATTTGCGCAATCTACTTTCTATCTCAACACAAGAAATCCGATGATAGTGAGCGTGGTGGGTGGGCTGAATGGGGAAGGAAGAAGACTTCTGATGGATGTAAGAAATACGTAGCTGCATAAAGCACAATGGGAGGGCTGACAGATTGGATCTTAACATTTACTCGCGTGCAGAGCAACTTGATATAACAGCGTTAAAAAAATAAATAAATAATTACCTGATAAATATTTGAGCGGCGCATGCTGAGTTTAACAAACGTGTAAAAAAAAAAAATGTTTGCTCCGGTTCATAAGCAACTCATAAGCCATTGAACATCTGAATAATTCGCAAGGTTAGGGTTGACTGCATGACTATTTCCCGCATCCGACCCAATGACTTCACTCTCCACTTATCTCTGACCTAGCACCTTCAGATTTTCACCTGTTTTCATTTCATTTCATTTTAGTTGTCGCATACAAATTGCATAAATTAATTGAAGGTGATTATAGAGCAGATAAGCTCTATAATCACCTTCAATTAAAGACGACGTTACATGAACTGAATTTTCAAAATGGAGGAAAATCCAAGAAAATAATTGCATGAAATGCATACATAGTTTTCCCCACGCTGAAATTCAAACATCATTCATCGCTCATCCAAGTGCATTGACATAAATGCCCTCTAGTTTTGACAGAGCAAAATTCAGAAATATGCACGACACTAAAGAATTTCTACAGAAATCGCAGCTTTTGATGTAATCAAAATTTCATCAAGAAACTCATTAATATGATACGAGATATAGACATATGTTACAGCCATGCTTTCCAAAACATCAACAAATAGAACTCAGTTTGGATATCAAGGGCCAAAATTTTGGAATGACTTACCCAAGGAAATTCATAATTTTAATAAAACTATAGTTTAAGAAAAGAATCACTATTCACTTACTAACATTGTAATAAAAAAAAGGGTGTGTGTGTGTGGGGGGGGGGGGATTGGTCCGAACAGTGAGGCGAAAATGGGAAGTAAGAGGGGATGGGGAGAAATTACTCACAAGACAATAGATGAAATATGGCCATACCATTGTGATTGCATATGTGAGTTTTATCGAATTAAAAGTTGATAAAGATTTCCACATTTATAAATATGAAATGCATGATTTTGTTTGAAAATATAATTTCACATCACGATTTGTTCCTTATAAATATTGCTCTCAACACATTGAGGCACCGTTACCATGCATTTACTCTACTAACTACTAATATATTTAATATTATGCTCACTTGATGTTAGGTATTTTATTTCTTGACTTGTGCTTTTTTCGAAGGGAGATCGGGACTTGTCAGATCATAATGGCCTTTTTTTCTGATCTCTCTAGCTGTTGTATATCTATTAATGTTACTTCTAATGAGCATTTTCTATGGGTATGATAACAGCTAAACTAATAAATTGAAGTGAAAGGGGGAAAATACATAAGGAAAATACACAAGACAAAGAATCGATTCAAAATGTAACTACGCACAACTAAATTTTTTTTCACTTTTAGATCGAGGTTTCGAAGAAACAATAACTTTATAAAACAGTCTGGTCATTCGGAACTGCAATTCGGCTATACATTCTGTAGTAGCATTGCCACACTTTGATCATGGAACTTCATTGCTGCTACAGCTGAAAAGTAGTTCACTTAAGTTTTTAAACACAAAATTTTAAAATTTGTCTTCTGAATGAAGTTCAAAAAAACTTTAGGAGTTCAGTGAGGCAAAAGAATTAGTGTGCACTCCAATGTGCTATAAATGTAAGGACCCATATATATTACGTTGTTGGGAATGAAATGTCGAAATATTGGTGGAAACTGTAAAACACCCAAAATACTGTTCAAAATAAACTTTAAATACAAAATCATCAAGAGGAAGAATGAGAAACGCCCAAGCCAACGAAAATGACATACCAGTCTAGGACGCAGAAACGTCTATTAGTATTTTTGCATATAAGGCGTCTATAATTGCACTCTGGCAGACATTACATCATGTCCAGAATAAAAATCAACAGTACAAACGTTTTGCTTTTTCCGATTTCTTCTCTTAAAGTTTGACGACGTGAGATTCTGACCAATAACCCACTTCTACCCACGACTCCAACAATCGCTGTAGATCGGTTCAGCAAAATCAAATGGTATAGACCAGTGTTTCTCAAAATTTTTGGTGTCAGAGTTCCTTTAAACTCTCAAAAATTGAGGACCCTCCTAAACAGATTTTGTTTGCGTGGGTTATATTTATTGATATTTACCGTATTAGAAATTGAAAATGAGAAATTGTTAAAATATTTATTCATTAATTCATTTAAAAATAACAAACCCATTTTAACATAAATAAATTTACGAAAAATAAATGAAAATTAGAAGAGTGGCATTGCTTTACATTTTTGCGAATCTGTTGAATATCTGGCTTAAAGAGCAGCTGGATTTTCATATCTGCTTCTGCGTTCAATCAGTTGCGATATGTTGTTTTGGGTGAAGTATATGAACTGCCTCAGATAGCTGTGCTGTTGGAAAAGAAGAGAATATTTCAATAGCTTTTTCAGATAATTGTGGATATTCTTCTTTGATACTAAACCTAAACTGGCCAAGTGGTAGTTTAAGATCAGTTGCAGTGAGGAATCTGGAACTACAACAATTAACTTTTCGTATTCTGTTACACCCATTGGTCTATCTTGTATTAAGTAAGAGCACAGTAGAAATACTAAGAACAAACTGAGTTACTATCTGAAAATGTACATATTTATACCCTAAACCTACTTAGAAAATTCTAGAAAATATCGGAATTCACAAGCATATTTTCCATTAGCCGTCTGAGCGATGACAACATACGTCACGTGACTTCTGGAAAACACTGCACACTAGCGAGAGAGTGAAAAAAAAAAAAGGTTTCAGTATTAAAGTATTATGAAAATAGTTTTGACCTCGCAGACACACAAAAAGGGTTTCGGGACCCCCGCCCCCAGGGGTCCATGGACTACATTTTGAGAACCACTGGTACAGAGAGTAGACTGCATAATGCCAAAAAAAAAAAAAAAAAAAAAAAGAACCGATTTGCTTTTGCATGCCAGTGTCCTAAAGTGAAGACAGTGGACATGGCTTTCCGCTTAGCGTACACATGAAGCACCAAAGATGATCAGTAAAAAAAAGGGTATGGCGACATTAAAATTTGTCATTTCAAGGTGGGAGAAAGCTTCATAAAACGGGAAAAAATTTAATGTGTAATTGTCATCAAGCTCGCTTTTTTCCCAGTAATCATAAGCGTACCCCATAGCACTAACTTGGTCTCTGAAAATCAGGGGTTAGTTTCTCAGAGGAAGAATCCAGTTGATGAGCCATTGTCCTGCCCCGTCCAATTGCGGACTCTGCAAGGTTAGATGGATCTATTCGCGTTACCTCACGATAACGCTGCGGTAATAGTCTCGATCTCGGGACCACGGATTCGAACACCCGAACGGGTGGCGCGAACCTGGTAGGGTCGCACACGATGGACAGTGTACCTACTGAGGACCGTTTCGCCACGCGAACATTTTTTGGGGCCGAATCCTTTATTCACACAGACACAATTACACTGGGAATAAAAAAGTTTTTTTTAAGACATCAGTACAAGACACATTTTTCAACGAATCACAAACAATGAACGCTCATTTCCGTTTCACAATTCATTGGGGAACACAGTTCCTTCCCTTAGTCCACTGGCGTCGATTTTAGCCGTAATCAACTCGCTACCAGAGGAAGGCGAACTTCCAAATTAATATTTCCAGAGAAGTGAAATTTTATTTACTGCTGATTTATAAGGAGTCCCTATATACAGCAATCTTGGCACACAACTTGACCGTTCGTATTTCATACTACTAATCTTTTTCAGGCATTCATCAATCTGATCTTCCCATGATTTATTCAGCCTTCTTTTAAATTTCTTCTTAGTCATGGTTTTTGGGTTGAAAAAAAATTGTTTAAGACATCATAAAAAATTCTTTCTACAAGGCCAAACTGCCTCAAAATATTTGTATCCTCTACTAACATTTTGCTTTATACACTGACTCTGTAACACATCTTCGCTCCGCACATGATCAGAGTATTGTGACAAACTGCGAGTAAGTAACGCATCGCTCCGGCACACAAATGATTCCTGTCTCTCTTCTGCAGTGCTGTCAATAACAGCCACTCTGAACACTTAATTTTCTGTCCTAATATGGATGAGGAATATGAGGGATAAATTACCAGGGAGTTTCAGGCTGTCTTAAATATTCTCTACCTGTCTTAAAAGGAAGGCACTCAGTACGTGTGTACTCCAAGTAATCACCCATGGAAGTGATGTGTGGATGGTTAGTTATACATCTCATGAAGATAAACTAAAGGATCTCAGAGATAAACGGAACGAGTTTTGCAACCTTTGATGCAATTAGAAACGGAATAAATTGGTCATCCTGCAAACGAGAGTTAAAAGATAAAGTTATTGAAACTGCACTGAGTGCAAATTCAAACACAGACTGTCACCAATTGTACATCTGGAATAAGAAGATCCAGAATGAGAGTGTGAAATAAGTTAATGCAAGATCTTCAGAAGATGAGAAACCTTGGGGAGACATTTACCATAGGTAGAAGTTTCCCATTTTTCTTTCTTGGCCGCAGCAATTTACATATTTCTTTCTCAATTTTAATCATAAAATAGTTTTATCATTTGGCTGCTTCCTGAATTCAGGATGGTAATTTTTAAATCGTATGAATGAATACAGGCCGTTTTAATCTTTCTGACTGATATTAGTAAAGTAAATGTAATGCCATTAAGAAAGCTGAAAAAAAAAAAAGGAATGTATTAAGCTTGCCTTCGAAGCGCATTTAAATACTTCCAGTAAAATATTAGATTACTTGTTAGGTTCAGCAAGGATGGATAAAATAATTCGGATGTGCGAGATTTAGAGGAAAGGCGAGAAGTACCAGTTTAGAAATCCTAGTGAAAGTAACAGCGAAGACTATCTTCAGATTTTTCAAAAAGAAAAGTTTAATAACCTTTCGGGGGAAAAGAGGAAGTAGCCGAGAAAAAAAATGTCTAGTTTAAGCAATGTTTAAGGATGAGAAATCGGCGAGCAAACAACGTCTGTCTTGAAGGGGGAGGAAGAGGTAAATGGGGCGGACAAGAGTAAATCCTGGATCTGCTTCTTTTTCCCAGAGCCGTCCTACCTCTCTCTCTCTCTCTCTCCTTGGCGAACACTTTCGGAGAGGATGTTTGTTCTCTCAACTGTTGAATTTGTAGCTGAAAGGAGGGATTACAGCAAGCTTACATCTATCTCGTCACGGAAGAAATTGTTTATCACCAACTAGCACTCCCGTCTCGCAGATAAAACCAGAGTAGGGCACGTGACAGTAGATAAAAACTCGAAATGGCAACTCTTGAAATCATAAAGGTGGGTGTGTCGCCGAGCCCGGAAATCGAGGCTCAACTTGGGATTGACAAATATTAAATTTTGACGGGTTTTGTTCCATTCGTTGTGAAGTTTGCGTAATACAGGGTTGCGAGAAGCGCAAGCAGTCTCCCAAACGATTCTGAAAATGTACCGGCAGGAACAGATTGAGAAATATAATCAACTGGGGAAATACTCTGAAATCGGACCAGTTCGGTAGAACAAGAAATTCCGCTCTTTATTACGAAGTATTTCCATATCATACTAACGTATAACTCTGGTGCTATACTCAACGACACAAATTTATTTTACATTAACTGTTGGGCTCTAAACGTTTATGTTACCAAAACTCTTGCTTACATTAAAACACAATTAATTGCATGTCTGTTACTAATTGAATACCTAAGGCACGGGTATCTTACATGACATTGGGGGGTCTGTGAAGCTCAGGCTTACTTTGAAAATAACATTTACTTATCAACATCACGACGTGATTTGGACCAGGTGACTACGCGATATTTCAAACAGTCGTCTCGTGACTTCTCGATCTTCTGCCAGTATTTCCCCAGTTAGTTCATTTCATTGTTTGCTCTTTCATATCCTCTCACACAATCTTCGCACTCATTAACACTATGCTTCTACTTTAAAATAAGCTTTGAAGGTCAGCAGACTTTGACGCGTGTCAAAAGAAGCCACCTGTCCCCAACTTAGGATCATTTTTTTCAGAAAGGGGTAAAATGCACTACTTATGCCTCATTCGGGACCCGAACCAAGCCCGCGCCTCTGACCACTCGGCCACCGCGAGGGCTCGAAATAACTTCATCTGCGTTGCTGCACTTTTGTTCACCAATTCTGTAGGCGTTCTTTTTGCACTTAAAAAATCGCACTTCACCTATAAGGAAAAGTTCATAAATATTTTCAGGCTCGGGTATTATATTTTTTCAGCGAGTTTCACATTAGTAAAAAAGATACAGGTAGGCTCAGTTCTGACTGAGCCATCAGTTTGAAACGCAGGACTAAGACTTCCAGATCGGAGAAGTGAAATGAGCTAACCCAGTATGGTTTCAAAGCGTTTATTTAAATTTGTTATAGCCAACACAGGCCTATGATATGAAAATTAGCTTACATAATTTGCACAAATAATGCTGGATAGATTGCGAACACAAAGCAGATCGATACACGAATTACCCAACACGGTGCTGTCTTCTTGGGCTTCTACAATTCCTCATCACTTGACTCTCGTTCTGATTTTCTCCAATTTTGGTTGTGTTAATTCTGCGAATTCGGCGCCATTGTCGAAAATGTTAACCCGTTCACACGAAAACAATTTTTAAATTTTTTTAGTTTAAACCACTGCGATATTTGAACAGATCTCGTGGAGAGCTTTAAAACGATACCACGCACAGTTGTGTTGCCCTCACGGTTGTCTAAATAAATTGCGATGATATTTTCAAAAGTGTTCACCGGTTCACAAGAAAACAATTTTTTAAATGTTCAGTTCAAACCATTGCGAAATATAAAACACCAACAAGCACAGTCGTGTTGCGCTCACGGTTGCTGAGATGGACAGTCAAACGTGGCGGCACCCCCAGAAATCATGCATCATCTCCCCCGCGCACAGGGAACGAGGGAAATGTCGCGCGCACGATGTATTGCGCAGTACGCGAATTGGACTCCATGCTGTTTACGAATATGCTAACACGACTAGTGTGCGGCCCGTATCTTTAATGCTATAATGATTTCAATTGGAACCTATTTCTGTCACAAGCGGTCGGCCGTAAGTCGCACCATACGCGGAGTTAGACGTAATTCTATACGTCAGAACGGTATTTCGTTTAATCACACTACTATAAGTGAAGATGTCGGAAACATATCTACCACCCAGAAAGAAAGCCTAATGATTGAGTAGATCTTATTGGCGTGTTTACCATGTCCATTATTTTCAGTAACAACTATCTAGTGCGATAAAAAATGCCAATGCGACTCAGACACGTATACAGAAAACCCACAGACAGACAGATAAAAATAGACACACTATTACTGATGGACCATTTATGAAAGACTCGTTCATAACGAATGATTCTTCACCATGAATGGTTTGCTCTTACTGTTATGAAAGATCAATCTGCCATTACTGCGACACACACCGAAGTCGTAGCACACTTAATTTTATTCTGCCCAAATGAGTTCGGAAATGAATTCCCAATAAGAAAAAGTAATGTAAAGAATTAATAAGTGCAACCGTTACGCGAGTAGTAGTCAGCCAGGAAATAATGGTGAAAATGGGAATGATACACAAATACTGCTCATTTGTATGGTGGGTCCAGATCGTTCGCCGCGAACTGACTCGTGGCAAATCATTTACCGTAAATGGTTGACTAGCTCGTGCTTTTTTGGGCAGTTTGCCACAAAAGATCGTGGCTTTGAAAGCACAACACGGGATCCCTGGAACAAATTATTATTATTTTTTTAAATTGTTTAACGACCACCGTGAGCAACTCAATGGGCTATAAGCAGTCGCCCGTCCCTAATTTAGAGCCAGTGACTCCAGGGAAGGGAGTGAGTCAGTGCCGTAAGACAAACACAACATCCATGCCCCCACCGGGATTCGAACCCAGACCCATCTCAGACGAATGATCTAAGCCAGCGCTCCACCGGGGCGGCCAACGAATGATTTACTCGGAGTGTTAGATCATTCGTGAATGACTTGTGGGAATAAATGAAATCTCAAGAAGGAATGATTTATGCCATCACTACACTGTACGCTGAAATGCCAAAAGTCATGGGATAACAGTATGCAAATTTTTAACTGTCGCTGCCGTCGTATAAAGGCTTCGACGCACGCCATGATATTTATCAGTTGCGAGGTGTAATCTTGTGAATCAGGTTGAACAACCGTCAGTAGGATTATGGCAAGCATACATGAAATATCGGAGTTTGAACGAGGTATGGTAGTGGGAGCCAGACGGATGGGACATTCAATTTCCGAAATTGTGCGAACATTCAACATTCCTCGATCTACGGTGTCACGTGTCTACCGAGAATACCCCATGGAAGGCATTAACAACCCACCGTGGACAGCGCAGTGGCCAACCACGGCTGCCGAATCACCTTGACCAGCGGTGTCTGACTTAGATTGTCCAATATTAACAGAAAAGCGACACTGGCTCAAATAACATTCAATACAGGAGGTACCAGAGACATATCCATCAGGTCAGTACAACGTAATTTAGCGTCCAAGGGGTATGGGAGCAGAAGACCCACTAGAGTGCCTTTTGTTAACACCACGACATCGGACACAGCGCCTCACCTGGCTCGTGAACACGGTAATTGAACCCTGGAAGACTGGCAACATGTGGCTTGGTCCAATGAGTCACGTTACCAGTTGTTACGAGCTGATGGTAGGATTCGGGTGTGGCGCAGACCCCACGAGGCCATGGACTCAAGCAGTCAACAAGGCACTGTACAAGCTGGTGGTGGTTCCATACATGTGTAGGGGTATCTTTACTTGGCACGATTTGGGTCCTCCGGTACTCGCTGTGTTGCTCTGCTGGGTGACCATTTGCAGCCTTTCATGGACTTCATTGTACCCCAACAACAATGGAATTTTCCAGGAGAACAATGCACCATGCCATCGGGTCCAAGTCGTTCAAAATTGGTTCGAGGAGCATTCTGGACACTTCCGACGGATGGTGTGGCCACCGCGTTCGCTTGACATGAACCCAATAGAACACTTATGGGACGTGGTGGAAAGGTCCATTTGCACCCAAGATCCTGCACCTACAAATACCAGGGAACTGTGGGCGGCTGTTCAGACGGTATGGCTCAACATCTCTCCAGGTCATGTTGTGGAATTGATGCCACGTCGGGTTGCTGCACTTCGCCGGGCTAGAGGAGGTCCTATACAATATTAGGTACGTACCCCATGACTTTTGGCACTTCAGTGTATACGTAATTTTTTTGAGCAAAAAATGTGCATGATATGTGCTGATATAACATATCTGATGAAAAGCGATGGATGGTCTCAAACTAATGAAGTTAAAAATTGCAGCAAATTTTCATACCTAATTTTAAATTTGAAAGGCTTCCTAGTTTATATTAGGGGGAATGTACTCAATAAATTTCGTTTTACCTCTTGTATAGTTGTGTCCTGCACGCCAACAGGATGACCATCGGAGTGAAAAAAAGTTTTTAGTGGGTTAAATTTGCAGACGTAATGGGAGTTTTGTTTGAAAGCTCAATATGGAAAGTAGCTTGCAGAACAAAATTAAATGATCCAGAGTAAAAGAAACTTCTGATAAATTGCTACAGTAGAAGAAAAAAAAAGTTAAGTAGCGACAAAATTTTGTAACGAAGCGATTAAACTAGGAGATAATTACAGAAACTCATCAAGAATTGCGGTTTTCGTGATCGCGTCATAAACGGAGAGGAAACAGGAACGTCGATTACAAAGATAATTTACATCTAATCAAAAATGCAAGAAGTAAAATGAAGTCGTTTGTCATTGGAGATTCAGTGAGTCTTTCTGCTTCAGTCATTGCGTCTTCCTCCTATGGGTGAAACATTAGGTGCTGTTGCCTCAGGGTAATTATAGTATAATGGCGACTAGGGAACGAGAATTCAGGCGAAGCGCAGAATGTTCACAAATGGTTGCCTCTTCTAGCGTGAAAAATCTATTTGGTATACATAGTCACATCCCGTTTAACGACACTTTGATTAATAACACCCCGGTTTTTACGACGTCCCACACTTCAATTAGTATCAGCTCTGTTTTCACGACGTCCTACACTGTCGATTTACACTTAGATTACTACCAGTCCGGCTTTTACTACTTCCTACACTACCGATTTACACCTCGATTAGTACCAATCCGGTTTTTACCGTGTCCTACATTACCAATTTACACTTCGCTTAGTATCAGTCCGGGTTTTACTACGATCTACACTGCCAGATTTACACTTGGATTAGAACCAGTACGGTTTTGATTACATTCTACACGACCGATATACACTTCGATTAGTACCAGTCCGGTTTTTACTACGTTCTACACTACCGATTTATGCTTCAATTTGTGACTATAGTCTTTATGATGCCCCACGCTTTAAATGGCACTTTTCACCTAGGCCTTTGTCATTAAGGACCAGTAGGTTTTTATGACGTCCTACGCTTCGATTGATCATACCTCAAATCTTAGACTTCAATTTAAAATTAAGTTGGGGGCACAGAGTTTGCACTGTCTTACACATCTACTGCGAACAACTGAGAGAAGTACGGAAAGATGCAAGCTTGATATAACTAGGAAAGGTAGTATGAGGAACACATGGATCAGGAAAATCTCAAGAGTCCATGACATGAGCAACGTAAAGGTGCACAAGTGACAATGGAATGGACATATTTCCAGAAGAACTGAGCACTGTTGGATTGGACAACTGAAATACTAGACTGGATACCTGGATACTAAGGGATGGAAAAGACCGGCGTATATCTCTCATTCAACATTCCATTTGAGTTCTCATGTAAATTTTTTCTGACTTAACGGCACACTATTCCTGTCGATGAGTTTTTCAAATTTGGCAACATGACATTGGGTCAAAAGCAAGTTAAACGGTGAGCAAAATTTAGGAGGTGGTTGCGCTGAGTACGATGTGCTATGTGAAGAGCGATAAGAGACGTACGAACGAGAAAAAAAGCTGATTTTAAGAAGATTATACGCATACTTGGTGAAAGCCAGTCTCTAATGACGAGAAAAAATAAAATATGTACAGTAATATTTTAATAACCAGGCAATTTTGTTTGTGATGTCCCAATGTGAAAGTATGTTTCATGAACACAACAATAATAAAAAAAAGTATATTGTTTGCGGCAGGGATTCGACAATGAAAACAGACAAGCGCTCTTCCCACTGCGCCA